>JAPERM010000010.1:0-699133 GCA_030411635.1 Fusarium sp. MBC 119 | reverse complement strand
GATTATCACAGCGACACTGTACGGCATAATGCACACAATAGACCCCCTACCTCAGTCCTTCCCTAGTTACTCCAAACTTGGAGATGCTATTGCTTTTGAGGTGGAGGGTTGTTTCGGGTTTGACTGACTGAGGCTTGGGTCAGGGTCTTGGGGTCATCGAAACCACCGAATTCCCACCACGCGACCCTCGATCGACGGCACAACGCCCATCCACTCTGAAAGAGACGGTTCGATTATGGCGAAATCGTTTGCAGTACAAGTGGGAAGAAGACGGGCGGCATAACCGGATCCAACAGTCAATTCTCCATCGTAATGGGCTATAACAGGGCTCTATTCTGGAGTGTTCCCCTCTGATGGTAAGGCAGTGGAGGGCAAAAAGACTGGGGAGGGACCTAGGATGGGATTTTCAAGGGAGAAAGATGGGATTTTGAGCAGTGCAGTGCGGCCCTGCGGCCCTCGCTGCTCAGTGGAGGGGGTAAAATGGAGGAGATCGACAGAGCTAGCAAGGCGAAAGATTAGCCATTGGTAAGGAAGTCCTTGCCTTCTGCCATTCCCACTTGACCCTCATGGCCCTTCTCGCCTTCTGACTGCAGGGATCTCTCCAGGCGGGTGCTAATACTGTAATTCCACACTGTACATCGCCACCTCCACACCTCGACCTAGAAACCCGCCAGGCCAGGCCAGGCCGTCTACCAAAACATCCCCCCCAGCCAAAAGCTACCACAGGCTGGTAAATTATTTCCTTTGCCTTGCCTTTTGTGCTGTTTGTCTTTACCTGCCTCTGGCCTCGACTCTTCCTTTGCCTAGTACCTAGAATCAGTCGCCTGAGCAGTCAAAGATTTCGTCACTCCTTCCGCATTGGGCACCGTCATTGCTACTTTGCAACCATTTGCCATCCGTCGTCGCCCATTGTGATAGCTTCCGTTTCATACGTTTATCTGGTCTATCTACTAAGTCTGGCCCCTGTTGATCTCGCATTGGCTCCTCGTCATTTCCAAACTTTGACGGTGCTACTCTATTGCCATTGCGTTGCAGCCCGCTGCACTCCCTCTGACAAGCCCTCGCCGCCTACGACGACCACGATAACGACAACGACGCTTTCCGGTCTAGTAGTGTCATCTCGAATTACTCGATCTCTCGAGGCCCTCTACTGTTTCCCCTACAGTTTTATTGTATAGGCTATCACGGGAATGCGCGACGCTACAGTATAGGACCGCCCTCACCTCCCACTCGAGTATTTTCTCCCCACCCCTCCTCTGCCTCTGGACTTCTGTTCTTGCAACCCCAGATCCGCAACTGTTAGGTTTGCGGGCAGACAGAATCGCCATGGATGCGACTCACGACAAGGAGGACCAGGACGCCAGTCAGCCTCAGCAACCGGAGCAGCAACCTGAGCAGCAACACGACCCGTCGCCTACCTTGCCTCCGTCCTATGTTTCCTACCCTCCACCTCAGTCTTCGACAGCATCCTCGTCAACCTTTAGGCCAAGAGGCCAGAACTTCTTACCGGATCTACGCACCAACCCCTCCGACGCAACTCCAACACGCACGAGTCGAGCCGTCTCATCTGCTGCTCCCAGTGAGCAGAACAGCATCTCCAACTCCGAAGCACCGTTTTCTCCTTGGAGTGTCAGCTCGGATAAGCAGCTAGGATACCACTCAGCTGCTTCAGATATATCTGGGGACCGAGTCTTTCCTATACGATCCGTCATCAGCGTTGATCCAAGCTCTAGTAAGATCACCAGTGATGATTACTTCCCTACCGTGCCCGAACGCGATGGTCGAAGCATTCCTGTCCAGGTCCCAGGTGCTCCCCGAGCTGACACAGGACCAGATCTGAGACGTTCAGACACCGTCCCAGCTAACTACCATTCACGAACTCACAACGAGCGCCTTGACGCTACCATGCGCAGGAAGAACACTTTGAGCGGTCCCATGTCAAGCATCCAGCTGGATGCTAACCGCCACGGAAGCAGCACGACGCCCTTGCAGCTTGATATATCCACTTCAGACCACGAAACAGAGACGGAAGAGTCAGGGCCAATGGGTCACAACTCACCGGGCCTTGCTCCAGCTGGTGGGCCTGAAGTTGATGCTTCCTCTGCCGGACAATCCAGCTCTGATGTTCCACTCGTCACTTCTCGTTTCACCCACGTAGTGACCGATGAGGGTCATGCGGTCATTACTGGTCGTGACGGTGTGCTCCAACGTTGCGAAGACGAACCGATCCATACTCCCGGCGCTGTCCAGACGTTTGGTGTTCTCGTTGCACTCCGCGAAGAGAACGATGGTTGCTTTGTCGCTCGATATGTCAGCGAGAATTCTGAGCGAATGCTGGGCTACACACCCAAACAACTGTTTCAACTTAGGAACTTCCTAGACATCTTGACGGAGGAACAGCAGGATAACCTTCTCGACCACATCGATTTCATCCGCGACGAAGATGCAGACCCTGCCATTAATGGACCCGAAGTGTTTAGCCTATCCATTCGATCCCCCAAGCGCAAGGGCACAAAGCTTTGGTGTGCAATCCATATAAATCCTGCTCATCCTGACTTAATCATTTGCGAGTTCGAATTGGACGACGATATTGAATATCCTCTACGCCCAGTAGACGAAATGACCCCCGACACCCCTCACGACACATTACAGTCAAATCCAACCTTGGAGGAAATTGAG
Source organism: Fusarium sp. MBC 119 (assembly GCA_030411635.1). NCBI lineage: Eukaryota > Fungi > Ascomycota > Sordariomycetes > Hypocreales > Nectriaceae > Fusarium > Fusarium sp. MBC 119. Next base: position 696,454 of record JAPERM010000010.1, on the reverse strand, counting down.
GACAGCACAGAAGTTCTTAGCAAGCCCCTAAGAATATTGAGAAGTGCGAGGAAGAGAAGAGGCGAGCAAGGAGCCATGCAAGTTTTTGACATTATGTCACAGGTCCAAGAACAACTTTCATCAGCTCCCAACCTGGATGCGTTCCTCAAGATCCTGGTGGGCATAGTCAAAGAGCTAACTGGTTTCCATCGTGTCATGATCTACCAGTTTGACTCTACCTTCAACGGCAAAGTTGTGACGGAGCTTGTTGATACATCCATGACAAGGGACTTGTACAAAGGCCTTCATTTCCCTGCATCGGATATCCCACGACAGGCTCGCGATCTCTACAAGCTCAACAAAGTCCGGTTGCTTTACGACCGAGACCAGGACACCTCCAGAATTGTCTGCCGGACCAAGGAAGATTTAGACATTCCTTTGGATATGAGCCATTCCTACCTACGAGCCATGTCCCCGATCCATATCAAATATCTGAAGAACATGGCTGTACGGTCCTCCATGTCGATATCAATCAATGCCTTTAACGAATTGTGGGGGCTTATATCTTGTCACTCATACGGAAACCAGGGTATGCGAGTGTCGTTTCCCATTCGGAAGATGTGTCGTCTTGTTGGAGACACTGCATCAAGGAACATCGAAAGACTGTCTTATGCCTCACGACTGCAAGCCCGCAAATTGATCAACACTGCGCCTACAGACAAGAACCCCTCCGGTTACATTATTGCATCCTCGGAGGATTTGTTGAAGCTGTTCGATGCCGATTTTGGGTTGCTATCAATCAAGGGTGAGACCAAAATTATGGGCGTGGTTGAACAGAGTCAGGAAGCACTTGCAATGTTGGAGTACCTTCGGATGCGTCAACTCACTTCTGTCGTGGCATCGCAGGATGTGAAGGAAGATTTCCCCGATCTACGATACCCTCCTGGTTTCCAGGTTGTGGCTGGCTTGCTCTACGTGCCTTTAAGTGTTAGGGGCAACGACTTTATTGTGTTCTTCCGAAAGGGACAAATCAAGGAGGTTAAGTGGGCCGGTAACCCCTATGAAAAGTTTGTTCGAGAGGGGACCGCCGGCTATCTTGAGCCAAGAAAGAGTTTCAAGACCTGGCATGAAACTGTTGTCGGCAAATGTCGAGAATGGAATGAAGAGCAGGTAGAGACAGCGGCTGTACTCTGTCTCGTTTACGGTAAGTCTACCTGTCGCCATCTTTTATCGTACAAGTGCTAACGAGGCATAGGAAAATTCATTGAGGTCTGGAGACAAAAGGAACAGGCTCTACAGAACAGCAAGCTAACCCGGCTGTTACTTGCTAACTCTGCTCATGAAGTTCGAACACCTCTCAATGCAATCATCAACTACCTGGAAATTGCCCTCGAGGGTAGTCTCGATCAGGAAACCCGTGATAACCTGGCCAGGTCTCATTCCGCGTCCAAGTCTTTGATTTACGTGATCAATGACCTACTGGATTTGACCAAGACAGAGGAAGGGCAGAATTTGGTCAAGGATGAGGTATTCGATCTCGCCAGCTGTATTAGGGAGGCAACAGGTCCCTTCCTGAACGATGCTAAGCGAAAGGGTATTCATTACACTGTCGTTCAACATCCAGGACTGCCGCAGTTTGTACACGGCGACGAGCGACGGATTCGCCAAGCACTTTCCAATGTCACTGCAAATGCGGTGGCGCATACACATAGTGGCCATGTAAAGGTCGAAGTGTTCGTGTCAGAGGTCAAAGATCGACAGGCTGTCGTCGACTTTGTTATCGAGGACTCTGGTATTGGCATGAGCGCAAGCCAACTGGACACCTTGTTCCGTGACCTCGAACAGGTCAGCACAGAGGAGACGCCCATGTCAAGCACACAATTGGAAGAGATGCCTCGCGAGATGCGAACATTGGGACTTGGCCTCGCCGTTGTTGCCCGCATTGTTCGAAACATGGATGGACAGCTTCGCTTGAAGTCCGAGGTTGGCCAGGGCTCGAGATTTGTGGTTCAACTTCCGTTCCTTTTATCTAACGAGTCTCCCAACTCACAAGGTGGTGAAGATGCCCCGGCAGACGCCCCAACAAATCGGTCTGCAAAAAGTTCCAACACTGCCAACACTGCAACCTCTGCCCCGCTCTCTATGACGGCTGCGCCAGAGGGAGAGATTACTCTTGTTGATAGAGTCAGTACTATGACTTCCGCCATCGAGGGAGGCGATGCATCACTTGATCAAGGAAGCAGGACAAGTCAACGAAGTTTGAGCAGTCGTGCTAGTCGCGGCAGCCAACAAAGCGATGCCGATCGTCTCATCGACGCGATTCAGACGCCGCTGTCTTTGAATGACAAGGAAGGTAGCGAATTCCCTATCATGACAAGCGGGCAATCAAGAGGAAGTTCCATTCGTCCTACGTCTCGCGGAGCCGCTAGCCTTGGTGGCCGATCTGCCAGTCCATCTACTAGAGAGCCTCGGAGTCCTGTTGCGACAAAGCCTCATAGCGAACCTGGCAGCACTGATGTGATGGATTCAAAAACCCCAATCCGTGCTGTCAAGGTTCCAGATGAGTTCACTGACATGCCAGCGAGGCCACAGCCTAGCCAGCAGTCCGGTGTACTTTTCGAAATGAAGAACGAAGACCGTCCTGCACCGAGGGCCGGTACGGAAAGTGTTACGAGCGGAGGAACACACGCGACTGAGCAGCAACACCTGCAGGTTCTCGTGGCGGAAGACGACCCAATCAACATGAAGATCTTGAGGAAGCGTTTAGAAAGATTGGGCCACGGCGTACATCATACTGTAAACGGCGAGGATTGTGCTGCAGCATATCGCGAAAGGTCAAAGGAGTTCGATGTTGTCTTGATGGACATGCAGGTGAGTAACTTCCGACCCTGATGCGTAGTATTCATGGTTGCTAACTTGCGAAGATGCCAATTGTTGACGGCCTTACAAGTACCAAGATGATCAGGTCAATGGAGGCATCCGCAGAACACCATGGCCACTCATCACTGGCCGATACCAATCATCGCATTCCCATCTTTGCTGTCTCAGCATCCCTTGTTGAGCGCGAGAGGCAAACTTACATCAATGCCGGTTTTGATGGATGGATACTTAAACCGATTGATTTCAAGCGTCTCAACACTCTACTTGCTGGAATTTCTGATGAAGATGTACGCAATTCCTGCCTCTATGAATCAGGTCAATGGGAGCGTGGAGGATGGTTCCTCCCAAGGTCTAGTATCGGATCAGTAACCAGTGACGAGACCACCCCAAGGGCCGAGCACGAGGCAAAGGACAAAGATATCGGTAACGCTGCAGCAGCCTCTGCCGAGGATGTCAAGGCAGAGGGCAGTCCCGATGAAACCACGCCTGGTGCCTAAGGTGTTGACGATACCCTATCAAGCCAACACACAGGCGATCAGATCGCTTCCTTTTCCCATGTCGACTAGCGATGAGAATATCATTCATCGAATCGGCATGGTACGATGGTGCCTTGGAAGATTTTGACACACTCGGATACCCACGCTCTCAGACGCCACCTCACGTCAGACTACCTTGCTTTGTTTTTCTTGTTTTTTCTGTTTAAACGGTTTTAGCCCACGGGATACACGTATTGTACACGATAGATATGATGGGAACGGGAACGGGCCACACGGCGTTGGGAGCTTTCAGGAGATGAAGTATGCTTCATCCTGACAATGCAATTTCACATTGCAGGTTATCCTTTGAGTGCAAGCAAAAAAAAATCATTGTACTACCTAGGCATTGATCATAGCTGACGCTCTACAATTGTGTTTCTCTTTTCGTCTTGTTTTCTTTCTGTTATTAGCATAGAACGGATGGGGGATGAGTGCCATGATGTATACGAATAGCATGGGTTCCGGAGGCGGGGTGTTAGGGATAGGTTCGGTTCTTGTTTTTACTATGCTTCTTGGTTGATCTTTGCTTTTGCTCACCGAAACGAGCAATGAGCGAGCACATGGTGAGCAGGGATTTCTAGCCTGGCAGTTCTACGAGGTCATGGCAGCATTGGGTGGAGTACACGCAACTTCGCCCAGGTATGGCGAGTTATCTGTGGGAGAAGGCGAATGGCATGGGGAGTAGCATGTATATGTCTATCCATAAAATTCATGCATGACGCCTATGAAAAAGATGACAATATTCAAAACGGCCACAGATGAAGTGATCACCACATTGCGGAAGCAACTCAAAGGACAACATGATATATCGGCAAGAATCGTGCACGATAGGTAGCCTCATTCATATATTGGTCTCCAGGCTGTGGTTAATGTGCAGTGCAGTGCTGTTGATGTGTATTTTCCATTGCCTACCTATCAAACGTTCAACGCCGTCTATGCATTAATCCTGCAAAAACCCAATGGTACCTTTCCATTTCCCCCCTTCTGCCAGTATCTCTCTTCCACTCCTCCTATGCGTGTCTTTCTCCAAGCTCGTGTCTACGCTTTGTATTCCTGACTCGCTGCTCAACCGTGTTGCCAAATATCCAGCTAGCTTGGTGCCGAAATGTTTCCCCTGTAGCAGATCGTAGTCCTCCATTAACCATCTCGACATGAACAATGGCTCGCGAGGGTAGGATGTTCGCGAGCAGCCGCAGGTATGTTCACCATGTTACAGCTCTGACTCAGCTCCATTTGTGGACAGGGCCATGGGGCTGCCGTTGTGGTTCTGTCTTTGGCGGAGGCGGGCGTTTCCAGGTGGGCGTCGGCGAACCATAACTCGACCATTCACGCTAATTTGGCCGCCGTTGTCGTCGTCATCTTCTGAGTCTGGATTCTGTTCTGCGTAGAGACGAGCTTCGTCAAGCTCGTTGATGTCTGTAGGACGTTCACGGAGCCATTGCATCCTAGGACCAGATCGAGCTCGCTCCGAGACGCGGAAACCATAGATGCGAGGTTCATATATGCGTTCACGACCGAGACCGGGGCCGATGTTCTTTGCATACATACCGTTGATGAGGCCATCGCCGTCGTTGACGCGGGAACTAGTAGAGGAAAGCACCTCGATACCGCGCTTGGTGAGGTCGTATTCAGGGAAAGTCAGGAGGAAGAGAGAGCCAAAGGTGCGGCCAAAGAAAGCACCGTCGACGGTCTGGAAGCGGCTGTTAGGCGGGACGTAGACATCTAAACATGACGGGCAGAAGAGCTTGACTGTGTCCTCGCCGGGGATGTCGGAGAGACCGACTGGCAAAGTGCGAGCCTGGTCACAGTTTGTCCTGGGGCAGCAGCCAAAGTGGCCGAGCTCGTATTTTTCGCTCATTTGCTGGATTCCGGCCCTGGAGCAGATGAAACGCTGGTGGATGAGGCCGTAAAGCATCTCGGCTGAGGATTCGATGACAGACAGGTCGCTGGCCATGCGGTGATGCCTCCGCTCGCTGGATGCTCTAGTCAAGCGTTCTGGGTCCGACTCGTTCTCATCCTCTTCCTCCTCTTCTTCTTCCTCGTCCTCGTCGTCTTCTGGTTCCACATCCAAAATCATCTGCAATACAGGGGCACGAAATTAGCATTTCTGGATCCCTCGAGCACCGCCGTTTGCGCGTCCACAGAATAAACATACCTCCAGCGCTTCCTTGTACATAGCAACCTGGGTCTGCAGACCCGTCAGGTTGAAGTCATCCTCGATGAACTCCTCCGAGACCTCTGCAAAATACTCGTGGCCAAGCAAAGAGCAGAAACTCGAGATCCAGGACTCGGGGACGCCTGAAGAGGTCGACATGGCGTCGCTATCGTGGTCGTCGTTGTCGAGGGGCAACGAACGCCAGTGACGAGGCTGGAAGGGCGCACTGTAGCGGCGTAGGAGAAATGGATCGCAATGGATAAACGGGATGATACGGGTTTTTAGGACGGCGGTCGACGCGGGGTCAAGGCGCGTGGTATCGATAGGATAGCTGTGAAGCTACTTTGAGGCGGGGTGACGGTGGTGAGTATTTTGAGGGGCGCAGATATCGCGAGCCACGAGCACAGGGCACGCACGCTAGTAGGTAGATGTATGTGATTACACCAAAGACAATAACAGCACAGAAATTCAGCGCATCGCGGGGACAAGCTCTGGGCACCTTATCAGAGCAGCTCTAAATGACGTGAACAGATGAGTAATGTTTCTTTCTTATTGCGAGACGAGCACGAGGATTCGGTAGTTTTTGGTGCAACCGACAAAGACGAGTCGATGGGGTGGGTTCCCACTTCAATTTGGCGTGGGAACCCGAACCTGGTACCTGCTTCGGGACTAGGGTTTTGCCGCGCTCCGATGTACATGGATAAGATCTCACATGCCGGGCCCTTGTAGATCGACTGATAATGGAGATATTGGATGCAGTGAAAATGTCGATCGATCTGCAAATGGAGCAAGAGGATACGAAATTAATAATTTTGTAGGAATTGCATTTCCTCTCAATTTCATAATTATAACAGACCATGGGCAAACTCTTTACCAGTTCACCATGGATCCGCCATCTATCAAGAACAGCGACTACTTCATGTCGTCGTCAACTATCATCACAAACGACTCAGCCAATCGCTTTACATCCGACCGACAAAGGTAACACGACCCTCGAGGCGTTTCGTGATTTGGCATTCAAGACTCAAAAACCCATGGTTTTTGGAAAAGATGCCGGTTCTCCCACGCCTCTTCTGCCCGCCGCGAACAAGTGGTTCGAGAACGACTCAACAGCACTCTCGGCGCATATTGGCCAGTTCCACGATGCTTGGTTTCCCTACGAAATCCTAGCCTCGTCGCCCAGGCAAAATCAGAGCACTGCTATGTTTCGACGTTTCCTTGCTAGCGAAGAACCAGAGGATGAAGCCATCACTAGAAGTTGGGATGCATGCTTTGCAGATCCTATAGGCTCGCAGGCCTTCTTTCAATTCCATGCGCCTCTACGGCTTTTGATCAAAGCTTTGGCTTTCAATCAAGTTCAGACAAAAAGAGGACAAGAGCCACTCGAGCTCTATATTGCCCAGTCCTCTCTCACAGAACTTCCTCTCGCCCTTCAGCAAGATGTACCAACTCCAGAACTAGTTCAACGTGTTGGGAAAGGAGATGTGTATAACTCCAGCGTATGGCTTGGCACAGAACCAACTTATACGCCTCTACATCGAGACCCAAACCCTAATATCTTTTGCCAGCTGTGCAGCAATAAAGTAATCCGGCTTATGGCACCGAGACTGGGCGATATGCTCTTCTCTCAGGTGCAAAGACGTATTCAAAAACAAGGCAACAGCCGCATCAGGACCGAAGAGATGATGCAGGGCGAAGAACGAGAGGCGCTGTATGACGCTGTTTGGGGGGCCGGTCCCTTACCAACCGATACATACGAGGCAGATTTAGGTCCTGGGGATGCACTGTTCATCCCTAATGGCTGGTGGCATTCTGTCAAGAGTAAGGGAACTAATGGGCATTTGAATGGCTCTGTCAATTGGTGGTTCAGATGATACTATTTTCTGTATTACGGGCATCCCACCCTTTTGGGCATAATAATAGCATATACATTACCTCATGTAACATCAGCCTCTCACAGGTTTGCAGATAATCCAATTGACATATCCACAAGGCCAGAGATGCAGCTCACTTCCACTCTTCACCTCCCATTTACTCGCGTCCGCACCGCAAGACCGTAGCAGAGCCTCGACCTCATCAGGTGTCCGTGTTCGCAGCGCCGAGATATACCCATCAAACATGAGAACAAACGGTAGGATCGGGATCAAGCATGAGAAGAAAAACGTCGAAGGCGATCGCCACTTCAGCGCAAACAGCGGCGCACTGAGAAAAGCGCCAATTCCCAGGAACGTAACCGCCAACACGCTCGCCAAAGAACGATCTTGTAGCTCAAAGATAGCAAGTCCCTCACTCGTCTCGACAGTATCGCGCAGGATCGCTTTGGCGAGGTCATCGTCGAAGTGGTGAAACGCCAGATTGAACAGTCTAAACGGCCTCGTCCCATCATCCCTCCTCACGAGGTGCTTGGGCGCGGCAGTCGCATCGACAGATGTGCGTTCATACGTCAACAGCGGGTTCTTTTGAGCGACCCGGTCCCAGGCTTCGACGTTGGGGTGTAAATCCGTGAGGATGAAGCGAGCAGGGTCCGACCCTTGGGAGCGCAGGTGGGCGTTGACGGTGCGCGCGATAGATGGCGTAGGACCACCGCCTCCAGCGCAGAAGTCGATGAAGGTGAAGTCTGAGAGGGATGTGTTGAGCTGCTCGATCAGCACTTGGGCGCTGAGGCTGGCGGGGGATCGGGACTGGAGGGGAGTGTTGGAGAGCCAGGCACGAGTGAGGCCATCTTGGACGCGAGCGCGAAGGAAGGCTGGGAACCTGAGAAGTGAGGTTAGTAACGGTTAGGCGAGAGATAGCAATAGAGCTTCTAATGAGTATCGCGAAGTTTCTGACCAGGCTCAATTGGTTTCTGAGCTTGGGTTTGGGGGTGAAGCTTGGATGTGGGTTGACGGAGCTTGAATTGGAGGTGGAGCTTTGTTTAATTAATGTACGTACCAGGTCTGGTCGTCAATCTCAAAGAGATGAAAGCGAGGAACAAGAGGCGCCATTTCTTTTGGTAGAGGATCTCGGTACTTGATCAATTGCCTGAAAGCTCTTTTGGCGAGTAGTTTTGGAGATGTCTCTGAGCGGGAAGATGTGAAACTAGGTCTGTTGGCAGGTGTTTACAATGTCGTCACCACAGGGTAGGTATCGATAGTTAGGTAGTCAAGGATATCTAACCGATGTCTTTTGTAAATTGGACTCAATACTGATCATGATAGCACGATCAGGATTCTATGCTCTTATATAAGTGTCACAAGAGGAAACGGGATTTTTCGTCTGGTCCTTGTTGAGCTATGGTGCTGTTCTATGCTCGCTGCCATGCACATTCGTCACCAACTTACAACCATGGATGCCAACCCCAGACTCACCCCACAGCACGGTCTTGCTCAACATTCCCAAATTCTCCGACGGAGTTTTCATAAAAGTCCCCTTGAAGCACCCAGCTATCATGGCTTTTCAGTAAAGATTAACGACTACTTTGTTGGGGTATCGGTATAAGGATCAAATCCCATACGCCGCTTCGCCTCGCTTCGAATCCGCCACTGTGTTTCACCTATTGATCCTGTTGTGGATGTCTCCTCCAGGAAGAATGTCAGAATGTGATCGGGAATAGACAAGTGAGACGTTTGTTGAAACTCCTGGAGACTAGCTAGTCGGACTAACATCTCCATGAGCGATAGAGAGGTTGTAATGGCTCCGAATGGGGATCGAGCGACAAAGTTTTCCGTTTCAGTTGACGTGACACCTTGTAGAGAGCCCAGTTTCTCGGGGGTACCCAGGGATAGCCTCTTGATCTGATTGACCACGTTTGAGTCTAGCGATCTCCTGTCGCGAGGAGTACCTGGCTTTGAACTTGCCTCTCCTGGTTGATCTATCGTCGCCGAATCCAAAGAGTCATCGTCATCTTCCTCTGCAGCCTCATCATCATCTTCTTCGAACACTTCTAGAGCAATCCACTCAGGGTCGAGATGTGACGGGAATTTCCACTTGTAATTCTCGTTTGAGGCGATGTCATTCTGATTGTTCGCTTCTGGTCGACTGAACTCCCCCAACAGTTGTTTGTCGATATCGGCTTGGTCATCTTCAGTGTTGGCCGACTCCGGCATCGTACTCTTGTTGTCGCCATTGAGCTCTTCGAAAAACTCATCTATGTCGTCTGTAAATGGTCTGGCCGGTACAGTTTGAGTATCTCGCTTCAAGAGCAGGACTGGTTTTTGTTCGCTGTCGGTAGCGGAACCTATGTTCAGGATCCTTCCTGTGTCTGTGTAGAATATTTTAGACAAATGATGCACCGGCATGGACTCGCGAATGCCTGCACGTGGGATGTCATCGTATGACTGAGTATCATGCTCGTCGTCGTGAAGGCGGCCATCATCAAGATCTTCAATAATCTCCAGGTGATATGCATACTCCCCACCACCAGTCGCTTCTGGGGCTGGAAGAGGAAGAGTGTAGTCTTTCAACGGCTTGGCATGGTACCCTCGCTTGCTGTCAAAGTAGAAATCTTTTCGAGTTCTGCAAATGCGGACACGCGCTTTGTGTAAAACTTCCTGCCATAACGGCTTCCGCTCCCCTTCTCCCAAACCGTAAACGTTCTTGACGCTAGAAGAACTCAGAAAGTGGTTATTGGTAGATATTGCGGTGTTGTCTGCGAGTTCGGAGGTGTCGTGTGGCATTAGTGTAGATGCATGTCCAAGAAATAGCATGTATAGCGATAAAGTAAACGCTGGACCAATCTGAACAGGTCTTGTTGGATCCTGTGCAAACTGCGTGTCGCCGATTGTAAGTAGTGTGCTGGCCTGCAGCAGTCTGGATGGCGATATGCCAGCGGGTAGTGAAGTTGAAAGGCTCTCTCCTGATGCTGTAATAGCCAACTGAAGAAGCGGGATCTCGCGATCTATCCTGTTTAACAAGCCCTTTATACTGGTGATGATAGCCAGCAGGTGATCACAATTGACGGACGGTGACTTGGTCTGAGCATGGTTGCCACTCGAGTTGGAATCAATGGTAGTCGCTGCCTCTATGCGACGCCCGAGCGAGACAATGTCCTTATGAAGTGATTTCGCAAGGGGATTAGCTGACTCGAGGAATACATTTCCTCGGCCTGACCTGTGTAGTTGAAAAATGTCAGAACTAGACTAGGACTAGTTGTGTAGTTGAGGAGCGAATGGGATTGCTTACTTGAACTCAATCAAGTCTATGGCTGGCGAGATGATCTGCAACGCCATAGGTTGGGTTAGGTTTGGTCTCACATACTGTAGGCTAATGCCTGGATGTTATGCCGTACCTTGATTTTGCTATCAAGCAGATTCTGTAAGGATTTGAGCTGGGCATGAACTGCCTTGTCTTCGACTGACTTGAGCAATCGTGAACATTGACCCAGTGCGTATGAAGATGTCAAGGCGATACCAGATCGTATGGCATATCTCATGGCCTGAACGCCAACAGTTGCGAGGAACTCATCCATGGCCAGGGCATTCGAGACTTGTCGTTACTGAATATTTTATCATGCTGGGAGACACCGGTAAAAAGTGTGAACAAATAAGAACGGTGAAGCAAAAGTTAAAAGAAAGAAAACAAACAAACAAATTGTTGCACGTCCCCTAGAGTCCCATGTTGCATTGATGCTTGTAGCCATTCATTCACTGCACGCAATTGACCGCCAACGCATACTCTACTAACAGTAAGCGTAGGCCCTGCACTTACAGCGAGCATAGAGGGGCAACGTGTACAGTGTGAGAAACCAGGATGCCCCTCGTTTGTATTCAGCACGGCACGTGCTTTTAGGTGGCTGGCATCGCTACCCAGTCCGTCATCAGGCTGGAGATTACGAGGACTGGATGAGTCAACATAAGAGTCACAAGGCTGAGCCCACTGCCAATCAATTCTGATATTCGGGGATATCCTAGATTAACGCGAGCAATCAATCCGAGAATAATTAGATTCTACCTATCCCGTCCATCCCTTACGTGCGAGCTATCTATGACGCACAGTACGAGTCCACCAAATTACCCCTCTACAACTTTTCCCCCAGGGCATTTTTGGGCAGAACTGGTGCGGCGTCATGATGGTGGGGCACGAATTTTCACAACCTAACCTTACCTGGCTCTTGCCTCTCCCCACCAAGCACAAGGAAAGTATTCACAAACCATCGCCCTCATTAGGCACAGATACTCGGCTTTTGCCTCTTTGGTGCCTAAAACTTCACTCTGACTTGTCTCTGAGTTTAGAGTGGATTTATTTATTCTACCCTGAAATCTTCAAAAGTACTTGGCGTATTTCACCACGAGTAATCAACCCACAAGAACAACCCGACCCAGACAGGTTGCATATCTAGGGCCTTTTTAAATCCGCAACCCCATCCAGACCGCAACGACCGATCGCAAAACCCTCTACTCTACTCTACTCTCCCTCCCTTCGCCTCTACTACGCGACATACCCTACCGCCGTTAAACACATCACAATGGCGACCCCTAACTCCTGGGAGGATGATCCCGCTGCTCAGGATGACAACCTCGCCCAACAGGCTCAGCAGCAGCTTAACATGAACCCCGCCCCCGCGCAAGGTGGTTTCCGACCCGGCATTCCCTCTTTCCAACCAGGTGCCGCCTCCTTCACACCCGGCCAAGCATACGGAGGATACGCGCCTCAATACCAGCAGCAGCAATACTATCAACAAGGCTACTACCCTCAATACGGTGCTCAGCAGCAGCAGGGCTTCAATCAGTACAACCAGGGCTATGGTGGTTACAACCAAGGTTATGGTATGACACTTGCGCCAAAAAATTTACTGTCTCACCGAGATCCGTGAGGATGACATACTAACACATGGCATAGGCGGTGGCTACCCCCAGTATGGCCAACAACAGCAACAGCAACAACCTCAGCAGCCTGCTGCTCCCACGATTGCCCAGCGACCCGCCGATGCTCCCGCTGCCCCCAGTCAACCCGCTGCCGCCGCTGCCCCTAAGCCTGCCGGCCCTAAGGTGATCAGCATCAGCGGCGATACCTCCGGCCCCAAGCCCAAGGCCAAGGTGCTCTCTATCTCTGGAGCTGGCACTGCTACGCCTGCCAAGCAGGAGGAGCCCGCCAAGGCTGAGCCTACTGACAAGCCTGAGGCTGGTCAGAAGGCCACAGCCGCCAAGGCCATCGAGAAGACAGGCGAGAAGGCCGGCAAGGCTGCCAGTGGCAAGACCTCTGGTAAGACCTCGCCAAGCCCTGGCTCTGGACGTAACAGCCCTACCGCTGGCGAGAAGAAGGCGGCCGCACGAGAGATCGATGCCGTTGAGAAGGAGCAGGCTGCCGATGTCGATCAGGAGACACTCAAGGAAATTTACGGCAAGGAGCACGTCAACATTATCTTCATGGGTCACGTCGATGCCGGAAAGTCAACTCTTGGTGGCTCGATCCTGTATGCTACCGGTATGGTCGACGAGCGAACTATGGAAAAGCACAAGAGGGAGGCCAAGGAGCTGGGTCGTGAGTCTTGGTACCTGTCCTGGGTTATGGATTTGAACAAGGAGGAGCGAACACAGGGAAAGACCATCGAGGTTGGACGTGGTTTCTTCGAAACTGAGAAGCGTCGTTACAGTATCCTGGATGCTCCCGGCCACAAGATGTACGTTCCCAACATGATTGGAGGTGCCTCGCAGGCCGATGTTGGTATTCTGGTCATCTCTGCCCGAAAGGGTGAGTACGAGACTGGTTTCGAGCGAGGTGGACAGACTCGTGAGCACGCTATGCTTGCCAAGACTCAGGGTGTCAACAAGCTCATTGTCGCCGTTAACAAGATGGACGACCCTACCGTGGAGTGGTCTCAGGAGCGATACCAGGAGTGCACAACCAAGCTCTCTCAGTTCCTCAAGGGTACTGGTTACAACCTCAAGACCGACGTTTACTTCTTGCCCATCGCCGCTCAACAGATGCAGGGTATTAAGACCCGCATTCCTAAGGAGGTTGCTCCTTGGTGGGATGGTCCCGCGCTGCTCGAGTATCTTGACAGCATGAAGGCCCTTGAGCGCAAGGTCAACGCCCCCTTCATGTTGCCCGTTAACGGCAAGTACCGCGACCTTGGTACAATGGTGGAGGGTAAGATTGAGGCTGGTGTGGTCAAGAAGGGTATGGGCATGATCATGATGCCCAACAAGCAGAACGTCGAAGCCGCCGCCGTCTACGGTGAGCAGGAAGAGGAGGTGCAACTGGCCCAGTGTGGTGACCAGGTGCGAATAAGACTCAAGGGTATCGAGGAAGACGACATCTTACCTGGATTCGTGCTGTGCTCACCAAAGCGACTGGTACACACCGTGGCTGAGTTCGAGGCGCAGATCCGCATTCTAGAGCTCAAGAGCATCCTGACTGCTGGATTCAACTGTGTGCTGCACGTCCACTCCGCCATTGAAGAAGTGTCATTCGCTAGCCTTCTGCACAAGCTACAAAAGGGAACAAACCGCAAGAGCAAGAATCCCCCTACACACGCCAAGAAGGGTGACAGCATTATCGCCCGCATTCAGGTGATTGGCGGAGCAGGCGCTGTGTGCGTGGAGAAGTTCGAAGACTATCCCCAGATGGGTCGCTTCACCTTGCGAGACCAGGTAGGTTTTACTCACCCCCAGCCCCATTGACAACCCCCATACACACATTCCCCATTCTACTAACCCCATACTTTCATCCATCTTGTGATCCCCATGTATCCAAGGATGTCTAAGGGACCACTACCGGACGTGGTGTGGCGGGAAGATCCTTGGAGGGAGTGCTTTCATCATGATGCTAGATATCAGGTTGCTAACGCGAGATCTACGCAGGGACAAACCATTGCCATTGGTAAGATCACGAAGCTCATCTTTAATGAGTCTTAAATGAATGATGACTGTTCTTGATCCGCGCTCAGACGTGGATATATGAGACCAAAAAAGAACAGAGGCTTGGCAAAAAAGGCAGCGAAAATGTAACGGGCATTCACCACGATCATCATCACGACGAATCATCACGGTTTTGACGGCTTGGCGCTGGGGAAGGAAGGATGGAATTTACCAGGAACGCGGCACCGGGTTTGTATAGGATGATGGGAAGACCACTTGTGTTGCCCGCATGAGGGACGTTGAAAATAACGACAGAAAAAGAAGAGACAGTGGGCGATATGATGGATGCCAAACATTTCCTGTACTTCAGGTATATATAGACGAGCAAGAAAAGAAAAGGAGTATGATGGGACGAAACTTCTGATACATTTCCGTTTAGGCTATCGTGAAGTCGAAATGAGATGCTATAAGATGTTGAACAATTTGTCGAAAAGACAGAGTTATAGAATTGTGAACAAATCTCAGCAGAAAGAGTATCACGTAGAAGATGGTTGTCAGGATTAGCAAAGTTGGTAAGGAAGGATTGAGGACTGGATAACAAGGATGGGCATAGGGAAAGAAGCAACGCAGGACCTCGGAAGATTACCTGAAGCTGGCCATGGCGGTGAGATAAGAGATTGAAGGAAGATCATGAGCATGAAACAAGAGAAGGACAAGGACCGACGAAAATAGCATACCGAGTTGTTATCGTGAGCTTTGCGTCTGAGTCGGGAGGGAGCCCATGAGTACAGGGAAAACAACAAAGCCCACCAGGTTGAATCATGTAAAACGCAGGCTTCGGCAAGAGAAAAGATTTTGCCGTCGTCTTATTTACACCCCGCAGAAAGGTGCATCAAAGTCACGATAATCGACCTTCTAGGTCTTAGTTCGCGATACGTAACCCCCCCCAAGTCTCCAACTGCAAGATACAACAGGGATCATTGCCTTAGTCGACGGTTTCCGAGGATAGTTAGTTAACGGAAACGGGACGGAGACCGAAAAGAGGACGCTCGGAGGGGTTGGAAACTGTCCGATGTTGTTTGTATGGTCTGTCATGATTTAGGTGATGGGGCCAAAGATGTTTGTTAGCGAGGAATATGAGCACGATAATAAGTCGGGACGGTTCAAGCAAAGCGTTACAGAGAGCGCCATCGTTTAGGTCGCAGAAGTGGGAGGCGGTGACCAAATAGAAAAGCCGAAATGAACTCATAGGGGAAGAATTATCCATACCACCGAAGGTAATAGATATGTACGGGTGCGGATCCCGGAGCTCGATGGCTGGCAACGGCCCAGCGGATCGGGAGTTGGGGGCGTGTCAGATACGATAGGATGCGGTAGAAAACTGTAGCGCTGATGTTAGAAAGAGTGCAGTGCATTGCACTTGCATTGTGCATTGAGCACCCTGGGCAATGGTATCCCAAGGTGAGTGAGGCCCGACAGTAGGACGGTCTCATTACGGAAACCGTCTCGGAAGGTTACCGAGAGGCCGGAGGTGGACGGAAGGCCTTTGGGCTTAGGGTGGAGCGGTTTGGGATATGATAATCGATTTGAAGCCAAACAGTGGTTCCTGATACTGAATTGTCGTGATTGAACCTGGAGTAGGACGCGGTAACCGGGATCAAGGGGTTCGTGAAACGCAGCTGGTGGTTCACGGGAATTTGACGGACGGACGGAAGGGGATATGAGTTTTACTGCAAAAAGAAGCGAGAAGAAGTGATCGCCATGCCGCGTATCTACATATCAGCTTGTTATCTTGATATAGATAACATCATGTTAGGCATGTAAGGACAAGGGACCCGTACTGCAAGTTTGATCAAGGTGAGAGCATCCACCAATTATTGAGTGAGTGAAGGACGGAGTGGTGGTTAGTATCGTGCACCGGAGGCATACGGAGGTGACGGAGCCGGGTGACGGAGCACGGTGGTCAGGAAGTTAGCCGAAACATGGTAGACAGGCGCCCGCAACGGAAGTGGGAGTCCCACCGGGTGTGACATTATCCCCCAAGCTGATGTTTTCAATCAGTCTTCGAGACAAGGTCCAGAGCCCCCGCAACCCCAGTTCCCCACGCAGTTCTTGAGCCCCCAGCCCCAAAAACGTAATCAAGATGGAGGAGGCTCTAGGCGGAGAAACGGTCAGAAACGGAGGTTCGGATAATGTCGGAATCCTCGAAGCACGGTTTGTAAAGGTGAGAGTTTGCCTAGGGGGGTGTCTTGGACAAGGTGAGGGAAGAGCCAATCAAAAGTGCCAAATCGTCAAGTGTCTCTGAAAACGGAGTCATGTGGAGAGACGTGGAGCCTGAAAATGTCGAACAGGGGAATGCAAGTTCATGGTCTGTACGTCACGGAAACCCCAGAAGAGAGGCTACCGACGGAAATATTTTCTTGCATTATCGTGACTTCTTTTGCGTGACGACTGGCGATGATGAGAAATGGAGTTGCGGGGCCTAGCAAAAGACTACAATCGAGTCCAAGTGTCAGTGAGACCTACTAGCACCGTTGGTCACGAGCCGGACTCCTGGTCTTTTAGTTCAATAAAATGATTTTTCTTCATCCAGTCGTGACTGTACTTGACCAGGTAACGAGGGTCATGTGCAAAGTCTGTTTCGAATTAATCCATGTTGGGCTCGAAAAGACAAGGGAGAGAAACCGAGTCTAGAAGCCTCCGCTGTACTCCTCAGAGGATAGGAGAAGTTGAAGACCGGCAACTGGTCCCGTAAGACGGCGCCATGTGGTGACGGAAATAGTACCTAGCCCCAGATTCGCATTCTCGTATGCCGTGCTGGTGTCAGGTACCGGATCTTGTAACTGGAGAGAATGAGTATCCAAGAATGTGTAAGATCTCACAACAAGAAGCCTGGCGAGAGCAAATCAAAAAATCACCTACGCCGGCGTTTTACCTTCCTCCTGACTTTCGATGTTTGAGACGAAGTAAGTTAAAATGTCGAGGATTTCCGTTAGCGTGTGCATATGCTTCAACCTCCAAGTACCATAAGATGGTGGAAAGGTATATTGCTACTCTATTTTCGTAATGAAAGTACTTCATCGAGAGGTCGAGCGACTTAGGATTGGCAAATCGCGGGGAAGGCCCAGCCTCAGGGTAAGGGGAGATGGTAGCCACGAGGGAACAATCTGCAACTGCATGTTGTCAAATGTGTCAAGTACAACCCGATTCATTAACACCTATCAATAAAAAGGAGGCGCTTTCGTCCCGTACATAGCATCCAATAACTTGAGGATGCGACTTCACATATTGTACTCTTGACCTTCATCAACGCCAGCACATGTCATTGTCATTAACACGATCAGCGGCCGGGAATAGCCATTAGCATCCGGAAGCTAGACCCATTGTGCATCGCAGCCCAGCATCCAGTAGCCAGGGCATCCTCAGTTCTCGCCAGCGGATCCGTAGCGTTGATTCTAATCCTTTTCTCTCCGTATCGTATCCACCTTCTCCCTTTTTGTTCCTGTCTGGTGACCAGCCAGTTTCAGCAGCACAGACATCGTGTCTTGTCTTGGGCTTGGGGGTGAGGCTCGATGGGTTTGCTTTTTCCTTGCTCGCTCACCTCTTCTCCGCAATCTGAATCTCAGCCCTAGCTCACTCGCCTCGAGTTATTCCTCTTTCGTTCCATACCGCCCTCTTGCTCAAGAGACAGCCTTGGCGAGCTTGTTTCCCCATGATCTTACACGTCTTCTACATTGTAATGAGGCGCTCTAATTCGTTTATTTTATTGCCATCAATGCCATGGTTGGCCGACATATACTTAGACAACATTGTACTGGGCATAGTGAGCATTACAGTACGTAACAAGTACCATGTTGGGTGCAGTCGGGTCTCCCGCCTTTGCAGCCTTGGCTCTCGTTTTCCAAGGTGAAGTACTTCACGATGCCCACCCTACCACCCATTTCTGGTTGCCCGTTAGGTCCCGTCGTCATGCTTGTCGGTTCAGCCAATGAATTGTGATATCCCTTTTGATCACTTTTCTCTTCAAGGTATGCCCCACATGCACAGCTTTCCATTCACCATCCACTACAAGTCTACAAGCAAGCAAGTCTGCCAGTAAGGAAATATCATCATCCGTATCAAACAGGAGAATCGGGATGAGAACTCCCCTTTTTCAGTGGACTGCACCCTCACGATAAAGACCAACCAGAGTCGTTGGCCACCCCCCCAGGCCCCCAAACTTTAAGGAATTCAATGTCCGGATATGTATGTACTTGACTTCACTGACCTAGAAGCCCATATCCTATCCGCCCCGTGCTGCTCCGATGGTAATCCAATATGAAGAGAACGGAGATTCGGCTCTTGCTAGGAGTTACGAGGCGGCACGGTACGGTAAAGTACGGTAGATAACCCGGTTACGGCGCGGATAACGGTACCATCCTGGGCTTTTACGATAAGATAGGTATCCAACGTCAACAAAGAATCGAATGAATTATGATACATTTCCAGTACTGTATGCATTTCCAGTACGTACATGCATAAAAAACCGGGTTTCAGAAGCATTCAATATGTAATAAAATGCAGCCGAGTCTCTTTTTACGGGAGATCGCGGGCGTTGAGTCGCCGTTGTGTTTTAGTTTTTGAGCCCTGGACCGGCGATCATGACGACACAGTTGGTCGCAACTGAACCACGAGTGACAACAAAAAGACTGTTTAGGATGGCCCAAGAAGGGAGACAGCCACAAGAAATCCAATGTTCTCAGCGACCACGAGAGTGTTTTACAGTGAAGATCTGAGAAAATTTGGCTGTATGTAAGGGAATTAGGCAGTTGTAAGCTCGTATATAAGAATATCCAATAGGAAACTTCCGTCATCGTCGTCATCACCACCTTCTCTTCTACCATCAACAAAACAACCTGACTATCAGCTGCTTCTCAATTGCTCAATCAATACAGTAACAGCAGCACCACCATCAGAAAGAAGCCAAAAACTACCGTCTTGTACACAGTACCGTATCTTGCCGTCACATCAACGTCAATACGTCAAGTAAAGGCGCTATCCGTTCGGCATCACCCACAAACAAGCCCATTGCAGCCCCAGGATTGGATCCCCCGAGACTACTACCGTATTGCCCACTCATCTTCCTTGCTTTCCATTGCTTTTGACGAGAGAGCATCAACCACTATCGTGATCCATTCTCTCTCCGGCATCTTCCTGGGCTGGGCTTAGCTTTGCGTGCCCCTCCTCCCCGCCAAATCAAAACTTTGACGCTTTCTTTTGAAGAGTTTGGACCGGGGTTACGTTTCGTGACCCCCTCCGTCCCGCAATATCCCAGCTGGCGCCCAGATTGTGTCCGTACCGATTGTACCAGGTGTACCATCCGGTCACCTTGTACCAAGAAATCTCTTCCGAGATAATATCGTGGCCGTCACCTGCAACGCCTCGTCGGCTCCACCACGCGCTTGTCTCTACCACTCACAGCCTCACTCCCCATCCGTCCCCGTCCCTCTCCATCCTCGGGTTCGACCCTGGCAAGCGGGCACTATCTAAAGTGCCCATCTTCTGGAGGAACACACCGCGAACCACACACCCCAGGGCGTACACTGTCAAATCTCAAGCTGCTCGTGAAGCTTTTATAAAAGCCATGAAGGACCCCGTCTTCAGAACTGCTTCTCCCTATCCAGATCCAACAATCAAAGGTCCAAGCTCACAGATTCAGGCTTCAGGAACCGGTTATTTCAAGAGTGAGTCTTGTCTTTGCCCCTTCGTTGACGGTTGAGCTGTCTTGATACCCTCACACGACCACCTTGCCCTGCCATTCTCTATGACGGAGCTACCACCATACACATTGCCTACCATCGTACAAGTCCCAAAATCAATACTGACTCTGTCGCAGTGCTTCCCAACAACGTAAACAAGACTTCCCTCCACCCTACCGGTGTTGCGTACGTTCCCTCATGATACCCAAACTGCTACATGGCGGTTTCACTAACACAGGCTTCACAGTCCTCATGAGGAGCACACTGAGCTCGAGCAGGAGCTTCACGACAAGGCTCACATTGACTACGACCGCGTCGCCATTGTAAGAAGCCACAAAACCAACGGAGCAAAAGAAATTGTTACTGACATGGCATCACTCAGATCCCTAACCCTTCAGTCGCTGCTCTCTACGAAGATGCTCTTGTCTACGAGACCGGTACTGCTATCACCTCCAGCGGTGCCCTGACTGCCTACTCTGGTGCTAAGACTGGTCGATCCCCTCTTGACAAGCGAATTGTCGAGGAGCCCTCTTCCAAGGACAACATCTGGTACGTGATTTCCCGAACACCCGGCATTAGAGTTCCATGCGCCGTACATGGATCGTAACAACCAGACAGCTAACACAGAATCAATAGGTGGGGACCTGTCAACAAGCCTATGACTCCTGATGTAAGTAAGAACTTGGCATTTTGCCCATGCACTTCGCACATCGTCTTTGTGTGTACAACCGATTGAGTCTCGCTGCTGTGGCATTTTGACTCCTGTTTTCCGATCCCGGCAACAGGAGAAAATTTGCAAACATCACCAGCTTGTCGCCCAACGAGCGAGCGAACGAACGAACGTCTAGACCCGTGCCGGAAGAGCATCTCCATTCCAGCGACCACAATTGGCTTTGCCCCGAGGATACCCGTGGCGTCAGCGTCATGGCTTTCATGGCTTGCCCACCGGTGCTTATTCTCTTACCCAATTGCCTGGTCGCTGGTTGGTAGAGGCTTGGCCGAGTGGTTCTCTAGTGGCTCCTGGTTCGCTTGTTCCCCTGGTCATGGTCGGGGGAGTGTCATGGGGTCGGCAATCTTGACCCCGCAGTCTCAGTCCTCACACGCTCACCTTCCCCTCTGGCACTGCTCACGGCTTCAGACCGAGATCCAGTCCCGAGCTCCGAAGTCTTCGGCCGTGACATGCCCCTCTTTTCTTCCCCGACCACGACTTTTCCCGACCCGGCTGGCCTTTGCCTATTTAGGCAAGGCTGCCGATTTCCCCTACTCCGAATGATCTCATTGTTTTTCCTCATGAGCTATGGCTGACAAAATAATCACTACAGGTCTGGAAGATCAACCGAGAACGTGCTGTCGACTACCTCAACACCCGAAGCCGTATCTATGTCATCGATGGTTTCGCCGGCTGGGACGAAAAGTACCGTATCAAGGTCCGAGTTATCTGCGCCCGCGCCTACCATGCTCTCTTCATGCGAAACATGCTTATCCGACCTTCACGGGAGGAGCTTAAGGACTTCCACCCCGACTACACCATCTACAATGCCGGCAAGTTCCCTGCCAACCGATACACTGAGGGTATGACCTCTGGCACCTCCGTTGCCATCAACTTCGAGCAGAAGGAGATGGTCATCCTCGGTACTGAGTACGCCGGTGAGATGAAGAAGGGTGTCTTCACTGTTCTGTTCTACGAGATGCCTATCAAGCACAACGTCCTCACCCTTCACTCCTCCGCCAACGAGGGCAAGAACGGCGATGTTACCCTCTTCTTCGGTCTGTCTGGAACTGGCAAGACCACTCTCTCCGCCGACCCCAACCGAGCTCTGATTGGCGACGACGAGCACTGCTGGTCCGACAACGGTGTCTTCAACATCGAAGGTGGCTGCTACGCCAAGACCATTGGTCTGTCTGCTGAGAAGGAGCCCGATATCTATGGCGCTATCCGATACGGTTCCGTCCTCGAGAACGTCGTCTTCGACCCTCTTACCCGTGACGTCGACTACGACGACGCTACCCTCACTGAGAACACTCGCTGCGCTTACCCCATCGAGTACATTTCCAACGCCAAGATCCCCTGCCTTTCTCCTAACTCGCCCTCCAACATCATCCTCCTCACTTGCGACGCCCGCGGTGTCCTGCCTCCTATCTCCAAGCTCGACCGCAACCAGACCATGTTCCACTTCATCTCCGGTTACACCTCCAAGATGGCCGGTACTGAGGACGGCGTCACCGAGCCCCAGGCTACCTTCTCCAGCTGCTTCGCTCAGCCCTTCCTTGCTTTGCACCCCATGAAGTACGCCAAGATGCTTGCCGACAAGATCGAGACTCACAAGGCTAACGCCTGGCTCCTCAACACCGGTTGGGTCGGTGCCGGTTTCGCCCAGGGCGGCAAGCGATGCCCCCTCAAGTACACTCGTGCCATCCTCGACGCCATCCACTCCGGCGAGCTCGCCAACGTCGAGTACGAGAACTATGGTGTCTTCAACCTCCAGGTCCCCAAGACCTGCCCCAACGTCCCCTCAGAGCTCCTCAACCCCTCCAAGGCCTGGACCGCCGGCGAGGACAGCTTCAACAAGGAGGTTGTCAAGCTGGGCAAGCTCTTCCGCGAGAACTTCACCAAGTACGAGAGTGAGGCTACCGAGGATGTTGTCAAGGCCGGCCCTGCCGTCTAAAGGGAAGATTAACAAAAAGAACAAAACGGAAAGCGATCTTTTTTTGCGATGGGTCATGACAAATTCAAGCAACTGTTTACCATCTGGGTCCGGCGTCAATACATGGCGGCCATGAACCGGCTGCCCTCTTTTTTTGTCTGAAAGGGATTTTTTATATGGGATGAGATTGTGTAATGTAGGCATGAACAAAGCTTTACGATTCTGCAATAGAAAAGTACATATCATCTAAACTTCTGCTTCTTGTGCATTGTGATTGTTTGGGTGATTACAAACCTATAAACTAGTACAACAACGACATGAAATTCATTCAAACTTGGGTGCCGCAAAAGGAGAATCACAGAACAAAAAGATACAGGACTTGAACAGCTTGTTGAAGAAGGATATGATTCATGAAATCGAATTGGATAAATGAATGCTTAGAACTCTCACACTGGTAACTCGGAAGATACGAATATCTTAATCTACGGCAAGTTTATAGTCTGAGTTGAGTTTCGAGTTGAAGCACAACCCTCAGATAAGCACAAAAGAGAGATGTATGACAGTAGGAAGCAGTTATCATAACATACGTCTGTTGCTCGTTCTAGTGTTGCCATAAGTTCATGCGCTCTAGATAACATAAAAGAAGTTGTTGAACAAGAACAGAAATGCAGAAATCTGAACGATTCATTACGACGTGTATCATAACCCTAAAACCCTCTTAAACGCCATATTCCAACCGACAACATCTCATCGTTATTCTCTAAGAGCAACAAACAATTGACCGCTCACCATCTCCGACCGTAGACAGCACTCTCTTCCTTCTTCGGCCGTCCTGGCCGTCTCTTGGAAGCCGTAGTTCTACGACCGTTCTCATCAAAGCTCTCATCAGCACCACTCTGGCCTCCGGAGCCGAGTAGGTCTTGGTTGTCCGAGGAGGAGCCAGGCCTGAAGAGGTTGATGATCTCGTTGAGACCCAGCTTGAGGCCCTCCTTGCGCATGCTACCCTCGATGGCCTGCTCGGCAAGCTGGCGCTTCTTCTCCTGCAGCTCGAGAATACGCTCCTCGACCGTCTTGGAAACGGTGAGCTTGTAGACGATTACGTTGACGGTCTGGGTAAGACGGTGGACACGATCGATGGCTTGTTCTTCGACAAACTGGGGAAATTTGTTAGCAAGACGTTCTTAAGGGTGAGTTGTGGGGGAAATGGGAAGGCATACTGGGTTCCAAAAAGGCTCGAGAATGACAACTCTGGTCGCCGCCGTGAGGTTAAGTCCCAAACTACCGCACTTCAAACTACACAGCAGGATCCGCGTCTCAGGGTCATTCCTTAGCTTCCGCAGACTCTCCTCTCGGTCGTCGTTCTTCATGCTGCCGTCGTACCGCACAAAGCGGAAGCGCTCCTTGCGGAAGAAGGGCTCGACCAGATTAAGCATAGAGGTGAACTGGGAAAAAACAATGAACTTGTGTTCCTTGACTTCACCCTGCAGAATCTTGATAAGCTCGCGGATCTTGGAGGAAGCAAGGACTTGGGGAGAGTTGGGGTCGCGCGATGGGTAAAAGATGCTGTCGTCTTCGTCGGATGAGAGACCAGATGCCTCAGAATCGGATCCAGACTCAGACTCAGACTCAGACTCCGAGTCGGAGTCGGAGGCGGACAAGCCAGAGACAGCTGTTGTATCGGCAGCGGTCGTATCAGCGGCAGTTGTATCTGCCTCAGTCGTGTCCGCAGTTGTGGCATCAGCAACAACAGACGGCCCATCGTCCAGCGTTTGGGCGGCCATGCGCTTTGTGATCTCCATCAAAGACATTAGTGAGTCCTCTGAGTCAGAAGCATCGCCTGCTTCGCGATTCTTCTTACTCGCCTTGGGACTCTCGTCGTTCTCAATGAAACTGCTCATGGTACTCTGATCTTGGAGCTTACTCTCCTCGTCTTCAGAGTCATTGGATCCGATCGAGTCACCTCCGCCTTCGGCGTTCTCGTCTTCTTCGCCGCCAGCCTTTCCAAGATGAAGCGAGCCTTGCTCACCCTCTGGCACAAGCCACGAGCCTTCACCCTCTTCTTCCTCCTCCTCATCACTGTCGATGATGGCATTGCGGTTTCGAGGTTTGCGAGCTGTTTTCTTTGGCAACCCCTCTGCATCCTCATCATCGCTGTCAACAATAGCGTTTCGGTTCCGCTGTCGCCTTGAGACCTTTTTGGGAGACTCGTCGGCGTCATCTTCGACAATCTGTCTATCAACAACCTTTTCCTCGATGATTTCTTCCTCAACCTCCTTTTTCTTTCCTTTCTTCTTGCTCTTGTCCTTGGGCTTCTTTGACTTCTTGGGCCGCTCTGAATGTCCCTGGTTGTTGAAGTATTCCAAGTCATCATGGCACTCGGAGCAAATGTCTCTGCCCGACTTGTTGTCCTCGTTGCTCAAGCCTCGCCCACAGATATTACAGTCCTTGGATACGATGCCCATTCCGGCGAACATATCAGCCATGGCGTCAATATCCGTATCCTGTGTCTTCTGGTTTGGATCTGTTGACATAGCGTCCTTATCCTTGTCCAACTTGCCCTCAACCAACTTGGGGTGATTGCAAGCTTGTCGAAGGCGGAGCAGCAGAGTTAAGGCGTTGGCATAGTTGACTCTGCCACGCATCATGGCCTCAATGCTTCGGTCCGCACGAGCTGCGAGTCGATCGTAGAACTTGCGCTCTGCAGGCGACAACGTAGTCGCCACAGTCACGACCTTACGCTCAGTGACCTTGAAACCTGTCGAGGAATCTTCACCCTCAGCGGAAGGCTTACCACCAGGGTTAAGCGCACCGGCCTCCTTGAGGATGTCCTTGGTTCTTCGCTTCATGAAGCATCTTAGAAGACTGTGTAGCCTGCGGATGGCAATGTGGCCTCGGCCGTTCTTCAGGGGTAGATCAATATGCTCCTTCCACTCCTTGAGGTCGTCATAAGGTCGGATACGGAGGAATTTGACAAGAGACTGGAGCTCATCCAGGTTGTTTTGCATGGGAGTACCAGACAAGCACCATCGGTACTCAGACTGCAAAGCATAGCATGCCTTGGTAGCCTTCGCGTTACGGTTCTTGACAGTGTGGGCCTCATCGAGAACGACTCGCCACCAGTGCAAGCCGAAGCACCCTGCTTTCACACCGTTCTCGGCGTCAGATGAGTGCCCGTGTTCTGAGACAAGAATCTGGTAGGTTGTAATAACAACATCGTAGAGAGCCAGCTCCTTGAATCGCTTTGTGCGATTAGGTCCATGATGCACACAGACTTTGAGACCGTGGGACTTTTCCACTTTATCATTAATTTCGTGCTCCCATTGCCGAATCAAAGCCAGTGGTGCTACCACAAGTGTTGTTTTTTCGATCTTCTCAAAATGCTTCTTCCACCCAGGAGCATCCTTAGCTGGCTTCTGGTTGGTGAGGATGAGTGAGATGCTTTGAAGAGTCTTTCCCAGACCCATGTCGTCGGCGAGAATGCCTCCTTTGGGGACTCTTCCTCGCTTTACAGGACCGAGTTCTCGTCCCCGCATCCATTCAACACCTTCAACCTGATGAGGTAGCAGCTTGACCTTGAGACCTTCCACTGTGCCATCTTTAGGGTCTTTTGTAGCCTCCGGCTTTTTCTCACCATCGCCTTGGGTTTCGCCATCCTCTTCTTCGCCCTCTTCCATACCACCCTCAAGCAAGGCCTTCAAGTCGGCACTCGCCTTGGCAGGATCTGTGTAGAAGGTCTCCTCACCGTAATGCCTGGTAGGGGGTGCAACTGAAGATGCCACTGGTGGAATTGGAGCATTTGAGCTGAACATGGGCATCGGTGGCGGCCTTCGGTCTTGGTAAATGGGGCCTTGGGGACCCGAGACTCTGGCACCGCTGTTGCTGCTTCGGTTGTCGAGATGATGCTCAGGCCGTGTCTTCTGCCGTATGAATGGGTCTGCTCTCTGCTTACGAGAGGACATCATCTTGGTAGGGTGGCCGAATGTGGGAGTGTTTGTTGCACCGGTTGGGTTAAAGGGGTCGTTCATGTCTCCTCGTACTTTCCCCTTGAGCGAGCCCATACCACGGACGAGGGCGGTAATATCGTCGTCTGGGGACATCTCGCGTGCGACATTTTCGCCATTTGGGTTGATGGAGTTTAGAGGCGCCTTTGGGGGCGCACGTTCGTTGACCATGGCGCCGAGGTCTCGTAGGGCAGTCGAGTCGCTGAGACGTGTCTTGCTAGTTTGTCTTTGTCGTGGGGCAAGTTTGGAGAAGTCGGGTTTTTGTTTTGATGATAGGGTGGTTCGAGGTTTAAATGCAAAACGGGCACCGGGCTTGAGAGACGACTTGTTTGGAAGGTCGTCAGGGTAATAATTCATGGGCGGTGTGCGCCGTTGTGAGGGTATGCACAGTCTGGTGAAGCCGTTGTGTACAAGGGACTTTGCATCAGGGTCTCGTTTGTTTCCCGCTCGTCAATGACATAATCAATTGCCCCAGCAACCTGCCGTTGGGAGGGGGAGGTGTAAACGCGAACCCCGCCACGCCTGCCGATGCCCGCGTAAAGTACGGCCTGTCAGGCAGGTAGCGCCGCGGTACCGGCCCCCTGCAGACATGCTGGAAGGTACATAGAAGTTGGTAGAGCTGAGGTTTGAGACCACAAGTATTGTAAACGGACATCTTAACTTACGACGACCGGGAAGTCACATATATATTACAAAATAACAACTCGCACCTTATATTACGTAGTCTACTGAAGTTGAAACTATTTTCATTTCTTATACATGATCCTTGTCCCTTCATTATATTACTTCATTAGCTAAACCTCTATCGAAGTCACACTGTGGACTTGGTTTACAACTTACATGTTCCATATTAAGGAATATAATTTTATACCCATACATGAATCCAATATGACCTAGTATCCATACCTCGGTGTTCAAGAATAACCGGGAATGGAGGTATAGTTCTTCTATGCCAGAATTTTGATTATAATTTAATAAAATCCTCAAGAGCCATGCAATTTTGTAGCCTAAACTTTGAAGGTTCTTAGGATATATATCATAAAATTATGCTTTATGGTGATACCGAAATTAATGATAGTAGTTGAGCTATTTGGCAGAGGCAGTCCGGATTCTTGCTGAACCCCCTCGCCATAGCACAATGATCACTCCACTGTTCTTTTGGTACGTCGAGGCGGCGTATTAGCCTCCAACTCTTGTGGCGCCTGTTGCAATAACTCCCCTGGTTTAGCTTCACCGTGAAGCTCTGCTTTCTGAGTATCAATTCCCGCTGAAAGCTCAGGCTTACTAAACTCTTCATCCTTTACTTGATTAGGCCGTGACCAACTTATAGTCGGCCTGGGAATAGACCGTAATCTATCTCGAAACCTCTTCCGTGGTGTGTCTGCAACCTTTCTTCCCCCCCTTGTCTTCCCGAGCCGGAATGCGAAGAAGATCGCGGCGAGAATGAGAAGTAGACCGACGAAACCTCCAACAGCAGCACCGGCTATCAAACCGGTATTAGTGCCGCCCCCTCCTTCGCTACCAGCTTCCTGGTTTGAACTGGGTTCAGACGATGACAGGGACAAGGTTGAAGACGCAGTTTGTGATACTGTATCTTCGATTATTGCTGTATTAAGGTTCGTTTGTGATTCTGTTTCTTCAACCCTCGCTGTGTTGAGATTTGTTTGTTTTGCTGAGTGTCTTCTCGCCGTGTTGAGGTTCTCAGCCGTCGTCGATGGTAAAGCGCTCGAGATCTCGTCCGTCAGAATTTCAATTGCATCACCGGTGAGGCTGCTTATCACATCATCTGGATCTAGAACTGGAGCTCTACCAGCAGCTGCAGCTAAAAGAGAACATGGTGAGTAAGTACACCACTCTCCAGCTGTCTAGGTAGAGATAAAGGCTCATTACTTACTATCCATAATGTAGAAGAAAGCTAGATCAAGGAATGCTCAAATCAGTTGACAATCTAAGTGGACATCATCAATCCGTTTCAAGTCTTGTATCGGTAGAACTCTGCCGACTCCTTTCCAAACACAAAGGTTGAGTGGAAGAGGACAGCAGAGAAGGAAAAGACGGCGAGGGGAAGGGAGTGTTTGCCTGAAACCAGCCATCTTGGCCACACTGCAGCCCGATTGCCATTGATTTTCAGCTCAAAGTCGAGAACCTTGGCCTGATGGTCGCCACGATGCAGCGTCTAGATACCATCAACTTCGGCCAATGGAGCTGCCCTGCAGGAGTATCAGGCTGTGATATATAAGCGCTGTATGGTTGACTATTAAACGCCACCATGCATGAATATGCTGTGAGTTCTCTGTTCTGCCCGAAGTGTCTTACAATTCAGCCCTTGGATGTTTTATCTAGTGACACTTGGCCCGCAAAGTATGCCCTTGGGGCCCAGAAACTCCCCGGCATGGAGGTATAGCTCTTCGATATTATAATTTGAGGATATCCTATTATTGTGTTAGAGACTCATACAAGTTAATAGTCTAGGACCTGAAGATCTTATGATCTATATTTTACGGGCTTAAGCTTCACGATTAGTGATACCGACTGAATCATATATTTTGATGTTAGGAGAGGGAGTCCAGGTTCTTGTTAAACCCCCTACTATGCGTACAAAGCCCAGTGACAGTAGAACCCTGCTTCGCATTAAACAATTACTCGAACCTGATCGCAGCTGTTGTCTGAGCCATTCTTTAGTCAGGCCGCTCTCAGTCCTCGACAACATCTCAAAGTATTCAAGGCGACAGGCCTATGAGCTCAGAGGCTAAGATTCAGGGCTGGGGTTTTCATCCCATACTTAGGTCAAAGGCTCAAGCGAGGAAAATGCAAAAGAGGTGTGGCAAACCAGTTTGACTAGGGCAATGGCTGAAGACATTCACTGTAATGAGACTGAGAGCCTTAGAGGGCATGAACTTGAAAGCTCGTTAATTCTTGCAAGAACTCTTATACAGATTCCCTGTCCATAAAGTCCTAATTAGGGCGCCGTCGTAGGTCCTTAGCCAAGCACAACGATATAAAAGAATAACGCTCAACAAAGATTAACCTAGCTTTATCCCCGCCTCTTGCTTCATGGATCACCCGCTATTATGTACAATCCCTTTTCGTGTATCTCTTTACTGTATTATGCCAGGGGAACAGGAGCTGGGGCCTCGGTGCCAGAAGCCTGCTTGCCGCCGACAGGAGGCATGAACATGGGGAGATAGGTAACGGCAAGAGCCATGACTGTAGCCTATTAGCATAGGTTCTTTCTTGTCCAGTACCAGGGGCGCAACATACCCGACATGCCAACGGAGAAGTATCCAGGAGTGGTGGAGTTCTTCTTGGTATCCTCGCTCTCACCCAGCCAGTTCTGGATGGAGAAAACAACAGCGGCCCTATTCGTTCCAAGACTCGTTAGCAATCCGGCCGTGCATCAATCTTTGCTTCGTTTCATATCGTCCAGTTGTCCATCGCACCACATCTCCGCATCTCCAAAGGTCATTCAGGTAACATACCATCCCACAAGCTTGTTGCGCGTAAACATGGCAGCCATTGGCAGGGTCGTAGACATCGTCGAGGAGAGGTCGGTGGTCTCGCCCGAGCCCTTGGGCTCTTGGTAGGGGACGACTGTGTCGCAAGGTTAGCTTGCTAGTCGCAATCATGACAATCGCATTGCGCATCGCGTTCAGAGAAGCTCGGGGCGTGATGCCCATAGATTGAATACAAAGTGAGTGTCTAACTTACTTAGGTCAGTTCTTCGAGGATCCTTGCCAGGGGCCATATTCGCTGTTGTAGATGAGGAGTTGATGGTGGTTAATGGATGGTTGTCGCAATTACCTCTTAGCTCGCGCGACCTGTTGACCGTCTGTAGGTAGGGGGAGGGAGGCTAATTGTGGCGCTCTACGGAGTGGGGGAAGAGTGGCGTAGTGAGTTATGTACCTACCTAATGAGGAAATCGCTCCACAAGAAAGAGTTGCCATTGGGTTTAATAAGATGGCTAACATCATGAACGAGAAATATCAGTGCAAAAGCCTCATTTTGTCCTCTTCTTACAGCCGTGTTTATCCTAACAGCTGGTATGAGGATGAACGGATACATATGTTCCTCCGTGTATATATACATAACGGGTATCCTCCTAAAATTCATCCACAGCATAGACATAGATCATAACAACCACAAACACAGCCAGCCCAAGACCAGTGCTCAAGTTCAATAAACCCGTTCCCTGTTCCACAAATACAATAATACGCCCACAGCAGAAACGCCAAAGCATGTGCTCGTTTTGATACACGCAAGCTTCGCTTACTCCACCCTAATGATAACCTTCCACTGTAGTGCCCCAGCTTCACGGATGGCACAAGCCAGGCATCCTCGCTTTCGTCGACTAATGATGGCATTCCAGCCCTTCTGAGCGCAAAGCGCACGCACAAGAATCTCCATATCAGAGCCGAACTCTCGTTTTCTAGACTCAAAATGCATCTGCTCCGCAGCAGGGAAACTGCCTCGTCGCTGGACAATGTTGTACTTTGAAGTGAGTCTCTCAATAGTGGGAGACTGGGGGACCTCGGACAAGTTGGTGATACAGTCAATGACAAGCACTCGTTCGCTGCCCATGCGTGAAGGAGAGCGACGATGAGTTGGAGGGACAGCGAGGAGCTCCGAGAGTGGAGCATGTTGTCGCTTCAAAAGCTCCGAGATATGCATAACAGTGTAGTTATAGTACTTATGTAAAGGATGACCTGAACCAGAGTTAGTTATTGGGAGATAAACAATAAAAGACCCATTCTCCTACCTGTGCGGTGAGCAGGTCGAGAACCTTGCCCGAACGTGTCAGACCCAGAAACGTCAATCTGCTGGATTGTCGGGCTGGATGGTGACTTGACAAATCGGACCCTATGTGAAGGTGAGCACGGGTGTGCAGTAACAAAGTTGATATCGTAAGAAAGAGAGAACGAGAACTGCTCGGCCGTAAAGCCATCAATCATTACGCCGAAGTTGACGTTGGCTGGGAAAGAGAGTAGTTCGGGCTCCTTGCTGGTCGCACTCGAGGGAGGGGTGGTTTTGGTGAATGGTGTAGCTTGGATCGAGTTGGCAGGAGAGAGAAGCTCCAGCGACCGGAGATTAACGTTGATCAACGGCGGAGGAGTAGAGTAACTATTTTCGTGCGGGATGATGAAGTCTGCAGGAAAGACGGAGTATTCGTCTGCATCTCCGAGGATGGAGGATTCACGCTCAACCCGCTTCTTTGCCCAGAGTCTCGCTTTCTTGCCCAAGTGAGCCTTGTCCTCTGCCGTTTGTTAGCTTGATTTCCCTACACTCCACACTGCATCAGAACTTACCAGCTACATCCTCAACTTCAATGTTTACCCAGCCCTCATCTATGCCAAGGGGCAGGATATCACTAGAAACCCATCCCATACACTCAGCAGAACCGTTTCCTGCGGCGATGACTCGACCCACGATACAGGATGTGCTCCAGAAACTCTTGCCAGAGTACACAAAACCTCCGCACAGATTGGCAAATGAGCCTAAGCGCTCCATTGCTTTTCTATCGTTTTCAAGCAGCGTGGCCATGAGGAAATGACACAGGCCGTCGCCAGGGAGCATTAAGCCATAGATGTACGATTTTGAAAGCCATCCAGAAGCATGGAGCGCTGCAGCAAGCTTTCGTCGTTGCGGTCGGGTCTTATCCTTCTGGCCTCCAGGGCGATCCCACGCTCCAAAATACAATCCCCGCTTGGATCCATTTGTCTCTGAAGTTTTAGTAGCTTTGCCAGAAGCGAGTGCAGGAGCTGGTGATGATACAGATCCAATGATCGACTGGCGGGCGTTGTTCGCGATGAGACCCTCGTACGTGTCAATGTTAGGCCAGCGGAGCTTCTTCGCGAAATGGGTGAGCCCATCCACCTGTTGTTGCGGATGACGGCCCTTGATGGTATAACTGTGACTAGTAGCCGGCGTTTTATCTTCCTGGTGACGGAAGGTGAACTTGCTAAAAAGGGAACCAAGCCAACCTGTCGCTGGAGGGGGTGTAGATCTCCCCGCTGTCTTGCTAGAGGACTCGTCGGGGATTGATTCCTTAATCTTCTCAATCTCGATATTGTCGAGCCAGCTTCGAGCAAGATGCAGCGACCACTTGACCATGGGGGTGGCGGCCCTCTCGAAGTGAACAACATCGACTGGTCGGAAAGCTTCGACGCCATATTCCTCGCCCTCGGTGATAGCATCTAGTCGGATGAGTAGCTCAGTAGCAACGAGGATCTGCATGAGGAGCCAGTACTTTTCCTCGGCCCGCTCGCTAGCACTGGTGGCATCATGAATGGAAGAAGTGTCCTCGAGTTCATCGTTATCTTCACCTCCCCAGAGAATTTGACCTAATCGGATCCTCCACTCGACATGGGTGAAGTCAAACCAGACGTTGGCGGTGCCAAGACACTTGAGCAGGGCATTGATCTGGTTGGTCAAGCTATAGTGGTCGCGCTTATCGACAACGGAGTTACATGGTCGCATAAAAGTATGAAAGAGGTCCTGGTAAGTTTGGATTGAAGTCTTCTTGCGAAGATCGTTGACACGGTATAGTTCGGCGTTTCGCTTGAGACGGTCCAAAAGCTCTGTCTCGGGGAGACGGCGTAAGTAACCCAGAGAGGAGAGCATGCGCTCACGTGCCTCGACGATAGCATGAGCCTTCTTGCCAACACTGTCAAAGCCGAATTGCTCTTCTTCTAGGGCGTCACCAACAGCGAGCTCGAGAGCAGCCGAGAAGCCCATAGTACCCTTCTCTAGTCCCTGCATGCTCAACATGTTGGGCCGTTCCCGACAGCGAATGAAGAAGTGGGCCTTACGGGAGTCGACGGCCTGCTCTCGGGCGACGGCATCTTGGTTGAGATCCCGGGTTAGGTGAGGCCATGCTGTGAGACCACTCCATGCGCGATCCTCGATTTGAGCATGGTCAGTGAGGTCGCGGATTTCCAATGCCTCGTCAAAGGGGAATGCGACGCTGGGATTGGGTGCGCCAGAACAATGCCCCTCGCTACGGGCAAAGTACTGAGGGGCTCCCGAGAAGAGCTTCTCGATTTCGGACTCGGTAAGAGTAGACATGATTCTTTTCAGCTTCAAGACGGGCTTGGGCGGGGGAGAAGAAGCATTTTCCTTGTCCGACAAGGAATTGGAACCCGGATTCGGGGGAGGAGGAGGAAGGGGCTTATTCTGATCCGGTGGTGAACGCGGGGAAGCAAGAGCCCGTGGTGAGTGTGACGGCGACTGTGACGATGAAGGCGTCTTAGTCCCTTGGGATATGCCGTTAGAAGCTGGAGGTGGGGCCTTGCGGCGGAAGCCTCGGTCGGGAGGAGCGGCGCGTGGCGGAGGAGAATGCGGGGAGGAGGATGTAGCAGTAGGAGTGGTAGTGGTGGCAGTAGTGGCGGTGACGGTCTGATTGTAAGCAAGGGAGTTAGATTATCCTCTGTCTGAGGTAAAGTTGCGAGGGAAAAGAAAGCAATTGAGAGACAACAAGGGTTGTAACCTGATGTTAAAAAGAAAGGAAGAAGAAAAGAAGAAGAAAAAAAAGTAACTCTCGGAGAGAACTGGACCGGAAGCGCAATTGGACCATCATGACATCCAACCCCCGGATACATGCCACCGGCCAGCGGCGCCCGAACTGAGCCCATTGAGGGGCCAATTCAGGGCTGTTAATAGCAATGGCATGACCTGAGCATCAACAAGTCGTGCAGTAGATCGCCCTAGCACGCGACAACTTGGTAACGGACCTGGCCTGGGATTGGCTGGGCTGGGCAATGGCTGCAGTGGCCTGATGTTCAGATGTCCCTCAATTCCAATGCAGATGCGCTTCCATCAGGGATGAGGTGCAGTAAAGATGGGCGGTGGGTGCTTCATCAGGAATGATTATCAGAAATCTTGACTTACATCTTCATCGATCTTCTCTGTCCGTCCACCGCGCTCCTTTACACGCTTCCTTGCTCTAGCAAGCAAACCCTGAAGTAGATAATCTGGCCTTGCAAAACGACCCCCGGTTGATGCAGATGCACCAATGGCGCCAGACTCATCAGCAGCGTCGTTCTCATCGTTTTCGTTCAAGATCTCCGAACCATCTTTGGCAGATTTGGTCGCTATTATGCTGGTGGTTGCGGTGGCGTTCTGGGGTTGCGCCCGGGACCGTTGCCGTTCATGCTGCCGTTTTCGCGCCGGCGTATTCTTATTGTCCTCAGCCGACTTCAACCCTGATTTGTCCTTTTTGACCTCTGCCTTGTTCGTGATATCGCTGTTGCCACTGAAGCTGCTCGTGGCAGATGGCCGTGGCGACGGCCTTAATTTGCTAAGTGGCATTCTTCGATTTTGACGGGATCGATCACCGGCGTTTCCATGCAATTAATCTTGACGCACTGCGGGCATCCGCCGCCGAAGGATCAGATTGATCTCGACGATCGTGGGCAGGTGAACCTGGAAACCGACACCATTAAGTCCACTCTGAATGGAACAGGAAACTCAAAAGATGCTGCTGGTCTCTCGGTCGATGAAAGCAAGGCTCCGTGTTTTCCTAATTGCTACCGCCGTCAGTTAAATGGTTCCTTTTGTGGGCTGGCGACTCGAGTTGACTTCAGAACATTCAGCCTTGGACGAAACCTCCAAGTACTAAGGTGAAGATACAGGCGGAGACTTGAAATTCGAAAAAGACAACTCGGTCGGAAACAGGGACAGGGCCATTGTTATCATCACATCCATCCTTCTATACGAATATGGCTCTTCACCGGTCGATCCACGTACGTATATGTCAAGCACACAATGCTTTTCCAGGAGTTCAACGGTTGTCTCAGGTTATCGGCGCACAATCCCGTGCAGCAGATAGATCCCCTCTCTACCGACTTTCTTTTGTATCCGCTTCTGTCTTGCTTGTGCAACAGTACCCACGCGCGGATATCTAGGAGGTCAGGACAGCTGTGACCGTGGGCCTTGATCCTGGAAGATCGTGGACAAACCGAAGAGATCTGCGATTCGAGTCGATAGGTGTGTGTATACAGTCCCAGATCCAGCAACTAGGGCGGTATATTACCAAGGACCTGTCCTATATATGCTCCAGTCTTGCAACGGGCCGCTGTACGGATACCCATCCATGATTAAAATGGAAGTTTCCAACACCCTAGTATCCGCGCTCGCGCGCGCACTGATCCTTGCAAGAGAGCGTGGACGCCATCAATCATGCCAGTTCCTTTAGCCGTACGTATGTACATACGTACAGATTAGCCTCACAGCCTCAGACTTGAATCCTCCTGCTGGAAGCTGCGGGAGTTTGTGGGCCTCGCTATCAAGGAAACCAAGGTAAAGTGGAGGGAGAGTAAGCCGACGTGTTTCGAAACCGCCGTTGCTAGAAGCGAGCCAGGGAAATTCCGTCGCTTCTGCCACGGTAAGGTCTAGGTAATTTTCCAAAGTTCATCATCTGGAACGAACAAAACTTGGAAGCTTCGTCAGTTTCTAGCTTGCTAACCCAAATATAGAACAAATGGTGCAAAAACTGCATCTGCGCTCAGTCACCTATTTGCCCGAAGGTCTAAGAGACCGAGCAAAGGTGTAATACAATAGGCCGCTTGATGTTTTTGCCTTTTATCGTGTATCAGCCCTGCAATCCTTACAACCTTCTTTTGACACCTAGTGACCCTGACGTTGTAACGTTTTCGTTTTTCTGCATGACCATGTACGTGCGTATGTACGTGCGTTCCGTCTTCTATGCACTACCCCGTTGATGAACCTTGTTGTTTGTCACTGACCAAGCAGCTCACTTTCGCGACTCTCTCCGTTACAAGTTTGGACCGGATTCGTTGCTCAATTGTGTTGGTCGCCGATATCTAAGTGCGATCATCCTCAACTGTCATGACCACCATGAGGCCCTTCCGCTCTATTTTCCAACGGCTCCATGGCCGGTTTCCACTCCGACCACCACCATTTTCTTCGTCAACGTGCCCCCATGTGAAACAAGGGGCGCAACCTGGCTGTAGTTGTTCGGCCCATCAAAACCTTCGAAACACGCGGCAACTTGCAGCCGCGAATTCCTAGGTTTTTACCATCCTAAATATGTCTGCACCGGACATCCAGTGGGATCGCACCCATGACAGCTCCCGAAGTACGGGATGCAAAGTAAAGGAAATCGGGCAGCGGGACAGCCGTAAGGGCGCAAACTCCAGCCCAGTTACCCATGTAGCTTCTTCCTTTCTGGCACACGACAGGTGCCTCCACATCCCCCAAACTATGAATCGTAATTTCGTTCATGATCTCTTGCGCTACTCATGACCATTCCGAAATGCGACACCCGCATGGTCCTTGCATCTTTGTCGAATTGACGGCCCGTCTCGCCCCAGATAGACAGCCGATGAAACAACATATTCCCTGGGTCTAGGGAAACATGACCCCAACCCTTCAGCAGAAGCCGATATGTGGCATACGTTAGGTAGCTGAGGTATTGGTAAGACGTTAATAAGCATGTTTCGAAGCTCAAGCCGGGGGAGTGTCATGCACAACCACAAGCAGATACTTGGGATCCGGCACGATGACCAACTCCTGCTTCCTTGTTCGTAACCGTAAAAGCTTCACCTCATCCTACAGAGTATCAGCCGTGAATCTTTCGTAATGCCGGAAATTATCCTCACCTCACCATCCAACTCTTGGACTAAGCTTCCGGAGCTATTCACGTAGTTCCAGACGATCGCCGCGAACTGCTCGACTCCTCGTGTTTCGCTTTCCTCTAGCGCCGGAGCATCGTTAGAGAAAGATGTTGCAGTCGATGTAGTTCGAGTCTTTGATGTCTGGAGAGCGTCGACTTGTCCGCTGGTTTTGAGGATTGCGCCTGTAGCTCGGTCGAGGACGATGCTAGCTTTGACACCAGGCTTCTTGGACAAACGGCCGAGCTTCTCCTCAAGGGCGTCCTGGCCGTTTGCCTGTGCTTTGGTCAACCTAAAAGATTGCATTGGTAATGTGTGACACAACGTACCAGTGATGAGTCGGTCATTTTGAGGTCGTGGTTTGCCGTTGTTTTGGTGAGTTGACCGCTGCGACGGCATTGGCTCCTGGCGGCGTGGTTGGAGATCTGGAGTGACGCCGCGGGGCAGGACGATGGTTCTGCCATCTGACACCGCCAAAATTTTAGAAACGGAAAGCGATCTTATCAGTTTGACGATCGAAGATCTCAATCTCAATGTACAAAGAATATCTCAGCACTGCTGTTCTAGCATTACAGACCCTCACGTCTTCTCATATCTCTATTTAACCAGAATCTCAACTGAACCGTCACCATGGGCTCCAGCAACAAGAAGAAGAGGGAGAAGCAGAAGGACTTCCAAGTACGATCTCAGTCTCTACTGTAATGATGAAGACGAACTCACAAAAGACGATAGAAACCGAAGTTCAAGGTAGGAAAGGACAAGCCAAAAGCGTCCAATTTCACAGATACAAGTTTCAAGTCAAAAGGTAAGAAGCGCTTTATTTTGTCACTCATCAGTTGCTGACAACCACAGCGATTGTGATGGGACATCAGTCACTCTCAACAGTCGCGCCCGATGTCATTCAACAATTCAAGCACAATCTCTCACTCGCATCTTCATCAAAATCAGACAAACAGCGACGGGAGGCATTGGCCTACCTTACTTCACAACTTTCTTCGGAGCCCCCAGTCAACCCCATGGGAACGCATGGAATCCTCACTAAGTTGCTTCCTCTAATTTCCGATAGCTCGACACCAGTTCGAAGTCAACTTATCAAGCTTTTCAGAGAACTCCCCCCCGAAGAGGTCAGGCACAGTGTAGAACAAGCTATCATGTTCATACGAGCTGGTATGACGCATCTTTCCGCAGACATCAGCAATGACTCGCTAGGGGTGATGGAATGGCTTTTGGATGTCGCCGAGAATGACTTAATCGTGTGTCCTGGTGGTTGGGTCAAGACCCTGAACAGCTTCTGCGCCATGATGGGATGGGCGTTGACAACTTCAAAAGCAGGATGGTCCTCCGGCTCACGGTCTGGCCTGCGTGCCAAGGACGCTTCGACATACGCTCGTCAAATCACCACACTGTCACGGTTCTTGGAAGCTGGTCTTCGGCCCGAAGCTGAGATCCCCGAAGACGAGTCGGAAATCTGGGACAACTTGTACCGAATCCCGCGAGATTCGAATGCTTTTGAGTATCTTAACCTGTATGGTTCGCGCAGAGATGAAGAAGGAGAGATGTACCCCAGTCGAGACGCAAGACAACGAGTCTTCGAGCGAAGGTTTTTAGAGGCGGTCATGAAGGGCGTAGACCAAGCGAAGAAGGAGGGTGGTGCCACCGGTCGAGCGGCAGCTGGTCTCGACAAGGTGCTACAGGATGGAATGGGCGAATATGAGAGCTCAACGGCAATGGATACCCAGGATCTCTTGAGTCTTTGGTGAAAGGCTCCAGCGGATTTTAGAAGCATCTCTGTTATCAACCATATGGTGCAGGGAGCCATAAACACTCTTGCAGACCAAGTGACCGAGCATTACAACGCCTTGCGGGCGAGTTCACCGTAGTCAGCATATGCCTGCCTTGCCTTTTGTACGAGGCAAATCACACAGACCTCCTTACAATCCCAGCCAAAGGCAGTAACCAGCCGATTTTCTTTCTTAGCTTAATAGCTTATATGGCAGTCTGGTGCCCGAGATGAATAGTTGTAATCGCTGCATTCATAGCTAAGCCATCAGTATTCGAGAAAGGGCTACCCGAGGGTCTGACTTATGTGGCTATTAGGCACTGAGTCGTTAATACATCCATGGCAGTGCTATTACGACGAAGGTCTTTCCTGGGGTGGAACCAGCACGGACAATACTCGTTCATACTGCTCTCAGAGCGAAGCACTTTGCATTTGAAGCTCAGGATAATAACGACCATAGAGACAATACAGATATAAATTAAAGTGCTTCTATATTCTCATAATTGATTTATATTAGTGAGATAATGAAGCTCATACTATAACGAGATTCTAATTCCTCAATTCGTCAATAGTCAAAACCCACGACTATAGGTCACGAATTTCACCTCCTTCACCCCTCTGTTCTATACAAACACTCGGACAATAATCCCTTTTCAAACACCTTTGAGAAATCCATTCATTGTAGCAGTATTTCACCTGGGTGAATAGACCTCTGATACCTGCTAATCTGTGCTAAAGATTTCTGCCAGTGGCAGCCGGCCGGCACTGCAAACGCCGGTGGTGGGCACCTGCCTCGACTAGCAAGCAAACGAGATATTTGGCAGTGAATCACAGTGAATCACAGCGCGAGCAAGGCACGCTGCAGGCAGCAATATAAATATCTCCCCTCCTCCTCCCTTTTCTCTTCTTCCTTCCTCTCCTCTCACATCCACATCCGCATCTTCGGCTTCGTCCTGCCTTATCTCACCTCATCGAGAAGAGGAGGCTTCTTTCTTCTTCAACAACAATATCAGAGGAGCAACGTTGAGTTG
Source organism: Fusarium sp. MBC 119 (assembly GCA_030411635.1). Lineage (NCBI taxonomy): Eukaryota > Fungi > Ascomycota > Sordariomycetes > Hypocreales > Nectriaceae > Fusarium > Fusarium sp. MBC 119. The sequence continues at coordinate 656,304 of JAPERM010000010.1, read as the reverse complement.
TAGCCTCTGCTATTCGTCAAGAAGCTGTTTTCTGGTACGTTCTTCTCGCCTGCTTTGGCATCTCGTGGTTTGTTTTGATATGTTTTCGCTCTCCTCCCTCTCTTCTCTTCCCCTCTATTTCACACTCCTCCATCATCGCTCCTTTCTACATCCTCTTTCTCAACAGTCGCACGCGTGCTTATCACTAACATTTGTTCTCGTAGCGGAATCGTCTCTGCCTTTGCGTTAAACCTATCCACGTGTCTCTCATACTCTACTTGCCTCTAGACTGTCAAATTTTCGGAGTAAGTATTCCTGTCTCTCCAACCTATTCTCTTTCTTCGCCATGCCTCCTTTACTCTTGCTGGATATCTAACTATATACGCTAGAGCATCATCCACTATGTCCGACGCTTGGGGTACCGACGCCATGAGCAGGGCACTCCCTACCTCTAGGGAGGCCGTGAATGGCACTGCTCCAGAGCAGAACAGCCAAATTCAGAACGGCGCCCCCCAACCCTCCGATACCCCCCAACCCTACGATGCTTCTCAGGGAAGATGGACTGAGCCCCAGGCCATCGACTATACTTCCATGACTTCCGGAGACAATGGACAGGAGTGGGGCTGCAATGCCCGAGCCTACGTTTGGCAGGACGAGTTTGGCGATGTTGGGCCAAAGTATCCAGAGCTTGAGCTGGAGTTGTTTGGCGATCCCTCTACTCGCCATGAGCGAACTGGGCTTGATTTCTCTCGGTGAGTTGCTACACCTTTCTCCTTTGTGCACCAGCTAACTTGATCGCAGTATCGAGAGCATCGAAGTCCAGCAGGAGGGGCCTATGAAGATCGAGCCCATCCGAACCTTCAAGGACGGCGGGATTCATCCTGTCATGCTGGAGAACATCGCTCTGTGTGGTTTCGACACCCCTACCCCCATCCAGAAATTCACCATTCCGTCTATCATCCAAGGCCATGATGTGATCGGTATTGCTCAGACTGGTATGTACGATTCTTGGTTGGGTTTACAGCGATCACTAACCCGGTCTTAGGATCTGGCAAAACGGCCGCCTACTTGATTCCCATTCTGAGCAAGCTCATGGGCAAGGCCAAGAAACTGGCGGCCCCTCGACCCAACCCTTTGACTTTCCGTGAGGGGATTGATGAAGTCACGGCTGAGCCTCTGGTCCTCATTGTTGTTCCTACTCGCGAGCTCGCCATCCAGATTTTCAACGAAGCTCGCAAGCTTTGTTATCGCACTATGTTGCGACCCTGTGTCGTCTATGGCGGTGTGCCTGTTCGTGATCAGATCGCTTTGCTCAACAGAGGTTGCGACGTCTTGGTAGGCACTCCTGGACGCCTCGTGGACTTTATTCAGCGTCCGCGAAACTTGACTCTTCGCCGTTTGCGTTACATGGTCATCGACGAGGCCGATGAGCTTCTCGACCAAGACTGGGGGGAGGAGGTGAACATGATCCTCTCTGGTGGTGGTGAGTACAATATGCGAGCGCCGAAGACCAACGACTAACCATCTCATAGAACAGGACGAAGGTAACGTCAAGTTCAGCCTATTTTCGGCTACCTTTCCCAAGGGTGCCCGCGATCTGGCAAAGGACTACCTCACTGCCTCTCATGTTCGTTTCCGTGTTGGTCGTGCTGGAAGCACTACTGCCAACATCAAACAAATCGTACTGCAGGCAGAGGCCCACGAGAAGCGTGAGCTCCTTGTCGGGCTGCTGGAAGAGATGCATGGTATTCGTACCATCATCTTTGTCAACAGTCGCCAGGCGGCTGACAACCTTGATGACTTCCTGTTCAACATGAAGTTGCCGGTCACATCGATGCACAGTGATCGCACCCAGCAAGAGCGTGAGGCCGCAATGCGCTCGTTCCGTTCCGGGAACGCCCCGATCTTGATCGCCACTGGAGTGTCTGCTCGTGGAATCGACGTCCAGAACGTCCTTCATGTCATCAACTACGATCTTCCCTCCATCGACTATGGTGGTATTGAAGAATACACCCACCGCATCGGTATGAACTACTCCCCTCTTACTTTGAATCACTCAACTAACATGCCTAGGTCGGACTGGTCGTATTGGTCATCGTGGTGTGGCAACCTCGTTCTTTTCCGAACGAGACGAGCCCATTGCCAGTGTTCTCACCAGAACCCTGCTCGAGACTGACCAGGAGATTCCTGACTTTCTTCAGTCGTACGTTCCGGAGGGAGAGGATCGGACCAACCTGAAGTTTGAAGCCGATTCTGACTTCGATCCCAACGACGTTGCTGGTGCGGGAGATGCGGGTGGTGCCTGGGGCGCTGATGATGCCGGTAACGATACTGGCGCCGGTGGTGGTGATACCTGGGGTGCTGAGGCCGGTGGTGGTGATGCTGATGGCGGAGGCGACACTTGGAATGATTCTAGTGCTCCTGCTGTTGCCGCTTGGTAATTTCTGAGCACTAACAACCATGCAGCCATGCATTCTGTCAGTGGCTCATCTGGCCATCTGCCTTGAGATTTTGCGAGTGGGATCGCGGCTGAAAATTAGCCTAGAACAGAAAAGCATCGAGAACGAGGATGCGCTGAAGGATCTGAGTGTCTAGGAGATCTCCTAGGTAGATATGCAGGATCTTGACCAATACCCTGTTGTACTTAACAAATCGTTGCCCCTGCTTGACTAAATTTGTGACTCCATATTTGATTTGCTAAAGTGTAAACAAACCCGGCAAGTCTGCTCGACACATTTAGGTGTTTGAAGTAGGCGTATCACGATGGGGGAAAGTAAGGTCAGGAAGTTGGCATCATTATTCCTTTTTTTAGTCTTGCTCATAGCTCATGTGAATTATGTTTATCCCCCTCTTCTTGGTCACTCCAGGCGTAGCCAGTTATGACCTTTCCCGAGGGCCATTTATGCTTAGTCTGACAGCACTTTACTGCCATTTCCCCTCTCTTTTAAACCCTGAGATGCTGACCTCTAGTCTACATGTTCTTGAGAATCTTGCCCAGTCCCTTGAGCTTCCGCAGAGGGGCTCCGTAACCTAGTTCCACAACACCGTGAGTGAACTTCCAGCTATCGGGCTGGCTCTTGATAGGGTATTGAACAGGAGGAGGGATGCCGGTGCGGATACCCAGCCAACCGAAGCGATCCTCGCAGATGGACTTTGCGTTGCAAAGCCCACGTAGACCTTCCTCGCCTGCAAAGCGGCCGTAGCCAGAGCCGCCGACACCGCCAAAGGGCAGCTGAACGGCGTAGTAGACGGCAAAATCGTTGACGGCGACCATACCGGCCCGCAGACCCTTGACGATGGGCTGCAGGTTGGGATCACGCTCGGAACCGTGAACGGAGGCACCGAGGCCAAAGTTGGGAGCGTTGGCAATAGAAAGAATTTCTTCAGGGGAGGATGACTTTGCGCGGAGGAGGGTGAGGACGGGAGCGAAGCATTCGTTTTGTGCGATACGCATGTCAGGGGTTACGTCAGCGAGGAAAGTAGGTTGGAAGTAGTGACCACTGGGATAATCGGGATGGTTATAGCGTTTACCGCCAGCAAGGAGACGGGCACCTTGGGAGACGGCCTCGGCGATGAGCTCCTCAAGACGGTCAAAAGAGGCATCGGAGATCATGGCACCCATATCAGCTTCGGGACCCAGGCGCAGGGCGTTAACGCGAGGAGCAAGCATCTCAACGAGCTTGTCATGGATTGCGCTAGGAGCGATAACTCGCTCAATGCCGATACAGTTCTGACCAGCAGCCTGGAAAGTTCCACGAAGGATAACCTCGGCGATGCGCTTGAGGTCACGAGAGGCAGAGTCGAGAACAATGAAGGGGTCCTTGCCACCGAGCTCAGCAACAACAGGAGTAAGACTCTTTGCCGCGCTGGCAGCGACGTGGTGGGCGACAGACTGAGAGCCGATGAATGTGATGTGGCTAATACCAGGGTGAGAAGTGAGATGACCAGCGGTTTGGGGCCAGGACACGACAGTCTGGACAAGCTGAGGGTCATGGCCGTGAGCAATGAGGGCACCGCGAGCAATGTTGGTGAAGTACTGGCTAGACCAAGCCGTTTGCTCGGAAACCTTGACGAGGATACCGTTACCGGAGAAGAGAGCACTGATGACGGGGCCGATGAAATTGTGGAAAGGGTAGTTCCAGCTGACCAGAGCAGCAACGACACCAAGAGGCTCATAGTGAACAGTGTTGCGCTTGTACATCATGAGGAAGTTGGTAGGACGGCGCGAGGGTCGCAAAGCCTCTTCTCCATGGGTAAGAGTCCACTTGAGCTTCTCAGCCGTGACCAGAATCTCACCCAGCTGGGCGTCCACCATAGTCTTTCCACTATCCAAGCAAGCAATCTTGACAATATCCTCGGCGTTGTCGAGGACATGTTGAAGCAGCGAGCGCAGCACGGCGCGGCGCTCGTCAAAGGTGGTCTCAGCCCAGGTCTTCTGCGCTGTCGCAGCAGCAGAGACAGCACGATCGATGCCCTCAGGCGTGTGAGGGTTCACATAGCCCAGGAACTGGCCCGTGGCCGGGGCATAGCATTGAACAGCCGAATGGCCGGAAACCTTGACAGAGGGGACATCGACGGTGGTGTGAGGCTCGGAGATGTTGGGCGCGGGGACGGTGTACTTGCGGGGACGACCGGTAGCTGCTGAGACGGAGGCTGCGGCGATGGCGTTTGTAAGGCGAAGAATGAGAGTTGCAACAAGAACTGCTGCAACTGTTCCAACGGCAGAGAGCGTAGATTGTCTACAGAGAGCGAATTAGCATGTTGATCATGTTCAATGGCTGGTGTTGGAAGCATACGAGATGTTGTGCTCTGCTGCAAACTCACTGCACCGGCGCCAGGCGGTAAGGAGCAACGGCTCTTGAGACTCCATTGCAGGTTTTTAGGTGATCAATTGATCTTGTCTGCAAGAATGTCAAGTCGAGAGACGTTTGACCGCAGAAATCGAACGTCCCCTTTATATCATGCGACAACTGGAGCTCGTCTGAGTCGGAAGGTGGGTGTTATTAAAGTGGGAGTGATGTCTTTTGATTGAATTATTGGGTCGATCAGATACCTAGCTAGCTAGGTACGTACCTTTCAGGGACCCAGTCCAGTGGGGCTGATTCCATTTGTTCCTGCCAAGTCTGCAAGTCTTGACCGCCAGGGACGCTAGCACCGTATTCGTACTCGCCCCTCAACCTCACTCAACCCAACACTATTTCAACTACCTACATAAGGTATAGATACTCGCATATATAAGTCACCACCATCAATGGAACAGTACTTGAATTTGCATATCGTCTGATTGATTTTCGTGTCTGGTCTCCAAAATAACGGACCACCTGATTATATAACCACACCTTATTTACAGGCACCTCCTCAATGCCATCCATCTCCCACTCTTTCTTTCTGGTTATGACATCCTCTCCAACGCCAATCAAGCTATCTCGCTCTCCCTCTTCTTCGACTGCGCAATAATGAAATATTTCTTCGTCAGGGAATGAGTTTGCTGCTCTGAAGCTCTAAAGATGCAAAAAAAATGTGAAACGACATGGGAGAGGAAAAGACTAAAAAGTGATAGTACCAAAACCACCAAGAAAACAATTCAATTCATACAAGAAAAGCAAGTCCCCTTTTGCGTTGCCCCTTTAAAACGCCCTGCATGTGTAAAACAAAGCCCTCCCAGGATGAAGCTTGGGGGGAGTAAATAAAACGATTCGACTTCATTGCTTTCGTTGCGTTCTCTAGCCCGTGAGCATACTGACACAGACCGGGGGAAAGCAACTCGTAGATCGCTCGTGCAGATCATAAGTGCATCAATGGCCCCTTTGAGGGCCTGGATATCAAAAGCAGAAAAAGGTCGACAGAAACAAAGACCGGTAATGCAACGGCAAGTCCGCATCGTCAGCCATGGTTGGAGATAATATACAGACAGCTTCCAAGAGTTGTGTGTCGCAACGCGTCGCATTCAGCCTCTTACATGTTGGCACTCTTGGTCAGCGAAAGCCCTCTTAGGCGGGGGCGGAACCGGCCTCCTTGCGATTGACTCGATTCGATCCTCGATAACCGCGCTGCTGATGTGAAGTCATTACTAGCCTCAAAACTAGGTCGGACTCTATCCATAGAAGCCCGCATACGATCGTAGGATGGTCGGGCACGATCAATCGATGGCCGACCTTGCATAGGTACATCCAACGATATGCGATGCGCCGTATAATTAGTCGAGTCGCTACCGTTTTGGCTATGTTGATTGTACGTCGTGGTGCGTGTCGCTGTTGAAGGAGGATAGATGGGCCTCAGATCCTCGTCAACACTCCCATAAGCAACATGCTTTGGCATCTTCTTGGACTTCCTAGAGCTCTTGGATGACTTCGACTTGTCGCTCTTGGTGTCAGCAGTAAGAGGATCATTCGACTCCTCCTGCTGGTAGAGATGGGCGAACATGCCGATCCTCTCCTGCTCACGGATGATATCCACATCGTAAGGCCAGTACACCTTCTGGAGGGCCTTGATAGCGAATCGCGGGAAGAGGCAGATAACAGGTACCAGGAAGAAACATGCCCAGAAGGTAGCCTCTCCGTAAACTTGGGCGGCAGTACCGTAGAAAAATTCTGAAGAGGTGAAGGAGGTGTAGACTCCGGTCCAGAAGAAGATGAAAATGTCGGAGATGACAACAATGAGCACCATCAACCAATCCCAACGATAAGTGTTGATCAAGATGTACATGTTGATCGTAATAACGGCAGGATGGGCGACGTAAGCACCAAATCGAAGGCGGTCCTCTAGACCAAGACCGTTCATGGACAAGAATGTACCGGGCATAAAGAGGAGGTACGGGATGAAGAAGACCATAATGGACTGGTAAAGACCGTCGATCATGTAGAGCCTTTGACGAATTAGTACAAGCCTAGCTTTCTAGAGGGGTTTAACTTACCAGAACTTGAGCTGGGTCCACTCGAGACGCTCGATACCTCGTCGGTAGAGCTGCGGAACAGCCAAAGATACCTTGTCAGACACGTCCTGATCTAACACACCCATGATAGCAACAGGCACCGACGTGAAGAACAGGTTAAACATGAGAATATAGGTGTAGTCGAAAAGATAGGTCATGTCCATATCGCAGTAAATCTCATAGAGAAAGATGCCGAAAGTCCAGACCATGTTCTTATAGAAGAAGTTACTGATACTCTCGGCAAGGCGGCGGTAAGACCATCGACCATGGACGAGCACCAACCTCTGAAGGAACCGGAATTGGGCAATGGCATAATCAGAAGACATGGCAGCCTGGCGACCTTCAACACCAGCGATACCGACACCAACATCGGCTTCCTGGATCATAGCAACATCGTTGGCACCATCACCGATGGAGAGCGTCATGACATCGAGACCGTTCTTGACCATGGCTACCACGGCAGCCTTTTGAGCGGGACTGACTCGGCAGCAGAGGACCGACTTGCACTGCTTGCAGAGCAGCAGGAACTTCTGCTTGAGGCGGTCGTTGAGAACCCATCGGAGCGTGAATCCGTCGATGACGAGTCCATGGGTTGGAGCCGGTGGCTCGTGGTTCTTCTTTGCCAGAGCGAGATCATGGTCGCTGCCAGTGATACCGAAAGTTTGGAGATTGTCGTCCAGCAGCTTTTCTGCCATTTCATAGAAAGCCTCGTCGGTAATCTCTCCGGACTCATCTTCATCCACCTTCAGGTGAATCAACTCCATGTCGTTGTTGAGAAGATTGCATGAGAAGCCGATGTTGATAGCAGTCTCGACCTTGTCGCCAGTAAGAACCCAGAGCTTGATACCAGCATTGCCCAATAGAGCGATAGTGTCAGGGACTCCATCTTGTAATCGATCCTCAATGGCAGTTCCACCAATGAGGTAGAGATCTTGTTCAATCAGCTCAGCTACAGCCTCCAACTTTTCCTCTCGTTCTTCCAGAGCAGATGCGGCTGCGTCGTGTTCCTTCTTCCAGGTTCGATATTCCTGCTCTGGGACTTCCTTGTGTGCGATACAAAGAGTTCGAAGACCCTCTCGGGCAAACATTTCGAGGTGTTCGGCAGTGCTTTGTCTGAGCTCCTTCTGTTCTCCTCGCTTGAGACGTGAGTAAATAATACTATCAGCGCCCTTGCAGAAGAGGACAATTCGACCGTCCGGCATTCGCACAATTGAACTCATTCGCTTTCGACTAGAGTTAAATTCGATAGTGTTGAGAATCTGATAATGGCGATCTTCACCCATGACGTTCAAGTTAATGCCCTCACCGGAGTGGCCGAGGACGGTGAAGCCCATGTCACGAGCAGTGGCGACCAAGGCTTCCTCGTCAGGGGATTGTGCCTTGAAAATCATCTTTGGTGTCTCGCCATCCACCTTCTCAGCCATAACGGTGTGACAAAGAGCCAGGGCGAGCATAAAATACTCGTTGGCCGCCTGTTGTTCAGGGCCCGACTCGCCAGCCAAGTCAGCTACAAAGTCGGGGGCGATGAAATTCATGGCGTCGTCGTGAAGGTATGGGTTGTCGTGGATCTTACGCAGGCCCGCCAAAGCACGAACCTTAGCATCAGCAATCTCGGCACGAACCCTCTCACCTTCCTTCTCGACATCAACACCAAGTCGCTTCTGCATTCCAGCCTGAGCTTCAGTGTAAGCTTCACCGTATGGTTGTCCATTGATTGTGGCCTTCTTGAATTCCATGACGTTCTGTGTGAGAGTGCCGGTTTTGTCAGAGAAAATGTACTCGATTTGGCCAACGTCATCTGAGATATTCCACGACTTTGGAATGCATGGCTGATCAATAGGCTCGTAGTACATTTCGACGTCGCTGTAGATAAAAATAGCCTGCAAAGTTCGAACAATTTCCAGAGTGATGTAGAGTGAAATTGGAACCAAGTTCTGGAACAGGATGATGGCAGCCCAGAATGTGATGAAACCGCTCATAGGCGCACTACCACCGATAGAGCCGAATTCGAAAAAGTGCAGCGACGCATCGGTCTTTGCCCACGCAACACCATTGATGATAGCAGCGAGTAAACACATGATGAGCAAGATACCAAAGTTGCAGACAACGTTGAAGTTCATCTCCCGAGCAATCCGAGCACGTTTGCTAGGAGTGATACCAGCATTCATCATGATCTTGGTGTCGTGTCCGGTGAAAACAACTACTCCAACAACCCACTCAGTGTTTCGAAGGTTGCATCCACGAAGGAGAAGGTTGTCGATGGTAATGGGTTCCGTCATGTCCTCGGGTTCGTCGTCTGAGTAGCCAGGCACGGACTGCTTCCACTTGATGGCACCATTGTACTTGTAAAGGTTGGGATGGGCACCTTCGCTCTCGATCATGAATTCGGCACGTTCGCAGTCTTTGGCATGCTTGATCGATCGACCACAGCGCACAGCCTGGCGAACCTTGAGGTTGGTTTCACCGTCCAGGTTCTTAGTTTCGACATAACAAGCTCCATCAGGGTCAGACGTAGAGAGGATGATGATATCGGCAGGTAGTTCCTCGTCATTGTAGATTCGTACAAAGTCACCGACAACAAGACTTTTCCAGGTATCCTTCTGAAATCGAGCTCCAACCGGAGGATGGTTGTAGTTAATGAAGTCCGACTTCATCTGTAACAGAGCAGCTGCTCGCTTGGCATCTTGCTGGTTGGGCATCTCGAATTGGATATGAGGGGTAGCCTGGGGCGATGGCGATGGAACTGGGGTCATCTGGATGTCCTCTCGAGCGGACATGAATGACTCGCGGCCAGTGAAAGGTGAAGCGATAGACTGGCGCATAGACTGTCTAGTTCGATGCGTCTCAGCCGAGGGGCGAGGGGCATCATCTTCTTGTGGTCCCATCTTGCGTTTGGCCCTTTCTTCCTTGGCCTTCTTGGACCACAGAGTCTGCATGCCACGCCAAATAGCACCAAAGAATTTAGAGTTGGCCTTCTTAAATTGCCGCCAGGCGGAAACATCGCCCTCCAGCACGTTGACATTGTTCCAGTTTCGCAATCGGTGAACGGGGGCATTGTTAAGCTCAATGTCGAGAATGGTTCTTCGATAATCTTCGATGGCATCCTTGATAGCGGTGACTGCAATGATGAAAATCAATGGAACAGCGTTGAGACCCGGGTTAACACCGCCAAAAATTGGGAAGATCTATACACAGGTTAAGGATTATTTTGGAGTCTAAGGGGGGAGATCGAGGGAGGCGGTCAACTTACGACCAGGATAACCAAGAATAAGAAGAAAATGTTGGCAACGTTATGGAACTGGAACCACAAGTTCTTGGGAATGAAGGATATGGGCGTATATTTGGCTGTACGGATCTTATTTCGCGTGTAAGATTGAGTAGGGTGGCCGCTCTCATCTACGAATTCATCCGGCAGAGGTTGGTTGAAGAACAACATCCGGTTCTCGTTATCCTCTTCATCCTCATCGTTCTGGTCCCCAGCGTTCGGTTGCGGCGGTTGCGGTGGTTCGCCATCGTCACCTGGAGGATCGGATCCGTCGGAGGGGGGATTCTTTTCGTTGGAGCCCGTCTTTTTGTGTCCCATACGGTTAAGGAGAGAGCTGCGCTTGTTGTTGCTGCTATTGACACTTTTTCTTTGAGTCGCCCATCGCGCTCTTTGAGTAGCATTGAGGGCCTGAGGATCAAGGTGACCGTCAGAGGTGGTTGTTGTGGTCATGATGAAGTCGCGGGCAAGCGCCCGATCGGCCCCTCGACGCCAGCCAGATTGGGGGAAATGGGCGGATCGAAGTCGAACGAGAGGAGAGGCGTTGGGTTATCGAACTGAATTAGAGCAGGTGCAATTGAAGCAACACCAGCTGCTCGTCAAAAATTAATTATTGGCGACGTGGGCGTGATTTGGTTTGGTGAGAAACGGCGTCGCCAGTGCCGTCTGAAAGTCGTCAAGACGGTGCAAGAAGGGGAACGTGGAGAGTAAGGTTGTTGATGGTGACGAGATGCGAGAAAGACGGGCTGGAAGTACGGTACAAGGGGAATTGTGTAAGCAAAGCAAAAGAACGGGGCGGCAAGGGAAAAAAGCTACGGTGGACTTTGGAGGAGGGACCCTCCCCGTCCCGTCCGCCAGTTAAAGTGACTCTCCGCCAAAAAGCCTGAGACTCTAGCACTCTGGGATGACCATTTCTGGGAGGTACCCGCTCGAGACAACTGCTGGGACTCGCTGACGAGCGCTGTTGAAGGGGAAATGGCAGTGGAGAGAGGGTGTCGGGGGCGTGGGGCGCAGGCTTGTGGTGGGTGGGTGTGCGTGGGGAGTCGTGATCCCGGCCCATCCGACGCACTCACTTGGATGTCCGGAATGTACCCCTTAAGTACCTTGCATTGCTTTGCTTTGCCTTGCCTTACCTTGGTGAGGGCTGAAAGGTGCTTGTGCTGCTTGCTACAAATGTATTGGATGCTCACGTCGGACTACTCACGATGCGATGCGCTGTCTTGTTGATGCTTACATTACAGCCCCGGCATCCGGGCAGCGCACAACAAGAATAAGGCGGTGCTGTCTTGTTTCTATGTAATGCACAGTCATCCAAGCCATTGTTTATTCTTAAATCGCATCATGCCCTAACATCCTGCAAGCTACAATGCTATACTCGCCGTCTGCAGCGGATACAGTACCGACTAGGTAGTTCACGATATTAGTTCTTGTCAGCGGTAACGGCCAGATCCCACATCCCGCATTACAGCGGTCATGTCCACTAACACCGGACGCCACAGCATCCATTCTAACTGAAGACTTTCGTCCACTGCTTTCAGCAGATTCCGTGGTAGACGGGACTAACGTAAATAAGGTCGGTGGTACTGTACCTCAGCCCTGGGAACACGGGCGGCTCTCTCGGGCGTCTCGCGGCATAGTCGGCCGCTACAGATCCCCGACGCTACGTTCCCTTTGGAGCAGACAGGAAACTGCAATGGAACCTTGTCATCCAGGGATCTCTATCTACGTACCTCGAGGAAACAACAACAAAAACTCGACCAACGGTAATAGAATCATACCTAGTCCAACAAGTGACGCAAATTCAACACATCAATATATCCGTATCATTCTAGAAGCTTTTATCATCCAAGCGTCAAGAGTTTACTCGGCGCTTTACGAGCTTTGTGAACAACTTCGTATACCTTAATCTACCGCTGCATACGCCTCCAGCTGGCATTTGCTGGCCCCCTTGAAGCATCAGCCTACCCCTTGCCAAGGGGGAAACGTCGCGTTTAAAATTTGCCAAGGGGCCTGTCAGGTCTTCGAGGTTTGTTGATTCTCGTCAAAATCTGTTAAGCTTGTACAGCCCATGGTAGAGTTTGTTACTCAGGCTTAGTGAGCGTTGCTACCATCATCATCAAGTACCTACCTACTTATGGATGTTCCGGAGTGAAAAATAGAATTGACGATTCTAGCTCCGTCACCTCCGTCTATCGACTCCGCACACGGACATTTCGTCCATCCGGCCGGGCCGTTGTCATTACGACCAAAGATGTCGATAGCGGCGTAGTGCGCATCTCGAAAGGCAGATAAGCTTCCATTCGCTGCAGCCGTCATGACTAGTCCGTACAAGTGTGGCTATTTATCGACACTGTCATCATCGCCGCTTCTATCATTTCCCATGATCATGTAAGCCAGAGGGAGGGGGGGCTCTCTCATTACCACCCTTAATTACTGAGTCTTGTCTTCACCGCGTCAACCCTGGCAATCAATCGACCGTTACCTACTGTGGTAACCTAACGGTTGGCGGGCATGTTATTTACCTATTGTACTTGTATGTACATAATTGTGAGCGGTGACTGCACAAATCTCCTGACGAGGATCAGGGAGGCTGCGCAATGAGGGACTCCTGGGCGTTGCAACAGACGATAATGTTTCGAGAGGGGGATCCTCCACTCTTTTGTTCTTCCAACCATGTGCGATGATCTCTTTCTAGGTTTGGCGGCATCAAGATCCGGTGTCGCCCCGTCTTACAGGGCGATACAACTTAGATCTCAGGGTGTCTTCTCCCAGTTTAAGGTTGCCTTTGGTGGTTCGGATCGCAATACGGTAGCGAGTCAAGAAGTTAAAACTATCAAGTATTTCGTTTTACGTAGTTGATCAACAACTCATTCGACAGCCTTGTGTACAACTCGAGAACAAGCTTCGACCAGATCTTCGTCTCATTGCCTCATGCAGAGATACGACGGCCTAACCCAGTAAGCCCCACGTAGCTTCAATGAATATCCCCCCTCATGCTACAGGCATTCTGAGATTTTTTCTGTTTATTTCCCGTTCCTCGGTTTGTGCTTGTTTACATGGGCATTTAATTCTACCTACTGTACCTGAATGTCCTCGGCGGACTCGGAGCCTGGGGTTGAACGGGCGCCTTCCTCTCTTGGATGAAATATATCTTGTCCTCCGCTCATCCCGTTATGTCCGCAAGGAAACGAAATAAACAGCGAGACATTACCTCCGCATTGTCGGGTTCACGGAGTTTAATTGCGAGCGAGAGAAGCGCCATGTTTTTTCCCGCCAACACCTCACCTCACCTCACCTCAGAGGCAACAGCCGCCTCGGACAGTCAACGGGGCTTACAAACAGCGGGGGCGACCACTTTGACGGCGGACACCCATTCGGTGCGGTGCGGCGCGGCGTCCCCGTAGGTGAATGGCTGAAGGCTGAAGTCACTCCTACGGTTCCACTTAGCACTGAACTTCACTCATATCGACGTTTCATGATTCAGCGTGATTTCAAGCTCTATTCGGTCAAGTTTACTGATGAGCTTTTTCGAGTCTGTGCTATTCCCATACGAGAATTCTCGGCAACATTGAGATGCGCACGTTCTGTTCCTTTATGGTGTTACGTCGCACCAACTGTGCTGTACCTACTGTCCGATACTACCTACATACTGCTACTCCGCTGTCTTTGGGGTACATGCGAGGAACAAAGGAAGACCCATTTGTTCCCCCTGTCCTGAAGCTTAGTTCAGCACCGCTCGGGAACGAGAGCGCCCTTTGCTCCTTGTTTCGTCGTCAACTCGACTCGAAAGGACCCTTGTTAGGGGTCTCCTGAGCCTACCGTCTGCAGGTCCAAATTTCAGTGACAAGACCGTCCAGGGGTTTAGAGACAGGCCTAGCTCACCAAGATCATAATAATTAGGTATTGTAAATTAATTCGTATACTAAACACCCATTATAACAAACGATCAAAAGACGAAGGAAATATGAAGTTTATTCAAACAAAGCCATTATCCTTCAATACGTGGATTTCCAGCCTTGCACGGAGTAGATTCAGGCAGATAAGATTTAAGCTCTTGATCCGGTGCTTTTTATGATTCTAATAAGGGCTGCCCAGGATGAATCCATCCGATCCATCGTTTCTGAACCAACCCTTCAAAAGCAATAAATGGAACGCGCCCGGGCTGTGCTGTGTCAGCCCCGGATTGGACATTTGGAACTCGCAAATGACCCATTATCGTATTTAACGGCATGAACTAACTAACAAGCATCATCGTGTAAGCCGTCTTTGAGAAGCACCGTAGCCTCGCCAGGCTAAGACGATGGAATACATATTGCAGACTTAAAGCTTCTACAACACGGCTACATAAGATCCGCACTTGTTGGTCCACTTACAATAAAAGCGAGTGTAGGAATGGAAACGGGTGCATGTTCATAAGCATTTCAGGGATCAGAGGCGCATTGCATGCCAGACACAAGGATCCAAGCCCGATTCTGGCAATGGGCAGCCATTCACTGCATTATGATTTGTGCAGTAACTAATACATAAACGAGGAGCTTGGAATGAACGCAAGTCTCCATCTTGCGACGATCATTCCCAATGTTCTCGGCGGAGTAGACATGAGATGCATGATGAACCCCTTTTCTGGCCATGGATTAACACGCATGTGTTGTTGATAGATTATGAGGCTTGATCCCATGGACGCCGCGTATCTCGGGCACGAACATCTGCTGAGCTAAAAACAACCGCATTACGTCTGTATCTTGATAGACTTGGTCAAAGCTGTGAGCTAGAAGACTGATGACCAAGACGGGGACTCTTCTGGAAATTCTAGCTTCGAGAAAAGGGGGCTGTAGAGTGTAGACCAAGACTGTCCCCATTCCTTTAGCCGCCTTTTAATAAGGCGCCACAGCGAGGGATGATTGCGCCGGTGAGGTAAGAAGAGATCTGTAACAAAATGAGCGGCCAGTCACTGCATTTAGAAACCGTTTGTGAAGCTGGTCTAAGCACTAGGCGCGGCTGAATGATGGATATGGATGCTTTTCACAAGCAACTCAATCACTGCCATTAAGCTCGTGCAGGCTATGGGAAGCCACATCAGCCACAGTCAGTCACTAGCCCCAACCTTAGCACCTAACTTAGAACGCGTCGGGGCTCAACCTATTAACGCGCTTAGCTCATCTCAACTCCATCTTGTACTTCTTCACACCCTGTACCTGTGATCGCATTTACAGGCGAGTCAAACCAAGCCCTGAGCCTCATGCTACAGTTATTCAATCAATTTTCTACACCCTTGTCATCAAAATAGACTCACCATGTCTCAAAAGGGTAAAAATGGAAATATTATGAGTTTTTTCAAGCCCGTGACGAGGTCGCAAACGCCAAAAGCTTCCAAAACCTCAACACCAAACCCACCGTCTCCGGAGCCACCTTCATCCCCGCTGGACCAAGAGACAACCACCCCTGTCAAGAAACCAGTACCATTATCACAGGATCGTGAGATCCAAGCCTCAGATGGTGAAGATGACTTTGGGTCTTCGTCAGACGACTCGCTCGAGGATCTATCCACTATCATTGGACGAGGTCGCCCAGGAAAATCAACTCGGTCTCCTGTCCGTAATCCATTTGCGACTCCAAGGGCCAAGAGGACTGCGGTTGAGTTCCATGCGTCTCCGTTGGCGATAATACCGAAGCACAAATTCGACCTGAAAGCGCTGGCTAAGGATGCCCGACAGGACGATGCGACTAATGCAAGTTCGATGAGAGCTAAGGCCTTTTCAGAGCTTGACGCTTTGAGGGATGAACGTATGGCAACAGATGTAGCATCACGAGATGTGATGGAGGATATCGTCAAAAAAAACACTGGCCAAGACGCCCAGAAAGTTCTGAGGGCAGTTCAACGAGCCGAACCTGGCCAGTCACAACTGCGATACTGCTTCTTCTCCGAAGCCTATACATCACCCACTCCCAAGGCCGCTCCTAAGAAGTTCAACAAAGGCCCTTGGAGATTATTAACACAGGGTGATCGACAGACTCGTGAGCAACATCTAGCGTCTGGACTGCCACTGACGCTTATTCATCTGCAAGGAGGGTTGCCAGATGAGCTTTTCGAATGGATCCTCAGTGAGCTTTGCACCCAACAGTCAAATCTCGTCGGACAAGAGTATTGCAACCTCCTTAGCAGCTGCCCAGAGCAAACCGAGCGGCTTATCACGCCTCATCGACTGGAGCAGTTGTTTTATCGACTCGGTGCCTCCCCTGAGCTCGAACAACGAGACTCAGAGTTGAATATGTTGAAACCCAGCGTTGAACCTTATGAAGGACGCGACTGGTTACCGCTCAGCTACTTCTTGTCACTCTTCACGGCCCTATCGCCATACATGTCCCAGGAGTCTGTCGTTTACGCTGCACAGGCGCTGCTACGTATGTCGATGGACAAGTTCCTAATCTATGACATCAATCTTCTGGTTACCTATGAAACAACGATAGGAGCTCTTCTCGAAGCTGTTCCCCAGCCCAACTGGGATACTTTTGTAAGTTGCTACTTGACCTTGTATATACTGTCAGACTAACAGTGGAAACAGTGCTTCGAAACTTGCGCGCTGTTCCATACTCTAGTCAAAGCTCAATACGTGAGGACGAATGCGCTAGCATGTCTGCCGATTAGCAGAACCAGAACTCACGAGTTGAGGCGACGGCTGGCCGTGGTGTTTCTGTTCGACGATCCGGCTTTAGGCCGCTACCACCCTGACGATACAGTGACTATTCGTGGCATTATCAAACTCTTGGAATACGATGACTTCTTTGTTGGCCCCAAAACGGACTTTGCCGAACTACAAGCCAATATCCTCCTGCTCAACATTGCAGTGGATGACGGCTCCTTTACCGCATCTGATGATCCAGAGAAGGAGAAACAGTTTAATAACGACATCGACGAGCTTGCAGATCGGCTGAGGGAAATTTGGCGGAAGATCAATGACGCGGGCATGAAGCTCGCTCGAACAGAAGCCAAGAGTGTCATAGAATGGGTTCAGCAGCGACTTGCACACTCGGTTCGCACACGCCGAAAGGCGAAGAAGAGCATTTTTGACCTCCCAGGTCAGAAGGAGGACCCTTTTCTTCCAAAACAGCAGGACTACATGAAGAACTTTTTGCGCAAAGCCCCAGAGAGTGTCCGAGAGAAAGTAGTCAAACAGCCTTCCCCAGAGATAGACGAGGTCTTTCACGAAGCAGATGACAAAGACACCATTGTGGTCAAGTTCAAGTAATGTCAAAGGAGCTATTGGGGCCAGGAGTACAGGATCTAGGCGTACGGCTGGCTATTCACAGTTGTTTGTAGCGAGTTTTTGAACGTGTAATCAATTCTACCACGGGCCAAGTCCCAAATCAGTCAAAACAAGATAAACACACAACACGCAGCCTCTAAGCTACAAAGCACAGACTGATTAACAATGCGGGTCGCGGATGATTGAAAAGCCTCCCCAATCGTGCACTCATCGAAGCGGGCTGGAGTATAAGTAGAAGCACCCATATAGATATCTATGGCGGCCAAGGGGGTTTAGTCGAAGAACTTGCGGTTAGGGTTCTTGCCAAATAGAGCCTCTCGTACTGCAGGCGCAGCAGACTCCTCGAGGAGTTTCAATCTAGCCTCGAAGGTGTTGTCGATGTCAATCTTTCCGTTTCCGCTGATAATGACCACACCGCCGGCACTGTAACATGTTAGCTTTCCTGTCTCAAGAACCATCTTAAAAGAAATATGACGTACATTTCCTCAGGAAGGGGGTTGTCCTCCTGAAGGTTTGCCGTAACATCCTTTCCAAGTTCCTTCTTGAACTCTTTGGCGGCCTCCTCGATAGCCTTCTTGACAACATCAAAGTCCTTCTTGCGCGAGCGAACCTGCAGCTCAGGCTCGTTGAGAGCGTAGAAACCCTCCAACAGGAGACCCTTGAGGGCCTTTTGGTACTTGCCCTTGTCCTTGGCACCCTCAGCGAGCTTCTTCTGGGCCTCCTCGAATATGTTGTCGAGCAGCTCCTGGCGGGAGCCCAGAACCTTAAGCCGCGTCTTGTTGGCGACGGTGGAGCGGGTGATCTGCTGGGACATGGTGGCCTGCTTGAACTTCTTCTCGTACTGGCTGTCGATGGCGTCTGTCTCCTGGCGGACAAGCTTGGACTTTTCGATCTCGAACTCCTCGTTGGCCTTGATCTCGATCTCGCGGGCCTTCTCCATGGCTTCCTGCTTGATGAACGCTGTCATCTTGCTGAGCTCATTGTTGACCTGTTTCGGGATCGCGCGTTAGAATACTGGTGAGACGAAGGGGGATTGCGTCGTTTGGGTAGCGTACCTGCTGGTCGGACAAGGCGTGTTGCGACATGATGGGCGGATTTGTTGGGTTGTAGGATGTTCGAAGGGTGAGTTATAAGGAGTCGAGACCTTTACGCGGTCAAAGATGGAGTGATAAAAGGCTGGCGAAGGCCTCTTGTTAGCAACGTCGGCGGACGAGGATAGACTATGATGGAGGTTGAGTGGAGTGGCAGTTGGTAGCTGTGATGTGACGCCAGCCCAACCACTTACTTAGCTAGGTACCTATCTTACTGTGCTCCAGCAGGGAACCAGAGCTTGGGTGGTCAAGCCACAGTCCCACTGAACCTCGATCAAGTTACTCCCCACTGTTTAAGAGTGCATAACCACTCAGCATGCCCGATAAGAAGCCTATCGCTCGTTATGCATTATGTAACTGCACCGCCGCTGTGGCTAACCGGTCTCGTGTTGGAGCTGCATGCCTCTACTCACGTCAGGTGTCCCACGACTCAAGCTTGTCCGCCTCCGACTTTCTTATTGATCAGTTTGAATCCGAGACATATCACATCGAATTAAACCTCTCTTCGTATTTTCAGTATCACTTGGCCTTCGAGTTTAGCCTCCTTTCTTCAGGCGCTGGCACCGACCGGCATACGCATCCGGTCGCCGACAGCCCGGCAGCCTTCCGCGTTACCTGCTACTGGCGCCTCGACAAGCCATTTCCTTTCACCTATCGAAACGAATACACCTTTCACAGCACTAGTGATACAAGGCGACCATTAAATCAAGGGCACTGCCTATGCGCTGTCTCAACAATCCGCCTCAACTGTCCCTTGCCAGATGACCTCGGACCTGGCGCAGGCGCAATGGGGTTGCTTGGCGGCATCTCTTCTGGAGGGAGCATAGCTGTACGTTGAGTACAGCGCCTTGTTTCCCAGGTGAAAGTGCTAATTCCATCGATTTCAGCTAGGAATTATTGTTGGACTGTTATCGACAAGTGTCCAGAGTCTAGGTCTAACCTTACAACGAAAGTCGCATATACTCGAAGACGAAAAGGGACCTCACGATGTTCGACGACCACCATACCGGAGGAGAAGATGGCAGATTGGCATGGGAATGTTTATTGTGGCAAACCTCCTAGGAAGTAGTATCCAGATCTCGACACTTCCGCTCCCCGTCCTCTCGACGCTACAGGCTGCTGGCCTCGTCTTCAACTCGATATGTGCGTCATTGATCCTCAGCGAGCCTTTTACAAAATGGTCGTTTTCCGGCACAGTTCTCGTCACAACAGGCGCCGTATTGATTGCCATCTTCGGAGCCATCCCTTCGCCGGCGCATGACTTGAATGAGCTTTTGGCGCTCATGGCGAGGAGGCCGTACATCGTGTGGATGATCCTTCAGGCGCTGTTTGTCATTACCCTCGCGCTGGCCGTTGATGTGATCAACAGCATGTCGAGTCTCTCTCACGACGCCCGATTTCGACTGGCTCGGGGCATTACATACGGTGTCATCAGTGGAGATCTCTCTGCTCATGCCCTATTGTTTGCTAAGTCCTCTGTGGAGCTTGTCATCAAGACCGTTGCAGGACGTAATCAGTTCGTGCACTGGCAATCATGGGCGATTGTCCTAGCACTTATCACATTGGCTCTTTGCCAGCTCTACTACTTGCACAGAGGTCTCAAACTGGTTTCGACCTCTGTTCTTTACCCTTTGGTTTTCTGCGTTTACAACATCATTGCCATCCTAGACGGCTTGATATACTTTAACCAGACAAGCCTAATATCACCTCTTAGAGCATGTCTCATCGCATTGGGAACAGTTATTCTCCTGTCTGGCGTGCTGGCGCTCTCTTGGCGTCTAAGCGATGAGCAGCATACACCCGGGGTTGGCCAGTCATCTCTTGCGCCTGGCCTTGGACTCGTGGAGGATACTGAGGAGGAGGAATCTCTTCTCGGTTCTGATAATGCCGTTGCTGATGAAGATTCTACTCCGCATACATATCAGACATTCCCGCCTGCGATCGATCAAACGCCGTTGGTTCCCTCTCGCAAGAGAACCCCCCGATGGGCTGAGCGAGCTGAGATTTGGGGCGAGTTGGAGGATAGAGACGAGCCTAGCACTCCGGGCAACAGGCGGAGGTCTAGTACACTACCGCCGCACACAGAATCATCACCTCTGCTACCGACAAAGAGATTCCTCACCAGCGCTGGGGGCGTTGAGGAGTCTGGCCCAAGCACTGAGTCTACACCTCGAAGACTGACCCGACGAAGGCGGAAGAGCACAGGCTTCCCCGGCCTCGTCGCCCGCCGACACCAAAGAAACAGAAGCTCCACAGACGCGGGCGCCCTCAGCAACATACTCTCAATGAACTGGTTCAGAAGCAGAAGCAGACAGCCGTCGCAAGCTAGCACCAGCGACGGCTTCCCCGGGGGCACCGGGTCTCAACAAGACGGCGCCGAGGGAAGAGGCGATGCCGCTGTATGAATATGAATATGTCTACCCCATCTAGCATTCCGGAGTTCGTGAAAGAGGAAGGGAGGCGAACGAAAGGCGTTTTTCTTGTGTAGAGTTTCTCCCGGGTTTTTGAATTACTGTTTCGGTATGGCAGATTCTTGGGCTGTGAAGATTCCCTTGTATGCCCGCTGTTTACATATATATATACATACGTTTTTAGGGCTTCAATGAATATTACTGATGGCAACACACGTCGCCGGTTAAGGGCAAGTATCTTCGCCTCATATGAGCTATGCTGTGTACTTCTAAACCTTGGAACATCATCCATACCCCGAGGAACCTTGAGTATATCCTTCGTTTGGACAAGTGCTTCATGATCGTCACCGAGGATTAGGTCTGAAAGCATATAAACTTTACTTATGTCCATACATAGGAGTTCTACATTGACTGTACTCTAATCCATTAGAACCTGGCCCTCCAACACCGATCCCATCTAGCAAATATTAGGCGGCCAGGGCCTTCCTCTCATCCATACCAGTGAGAAAAACAACAGCAATAACTCCAATTTTCCTCCACGCTCCATACTCCAAGGCCCTCAACTCCGCTTCCCACCATCTCTTTTTGTTTTAGCGATGAAGCCGTGGCATGCAGGTAGATAATGAACTCCAATATTCCCAATAACAGCCACACTAATGCTGGAAACAGATCATACGCCACGAGGAAATATGAAGCGAGGCGTTGGGAATTGGCAGGCCCAATTCCACAATGCAACTCTTCCTTGGTTGCTGTTTCGTCTGCCCCAGCTCTCCCGAGATAGATACATAATAAAAAAGGTGGGTAGGAACTCGTACAGTAACTCGTTTGTTGTCTCGTCTCCAGCTTGGCGCGATGCGTGAAATGAATGCATAAATATGGTCGATCGATGAATGAGTAATTCCAAACAGATAGGGCCGGAGGCGTGATAAAAACATAAAGACCTTCTAAATGCAAACTTGGTCTAGGAAACTCCTTCAACCGAATGTACATATCTCAGAACATGGCTTGGGAGCCGAGTCGCCATGGGTGCTATTTGGAAACCAGGCTGAAATAATGCGATGATGCTCCAACAGGCAGGCTGTAACTGACAATGCTTATCAAACAGACAATACTCCTTCTGTGTTTCGTCGAAGAGTAGTTACTCGGTACTCGCTCAGGCTTGGAAATAAGTGTGTCGTCGGGTTGCAATTAGATTAGTGATTGTAAGGAGAGCGGTATATACGTGGGCTGCATTATGTCAACATGAACTCGCGGAGTCCTAGACACGACTCGTGCTGGCTCGGCTGCGTTCGTCTTCCTCTTCCATGACGTCGCTCAGTCTTGTAGGATGGTGATGGCGAGGAACTGTCTCCCATCCAGGAGTGCCATAGCCTTGACCTGAATAATCTTGAGGATCTGAGTATGCGCCGGTCCACTGACCCTGGCCCTGGCCGCCACCGCCAGCAGAGGTCGAAGGAGAATCCTGTTTACCACTGGGTGGGTTGGTTGTGGCGGGCGTTGCATACTCTTCTGCTTCATCATCAGAACCGGAATACGTGGAGGGTGGTCCAGCGAAGGGAATCTTATTTCCTTGGGCATCCAAAAGGAAGTTGCCATTTGCATCAATCACGTACTCACCTTCGCTGTAACCACCCTCTGACACTGGTGGTTGAAGGCCACCACCCTGTTGACGATATTGCTCGCTGGCGCTCGTTGTAGGAGGCTGGTTCTGAGGAGACGATGTCGTTTCAGGCGGATAACCTGGGCCGTATTCAGCCTGATAAGCCCCTTGAGCTCGGCTGCTTTGATGTCGGCTCGGACCACCTTGAGTCATGGGAACAACCTGAACGCCTCCGACAATAGTAGGTTGTCCTGACTGGAGAGATAGTGTTCTGTCACGTTCCTCCTGCTCGCGCCGTCCGAGTTCCTCCCATGCTCGGCGCGCCTCCTCTTTGGATATAGATAGCTCCTTGCGCATCTCAGCGAGCTGCTTCTGAGCTTTGGAAGTTCCACGCTCATTTTCAACAGCTTCTCGAATTGCGTCGGCTCGACCGCGACGCTCCTGGTCTAGGGCAGCCTCCAGCATGGCATTAACTTCCTGTGCGCGCTCCAACTCAGCTCGAGTTTCAAAGAACCATCGCTGAAACTTTCGCTCAGAGCTTGCGCGAAGACGCTGGAGCTCAACAACGGCGTGGAACAGATTGGCTCCAGCGGCAGATAAATCTGTCACCTGGCGGGCCAATTGCTGATTTAAAGGATCACGGTTCAGCTCATCTTTGTTCTGTTCGAGCTTGCGGATCCAGTAGCTAGTGAGACCTTCCCAGTGAGCGGATAACGTCTCCCATCGTTCAAAGGCATGGGGGAATGAGTTCCGTGGTTTGGAACCACCGGCAGCTCCTTGGTTTCCACTCTCGGCGCCTTGCGCAGCAAAATTGGGCTGCGTTCCTTGTGGTGGGCCTGTAAAGGTTTGAGGGGGCGGTTGGTTGGTAGTGCCAGAGCGCCCAGGTCGAGTAGGTGGTACTTGTGAAGTAGTGCTTGCCCGGGGGCGGGCTGATGTGTTATCGGGGGCGGCTTGCGCCTGTCGCTGAGGGTTCATGGACTGACGCGCTTCCGCGTCAGGACCCTGCCCAGCAGCAACGCCAGCAGATCTACGCTGTTCCTCTGCTCTCCGAGCCTGCTCCAAGATGCGCGCCTCCTGTTCAGCCCTCTCGCGCTGTTGCGCCTCTGCCTCGGCGCGTTGCCGCGCTTCTCGAGCTGCGCGTTCCTGCATGATCATTCTCGGACCCCTGATACCAGAGGGTGAGCTTGTCTGGCCAGGAGCAGCGGCAGGACGAAAAGGAGAAGAGGCTGGCTTGCCATTGGAGACTGGAGGCATACCTCCAGAAGCCATAAGGTCGGCCATGCTTGCAGATTCCTCTTCAAGGTCTGGGGTGAAGGGATTGGGGTTGCGCAGCGCCTCCTCGAGTGCAAAGAGGATGGCGCTGTGGGTATGCTTGGAGATCTTAACCACAGGGTGCGGCTCTGGACGGTCTGCAGGTACGGAAGGAGTCTGTCTCGGAGGGGATTGGGGATGCTCCGACGATACTTCGTCAGGGTCCTCGGTCAGGTCCTGTGAGAGCCGTCGACGGGGCCGGGGAACTTGAGGCGGCGCTGAGCGAACTGGAATGAGTCCCAAGACAGTGGGGTGATTCTCCGGTAGATCGTCAACGGGTGCGAGAGTCGCCTTGGGCTCAAACCCGAGTGAAGCAGCTGCAATGTGGACTTTGGGAGGTTCAGGGGCAGGACTCGGAGGTGCGTCGAATTTGGGAGTTCGACGAAGGCTTCGGGGCGTAGAAAGTCGCTCGATAGGATCCGACGTCTGATTTAGCAGCGGTCGTGAGCTAGAGCTGGGGACCTTTGACTGCTGGCGTTGCTGGTGCTGGGTAGGGGTCGTGGGCGCGTTAGGGTCGTGACGGTCGTAAGAAGCAGATGATGATCGTATTCTGGTCACTTCTGCGGCGCTGAAAGGGCGAGGAATTGGAGTACGAGAATTCGACAAGTTGAAGGCTCACCAGCGGGCGCTGGTGGTGTGTTGCGTTGTGTTGCGGTGGAGGGTCGTGATGGTGGAGTGGGGGAAGCTTTTGATGCGTTGTACAAGTCGGGTTCTTTTTCGAGTTGCCAACAGCTGAGCAGATCAGAGTCGAGTAACTAGACTCAACTCAACTCAAACTGAGGAAGACAGTGATGGTCTCGGAAAAGATGACCCAAGTCTCAGTCTGAATCTACTCGAGACAGAACCGAGAGTGTAATTGCCCGACTGGAATGTTGAGGCGAGCGAGGTTAAGGTAAGAGAGTCGAGTCGGGTGAGTCCAAGTGCGGGCCTAAGAGGATGGGCATCGGCTGGTGATGTCAAAAAAAAGCTGGTGGCAGGGAACCCAAAGTTGGGCCCAAAGGTGGAAAATTGGGGGGGTTGGTAGCAGTGACCGCCCGCCAGGCCAAGGTCCAGACAAGCCCAGAGGTCCCTAAGAAACGAGCCACTAATACGGGAGGATCTCAAGCTGCAAGCACTTCGCACACACCGCACGCGCACGCGATATGTGAAATTCTCGGCTCAAGAGGTAATCAATCGCTCAATGAAATGACCAATTGCTTCATGCGATTTATTTTGTAGAAACGACGCGACGCCAATGCGCGCAATCGCATATATCGCTGTCGGGATCCTAGCGCAGAAGGGCGGGTAGGGCAAGGCAAGGTAGGTTTGTTCGTCAGTTTGCGCGCGCCTGGCCGTAGAATTAATTGGTTGTTTCGGTTTGTCGGGTATCTTTATTCAATCCGTTTGAAGTTCTGTTCGTCCAGCGAATCTGATCCCGTTTCGGTCTTGGTAATGCACGCGCAATGGCTCATGCGTTGTCGCGAAACCGTCATGCGCAGCTCGGAGCCCGTAAGAGTAAGAGCTGCAGAGGCAGCCGAGTAAATCAAGCGGCTGGGAAAAGGGAAAAGCAAGGGCAACACAACGCCAACATGCTCCTTGCAGGCCAATGGCGACTCTCTGAGACTTTCAGTATCCACGTATGTGTTGAAATATTACCATCATACACGACGAGACATTTTTCGACCGTCGATGATGAGAGGTGAAGGTGAAAGTTGGAAGGGGAAGAAGAAGAAGGAAACGCGCCCTGACGTAGGTAAGGTAGGTAGGTACCAAGCTAAGAGGCTGCGCTCCTCCCTCGATGAGCTTGCACCTGCACCTGCACCGCCGCGCCGCGATTAATGACTTAATTAATAAGTTGCGCCAGGATTTTGGCTGGGAAGGTCGATCAAGCTCTGCTAATGCTATGCTACTAATTAATGCTACCTCTTTATGACAGGGGCGAGGATTCATCTCATGAAACTGGCATTGGCCTGCGAGATGTGATAGCCTCGATAAATTCCCTTTGAATAATGTTCGACGGTTTCCGATGAGCAACTGCAACCGAGTCGCTGTAGTACAAAAGTTTATGAATATTGTATCTTGTATTCTGATCTTTGTGTTTGAACTCATCCTAAAGCCATACAAACTTGATACCTACTAAGTGCCAATCTCTAAAATGATAAAGCGAGTACGAAAGACAAAGTGAATCGAACAATCAATCTCTAAATAGAGGCCATTGCCGAAACCATTTGACTTACCGTCTGTCGGGCATTGTCTCGGGACGGATAACTGGCGTTTGACCCGCTACCCGCTGCTTTGACTGGCTTTAATGCATGGTGCCGGCAATTTAAAGCTTCAGCAATCTAAGTCTCGTCTCATCTCATCTCATCTCACCTCACATCTCCTCGCCTTATCTGACCTCATTAACAAGGACTGGCTCTCATCAAACAATGTCCGCTTCTTGCGCTTCTCGTCACCCCAACCGTTGTCGCACGACGGCGCGTAGTATGGGCAGATTGCAGGCTTGATACTCTTCCAGGCGCGCCGCAGGTCGTTTGGGAGCTTCGGCCACCAATTCCCACACGTTGAGGCAGCGCATAGACCAATATCTGTCTGGCTTCACTCTTCTCATCTGCCCCTGAAGAACAGGGTTGAACGTGGAAGCAAAAACCAAAAACGCGGTGCGCACGACTACCCAACGCTGGGGAACCTAGGGCACCTGAGCAGACCAGGTCTGAGAAGACGAGGCGGACGGTACCACTGGCCTCGAGCTTGCAGGCAAAACCACGTCGCTCTACCAAAGCGCTAGTTAGGGCTCATCTTGTTAAGAACTTGTCGTCCGTCACCGGGCCCCGGATCTTGATCCCCAATCCTAGACTCCCAGCCCCCCTGGTTTTGGCCCAACTTTTCCCTCAAGGAGAGCTTTCCGTTCTCCACTGCACCGAGCAGCTGGTTGACTTGGGCGAATTGGGACGTGGAAATGGGGCCGAGTGCAACGCTGCGTCATGGCGTTAGACGGAACAACGGTTGACTGCCACGTTTCCCACGACTGCATATGGTATGCGGCTTCGAGTGGCCTTTGTCGAGTTTAGGGTTTGATATCAACTCGATTCTTCGGGCTCAATCTTCAAGATGCGTAGGTTTCGCCTGGCAGTCAATAAAGAAAGGATGAATTGCTCAACCCTCAACAACCACTGTAAGAACAAGCTATCACACACTTCAATCAACCTATCCCGAAAGGGGCCTGGAGGGGCGGGAACCACGGCACGCCCCGTTGTAGGGCCCTCCACCTCCAATCAAAGTCGCCGTTACCCATTTCCATTTCGTCCTTAGGTCGGTTCGAGCTGAAGCTGAAGCTGACAAGATAAGGCTTGGATCATGGATTTTGGATTTTGGATCGCGTTCCTGGCAACAAACTGTCGCGTCTTCCCTGAAGCTCAGGTGGTTTTTAGACGCCCATCAGATCCTAGCTCTTCTCATTTCCGCATCCCTTTAAGCGCCTCGCGGGTATCTCGCATATTGTTGGGGATCCTCGATTTTCCTGGCATCTCCCATGTTGTGTTGCGCATTTCTGGTCCTTGCAAAAGCGCTTTTCGAAACAGGCATATGTCGAAGACGACTCAGTTTATTCGCTGGAGGCGCTCCGTCTTAGTGAAATTCCATCCCTTCAGTCGGCGTTTGACTTTTTGATCGTCTGAGACAGCCCAGTGAAACATGACAACTCAGGCCCAGACTGTCGCCGTTCTGTAGGGTAACTCCTCGGCAAAAGGTGACCATTGTATGAACACTTCAGTTCGAGTGGTTCGATATGGAGCCTCGACTGTAGGGTTAGTCAACCCGATAGTCGTGTCTTACCAAGAGTTTCCCTTCTGTTGTTTTTCGGTGTTATCGGTCGGTTGCCAGATAGCGTGTTGGAATGAAGCCATGTGGGTGAGTGGTGTTGAGTGTCTTCACATAATTTGTTAGTATCTTTCAATACCACAAACATGAGAAAAAGGCATATAAACCTCTCATAAATCTCATCTCGATCAAGGGTAGACTTTCAATTCGTGAGATATGGAGGAGGATTAGAAGTTTAATGAGCCCATCGCTTTCTTATAACCAGCTGGGAAACTGGCAAACTAATAGTGTCTTGGGTGATCGAGCGATCGAGCAGAATCGTGGTTGCAACCAAGGACACACTGCCTGTCGAGGTGCGCCCTACTTGGAAAAAGCCTGTTCCTGAGATATCCGATCCCACTATTGGACCAAATCACCACCGTACTTATCTCACTCAACGCGCCACAGAGATGTAGGTGAGCTTCATCGAGATCGTTGCGATGGTTCCCAGACAGTCAGATTATCTCGACCACCATCAAGCAATGATCCAACCAATCGACAAGGACCATCAGGCTATTCTACCCTGATGTAGATTGAGATTGGTCGACCTGCCATGCGAAACGTGTCAGGAAGACTCCTCTCCTTGTAGTTTTGACATCAATTATCAAGACTCTATCGAGACTAAGACTCAATAACTCCTCTCTGCGAAGATCTCAGGATGCGAATTGTTGGGATGGGAGGACTATGCAGCTGAAAGACATACTGATTATGGTCTCCCCAAGATATCTAGTTTGGTCAGTTATCTTTTTCTCGTGGCTCAATATTGAACGCAGCCAATGTGCAGCCAAGATGCCAGCATCCTCCATCTTTACATATCACCTAAATCACCGACAGAAAACCGATGTGACGCTTGCTCGATCGCAACTATGTGACACACGCAAGGCGTACATGAAAACCACGAGCTGCCTCAGCGTCCAGCAACATCACCATTCCTCCCTCAAGGTGACACCAAAGTTTTGACGTCACGGCTGATGTCCCTCCTGAGTGGAAGGGCAAGAAACACCAGATCGCCGATTGAAGATTGAGAGAAGCTTGTGATTGAGCAATTGAGAGCTGCAAGCCCCTGGCCCTGGCCCTGGCCCTGGCATTGTAGCTGATGATCTGACACAAGACTTTTCAAGACATGCATTACCCAAAGTGTCGAGAGAAGGGGCACTAAGGCCCAAAACTGTCGGAAAGCTTTGGTGGTAGTTAGCTCCGATAAGTGAGCAAGGGGTTTAACATCTGCGTCTTGAAACTGAAAGACGCACATAGCTCAGATTCGCTACGGAAACATTGAGATGCGGGGAAGAAGAACCAATACGATGTCGAGGGAGAGGCATAAAATGCACAAAAGAGGGAGGATCTGAGTGAGGTTGCACGAGATGGAGGGGACCCTGCGTCTGCCATAGCACCAAGAGATGGGTAGACTAATGCAGAGTGCAGCACACGGCATAAAGGATCTGCGAGTTGACAGTTGATCAGTTGAGAGTTCCAACTTTCAAGTCAGGGATAATTTTTAGGTTCGTTTAATACATCGTACTTGTCATTTTTCAGTATCGTTTGTTGTTTTGGTAGCAAAATAGTCAGGTAGGGTGGTGTTTAGTTCACTATAGCTTACGGTCGCCTATCTTCTTTCGGCTACTGCACCTAGGCTAAGGTCACTGCAACTGCCCTTCTCACCCACTAACAATTGATCTCTACCCTTCCTGTCCATGCTCTTTGAACTCTCCTCCACCATCACTTCTCTTCACACAGAATCCTCCCAAGATCACAAGCTCTCTCATGGAGTAGTCTCGAGCCCCCAGGTCGCGCGGAGTCGCCGGCCTATGCATCCAGATAAAATCGAACGTTTTTCTAATTCACCAAGGCGCGTTGCCATGGAAAATATCCACCATGTTTACTCAATCAACGCTCATCCGACGATATTCTGAGCTATCGGAGACAGTGTCTCATGACTCCACTTGAAAGCAGCGCAGGTCCCTCGTTTCGACGATACAACAAGCAGGGAGGATGTCTCTACACTCGAAGCACCGGCAGGTGCCGTGCCTGTGTCAGTGGGCTCGACTCGTGTTCCGTCTACTCCAGCTGCTCAAGGTCTTACTGGTCTCCATATTGGATGCCTTATCCAGAGTCTGGCCTGTTGAGTTGCTTCAGCTTCGTAGAGCACTCAGACACGTATCATGCCAAGCGTGCCAACGCGCACTGCCATCATTTGCGAGGATACGCATGAAAACAGAGGAGAAGAGCGCCATGCTTTATGATGCGAGCCACCAGCCTCAGGCGACACTACGGTCCTCACCACTGACAAAGGATTCGACTGTTCAAAGAGTCGCTGACTAGGGCTTTGAACACCAGCCTCCTCGCTGATCGCTGGCACAATTTGGTACATTCCCTAGAGAACGAATCTCATAAGATCTGTGTGTCTCGACCCAGGACTATGGACCCGATGCCTTGGAAATATGCCGACGCGTTCAAGGGAAGATCGCAGCGGGTGTCGTACGGAGACACTAAACAAGTCTGGCCTTGAGTAAATAAGTGAAATACAAGGAATCAAGATCGCTGAGGCCGTCTGGATGCCAGCGAACCATACCACAACTGCTCAGAAGACCCTTTGCTTTACACGTACGAGTCAAGTGCAATGAAGCGTGTGCCTCTGTCCGTTTTCCCTTTGTTCGTCCCTAGTAGGACTATTTTCGGATCCTGCAAAACTCGCTTTCTTTTCGTGTACTTACGGATCTAATTCTCCTACCCGGATCATTATCTCAAATTGCTTCTTTCTACGGAAGACGCACTCGCGGGACTTGGCATCACCTGTCAAACAGGCCACAGCAAGTGCTGCGTAGCAAAGCAAAGCAAAGATGCATACTTCTGCAGTAAACTCTTACGAGTCTGCTGCAGGACTAGAAAAATTGACAGTCAGAAGCATGACGCAAGGGACAGCTCGCGCCTGCATACCAAACCCCCGAGGCCCGAGCCCAAGCCATAGTCTAAGCCCAAGCCCTTCTCCAAAATACAAGTGCCGGAATGCTCGACGTTGTCTAACAAGAGGGATGGCTAGACTTAGTTGCCCCTCTATTCCAGGAATGCCCCTCCAGGTCAAGGGGGTATGCTTGATCAACATAGACACATGCAATGCAACGCCTCAAGTGGGTGTGGTGGCCCCACGCTTATGTTTCAAACAACCTTTGACAGCTTCTCTTGCACATCTATTTGTATATCATACCGTCTGCATCCCTGGTTTATTCACTTTGATACCAATATTGTTGCAAGTTAATTTCATGCTGCCAATTCAACGATCCACCATGGAGCGCTCTAGCAAATTGGCCGACCTTAAGCTGGTCTCCAAGTATTACCCTGTCACCAATTACTCGTACCCTCAACAGACCGAGGGCCAATCGCACTACGCAAGAAGCCGTTTCTCTGATGATCGAGCTTCATTGGGATCGGAGGGTTCTTCCCCCAGTCTAATCGACGACCGGACAGATTCGGAGGCCTCTTTGGACGATGATTATCAATACCATGCCCATGCTGCTGAGCTATGGGATAGCTTCTGGCTTCCCAGCAAGACCACCAACCTCGAGCTTCAGTCACGAAAGCAATACCCAGCCTTGATCCCATCCCCCCAACAGCAACGGAAGCAGGCTGAGGAATACCGTATCAACCCATGGCCTCTATCTGAGAACTCTCGGGGCCGAAGTCGAAAACCTGTGGCAACCTATTCCCCCTTCCCAAAGCCGCTTCCTCTTCCACCTCGAACCGCACCATTGGTTCCATCTTGGCAATGCTCTCGAGATGTAAAGCAAAAGCCCCAACGTCCACCTCGTCCACATGAAGAAGTGTATGTTTTTCGCTCTCTACAAAACACACCACTCGCTGCGCACTTTCCCCTTTCCCCGGATTCACATAAGACGACCTTCTCCCGGCCGGCCACACCACAGGATCATCGCCCATCAACGTCGCTCGAGATGCGAGTTTCAACACCTAGAGAAATGGGTTCCTACTTTGACACTGCTTCACGGCATTCTGCCACACATCTTTGTCCACCAAACTCCCAGCCACTCACTTCCCACATGCTCACAAAGAAGTCCCTCCCTTGCATGAGGCCGCTTCCGCCAACGCCACAGCCGGAGGCGGAGGCGGAGACAGAGGCCGAGCCCCACTCCGTCTTTGAATACGATGATGATTCTGATACTGAATCTGGGGGCCGCTCATTCTGGTTCCACCGTCGGTCCGGAAGTGATCAACGGAAGACAGGTCATCGAACTGCACCTTCATCACCACGCAAGCGACAAGGCGATGTGATAGGGCGAATGCTAGGACGACGAAGCAGAGGATGACATTCGAAAATGTTCTTTCTTGTATTTGATACCAACTACGACTGTCTCAACGACCCGCGACACAGTTTTTCTTTTTCTTTCACGAATTGCGTGGATGTTTCCACCACACGTATCGACGTTACTAGACGCAACATGACTATTACAACGACCTTTCTTACGGGGATCAACGCCGAGAGAAATCAGCACGGAGTTCCGGAAAACCCCCAAATCTGGGGTTGAGCGAGTGGAATGCACACCACTCGTTTGTTTATTTTCCTTTGTTATACTGGTTTAGCGCAAAGGACCAGAAACATTCACATGAATGCTACGAAAAGAGCAAGCGTATAAGGTGGCTGGGTCTTTGACTGGCGAACAAAGGTGCGGGGACGCTCACACTGAAGGGATACATGCTTTGATAAAAGAACATTCCAAGTTTGAGTACGAGAGGACCAAAAGGGGAAAAGGCAACGGAGGGTTCTTTATGATACCGATTCTTCTTTGCGTCTTTGAACAACTGACATTAGTTACTGAAATAGCTCAACAATGACGTCTTATAAAGTGGCTTTGTTCCAACGTCGAGATCATGTGCCCCATTTTGTTGATGTGTAAATACCTTCATGTGGTTGGCGATGTCTTATACGGCCACATGCGTACGTTGCTTGTAACGATAACATCACATACGTACTGAACCAAGAAATGATGCGTGAAATGTCTGACGCTCAACGACACTTGAGTCTGCAGTGACCCAAACATCGATTCTCATCTCTTCATATCCATTCGTTCTAGACTTGCCAGCCATACATAAACATTCTAAAAGCAACCGAGACATGACTTTTTCTTCAACTCCGATGAAATTCCTCAAAGTGTCCACAGCAACATGATACATTCCAATGCATTCATTCCTTTCGTCGCAGAAAACAAGATCCAGAATTTCTCATCATCGATGTACACAAAAGCCATCGTCTAACGTGTGAACATCAAGTATTTACCCTTTCTTTCGAAACGCCAAAACAATGCAACCAAAAAAACAAACGCTCCAAGCAATAAACAATCCAAAACCAGACGCGTCCAAAAGCAAAGCAACAGAAACAAGCAATAACAACTAAATCATGGCCAGGTTCGTATCGTCAGATGACTTTCGGAAATCTCATCAAATCTCTCCTGTACAACACATTACAGCATCAGTTCGTTCATTTGAACGTCGTCATTACAGAGATCTTGCGGATCTCATTCTTTTCTCCGTAAATCGTTTCATGGGGCGAACGCTCAGGCGGCGCTCATCGCGGCCTGCTGCAACGCCAAAGTACCACATCGACTGCTCACGAGGATCAGCACGGTCAAGACCCAGACGGGACTTGAGGTCTGAGGTGTCGCGGACGGCCAAGAAGGTGGCGTCCTGGACAGTATCCTCGGCGGTGCAGAGGGCGATGAGCTCAGCGAGGCAGTCGACGGGGTGGGGGATGCGGAGGGCCTGACGGCCGGGGATCATTAGGGAGAGGCATCCAAGGTAGAGGAAGAGGAAGGCGAGGAGGACGCCATAGACGGGCATGTTGGGGAACATCTTGACCTGGCCGCGGTAGTTGGTCAGGGCCATGAAGAGGCCACCCGCGAGAATGGGGATGAAGATGAAGATGGCCGCCATGAAGGAGGTGACCGCAACGCGCCAGTGGCCGTTGCGAAGAGCATTCCAAGTGCACTGGAAGGGGAGGCAGGCGGCGTAATCGGTGAGGATGGATCTAGATGCAATTGCACCAGAGGGCTTGGATAGGTCTGCCCAAGGTTGGTGGACGCGCAGGGCGTGATCAACGCTCTGGAAGAGCAGGAACATGATCATGCCCAAGAGCGAGGGGATAAAGGCGTAGAGGAAGTTGGCCGAAGAGAAAGCTCCGTTTCCTGGGCGTGCGGGCACCTGGGGGAAATAACCCTGGTCCAGCCTGGTCTGAGGCAAGAAGGAGACAATGAGGATGGCCAGGATGAACAGGGTCATGAAGATGACTGAGCCCAGAATGACGGGAGTGCGCAGGGCGATGGGCAAGTACCTGTAGTGTGCGTAGCGGGCTTCGGCCTCAAGGTCGTCGCGGGAGGATGCAGGCGAGATGTTGTAGCTGGCCTTCTTGGGAATGATGTTGTACGTTCTGCGATCGCCTTGGGCATCCTCACCCACGGAACCGATACCATACCACATACCACCTTGTGTGCCATCCATCTGCCAGTATCCAAGTCTGTCGAGATGACGGTCTCGAAGCTGGGCCTGGAATAGGGAGCTTCGCTGGACAACATCAACGCCCTCGTAACTTCGAGTAGTGTTGCTCTGGCTCAGCAGGGGAAGAAGGTGACCAAGGGATCGGATATCCCACAGGAGTCCTGTCCACCGGTTAAGCCAGAACATCATCAAGATGATGGTCGCGACGAGCAGCAAGATATAGAGCGCGACAAGGGTCCAAGTAACACCCTGGACTGCAGCCCAGACCCAACTCTGGTCCTTGAAAATGCACGAGAAAGCGGTGCTCATGAGGGGGATGGTAAAGTTAGCAAGCCATGTGCACACACTGAAGAACTGAAATTGCCATGGTCCTGTCAGCGAGGGCACGAGGAATGTTAGAGGATACAGTCGTCGGAATAGTGCGAGGTATCGTGCTCGGGGTTCCGCGTCGGCCATGGCCGTGAAGGGAAGAGTTCGCATCGAAGCAGAGACAACGGATTGTGCGTAAATGAGGATGATGCCTGCAAATATTTGAGGCAGAATGCGGAACAGGAAGTATTGACCGCTGTAGATGCTTCCAGGGTACGGAGTGAAACCATCGTCTTGCTGGGAGTAAACGGCGCAGAAGATGAGAGCTACGATCATGAGCAGGCACATGAGCGCCAGGATGCTCATCGAGACTGGTCGAAGGATGGCGGGCTTGAAGGTGAGAGGAGGATGCGCTCGGTCGACGGGGATAGATCTAGGGCGAGCCTTTTCCCGCTGAGCGAACTGATCAGGCTCGGAGTGATTTGAAGGAGTTGGTGATTTAGGAGGGTTTGGTATACCGTGGCTTGCAACTGGTGCATCATGGTGCTCAACGGGTTCATGGGCCTCCTCGGGAGGAGCTCGTGTCTCGATCGGTTCTGGTAGGCGATCTTCGACGTATGCGGGCTCGGGGTGTGTCAAGTGAGGATGTCCCATCTCCTCGTCGGTAAACCGTCGAGGTTGCGAGTAGTTCTCCTCATCATAATTCGAAGAGCCCGAGGGAAACCGGAAATGAGCGGCAGATGGACCACCGTGATCTCGAGTGAGCGCGGCGAGCGCATACTGAATGTAAGGTGTATCATCGACACCAGGAGTGACCTTGCCAGCGGCGATAGTCAGCTCATCTTTAATGCTCGCCATGCGGGCTGAGTTCTCGGCAGCGAACATGGCTAATTGCGCCTCGTCGAACCGAACAGATCCAGGTGTAGCGGTGTGTTGTGTCTGAGTTGGAGGTGTAGGCGCTGTGAAGCCTCGCAGATATCTATTAGATACAGGAGGAACAGTGTGTTGTGTTTGCGTTGGAGGTGTAGGTGCTGCGAAACCTCCTGGAAGTGCAGAACCAAATAGTCGGTCCGGCCCGTAGATCTCAGCTGTTGATGCTGTGACCTTGGATCCGGGGTGTGAAGGAGGTGATGGGGCGAAGAATAGAGCGCCGGGCGGTGATGCTGAAGGGTTGGTTGGTGATTGTCCTACACGCTGTCTAAGATCATAGTATGGGTGTAGAATTGGTTGAGAGGATTGGTCGTCGTCGTCAATTGACTGTTGAGCAGCTGAATTTCGTTTGCTTGAAGGACCTTGACCTATGAGTGCATACCCGTCAGCGACACCGACAGACGAAGCCAGTAGTGCAAGTGCAAGTGCAGGATTTCGGATCTAGACGGTTCTTGGGGAGAAGAGGGTGTAGTGCCACGTACGAGGTGCTTCCACGAAGTCGAAGTTGAAGTTTTGGAAGTTCATTCTGGGTGGGATGAGATAAACTTGGAATGCAGACCGACTTCCCACTCCACACGCTCACTCACGAACACGTTGACCAATTGATAGCTCGAAACAGGATGCAAGAAGAAGAACTGCAACTGCATGCTGCAAGCTAAGAGGAAAGAATGAGATATGGTTGGACTATGAGGACTCTTTGCGCGAGGTTGGGTTCCTTGGAGAGGCTGGTAACAGACGAGGCCATTCCCAGCCCCCGCGCCCCACCAAGAATGGCCCTTGAGACGGGGTTCTGGGGTGATAACAGGGAATGGGTGACTTACCACCAAAAGTAAGAAGAAAAAAACGCTGTCAATGCTGAAGCACAGACTGATCACGGACTTGGTTTCCAAAATGTTCTGTATTTTTCGTGGGAAAAGGATAGAAAGAGGAGGAGAAGTTGGGCACACAGAAAATTCGGGTTCTCATGCGATAAAGCACCTGCCAGCTGCTGTGTTGTCACAGCACTTCTCGTTGGACGATGAACAAGGCGGCCAACGCAAAGTGCCACTAAGCCTATCAAGGTTTAGCTCGCACGGCCCGCCGGGAGCTTGCCATTACGGCTGAGCTAATCCACCCTCCATTAAATTGATCTGTGTATGTATAGATGATGCATGTGAATTCTACAAGTCAAATGTACTATCTAATGGTCATGAACATGGGATATTGCCTGACTGTTTCAGTTGTGATAGAATACGAACTATTCAGAATCATCTTGGGAAATATTGATCAATCATGATAAAGTGACGTCTATCGCACCTAGGGCTGACTGATGTGACAGGGGCCTGAGACATCTACCAACCTCCTCCAGCCGGAACTTACTTCAAGGAACGTTTAGCTTAGCTTCCAGCGCAGCTCCTATTTGAGAACTTGCAGTATCCGAATCCGTATCCGTAGAACTGTTTCAGGTCCGAAGTTGCCTGGTTTAAATGATATCTAACCATATTTCACCTTAGCAGCAATGAAAAGTTTCGAGAGCTCCAGGGTGAATGTGATACGTGATACTAAGGGGGTTATGATACAGCATTTACAACGTCAAGTACTTTCAGAAACTAGTTGTATGCTTCAAGTAAACAGAAAGGCGTATTCCTATTCACGTAAACTGAATTAGTTCGATAGCTGTGGGTTCTGGTGTAAGTTATCACATTCGCGATCTCAAGACCACAAAGCCAACAAAAGTAACTTCACCCCAACAGCTTACACCAGCTGAAGCTCCTCGATCGCCTTACATCCAATGCAAGGGCACGAGCCGCACTTCCTGCCTCCTCATGCAAGGTACATACAACATAAAATCCAAAATTAAATTGAAAGACTGGGATTACGATTTTTTCTCGATCTTGATGTGTTTGTCTCACCCTATGAGAGGCTGGTATTGGAAGGGTTTGGGATCTGGGATCTCCTTGTTCTCTGCGTCATGGTGGTCAAAACGACAAGGGCAAGCAATCTGAATAGGAAACCCCGTCACCCAGGGGTTTGGAACGATTGCCGATTGGTGACCAGGTAAATGGGTTTGCTCTTTATGATGCTAGACAGCCTGATCTCCTGTCTTGTGAGACGAAGTGGTGGCTGGCCGAGATTGCTACGGAGTCACCAAAATTCATGGGTTGGCTTTGACCACCATCACCATCAGGCTTCAGAAGCCAGCTTTCCAGCCTCTTGTTGGCGCATCATAAAAAAATAGTCGCGTGTCATATCCAACGCCCCATGCTGGGCTTGACTTGCATCATGCTGAGCTTCGTAGAAGCTTGTTTGGTTGTATCTTGAATTGAGTTTAAGCACCTCTAGAGCTTCATCATTGAAAGGTAACGGTGCGTCCAAGCTCAAGCTCAATTGGCAAATGGACTGAGGCATAGTCACGTGACTTCCACTTAGTCGTGTCTCTGTATTCCGTAAGCCTGAGATAATCAACCCAAATCTTTAAAAGCTACCTACCCCACAATTTTGCAACATTCAGAGATTGACCAATCCGCTGAGCAATGATTACAAAGTCAATTACACGGCGAAAATACTTAGCTATATCTTGTCAGCGTTTTGCAATCATCATAAATTAAATCTATTCCAATGCAGGCACATTCTCGTGAATTCGGCAAAATTGTCTATATATGTTTCGCTTCAGTCCCTTGATTGCGATATTCGTCGCTACAATTTCCATCCTCATCATCATCTACTCACCAGCAAACAACTACATCGCACAGATCCAACAACTTACAACAAACCTCATTTTCAC
This sequence comes from Fusarium sp. MBC 119, assembly GCA_030411635.1. Lineage (NCBI taxonomy): Eukaryota > Fungi > Ascomycota > Sordariomycetes > Hypocreales > Nectriaceae > Fusarium > Fusarium sp. MBC 119. The sequence goes on along the minus strand of JAPERM010000010.1, from coordinate 618,113 downwards.
AAACAAAGCTTCAACAGATATAACTACTTCTGAGAGTCAAATGATCAACGCTGTAAAGAACATGTCCAAGTCTCTCCGTCAAGCCAAGATCACTCCCCACCGCTCCAGCAGCAGAGGCCACAGCGATCATGGTTGGCTCAGCACTTATCATACTTTTTCTTTCGCCGACTGGTATGACCCGAAATTCACTCACTTTGGTTCTCTCCGTGTCCTCAATGAGGACCGCGTAAAGGCCAACTCGGGTTTCCCCACGCACCCCCACCGGGACTTTGAGATCTTCAGCTATATCCTTGGCGGAGAGCTTACACACCGAGACTCAATGCTCACCAAGGGCAAGGAGGGAGGACAATCTGACAAGTTCTATCGCATGCACCGCGGCGATGTTCAGTTCACCACTGGTGGAACTGGCATTGCCCATTCCGAGTTCAACGAGCACAAGTCCGATACTGTGCACTTTCTCCAGATCTGGGCTATCCCCTGGAAGCGTGGCCTGGTTCCTCGATACCATACCCGCCACTTCAGCGATGAGTCTAAGAGACTGGACTTCGTCAAGATTCTGAGCCCTCTCAAGGGAGGCGAAGATGCTACGGCCCAGCAGGAGAAGGACGCCGAGCCTGTCATTCCTGAAACCATTCCTATTCACGCTGACTTTGTCATGGCCGCTGGTATCATTGAGCCAAGCAAGAAGTTTGAATGGACTGTTGGAGGAGGTGCTACTGAGCAAACAAAGAGAAAGGTCTATGTGCACTTGCCCATGACCAAAGGAGGAAAGGCCAAGATTCGGCTGGATGGCCGGGAGGATGCTGAGATTTTCGAGGGTGATGGCGCCTTTATCGAGGGTGTCAATGCCGGAGATAAGCTCGCAGTGGAAAGCATTGGCGAGGTAGAGGCCGAGGTTGTCGTTTTGGATACTGCTTAGATAAAAAAAAGTTGGTATCAAATCTGGCTGAACCGGGCAGAGCGATATCGTTCAACGAATGTACTTAGCGTGAATCAGTGAAATTGAATATTTTCGAGCAAATCTCGTGGGCCGCATTTAGCTGTTCTTTTAATTTGATGTGACTGTTAAGTGGAGGGCTCTTTCTACCCGGCCAGACAAAAAGCATCAAGGAGAGAAATGCTTGTTTCTAACAGAAGTGATGGTTGCGTAACAGGAAATCCCAACTCGGATGATCCCCATCTGTGGGCAAGTTGAGAAGTGCGTAGAAGAGCGTGAGTTTGATATCGGCCAAGAGGTTGCTTATCCACTATGATCCAAGAGGAGTGGAGAGGTTGGCAAGTCCGGCTTGCGTCCTATTAGGCTATGAACATGACAGATCCATTTGCACGGCGCCTTAGAAGTGAAATCCAGTATATGAACCTGTGGACCAGTCCTTGACACTTCTAGGAAAGTCGCCGTTCACTGGTGTTGTCCGGGCTCATTGCAGGGTAGCCGGAGCAAGTAGTGTCTGTCAGAGGCAATGTGACGACGTAAGTTCAGATCCTATTTTAAAACAACAATAAGATAAACCCCAACAGCAAACAATAAGACCAGGGTCCTCGACCAATAACTTTTTTTTGGTCATCCTTGCAGAGGTATTGGGATATAAAGCCGAGAAGCACTGTGGCAGTAGGCTGGAATAGAGGGGATACTGGAATGTTCGGCTAAGCACGTGTCTTGCCGATGCCAGAAGGGATTGTCTTGGCATGACCCTGGTGTTGTCTGCCAAGCTGGCCATTTTGGTATGGTGGGAGACGGCGTCATGAAAAAAATGAGGTTCAGATAGACGGAGGAAGATGGGGAAGCTGACCACTTGACCCAACTACATGGCGCAGTCTTGTTGATAAACACACTTTTTAAGAATCGGTACATCGAATATTAAGAACAAATTATGGGAAACATTACTTCTCAATATTCGCTGAGACCAAAGTACATATTGCCAAATATTGGGCTAGCCGACAACATCGCTAGCGTTGTTCTCGAAAGAGACTATAGGTTTTTGAGTGGAGGCGGCCTCAGAGAAAGAAAAGGAAAACCACGCTTGAGGACAAGCCGAAGAAACTATTGTTTGACTCCTTTTCGTTATCTGTTGGGTCATTTGGATCAATGCGGTCTTGCGGGCCGGTCATGAGTCTTGTCTGTGCAAAACAGACATGTACGGCACAGCAAACCCAACCCATTTAATGCCATTGATAGGGTAGGTGCTTCGGAAGAAAGCGAGGGATGACGATCAAGACCCCAGATCGGCAGTCTCCCAACGTGGAAAGAGGCCGACTGGGACAATCAGGGGTTCTCATTCTGCCTGACAGAACACCGCCAAGTGTTTGAAGAACCCTCCCCCTGCACATTCGGCTCAATATGGTCAAACTCCTGGTCAAAACCTCCGGTGTCGCCAGGGTTAATGGCCTAGAAGAGGAACTCAATAGCCAGCGGTGACAGTCTAGGTCCAATATTCTGCGCTAACAATTTAGCCCTACAGCGCGTCAAGGAAGATGTCACAACATGCCATTGGTCAGTCAATATGCAGGAACCACTAGCGGCATCGCTTAGCCATTCCGCTACTCCACGTGCATCAACAGGGGTAAGGTACCTACTGTAGATGGATACCAACCAGCTGGTCCCCTCCAGCTTCTTTCATCCACCTCATCACACTTGAATTCCCTCAGAACGTTACCTACCGAACATGACGCCACAGGGGGGCCTCGGGCAGAACTGGAAGCCAGGCGTGCGTAATCATCTTAGGAGAGTCTGGACTCATCTGTCACCATCTTTGCACTGGCGTTCAAGAAGAAATGAGGTCAAGTTCAGCTGCTCAGGTCAAGAGTCAAATGTTTGACCTGATGTTTGCAGCCTCTAACTCACACTCGGAGATAATCGAGGTAGACTTTGGAATACCATATCCACAGTCCAAAATACCCCCCGGCGAGCACATCCACTATGGGCCACACAACGTTGTTACGATTCTTCAGAAAGAAGTCAAGCGATTTTTCAAGCGCCGACAGGAATCAATCACTCGCCAAGATCAAATTTCCATCTTCTCCTCTTCTCCATTTCCCATATCTCTCATTGCATCACCAAACGGCACCACAAACGCAGCTTAGCGGCTCAGTTTGCCCTCCCACTTCACCACCGTTCCCCATTCTCCCCTTGGCACACCGGTTACGCGGCTCAGACGCCCATTTTCAATAGTCGATGGCCAACGGCAGCCATTTAGAACCAACGCTTAGCCTGTTCCTGAAAGCAGTAGTGTGCTTCACCCATCTGAACTGCATAAGTGTGCAGAATGCTGGCTTCTTCTACCGTTCTAAGGCGGAGATTGCTTCGCACGATGGACCTGACATGATGGCGCCCCATTGACGACCCCAGGAGCTCCTGTCTAAATGGCCATTCTCTAGTGAGAAGGGTTCTCGCTATGGCCTAGATAGGCAACCACCGGTTCATACGGCTGAAATCAAGCAGCTGAGCTGACAACGTTTGAGAGATGCGCCTAGAGTAAATGCTTCCTAGTAGTCCCCTTCATAATAGGAGGACTTTCCTCTTGCTTTACTTTTCCCTCTGTGTTTCCATCAACTCTGTTGACAGTCAATCCGCAGACGGCTCGGTCCTAAGCCTCATTGCAAACTTTGGTTTGCGTCCTTTCTTTGACCATAATATTATCACACATTCTTTTACTGGCCTCGGCCACCTTACAGTCTTTCCCTCATTACTATCACCTTATCAGTGACAATGTCTCTCTCTATTACGTCTAGTCTTGTTACTCCTGGCCTTGTCCAGACTTATGGAGGCCTGAACGGTTACTGGGTATGTATCAACTTGGTTTTCTCTGGAAATATTAACTAAGTGGGTTTTCTAGGGCCAAACTGGGGACGAAGAATTGAAAGCATACTGTGACTCTGGCCCCGAGTACGTGACACTGTCCTTCGTGAACCAGTCCCCCGAGAACTCCGAGTCAGGTTATCCTGGTACAAACTTTGCCGGACACTGCTGGGGTGGCGTATATGAGAACAAGAACAAAGTCAAATCGCACCTCCTTAGCGAGTGCAAAAAAATCCAGGAGGGCATTCCCTACTGTCAAAATCGTGGTGTCAAGGTTCTTTTAAGCATTGGTGGAGTTTACAATGAAGCTGGAAGCAACTACAAGGTGACCACCGACGACAAGGGTGTTGATTTTGCCGACTTCTTGTACAGTGCCTTTGGTCCGTATGACAAGAAATGGGATGGCCCTCGCCCCTTTGACAGCGACGATGGTGTTACTCGCCCCTCTGTCGATGGGTTTGACTTTGATATTGAACATGACCTTCGTATGTGGCTGAACATTCTGTCTCCTGAATTTGAACACCCACTAACGATCAATAGCCAATGGCCCCTACATTGCCATGATCAACGAACTCCGCCGGCTAAACGAGAACATCATCATCACTGGTGCCCCCCAGTGCCCTACCAGCTCAGAATACTTCTACATGAAAGAAATGATCAGCAAGGCCAAGTTCGATGCCCTCTTTGTTCAGTTCTACAATAACCCTGGCTGCGATGCTATTCCGGACCCTAGCGTGTCTTGGGACCGCTTCAACTACGACGATTGGGAGGCCATCATCGAGGAGAGTGAATGCAGCAAGGACGCTAAGATCTATGTCGGTCTGCCTTCCAGCAAGGACGCTGCTCCAGCTGGAGGCTATCTCGAACCAAAGGCCATGAAGCAACTTGTCTGCGATCTCAAGGACAAGGCTCATTTCGCTGGTATCTCTCTCTGGGATCTGACTCGTGGTGCTGGAAACGAAGTTGACGGCAAGAACTACAACCGTCATGTTATGGATGCCCTCGAGTATGGTTGCGAGCCTGTACCTGTTGAGACCACCACCGCCCTAACCACTACCACGGAGGCGGCTTCTACCACGGATGCCACTACTACGGATGCCACTACTACGGACGTCACAACTACAGATGCTACGACGACTGAGACTACGACATCTGAGGCTACGACATCCGAGGCCACAACGACCGAAGCTACAACAGCTGATGCTACCGCATCTACTGATGTGTCGTCGACCGTTGATGCCACCACCACTTCCGATGCTTCTACTGCTTCTGACGCTTTCTCCACTGATTTTACGACCGCTGATACCACAACTGCTTCTGATATTTCTACTGACGGTTCTTTGTCTACGGATGCTACGGCTAGCTCTGACACCTCTACTGCTACTGATGTCACGATGACTGCGGCTACCACTGCCAGCGACGCTTCCACTACTACCGATATCTCTTCGGCCACTGAGATCACGGACGATAGCACTGCTACAGATGCCTCTAGTGCTGCTACCGGCGTCACCACTTCCGAAACGTCTGCCACAGACACGGATTCTTCAGTTGCCACCACCGAAGCTTCAACTGCTAGCGCCTGGAGCACTGATGCTTTTTCTGCAACAACTGACCTGACCGCTACTACTGATGCCTCTGCTGCTACTGACGCAGCCTCTACCTCGACTGATGAGGCTTCCCTCGCAAGCAGCACGATCATCGGCACTGCTGAGACGACCGATATCTCGGAGGCTACTGGATCGACTACCCTGACCACCGAGACTACCCCGGAAAGTGAGCCTACGGCCTATGCAACCACTTTCAGCACTTTCAGGGGCTGGAACACGACCTCTGCCGGCGGTTCCGCTCACACCCAGACATACGGCAACCCATCTACCCTCATCACTTCCAAGGGATCACCTGTTTATACCAAGTACCCCGGAAACACAGAGACTGTCAGCATGACTACCAGCACTATCTGCACGACCCGAGTCTACACAGTCACCAAGTGCCCCCCTGAGGTTCATGACTGCCCTGCGGGTGGCTATGTGACAACTGAGACTATCCCTCTGTACACGACTGTCTGTCCTGTAACCGCTAAGGCTACACCTACTCATTATGCTGTACCTTCTCAGTATGCCGCTCCTTCTCAGTATGAGACTAAGACGGTTTACACCACGAGCGTCCGTACCGTCACCAAGTGTCCTCCGGAAGTTGTCGACTGTCCCTATGGATCCGTCACTACGGAGACCATTCCTGTCTACACCACGGTCTGCCCCGTGACTGAGACAGGCAAGCCTGCCCCCAGCAATGTTCCTGACCACCATGAAACCAAGACGCTCTACACAAGCCAGGTCTACACTATCACCCAGTGCCCTCCTGAAGCCCCCAACTGCCCAGTCGGTGCCGTCACCACTGAAGTCGCTTCGTGGACGACAGCTGTTGTGCCTGCGAGGGAAACCGAGCCTATCAAGGTTTACAAGCCTGCCGCTGAGATTCCCAAGGTGGCGACGACCAGTGCTCAGTACAATGGCACCGTCTACACCAAGGTTGCCGTGCCTCCTGCTACGCTCAAGACGGCTACCAAGCCTGGTGTTGTCGAGCAGGCGAAGCCTACATACAAGCAGCCCTCCGGCGAGCAGCCATCGGGTGCTGCTGCTCCTACTTCTCCTGTCAGTGGTCACGCCGAAGAGGGTTACAAGACTGCCCCGGCTCCTATCACTCCCGCAACTGCTGGAGCCTCCTCGCTCGCCGTTGGTTTGACCGCTATGGCAGGTATTGCACTTTTCCAGGTGCTTGCGCTGTAACGCGGCGATGCACTTCCAATTTTCTTATCTGTTCACTTCTTTTTCTTGACTCTGTTTGACCAAGACGTTTTTATTATACCTTCTTTCATGTAAAGGTCACCCCTTACAATTTCATGTCACCCATTTACTTTAATGTGTATAGAATGAATACATATGTTACGGCTAGAACTCGATGATATCTGATGCAGGTACAAAGCTGCGGCTGTATGCTTAGGTTTTGAAATGTCTCACTTGCTTATGTGTTACAATATGGCTTGGTGTAGTTATTGTATACTTATCACTTTTAGATTATCTATAGTACTACAAAATGATGTAATGTTTCAAGTGCTCAACAACCATGCTCAACATACAGAGGTTTAGTCTAAGGTACTTTAGGCTGGGAATTTTACCGTGCCTCGGCTGCTCATTGTCCCGATGCTGTTTGTTTGATTTTACAGACAAAACATGTCTGCACTGTATTTCTGAATGCAGAGGAAAGACGTCAGCGGCTGGCGCTACAGCCAATTCTGTATCGGATCGTCGGTTTGCGCAATGGAGATTGTGGGTGTGCCTCAGGTCTGCATAAAACATGTACAAGTGTTTCATGGAGTACGGTATCTCAAGTATCTCAAACGGGATTCCGTCTGATAGCGACTGTAAAATGATTACGAGACATGTCTCTCGCCAATGTATGTATGATCAGGCTTCCGGCCCGTCTCCCCTCTCCAAGGTGACCAACCTTAAAAGAAAAGCGCCCGCGTCAATTCCTTGGCTTTGTTGCCTTAGCGGTTTATCCTGGTCGCGGCTTGACCCTCCCTCCAGTGTTCATCCGGAGCTAGCCAAAGTAAATTCTGTTGTTGTCACGGCAAAGCTCGGGGGATTGATTGGTTGGTTAGGAAGACGTCATTGGAGCGTGGATACATGAGGAGAAGCTCCCACAGTTACAGTTGGAGGTACAGTAGGTACCTTGTGCAGACAATCCAACTGCATGATATTTCTAGAAGGTCAATAGATGATCAAGACGGTGCAACTACCGGGATATAATAGGTTGAGGTGAATTAACCGATGTGTGGTGCATGCCACAATAAAGACCTAGGTAGTGATTACAGTAACTTGGAGCGCTGCATGTATCTTGGTTGATTCCATCGGTGGAGGTTGTCATGATGGTGGCAGTGGTGGCTGAGGGTTGTGCTTCCCCACCCGGCGTGAAGCTCCAAGGCCCAACTGTAGGTACTGTACTGTACGGTAGTAGCAGCAACAACTTTGCGGGATCTTTAGTGCTCGGTAGAATCCATTTTGTCCTTTTACAGTTTGTGACGAATTCATCAACGACAGTCGTCTTGATCCGGTCAAATTCTGTCTTCCTCTTTTCATCATCGACAACACCAACGATCAAACATCCACATCATCTTGGCATCGACCAAAGCAACCCCTGTTCACAATATCATTACAGCACACTACCTTGCTGCACATCGAGTCTTTTGGCCCCTATTTTTCCATTGTTCCCCGCCTCAGGTCACATAACCTTTGGGGGCTCGATCCATTGGTAGACGTCGGCCAAGATGTCTGACGCTGGCGATAGGTGAGTCGAGTTGGGTTGAGTTGAGTGTACATATACGGATAGTTGGACTACGTATTACTAGGCCTGGGTTGTCAGATTGACCGGGATATTCATCACAATTGCCGCTGCGCAAGCACATGCAGAGAAAACGAAACTCTTGCAGATTGGGCCACATCACACATACTTAAACTTAGCTTCCCCTCTGGCCAGGCCTGGGCTGTTTAACCAACCCCCCCAGCATTAAAGTCGTTCCACCTACTGACCGCTGTTTATCTTTTATTTCAGCACCCACAAGCGGTCCAAATCCGCTGCCGCCCTCTCTCTCTTGCGGCGCAACAATACTCGCGACGAAGAGTCCGGTTCCGAAGACGGGAGGCTTCGGAGAACTCCCTCATCCTCCAACCCGATCACGATCAACCCCATGGCGCACCAACAAACCCCCCGTGGCCACGGGGCGAAGCCGTCCGTATCCTCGGCCGGCCTCTCGCCTGTCACTTCTCATCCACAGCAATCCAAGAACCAGCTTGTCGCATCGCCATCTGCCGAGAAGAGCACCGCCAGCCTCGAACAGTCTGTCCGCAAGTTCAGGTTCGTCGAGGCCCTCCGGAGCGGCGACACCTCGTCCATCTCCCGTGCAATCCGCGAGACAGCAGAGAACGGCCCCCGATCGAGCATTTCATCAGTAGGCGCCAACACCGCAAGTGCTCTCGACGATACTACAATCCTCCACCTGGCGATCCAGTGTGCCGAATTCCCTGTCATTGAATACGTCTTGTCTGATGGACAGGGATCGATCGACGTGAACGCCCGCGACAAGGATGGCAACACCCCGCTTCATCTGGCCGCAATCCAGGGCCGAACCACCGTAGTCAAGCTTCTCTTGGAGCAAAAGGACATCAACGATGCTATCGCCAACGGTCAGGGCAAATTGCCACTTGACGTGGCTCGCAACCCCGAGATCTTCCAGCTTCTACAGCTTTCTCGATCGCTCTTTGCCGAGGCCAAGGTCCAGCAGGTCCAAGATCTGATTGCGCGGGGCAACTATGGCGCACTCGCTGGTGTTCTCGAAGAACATCGCGTAAAGACCGTTCTCGATATCAACAGTCCCGAATTCGCTTCTGAACCTTTTACAGTCCAGACTGGCGGTACTCTACTACACGAGGCCGCGAGAAAGAAGAATACCAACCTCATTCAGGTTCTCCTTCTCCACGGTGCCGACCCGTTCCGCCGCGATCGAAAGGGCAAGCTGCCCCAGTCCGTTACCAACGACGATGCTACAAAGGCCATCCTCAAGAAGTCTCCTGCGGCTGTAGCGGCCCAGCGAGGAATCCAGGAGAAGGCGGTACTTGGACAAGCTGCTTCTCAGGGTACACCCGGTTCCACCTCAAATGATCCCCTAGCTGGCCGAGAGGCTCGCGAGATGAAGGGCTATCTTAAGAAGTGGACCAACTATAGAAAGGGTTACCAGCTGCGTTGGTTCGTGCTTGAGGATGGCGTTCTCAGCTACTACAAGCACCAGGATGATGCAGGCTCCGCATGCCGTGGTGCTATTAACATGAGAATTGCCAAACTTCACATGAGCCCCGACGAAAAGACAAAGTTTGAGATCCACGGCAAATCTTCCGTCAAGTACACTCTCAAGGCCAATCACGAGGTCGAGGCCAAACGATGGTTTTGGGCCCTTAACAACTCGATCCAATGGTCCAAGGATCAGGCAAAGGAGGAGGAGAAGCGAGCAGCCCGTGGCGCAGAGCTCTTGAGGCAAGCCAAGGCCGATCCAAGCACCCTTTCCCTCCAAGAATCCCACAGCGAGAACACTAGTGTTACGGATCTCCGCAGAAACAGTTCTCAGCTCCCCAGCAGATCACTCTCCAAGATTTCTTCGGTCGATCAGCGACCAAACCACCCCAGCCCCGGCACTACCGGCAGCTTCGAGGAAGATGAGTTCGTCGATGTTGAAACCGATGCGGGCACATCACGGGCACCCAAGAACGGAGCACCAACACACAACGACATGGACGATGACGACGATTATGGTGATGACATGAGCCTCCATGAAGAACCCACGGCCACTAAGGATGCACTCAACATCACGGCTCAGTCAGCTAAGCTTCAGCTCGAGACTATGGCTCACGTTCATCAAGCCCTCCTTCAGGAGCTCAACCAAAACCCCAACACCACGCTCTCCGACAACAACGTGACACAGGCCCTCGGCACATACGATGCCGCCATTAGAAGCTTATCAGGTCTCGTAGCCGACTTGCTCCGGATATCCAAGGACCGTGATGCCTACTGGCAGTACCGACTTGACAGGGAAGCTAACATGCGACGTATGTGGGAGGAGAGCATGGCGCAAGTGGCGCGTGAGCAAGAGGTTCTTGAGGCTCGCGTTGGAGAAGCAGAGAAGAGGCGCAAGGCAACGAAGAGGGCGCTAAGGGAGGTCATTGAGAGCGGTATCCCTGTTGGTGTTGGCGAGCCTCCCATTGAGGATACATTCGTAGAGGAGGAATTGGGCGATGACAGGGACAAGGAAGATACGGAGGGACAGTTCGAAGATGCGGCGACCAAGCTGTCACCAGTACCACCTAAGTCGCCCACGATGAAGAGCGTCCGAAGGAAACCCACGATTATTGTCGATCTATCTGAGAGCGAGTCTGAGGATGAGGAGGAGTTCTTTGACGCTGTTGATGCTGGCCAAGTTGAGGTATCCGAACTTCTGGCCGAGGAGTCCAAGCCAGAACCTCAGGATATTGTGGTGTCTGGCGGCCTGGACCTTAGTTCTTCTTTCAAGGGCTACGAGAACGGTATCAGAACAAGGCTCAAAATGGATGCCGATGACCGACCTAAGATTTCTCTTTGGGTACGTGTTTCGCATATGCGTTGTGTATCAGTGATACTAATCTGGAGCAGGGTATTTTGAAGTCGATGATTGGCAAGGACATGACCAAGATGACTCTGCCTGTTTCGTTCAATGAGCCAACTTCACTCCTATATCGTGCTGGTGAGGATATGGAGTATGCCGATTTGCTTGACCTCGCAGCGGACCGGGCCGATTCGATTGAACGACTCATCTATGTGGCTGCCTTTGCTGCTAGTGAGTACGCTTCCACCATCGGTCGTGTTGCCAAGCCTTTCAACCCTCTTCTCGGAGAGACGTTCGAGTATGTGCGGCCTGATAAGAACTACCGCTTCTTCATCGAGCAAGTCAGCCATCACCCTCCAGTGGGTGCTGCACACGCAGAATCCCCCAAGTGGTCTTACTGGGGAGAGTCAGCGGTCAAGTCTAAGTTCTATGGTAAATCCTTTGACATCAACCCTCTGGGCACTTGGTTCCTCAAGCTTCGACCCACTGCAGGAGGCAAGGAGGAACTTTACACATGGAAGAAGGTTACGTCCTCTGTAATTGGTATCATCACCGGAAACCCGACAGTTGACAACTATGGTGTAATGGAGATCAAGAACTGGACAACGGGCGAAGTGGCCCATGTTGAGTTCAAGCCACGTGGTTGGAAGGCATCCAGCGCGTATCAGGTAGCTGGAAAGGTTACGGATGCCTCTGGTAATGTCCGTGTTAGTCTTGGTGGTCGCTGGAACTCCAAGCTGTATGCTCGCCTAACCCCTGGTTATGAAGCGGCTGTCGATGAGCCCAAGGAGAGTGGTGGCGACATGGCTCATGGCGGTCTTACCGACCCTAACAAAGCGTATCTCATCTGGAAGGCTCATGAGCGACCAACCGGTATTCCATTCAACCTGACGCCATTCGTCTTGACTTTCAACCATATCGATGAGCAGCTCCGACCATGGCTTCCTCCTACTGACTCGCGTCTTCGACCCGATCAACGTGCTATGGAGGATGGCGAGTACGACTTTGCCGCCGATGAGAAGAACCGACTAGAGACTGCCCAACGAGCTCGCCGACGTATTAGAGAGGAGCGCGGCGACGAGTTCGTACCCTCGTGGTTCCACAAGGCACGCTGCGAGATCACGGGCGAGGAGTACTGGCAGTTCAACGGCAAGTACTGGGAGCAGCGTGAGAAGGCCGGACCAGAGGGTGATCCTAAGGTTGCGTGGGAGGGATTGGAGCCTATTTACGAAGACCATGTGGATGAGGATACGATTCGGTGATAGTGTTTTTGACATTTAAAACTGATAATTAGTGTGCGAGATGCCTACTATGATTGAAGGAAGAACCGTTGTATAGACAGAGCCATAGTGTTTGGTATAAGTTGCAATTGAATCTCGCCATTGAAATACTGTTAGACGCACCTTTTTCTTATTTTATGTCTGCTTGCCGTTTTATGTCCCGGACACGGAGAATGGCTGCCATGAGCCGGTCACGGGCTGGCCGATAACTCGGCCGATTCGGCCCCACGGCCGGCAGACAGCCCGAACCTCGGTAAAAGATTGGAGCTGGACTTATCAGGGGCGGGCTACGTATGAGGCTCGTCTGTTTTATCAAAGAACAGCATATGAAAGCTCGGCCTTTAATTTCATCACCTCCTTTAAAGCATCGTATACAGCGTCCATCTTCACTTCTCGGTGGTTCTTTTATTCATCATCGCCATTTGTGTTTAAGCGCACAATTGCCACGATACAGAAAGAAATGACGGTCATAGAGGATAACGCTAGACCGACGCTGCTGCGACCTCCGGAGCACGATGCGAATAAGTCGCTGATTGAGAATGTCTTGGATGTTACAGAGCTCAAGGTTTTGGGTCCGGTGAGTTGAGCAGCTTCTTATTACTGCGTCAAGGATCTATGTTGTGCTGCATGCGACGCGTGGAGTATACATCCCTGCTCGCAACTCACTTGATTGCATCAACATACATAAACGCAACTTCGACTCATTGCGTCTCACTGACTTATTACAGGATGTCTTCACAAACACCCAACCTCAATGGCATCCTCCTGGTGCTCGCGGCATCTACGGCGGTGCCGTCATTGCGCAGTGTCTCGCCGCCGCGCAAAAGACAGTCCCAGAGACGTTTCTAGTGCACTCGTGCCACTGTTACTTTCTCCTCGCAGGCTCTTCCGAGATTCCTATTCTCTATCACGTTGAGAGGGTTCGCGACGGCCGCTCCTATGCGACTAGAACGGTTCAGGCGCGACAAAAGGGTGCGTGTATCTTCACCACCACTATCAGTTTCGTGCGCGAGGCCAGTCCCGACAAGAAGCGCCGCGAAGTGAGCCATGCCGCAAGTCTGCCGAAAGATGTGAGCGCCCCTGCGGATGATTGGGACGGTGAGCCAGAGTGGGCAAAGACGGGCCCGTTTCAGAGCCATAGGATCGAAGTTCTGGGCTCCAAGGACCCAGAGACCAAGCCGCAGGACCGCAAGAGCAGGCAATGGATGCGATCGCGACAAAAAATCTCTGCTGCGGGTGGCCATCAAGCTCACCTCAACGCGCTGGCGTACATGTCAGACAGCTACTTTATCGGTACCGTATCCCGCATCCACGGCCTATGGCGATTCCCTTTTACTCCCGAAGAAGTTCCCTCACTGGACGAAAAGACCCAAGAACAGGTCAAGCACCTGTGCGAGTTTGAGGGTATGGGGAGTAACGTTGAGGAGTGGAAGGGTCGAGCGCAGGTGGGCATGCTAGTGAGTCTAGATCACAGCATCTACTTCCACGAGCCAAGGGCTGTCAAGGCAGATGAGTGGATGTTTACAGAGATGGAGAGTCCCTGGGCTGGTGACGGGAGAGGAGTTGTTACTCAGAAGATCTTTAGAAAGGATGGGACGTTGCTGGCGACGTGTTTTCAAGAGGTAAGTTTTGTCTTTGTATTTATTGATACCATTCTAAGAGGGATGCTAACCATTTGTAGGGCGTTGTTCGACTTAAGCAGGATGGCGGAGAGAAAGGTGCAAAGCTGTAATTTGGTATGGGCAAGATATAGCGTTGCCGTATAGTCACATTTGTAATTTGATACCACACTTGGGTGCGTAATGGATATCTCAATAATCATTTCATGTTGTTTGCTACAGTCAGTCTGCAGTTGTGTATTCCATTGTTCACCAACTGTCTGCTTGTCTGACATGGAACAAAGCCTGTTCGTTGGCTTGTTCATAGAACATGCATCTGTTCTTTGAACAGAGTTTTCATAGCTAGTTAATGCATAATTATCAAGTCACTTTTCGCCTTTTCAATGAATATGCGTTATGAACGCTGGGAACCTCAGAGTTCAGCTTTGTCTGTTCACGCTCTCAACAGCACACGTCAGCTTTAGACCGGAACGAACATCAATGTTCTAGGAACACGGAACACGCATATGTTCAAGAGAACTCTGGACATCATCATGAGCTGCCGGAGCCTTCAAAACTTGTAGTATAAATTACCAGCTTACCCCGGGGCAACTTGCTTCTGTTTCCACCTCATCCTCACTATCAGAGTCTTTCTTCAGCAAAAAGAAATACTCAAGGTAAGTATCCCCTTTCTCCTCAACTCGCTGACTCAGAGACAGACTCTTATTCCCAATCTCTGATCAACCCTCACCATGTGTCAGGATTTGTTCGTCGTCTGGGCTCCCTGTGCTCACTGGGAGTACCGTGGTGTTGAGAAGTGCCCAAATGCCAAGACGCTCAAGAGTGCCCTCAAGAAGGGTATTCTCAAGAAGGAGTGCAAACCTGAGAACGTTATCCAGTTTGTCATTGACTGGTGTCCCGAGTGTACCAAGGGCTTCACAAAGATCATAAAGGAGCTGGACGTTATCCCGGCTACTTACCGCGGACTTTGGGACCAGCGTCTGATGGAACGATACTTTTCGATCAAGTCTCAGAACCGCTGGTTCTACGCTGTCGAGCCCAAGAAGATCGGCTATGAGGCCTTTGCGAGTCGTGACTCCATCGAGTACCTCCCCAACAGCGTCGGTCGTCGTGATGTCAAGAATGACATCCCCTGGGAGCTTTACGCTCTTCAGGCGGAAATTCGTCGTCTTCATCCCGTTCTCGTTTGGATCAAGGATTATCCTTATTCTCCCGCTGACGATATGAGCCAGATGCTGCGTCTTTGTGAGAAGGCCATCTTCGAAACCAAGAAGAAGGCCTACCACTTCGGTCACGTTCCTTGGTAAGCTGATTCGTGCAATGTTTTTTATTTTTTATTTTTTTTGGAGTTTTGGAGTTTTGGAGTTTTGGAGTTTTGCTATGATTTACGAACTCGTTCCGGTCGAGATACCTTATCTAACTAGGAATCAGGACGCTGAGTAGGTATGAAGATGAAGGAGCTATGATTCATAAGAGAGAAAAGAAAAAAGAAGAAGAAAAAAAACTAGATGCTAACAAATACATGTTATAATTATTTATTATAATTATTTATATCAAGTCCATAATTAAGTGATTCGCATGATTAGGCATCTTGCAGGTTCTCCTATGCAGTATCTGCTGCCTTGTGTTTATATTTAACCAGATCTATAATTATCTGCATCTCTCATTGTTTCATGTATTTCCGTAGTCAGCTATTCTTCTTAGTTAATCATCGTCATAAAGTTTGCTATAAATATAGCCTCAGGTTTATGCCTTAATTATACTATAGGTGTATGGCTGATACATCCGGTGTGGAATGGTCAAACTATATGACCCCCTGGACTGCATCAACGAATAGAAGTGTCTAGTATTGCAAGCTCCCATCTTCTTTTTGTATTCAGACATTGTTCCATGACTTCTAGAAGCATAGAGTTTGGGGCCACTGTGAACCGCTAAAAACGGCCCCTGCAGCGCGCTAATTTGATTGCCCCAGAGAGTTCCCAGGGGTTTCTCCACGTGTTTATAGGCGCTTAGTGGCGCCGCCAATGCCGCCCAACATTAACCGTCAGATCTTGGCCATACATAATTCATCACACTCCTTCAACGTCCCCTCTAAATTGTTCCTTTTCCATTCTTTTCTCTCTTTCATGTTGAGTGCAAGGGACGGGCCATCTTGGAAATAAGCTTATTTCCCTTGTCATTCCTTCTGTTGAATTTCCTCGCCTTTTTCCTGGTACAGAGTCTCTCATTTATTCCTTTAATTATCAGGTGTTTGCAGATCAACGCGCATCACACTCCAGATCGGCGCGATACATAACCCAAAAAACGACTGCTGCAGCCTACACCAGTTGCATTGTATTATAGCAACTTCGCTCGCTACGATGCGTGCGTTCTCTCTTCTAAGCTTCCTCGCAATAGGAGCTTCTGCGGGCACGATATCTGCACCTTTTGTAAAGCAGAGGTTTCATGATAGCCCCTCAATGGACAAACGCGATACTCTAGATCTTGACGCTCTCAACAATGTCACCGGAGGTGGATACTATGCCGAGTTCCAAGTTGGAACGCCAGGTCAAAATATCAGCTTTCTCCTCGATACCGGTAGCAGCGATACCTGGGTTAATTCTGACGACACCGACCTTTGCAGTAGCGTGTCGTTACAAACTGATAATGGCTATTGCATGACTACTTGTATGTAACGAGTATCGTGTACTCATACGAGAAATTACTGACAAGTCAACAGTCAAGCCTGATGACAGTCGTACATACAAAGTCGTCGACCGTGATGGCTTTGATATAACATATCTAGATAGCCGTCAAATTAGTGGCGATTACTTTAATGATACCATTACCATCGATGGTAAAAGCATCCAGAAGCAACAGATGGGACTCGCTTCCAAGTCAGTTCGTCCAACCGGTATTATGGGCTTGGGGTTCTCTTCCAATGTTGCTGCCAACAAGACATACGCAGCTGTGGTCGACAACATGGTGTCTCAGGGCCTCATTGAACGAGCTGCCTTCAGTCTTTGGTTGGTAGGCCACCCCCAGAAGCCTCCAATTACTGCGTAGAACCCTACTAACAAAACACCTGCAGAACGACGTCAACTCTGATCAAGGTACAATTCTCTTTGGTGGCATCGACACCAAAAAGTTTGTTGGCAAGCTTGCGACTCTGCCATTATTGCCTGAGCCTACTTCTCTCAACATCACCTCCTTTAGTGTTGCCTTCGAGGGCCTGAAGGTGAACACGCCAGACGGCAAAGACGGTGTTGAGCTAAAGGATCTCAAATCTGACACTATCGCCATTCTCGATTCTGGCTCCACTCTCAGCCTTTTGCCCGACGACCAAGTGAAAGACATCTACGACGCGTTTGGCGTTCTCACCATCGAGACCCAAAATGTACCTTTTGTAGACTGCGCCTACGGCAAGGACAAGGGCAAAGGCATCAGTTTCGACTTCAAGTTCGATGGAAAGACTATCTCTGTCCCTATGACCGAGATGATCGTTGACGCTTTTTCTGATAAGCAGGAGGTGTTTGAGCATCCTCTCCTCAAGCCTTACTTTGATGACTGGGACAATGTCTGTATGTTTGGCATCGGTCGTACCGGCATGTACGGCGTCAAAACTGCGAGCTTCGCTCTTCTTGGCGACACCTTTCTACGCTCTGCCTATGTCGTTTATGACCTAGCTAACGAGCAGCTTGGTATTGCTGAGGCAAACCCAAGAGAAAGCGACTCTAACGTTGTTGAGCTCAAAGAGAAGGATACTAAACTCCCCGACATCTCTGGTGTTGAGCGTAAGTCTACTTCTACTCCTGTTATTGTTTCTCACCCCATTGATCGCAATGAAATGTAACACATCTGCAGGCAAGAATGGCGTTGAAGATGACGATAACGCAGCCGGCCACTTATCCCCTGCTTCCGTTGTGACCCTGCTTATGGCTGTGGGCGTTTCATCAACTCTCTTGTAAACGTCCAGGTAAAGTCTATGGAGATGACGGGCCAACATTAGCGTCGGGCATTAGACAAAGTTTCGCATTTGCGTTAGAATCTTCAGCAATCGTAGCGCGGTTTATATATATGATACCCTAGCTGGAAAATACAACTGCCTTCTTATCAAAAATTATCCACTTGCACAATCAACCCCTCGCTACATGATATTCTAACGTCGATGATGGAAGTAGAAATCAACTTGGGCATAAATCAGCTCTCGAAGCCCACCATAGGGGCTCTGTCATTAAAATCAAGCACCAATAGCCTCTTGGGTTCACCCAAATGCTTTATATCATTGGCATGTTAGCAATTTATGATCATATATCCTAAATTTTGAAGAGCCTTATGATATAGATTGTATGAAACCATACTCTATTATGATACCGCAATCAATATCTTGATTGAATTATTTGGTAAAGGCAGTCCAGACTCTTGTTGAAATGAACCCCTTAGCCCGCCCGGGGACAAACTGTGTATAACGGCCCTATCCTTAACGCCTAATCCCGTCTATATTCCCAAGTTCCAGTAGCTTACAAGATGCCATGAGCAAATCCTCTAGCCCATCTTATTGTATCGCTCCCGCGCCTTATCCTGCACTGTATTGACGTAATCGGCGTAGCTGTTCTTTGTCTTGCGCTCAGCCAACTGTGCTGCATCACCGAGGTTACCGCCCTCTGCGCCCAAACCAACGCCTTCTTGGTAGGCATTTGTCTCGATGACCTCGGTGCGCCCACCTCCGTTGGCTCCCAGGCCTGCGCCGGTAGACCAGCCCATCTTGGCGAGCATCCCTGCTCCCTTGGATTGAGCAGGCTTTGCGGGCGGCGCGGCCTCCTCTGCCTTTGGAGCCGACTTGGGTTTGCCCTGCGGTGCAGAAGTGGGCTTGGTGGGTTGATTGTACGCAGCTCGTCTCTCCTTGGCGCGGTCACGATACTGAGATGTGGCTGCTGCTACATCCAGATTATCTTGGGCCTGTTTCTGAAGCCTCTTATCGCGTGCTGCCAACCTGGGCAGGGCAGCTTTGACTTGCTCTTCGTTCTCTGTCGCATTCTTGTGGTTCCGAGATCTCTCGTGGATGTTGACTTCATCCACCGACTTGTATTTGCGCATGCAGATCAGACACATCAAACGATCGCGATCGACGTAAGAGACTGGTGCATCCTCTGCGGCCAAAGCCGGTTGTGGACTATTACCAGATGTAGACGCCTCGTCAGGCGAAGCCTGCTTGTTGGGAGCTGCGGGCTCCGGTGCACTAAGATTCTTTGTCCCAGAAAGAGAGATCTTGATGGCACTCTGCGGTTTGGATGCGTCTTGTCCAGGCCCTGAGAGGGTTATACGCAGTGGAGTTCGATTCACATCACTGAACTCAGCTTTATCCCGTCTGGCCGGTCTGGCATCTTTCTCGACACGAAGCTCATCCCTCTTTCGTTGCCACATAGCCATCTGTCCCGCCATTGGGACGGACTTTTTTGCAGCGGAGGCAGCCAAGTTCCCTTCTGCTTTGCGCTTTTTTGACTTCTTGTCGTTCTCTTCTTCCTCGGGTGTTTTCGAGGCTCCCTCGCCCTCAGGAGAATGTGTGGTAACAACCTGCTCACTAGGATAGACATGATAGTCTCGGTAGCGAACACGAAGGCTTGGGTTGAACAAAGGATTGAACGACATGTGTTCGATAGCAGGTGTAACCTCACGTTCTTCAGGCAAGAAGACGCCCATATGGGTGCTAGAAACTGTAACTGGGCAGGCCGCGATAGTAAATGACCGAGATTTGTGATATTTGGTCATGGCGGCTGTCGCGTCTTCCACAGTCCAGAACTCGGCAAATCCATACTTGAACGACTCATTGGTATTGGCATCACGCATGAGGAAGACGCGATGCAAGGACCCGGGCCGGGCGCCGAAACCTGTCGTGTCACCGGTCGGCGCTGTGGACTTGAGTTTTGGTGCTCCGTTCGAGGTATCCTTGTTGGTGTCTGGCTTCACAAGCTCTAGGCGCTTCATGTCGTTGGCCAACATGTCCTCGGTCACAAATGACGCCAAAGGATAGACAACGAGGATCTGAGCAGGGATATCCGAAGCATCCGCCATGCCGGTGAGGCTCAATTGCCATGCTGGGGCTGATACGACAATGTTAGCTCCTTTTACCTCTGGAACATTCAACATTGACTAACCAGCTTGAGGACCACCACAGATCTTACACTTGGTTCTAGTAGAGTAGTTCGAAAAGTCGCACTGTTTTTGGTCAGCAACTGCGTTCCTGGTAGTAGGAGGGTACTCACAGAAGGGCAGATCCAATTACTGCCTGGAGCACCGCGGACATCAGTCTCATCGCGCGCATCTCGGCTTCGAGCGTAATGAATGTACGCATCGAACCTCCCTTCTGGGACGTCATCAGTAGAGTGCATCATCTCGACCAGAAGCTTTGGATAGTGCTCTCTCATAAAAGCAACAGCATGGTCGACTTCCTGGAACTGCACAAAAGCTCTGCGATTTCCTGTTTATGCGTGTCAGCGACACTGAGTAACGTAAACTACCAAGCGCAGATTACTCACCTTTGGAAGCGGAAATGCGTACATCGATTGACGGAAACTCGGTGGCAACTGAGTTGCTCAGGATACTGTCTCGCAGCTATAGGTCCGTGAATTAGTCTTGCGAACTGATAAATCGACTTATTTCAAAGGAACAGAGTTTCGCCGCCGGCGTCCTTCTATCGAAGAAAAGCGGACATGAAAACATGGCACATCGAGGTGCTCTCCCGGGTAACCGGGTTCCGATTCGTAAACCGGAAGCCTTTTCCAGGGGTTTGGGTTTCTGAAAAATTTGCTTAGACCGGTAGGGTACCAACCTCATTCGACGATATGCTGAACGGTAGACCTTCGAGGATGACGGTGTCACTTGGCTTGCCGGCTTCTCGCGTTGGGCTGTCAGAGCGGCTGCGGTTGTGATAGCTTCTGGATGGAGATCGAGATCGCGGGTCACCATCGTCGCGATACCTTCCTCTGCCGCCTCGATGCTTGTCGTCCTCATACCGCCGTCGCTCTTGCTCGCCATCGTCGACGTAGCCGTCATCATACATGCCTCGATAGTCATGTTCGTCCTGGGCGTTGTAGCGCGCATCCCGCGATGCGCCACGTCTTCTTGAGTATCCATCGTCGAAACGGCCAGGTCGGTGGTCGTAGTCCCTGTCGTCGTCCCGATATCGAGAATCTCTCCCTCGAGGATCGTCGCGGAAAGCTTGCTTGGGCGGAGACCTGGAATGATCTCGCCGTCCCGTGGGGAAGTTAGCTACCAGGCTCAAATCATCCATGGAGGTCCTTCTCGAGTTTCCCATCTCTGCCTGAGGCGCGGGTTGTGTGTTTACCCTGCCGCGATCGGTAGCCGGCATCTCGGTCTTGGTATTCGTCGCTTTTATTCATCCTCTGCTGGTCGTCCCTCGAGCGATCGGGGGATCGCGTACGGTGTTCTTCGCGCATAACGGCTTCAGCTCGTGCGATATCCCTTAAACAATAGAAACAAAGTCGGTGTCACAAAGCAGTCGAAGGGATGTGTGGTAAAGGTTGGAGGTGACATAAATCAAGATCAAAAAGACAAGGCTCCAGGGAGAAAGAAGACGTCAAGTGGGGCTTAGTCATCGAGGTATGGTGGCCTGGGAAGCGCTCATGTGAATGGCATGATCAGATAGGTAAGGTAGGTGATAATGAGCCACATTCAGGTTCAAGTCAAGGCAAAGAGTCAGACCTGGAATTAAATTCATTCATCAAGGAAACAAACAACGTCAAGTATTAGCCTCGTGCTTTAGGGCCTTACCTGGACCACGCCACTTGTTACATAGTATGATTTGAGGCCTTTGAGGGCCTCATAGACACCAAGCCCACTCTTGATAGTCAACTTTGAGGGATAACTCTACTCTTATCCCATCTTTCTCCCTCTTCTCCTAAACCATAAGATAACTCAAAATGACAACTACGGAAAAGACTCAAGATGTCTGGGAACTAACAGACCAAGACTGTCATGTTGCCTTGACACACGATCACCTCAACGCCCAGGCGATCATGGACCGTGTGCGCAGCCCCTCAGCTGGCGCCATTGTGCTCTTTGCAGGTAAGCTCCTGTCTCTCACACCTGTCCTTGTTCAACGTTGAAACTAACATTGCACAAGGTACTACCCGCGATAATTTCGCTGGCAAGCCAGTCAAAGAACTACATTATCAAGCCTATCACCCTCGTGCTCTGCGGTCTATGCTCACCATCGCAAAGGACATTCGTGATAAGCACGGTCTCCGCGGGGTAGCTATGATTCATCGCCTCGGCACTGTACCCATCGGCGAAGAGAGCATTCTGATAGCAGTATCATCACCGCATCGTCAAGCTGCATGGCGAGCGGGTGAAGAAGCGTTGGAAGAGTGTAAATCCAAGGTTGAGGTATGGAAGCGTGAGGAGTTTGAAGGTGAGGAAGGGGTATGGAGGGCGAACCGGGATGGGGCTATAGGACAGCACGAAGCGACTTGATGCTCTCTAGTATAATCAGAAAGGAACTCTTCTTGGTTAAATAATTCATCATATTCAAATCATAAACATTTACGCTGAGACTATACGTCTTTCGATCATCTTGCGGCACCTTGCACGCCAATGCACCTGAACCACCAATGCTACCATGCTCCGGGCATACCCAACACCAAACCCAACCGCTAAAAACTCATCACTGTATCACATCCACGCCGTCGGCTTGGGTCGCAATTACTACCATCACGATGAAATCTTTGGTGTTTCCTTCTCGTAAACCGGTGGTGGCTCTCGCATAAACTCGAAGGGACAGGGAGGAGGATACTTGGTCCCGCGGGATCCACCATACATCACTATCGCTCGTGTAAGTATGCATACAGCTATCGTGCTCAAAGTGGGACAATCAACTTACTAATGTGTCCGTGGTACGCTTCTGTAAATGTGAAATCCGTGCCCAGTGCATGTACGTCCAGCTCTTCTGCAAATGCAGAAGGATAAACGATGATACCGTACTCGGCATGGAGAATTTGCCAAAACTGAAGAGGAAGCCTGCCAATACGGTTAGCTCAACATCAATAGGTATAACATGAAGAATTATCGCGTACCTGAATTGACCATGTCTGATAGCCGCGTGCATGAACAGGCACGTAGTCTCGAGGACCAAATGGCCGGCCTTGATAGCGTCGTCAAGTTCATCAGCCTCAAGGTCGTGCACCCGCTGGAGACGCGTCTTGGAACATTCCATTGCTTTGGACCATCCCTTGGCAATCTTGTCGAGGTCTTTTTCTGGCCAATTTTCCATGGTGGCTGGCATTTGGAATCGCAGTTTGGGGCGGGAACCTGAGGTAGGTATAAAATGATGGTGTAAGTGAGTTTAGTGTGATTGCGATGCCTGACTCTACGATCAAGAAATCGCTACTTGTAGGGATTTGGAAGATTGAGAGATATAGAATTTCGAATGATGAAATGATTGAAAGTTGAAGATTGGAAGTTTAGGAAGAATCTTCTATTGTAAGAACCTCTTTGATTCAAGTACCCCCAAAGATGTTCCTGCTACCAGGTACCTACCTATATCTATTCAGGCGCTCCTCACACCAAAGGCGCGTCAGAGAAAGCCATCAAGGTGCCTCCTTCGGCTTCTGTAAGTCCTAGTTTCCCACACATTCACCATTGACATCCTCCAAGGTCCTCATAATTCACATTCTTGGGCTAGAAAGATTGAGCCATTCGCCAATCACGGTTGTCCCAATACTCTTTCCACGTGGGGTTCATCATGACATCGCATGAGGGGGAGGGGCAATCTGGTGAACCCTTCTGGCCTCTTTTCCTCACCCAATCCCCGCCATCATGTCATGTCTTCTCCGATCGCGGCTGTTTACGGATTCTTAGGCAATGGGTACCTAGTTTCATGAAAAAGTAAGGAATGATATTATAGCAAATACCTTAGCTGAGTAGGTAGGGTATGGGTATTATATGGCTCGGGCTTAGTGCCCATTCATACATAGACTATATACTAGGTCATCAAAATTCAGATCGCTCGTGGTATCTCTTCGCTCCAGTCCAGTTCATAAAATTAAACCCTCCTTCAAAACACATGCACAAAATACCAGCCTTCTACAAGGCATAGTTTTCGGTATGCAAGAAGATCTCCTCAAGCTCATCATCTCCCCAGATCTCCGCTTGTAGTCGGGCTACCGTGTTGGCAACGCCGACTCTCATAGCTGGTGGGCCACATACAAAGACTGTCGTGCGTCGACCAAGGATACCTCGGCCATTAGCACCGCCTGTTGCCCATTCCTTGAGCATGTAGCCCAGGTCTGGTCGGCCATACTCAACACTCCAGCCTCCATCGATCTGGTGAGGCACTGGAAACGCGAATCGCATCAAACTCTTTTGGAACTCGGTAGGAGTTTGAGGGAAGCCAAAGTCGAAGCCGGATGGTGGCCCGAAAGTGGAGGTGGGTCGCGGCCTTCCCGCCTCGGGGTTGGCAGTTCGAAGATGCGCAAGCTCCGGGGCTCGCACCGGAAATGCTTCTTCTTCTGTCGGAGCTGACTCTGGGAATCTTCGAGGAGATCGAGGTGCATAGTTGAACTGAGGAGGGTTGTCGTTCTTCATGGGCCTGAAGTGAAATTCTCCTTCGTTTGCTGTGGTGTCGTCTTCATCTTCAACTGGCGGCTTCTTGTCTTCGGGGTAGCCGTGGCCCTCGAGTCTTCTCAGAGACTCCTCTCGGTTGGTGGGTGGTGGCCCTGGTGGTGGAGGTGGGATTGAGTGCGGTTGGAGGTACTTCTGCTGTGGGAGAGCTGTGATGCGGTCTTCATCCTCGGCGCGAAGCTCACGTTCACGTTCAGGGTCGCCCTGAGCTTCGGATTGGATCAAAGCAGAGTTTCGCTTGGAAGCGATGCCTGCTACGAAACCATCGAGCTTATCATGGAACATGTGGCTCAAGGCCCGAGGTCCGTTGGGGCCTGGTTGGTTGAAAGCGCCAAGAGCATCCATACCGGGGCGTGCTCTCACGGCTGATGTGACAAAGAACTTGCAGGTAACACTCTCAGGAGGAGCCGCCTCGCGACAAATACGCAATTCCTCCCTGAACCAGTCCATAGCCTCGAGTCGCTTCAAGGCCCAAACGACCACAACCTTCTTGGTAATGGCCTTTCCGTCTCTCATTCTCTTAATGAGGTTCAGCAGCTGCGACATAAGGGCGGTAATACCACTGCCACCAGCAATAAGGATACAAGTATCAAAGGCAGCGAGATCACGACGCATGCCACCATAAGGGCCGTCCAAAAACGCACGGTAAGTGTGAAAGGGTCCCTTTTCGATAGCAGTATCTAGCACCTTGCGCGTAAATCCACCGTAAGGTCGGAATACGAGAGTGCAGTCACGGTACTGTTCGCCGTACTCTGAGGGGAAGTCATCACTACATAACGAGGAGATAGTGAATGGGTGGTTCTCAAAGAAAGAGATTCCGGGCATTCGTAGATAGACATATTGGCCAGGCTGCCATTTCATCTGAGTTGGGATGGTGATCTTGATAGCGTTCTCGGCCATAAGAGTAATAGCTGCTTCATCTCCAACCATAAAAGACATGCGCCAAGGCTTGAGCCAATTCAGCTTGAAGAGTCTCAAGAAATAGCAGAACGCCCAGATAGCAATCGTAGTGTAGAGGTAGGCCCACGACATAAGGAAATTCTTTGTGTGCCAGAAAAGAAGACCAACGTAGACAATTCCAACGGGGACGTGGAGAAGCACAAAGATTTCATAAGCTGTTCTCCTTATAAAAGGAAGTGAGGCAACACACAGCCAGATAAGGGGTACGAGACAGGCGATGCCAGTACCGTAGATGATACCGCTACCACCGGGGAACAGGCGTTGAAACACTTTCATCCCACCATCGTCCCACACAGGCTGGATATAAAAGGGGATGGCGTGAACGAGTGATAGGAACAGGCAGAGATAGCCAGCCCATCGATGGAAAACGTTAAGGCGCTCTGGACCGATGCCAATAATGGTGGTCAAGATGTTTGCTTTCATGCTGGTTGCAATGATCCACGGCGTCAGAGCAATGGAAATCATCCCCGATCGAATCGCCAGAGGGGGGGAGCCGAACTGAATGCTCTGCCAGTAAAGAGGTTGTTGGAGGAAGCAGTAGAGGACGACGAAGACGAGGGAGATGAAGACAGTAGTAAGAACTGCCAATGAGGAAAATGTGACGCGGCGTCTCCCCCATACGAAATCCGGGATGGGGCGGTAAAAGATCCATCGAAATAGAGCCAAGGTATCGTTGACGATGCTGACCGAGGAGAAATGTGCCTTTGGTCGGAAGTGCTTCTCAGCTGTTATATCGTGGCCTTCGGGGAAGAAATGCTGGCTCTGTCCGGTTCGCATCCCAGACATAGCCTCGGCCTCGGCGTTGTAAAGGTTCTGGTAATGTTCCTCCACCTCCTGCTTGTAAATAGCCTGTCGAATCTTGTCCTGCCAGAAGTGCCAAACGCGCATGATCAGGACGGTGCCCATCAAGGCGAGTGCAAAATAGGACCATCCTCGACCATATTTTCCAGACTTCTCCCAGGGGTCAATAGTATGCGCTTGAACGAGACCTGGCGGACTTGTCGGTGTGAGAGGGATAGCAATACGCTTAATTAGGCCAGAGAAGGTCTTTGTGGCCTCATCGACGGTGTCGCGGATGTGTAAGTTGGGAGCCATTTCGACCAGCGGCAGAGCTCCAGCGTAGGATGGTGGTTATGAATATGGCGACAGAGCGCAATGGAATCCCTTTAGTTCGACATCAACGGCGAGTTCGTATATCGGTGTGTATGAGCTCTAGTAAATGAGGCGAAGCTGAAGGTACGAGGCAGCAACTTGGCTGACCGGTCTATCGAATCCTGTATGGTCTGGGGTCTAATGGATATGTGCACAAGGGAAACAGTCAATTGACCCGCGTCGAAGAATGCCAGACTCTTCGATTATAGGTACAAAGGCAACAGCACAAATGATAAACGAAAGGATGCAGACCCTTAGCCTAGTGAGTTGGGGAGCAGGGTATTAAAGCGGGAGCTACGGTGGAGTCTAAATGGGCATGCGGCCGAATATATGGCCTCAGACGATCGGATCCTCACCTTTGAGCGGAGTGCAGTAGAGCTGCAAAGGTAAGGCTCAGCAAGAAACTGCAGATGGTGGGTGCCTTTTGTGATATGGCGGCGGCAAGCTTGTCACTCTGGACATGGGTGGGTAGAGGTGGACTTGGAGATTGACATGCGGGAAGAGTCTGTGCAGCAAACGAGTCAAGATGGCGGCATATGAACGGTGGCCAACAGCTCCAAGGGCCAGCGGCTGACGGAGCTCTGATATTGGCTGGCTTGGGAAATGCCGTCTCCCCATCAGTGGATCATCCGGCTGTCACACAGCCGCGAGCTGGCGTGGTCGAGAGAAACAGACGCAGGCGGCGTGATCAAGGTGGGTGACATGCAGAAGCAGAGAAGCTCAAGCCAGAATGGAAGAAACACGATGGCGGGAGATGGGTGTTTTCCCGGGTGAGGAACCGGGGTGGGGGCTCTAGGTCTGCATACTAGGTCGAGGATCGTCAGCGATGGCTGGGGTTTTGTTTCTTTTGTTTCTTTTGTTTCTTTGGTGTTGAGAGGCCTCAAAGCTGCTGTTCTTGACCATGCGCTTCGATGTTTTCCCTTTGTCAAACACCGAGCACAGCAGCAATATTAAGATGTTGAGTAGTTTATCATGAACCGTCGGCTAGCGCTTGCTGTACGAGGTAAGAAATTAATATTGTGATGATATAGCTGCCGAATGTTGAATATCTCAACGGTCGTTGGCTCGTCCATGCCCACGGAAAAGATGAGCGTCTGGGTATGGCCTGGGATTGGATGCTTTGCGACCCAGACACGGCCTGAGCAAAATGTTCCTGGCACTTTGGCTGTGATCCACGCACATGCTTGAGCCATCTACGTTGCTTCTTTCCCCCTCCAAGGACGGGTAATCGCTCTTAGAGGCCGCTGCTGCGCTGGTGGCTTGGGGGCTGAGGAGTAGCCAAGGTGGAGCATTCGAGATGTAACGCTGTGATGAGATGCGATAGGCTATTCTGATTGGCCTAGAGACGCGGTGACGACCCTTGAAGATTTGCGATGGCTTCTTGAGCGGGCGGCAACAGACGAGCTGTGATTCGTCGTTGTTGGTGATTGTCTTGCTGGGGGTTTAATCGCATGCGTCCCTAAAATCGTGCACCGCTTCTTTCTTGGAAAAGGTCTCGACCTTATTCGAGGATTCCCTTGCTTGTCTCGGGCATTTGAATCTCAAAAGGGTCAGGAATCATCCGAGCGCAAGCTGTATGGGTCAGGAACGGTTTGTTGATGCCGAAAGGGTCCTTCATCGTTCGATGCTGCATCGATACGGCGTGTGCTAGCACAGAGTCGCACGACATCATCAGGGCAGTTAGGCTTGTTGGTGATAACTCTTTCATCCTGCACCGTCACTGCGGTCCGCAGCGGGATGAAAGCGCCATGAGATGAGGGGACCAACAAAAGATCCAAGCTCCCCTGCTGGTCGCTTTCTCGCCGCAATGCCAATGTCTTTGACGTGACGGAATATTGATGTTGGCTTGTAGGGTCGCTTGCCATGCCGCTGTCGATCTTCTACTGTTCAAAGCAGCATTTGGATCATCGTTCGATGAAATAGCCCGGTTGCGTGAACCTAGTTGTTCCGTAAGAACCATGTATCCTGATTTCTGTATATGTAGATCTGCAGAAGGTAACGACAGCTAGGTTGATGAAGCCACAGCATTGATAGACGGCATAGAATTTCCCAAACCACAACAGCTTCTGAGAATATGCACCAAGTAGAGCGATGCGAACAGTTCCAGTACCTACGTCAAAAGAGAATGCGATACCAAAGTCTTTCATGACGATGGATCTATGAAAGGTGATATTGGAAAATATCCTACCCTACACCGTCTTATTCTAGGAACTTGAAATTCGGTTCTGGTTCACCTCAGCCTTGCACCCCGCAGTTGTACGACTGGCTACAGTTAGACAGAGCCCCACTTGATATAGCACGAGGCTGTGAATTCTTCAACTTTTCATCATCCATTCTAAATTCCGACCATCAAGCCTGCTCGACAGCTTGGCCAAGTCGATCGATACGATTTCTTCACTCGAGAATCTCACCAAATAGGAGTTTCTGATTTCTCCCTTCAAAATGGCTCCCACTACGGGCCTCACCCGATCTACCTTTGCCAAACTTTCACCTCATCCGTATCTGCTTGCCAACCTTGAGCCTTCTTCTGACGACGTACCCCCGGCCCGAAGCAATGGTCGAGCTCCAAACGAAGTTCGCACCCCAACAGTCAACGCCTCGAGCTTGTCGCACGCCAATGGCAGTGCTGTAGTGCGAATGGGTGACACCACTGTCATCTGTGGTGTACGAGGCGAGACTATTCTGACTCCCAATATCCCGAGTTTCCGCGCCTCCAACACCGAGACCGAGCTGAAAGAGTACGACCTCCTGGTCCCAAACATTGAGCTTGCTACGGGTTGCGCTCCTCAGTTTCTCCCAGGTGGTCCACCAAGCACTCTTGCCCAAACTCTTAGCACCCGGATATACTCCCTCCTCCACAGCTCCAAAATCATCAAGCCCGAGGATCTGCGGATATGGCACTCAACGCCAACTGAGGAGCCAGAGATTGACGAAGATCGCATGGAGGAGGATGAGCAAGACACAACAAACGAGAACCGTACCGTTGTGGCTTACTGGGTGCTCTACATCGACATCTTTTTCATCTCGTTTGACGGAAACCCATTCGACGCCGCCTGGGCTGCCACCATGGCTGCACTACGAGACACAAAGCTTCCTGGAGCACGATACGACGTAGACCGAGAGATGATCGTCTGCTCTCGCAAAGAATCCAACCCCCTCAGCATTGCCAACATCCCAATTGCATGCACAGCAGTTGTCTTTACTGGCAAGGAGACCGACCGACCGACCGACGGCAAATTTTGGATGCTCGCCGACCCCGACAGACTCGAAGAATCACTATGCGACGAGAGTGTAACGGTTGTGGTGGACTGCAAGGACGGCGATGTCAAGATTTTGTCCATCTCGAAGCACGGAGGAACTGTCCTGACTCCCCAGCTTCTCACGTCAAAGCAATTCTTGGGCTGGGCTACAAAGCGATGGGAGGGGTTTAATGTGGCCATCACCCAATCATAGATTAATGATACCCTAATGAGAAGAATATCTCGTCACAATTGCTTACTGCTTGCTGTGCCATTCATCGTCGTGATCAATCAATCAGTTATATATGGCGAGGAAATGTGTCATAACCATTCGACCCACCCTTTCAGACTTTATTCTAGGGCAGGAGATACCGGAAGACAAATTGCTCTACCACTCATAAAGTGAATAGTAATGAAACTACCACGCCGCAAGCAATGTTCCGCCAGAAGAGGTAGACATTGCGTAGAGGGCTGAGCGGATGATGAAGAAAAGAAAAAAGAAGAAGAGAGAAAATGCCAGCCAATCCATTTCTATCAGCGGTAACGCACGGGCCACTTCATTTCACCTTAGCAACCCTGCCCCACCTGAAATCCTCTTCAAATCTTCACGCAGTCAAAAGGCAGATTCAACTTTCTTTCTCTTTCTCTTCCATCCTCACACACTCTTCCTCACCATGGAATCCCTCTCAGACACCCTGTGGGATGTAGTGATCAGCGGCACTGGGCTACAACAGTCCCTCCTCGCCCTGTAAGCTTTGGATTCCATCGTCGAGATGTCGCCTCGGTCGGACTGACCCAGCCTTCGCTTTGAAGAGCTTTGTCGCGTTCAGGCAAGAACATACTCCACGTCGATCCCAACGACTTCTACGGAGGCAGCGAAGCCGCTTTCAGTCTCCAAGAGGCAGATGAGTGGGCTGAGAAGAATCGGTCGGCCGATGCCTCACGGGTATTCTCTGCTGCAGAGGTGAAGCGCGATCCGGATGGCTTGGGCTCGACGCGGGCATATAGCCTGGCTCTGGCACCTCAGCTGATACACTCGCGGTCGAAGCTGGTGACTCAGCTTGTCGATTCGAAAGCGTTCCGCCAGATCGAATTTCTCGCTGTCGGTTCCTTTTACATCTACCAGCCACCTTCAGATTCGTCGACGCCCTCGCTTAGTCGGATACCCTCGACCCGCGAAGATGTCTTCTCCAACACGTCTATTCCAGCTCGGTCCAAGCGGTCCTTGATGAAGTTCCTCAAGTTTGTACTTGAGTACAACTCGGAACCTCAGATCGATACGTGGCAGCCGCGTGCTGACGAGGAGTTGGCGCAGTTTCTGGCCTCGGAGTTCAAGCTTGATGCTGCCCTCCAATCTTACATCATCACACTGACGTTGAGTCACGATGGCAAGATATCTGTCAAAGACGGCTTGACCGCCATTCACCGACACTTGACCTCCATGGGTGTCTTCGGTCCTGGCTTTGCTGCTGTCTATCCTAAATGGGGTGGGCTCTCAGAGGTAGCTCAAGTGGGCTGCCGGGCTGCTGCTGTCGGCGGTGCAATCTACATGCTGGGTTCTGGCATTAAGGATTTGCGTCGGTCAGATTCTGATGAAGCCAAAGCTCCATTCGAGCTTTCGTTTACTAACGATATCGACGTCAAGGCGAAGTTGGTCATCCAAGGTACCGAGACAACTGATCCTAGCAGTACTCGAATCAGCAGACTCACTGTTGTGACAAAGTTGGACTTGTCTCCGGTCTTTGAACTGCTCACCGATGGCGCTCCTACACCTGCTGTTGCAGTAGTGGCTTTTCCTACAGGCTCGGTCTCTGGTGAGGATGGCAATCCATCAGAGTTTCCAGTCTATACAATGGTACACTCAAGCGACACAGGGGAGTGCCCTTCTGGACAATGTGAGTTACATCCTTTTCTTTTTACTCTTCCTGGTGTTATGATGATTCACATACCGAATACTTATCTACATTGTCTGAACCCTAATGACGATCATTATCTCTGACAACCTGATACACACCTCATACCTTTCAGAATTGTTCCTTCCATATGATCAAGATACAATCAGCTAACCAAAGGTCAACAGATGTCATCTATCTCAGCACTGTCTGTACTCCGTCTGCGAAATCGGTCCTCGAAAAGGCTCTTTCGTCTCTATTTGCCGCTGTGTCAGATGGTCAAGACATGGCTTCATCCATCTACCAGCTGTACTACGAACAGAGTAATGGAACAAATTCTCTGAACATAGATACTGGCATTGCTACCTTCTCACCCACGACCCTAGGTCTTGCTTTCGATGATTCTGTACTTGACTCTGTCCGCGATGCCTGGCAGTCAGTCAATGGTGATACAGGCGACGAAGCTGTTGAGTACATGAAGTTCGAGGACCGAGAGCGGGGGGCAGATGATGATGATCTCTACGATTAGACGATTCGACGTACAATAATAGAATGCGAATAATATGGATTCCGTTTCCCATTGTGTGAGATGACTATGTCTTTGAAGGCTTGACCTGCCTCTAGAAATCTGCCCATGCGATCGAAAGTACCCCTTTGACGTCCTGCTTTCCCATCCCGATATCATCATGATATGAACGAGCCGTTTGTCGTTTCCCAGGTAATTGCCAGTTCCCATATTCCCAGATTGCTTCCTTACGAAGCGTCCCGCAACTCCAAAAAGAAAATAATCCCAGTTCCGCAAAAAAACGAACGCAGGCAATACCGCTTAAAATCGCAAAGTCATAGCCCATAAAAATCGTTTTGCTGTAAGTCTCCCCGCCATGCGTAAATAGAGACTACATGAATAAGAATGTGTACCAGTCATACTCCGGAGTCTAGAAAACAAATCTAGGCCAGTTCGTCGGCCATGTCGTCTTGCTGAGGAAGAGTGAGGCCGATGCGAATCGTGCCGAAAGGTTTCTTGTCTGCGATGCCATCCTGCTCTATGGCGATGGCGTTCTTGGTGGCGAGAATGAGAACATGCATGAAAGCCTCCGAGACGAACTTCTTCGCGCTGGCTGGATCATCCAGTTCGTCGATGAGTGTGTTGAAGTTGACCCAGCGACGGTCGACTCGATCACGAGAACGAGTGTACCCCTTGGCCTGGGCGCGGGCGGTGGCATAACCCAAAAAGTCGAGAGCGGAAGCGTCAAGAACAGCGCCAGAGCCCTGCGTGTCATTGCCATTAGGGAAGTCTCTGCCCTCCATGAGTCCATCATCGCCGATGGAAGAGTCCTGTGAGTGCAGCATTGCAAGGTCGTCAGAGCCATGAGGCAAACCGGGGAGATCGCTCCAGCGCTCAATGGAACGGACAGCACTGCCACGGGCATGCAGAGGGCTTGGAGCAGGGTGTCTCTTCTGCACACTGCCTTGTCCTCGGATAGATGAGCCAGGGGCAATAGAGGGAGGGCGACTCCAAGGAGCCATGGACGACGAGTGACGATCTTCAAGGCCCTTTGCTGCTTCCAATCCCATCTCTGGAGCTAGATCCTCACCGAACATAATTGCACCCATGTCTTCATCATGGCCACGCCCAAACTCCTCGCCACCATCTACTTTTTGGCGGACGCTTCTTTCCTCTTCCTGCTCGTCCTCAAAAGCTTCAGCCGAGGTCCGACGGCGACCTCGCTGCGCAGGCTCTGGTTCCTGCTCAGGGTCTCTGCCTTGAAGCTGTGCCAAAAGGGGCATGCCAGAAAAGTGTTCTGTGAGGGGATGCACCACTCCCAAAGAACCTTTGCCGATGCCGGCTAATCCATTGTCAAAGAGCAAGACCTTGGCGTTGTGGCGGGCCTGGGTGAGAGTGGTCGTTGGACGTTTCTTGTGGTCGGCTGTCATGTTGATGAGATAGTTCGTAGCCCAGCTTCGAATCTCTGTAGCGCTGATATAGTCTTTCTTGTCAACCCACTGGTGCTTGCGGCGGGGCCTTCCTCGTCGCGCAGGCGCCTTGGCTTGCTCAGTTTCGACCGATTCAGATGTTGGCTCAGCCGAGGAGGTGGGCTTTTTGGCGACTGTACGCTTGGGAAATGGCTCTGCATCGGGCAACGCATCCTCACCCATGATGATCACGTTGTCGCCTCCGACATGTCCTTTATCGGCGGCAAGACCGGCAGCATTGGCAGCTTGGATGTGGAGGTGCTCTTCAAATGCTCCGGTTCCAGGAAGGGGAGGGAGTTGTTGCTCCAGGTCATCAAATTCAATGATGTTGCCATCAGCATCAAAGTTGAGATCAAGGCCGGGCATGTTCGCCATGTCTTCACCAAAAGGGTTGAAATCGTCCAAAGGGTCTTGTGTGTTGAATGGCTTCGCGAACGGAGAATCGTGGTCGAGGTCAGTTGGAAGACGGTAGCTGCGTGCAGAGTGTGAAGACTGCGGGATATCGAAGTGCAGCAGTGAATTGTTTCGACCTGAAGAACTAGTGCCTTGAGTCAAAGGAGTCATTTGGGAGACATTGTTCTGCGTCGAAAATTGACTTGAAAGAAGAACTAAGCTATCGACACTGGCCAAAAGGTCAAGCTTTGGCAGGCTGGACAAAGGATCAAAGGCCGGGTCATCCTGCAGGGTGATTTGATGGCGCCTTGAGAGGTTGAAAGGTTAGTAATGAGAATGCTCCTGGGTTAACAAAGGGCTTCTTACTTTGCCTTGCCCGCACGTGGATCCGTTTCACTTGTGTTCATTACTCGAAAGAAAGTCATCATGTCGGCCTGTGTCTTCTCCGCGTCTGAAAGAACATAGCGGCATTGCTGGGCAAACACGCGAGAGACTCCGTAGAGGAGATTTCCTTGAAGACGCAGAGCCAAGGGAGCCCCTGGGTCGATGATGGTTTCGCATGCCTTGGGGACGTTGACCTCTTGGATGGCCTTTCGGGTCAACCGCTTCTGGCTCGTCTTACCCACAGTAGCGACAAGCCTTGGTGATCATGTTAGTGAGACTTCAAAGGGAAGAAAGAAGAGAATCCGGGGATATACCAGATGGTGGCAACCCCATACTGGGTGTTGCTAAGGACTGAAGTTGATGTTAGCTAGAGATCGGAGCGGAGGTGAGAGAACACGGCCTGACTTACTCTCGTGACTATAGAACATGATGTTCTCTCATCCGAATTTGAAGCGTTGAATGAACCCGAGATCTTCGAATGACGATAAGAGGGTCAGGCTACTTTGAGCTGAAGTGCGTTGCTCTCGGCCGCCTCTTTTATCGATGATCCAGGTTGAAGCTGGTCGCGATGCTAGAGGGGGTTGGGTTGAAGTACTTAGGAGGAGACGATGCGAAGAAAGGAGAAGGATATTGGGAGGAGAGGAAGAGGGACAATTATCGTCGCGCGTGATCTTGACTGAGAGGGGCCTATCGTGAGAGCAGTTCTGACGGCTGGCAGCCAGTGTCAAGCAGCTGGCACCTCAGGCAGCAGCAACTGGCAACCTCCAACTCGTGGTTTACGCTCTATTGTCTCTTATTATCTATATAAAACGCTCGTTCAAACAAATTGAAGGGAAAGAAAGCCATTATCGACAAGTTTCGTTTGATTGTCTACTCTCTCCTGCGCCAGATCGCCAACTTACATGCTATATCCTCAAGCTATAATCCCGATATGCCTTGACGAGCCAGAACAGCACTATCCTATTGTTATGCACTCTCAAAAACAAAATGCTAAATGTTTGAAGAGAGAAAAAAAGTACCGTGGTTATCAGGTTAGCTCGCGCATACGGAGCTTGATCCCCTGTGCTCACTGAAGGATTCGTTCAGTGCTATTCCAGCAACACATGGCTCAACCAGGAGTACAGCTAGGTATGCCCTCTTGGACATCCTTCAAAAGTCTAGTTCGAGTTATGGATACAACTTCGAAATAATTCCAGATATCTAGTTTTCATCAGGGCACAGCACTTTGCCACGGTGGTGTAAAGTCATTGAAGACAGCCACTCTAGGGCAAAATCGACATATTATGTATGACGATGTCGTATATTCAACAAGCAAAACCGCCTAGGTTCCGTGGTCTAGTTGGTTATGGCATCTCGTTAACACCGAGAAGGTCCCCGGTTCGATCCCGGGCGGAACCACACTTTTGCTAGTTGCGTCTCCTGGATGGCGTCTAATAACTTACCTTTTTTGCTTCATTTTATAGGTATGGGGAGACCGGAGTCACTCGACTGAGATTGTGTATGTGTGAGCGGCGATGACTTTATGTTACTCGAAAAGATCTTGTTGACTATAATTTTTGATGTTCTAATTATGATACTCATCAGAATCTGGGTACCATACAAATCTCCTGAAAGCGGCGCTCGTATCATCCATGAAGCCTCTCTTATCTCATGAAGAACCTTCACCGGTGCCCCCCCGTTATTCACAACTACTTGTGAGTAGTTCGAAGTCCAGTTCCACTAGCAATCAAGGCGGCGCAGAGGCCCAAGAAAGCTACCGCGGTTGACGCACCGAAGGCATACCTGAGGCCATCGTAATAGACAAGACGAGCCTTGAGTTGCACATCCGGAGGTAATTGCCGAATGTAATCAACCGAGTGTCGAATTTGATCGATAACCTAGTAACAAAAAGGATCAGCATACGTTTGAATATTACACTAAAGCAGTCGGTAAGAGGAAAAGGGGCGTACTCTCCATTTATCGGGTACTTCGCTCAAAGCATCCGGCAATCGGACGCTGAGCGTAGTTTGCACAATGGCTGAGGTGACTGAGACACCCCAAACTGTTCCTAGTGAGCGAATGAGATAAACGGTTGAGGCCGTAACTGCATGATCTACAGACATCCTGTTAGCTGAGAAGAAAAACGCAACGGAACAAATGAGCTCACCGGCATGAGAGAATGACGCAAGTGAGGTAAAGAGAATACCAGGGTAAATTATGCCCTGGCCAAGGTTTGCAGGAAAGACATAGACAAAGTACTTCCACTTTGAGTCTTGAAATTGCAGCAAGGTCACTAAGCCGTTCCCCAATACCATGAGTAGAGCTCCAGTGCGCACAAGAGCAATCAGTCTGCCCCAGCGAGACATCACAACACCAGCAATGACACCACCGATTGGGGTCGCTAGAGATGGGATGGCAAGCCGAGCGCCAGCTGTTGTTGCTGAGTCGAGTAGAACAACCTGGAAGAATAGCGGTAGCATGAATAGGTACTTGAGTAAGAGTTAGCAATGTGAAAGTATAAACAGCTCATTAAAACCCACTCCATATGCTGCCATGCCTGCGCAGACATTTGCAGACTGCGTTGCAATGGGTAGTCTTCCTCGTAGCAAACGGAGAGGGATAACTGGAATGGCACTCGTCTTTGCCTCGACGAAGAGAAACAAAGCAAACAAGCCAATGCTGCCAACAAGGGATCCAATAACCCAGGGGCTACTCCAAGGCAGCTCATTGCCTCCAAGGCTAAGTCCCACGAGCTGAACAGAGACGGCAACAACTAGTAGTAAAGATCCAGAAAAGTCGACTCTCTTCCAGACAGCGCCTAGACTGTTATCCATGGAAAAGCCACCAGACTGGTCAGAGACGGCAAGTGCTCCAATAACCAAGGCCACGACTGATACTGGAACTTGAAGCAAGAAGCACCATCGCCAGCCAATGTGGTCTGCAATCGAGCCACCGAAAGAAGCGCCAGAGATGGCTCCGAAGCCATAAATACCATTCTGGAGAGCTTGGTACATGCCGCGCTTGCGGAAGGGAATCATGTCCGAGTTGACAATGGTGGCTTTCAACTGTTAGTGACACCATCAGGGATGTTCGAGTTGCACTCACCCATTGTCATTAAACCTCCACCACCAAAACCAGTCAATGCCCTCATGACGTTGAGCACGACCACGTTGTTGGCGACACCACATCCAAGACACCCAAGGGCAAACGTAATAGTCGAGATAAAGAAGCACAAGCGCCGACCAAAAATATCAGATACTCTGCCGTAAAGTGGTTGGAACGCTGTGCTAGTGACGAGATATGAAGTAGTCAACCACGAAGCTGAATTAGCTGCATCGAACTCGGAACTGATAACAGCATAAGTAGCAGCGGTGATGGTGCTATCGAGGCCGTAGAGGAAGACGTTGGACATGATGGCCAGTTGAATCCATACGAAACCTCGCGGGGGCTTCCATGTATCCTCGTCGGGAGCGCGAAGTAGAGGTTGATCCTCACGAGGCTCCGCGATATCGGTACCATCGTTGTCTGGTGGTGGTGCAGAGCTTAGAACACCAGCCTCATGATGCGAGGGAGAGACAGCTCGCATGATAAAGTGATAATTGGTAGTGAAATTGCTCAAGATTTTGGAAAATTTGAATCTGGCTGTGGTTCAGGATATAGATGTACATGTACAGCGTTGTATCTTTATAATGCCATTTTTTTGTGTGTGCAACATAGACCAAAAACGACGTGGGTCATTTAACGGGTCGTCGGCCAAAGAGTCAATCCAATCTCAAAACCAGGAACGTTGACGTACTGGTACGTATGTAAGTGAGATCGGGTTTATTCCAAATGTCGAAATCTCGTCTTAAAATCACGTATTTAACCGCCCAATGGGAACTGAAAGATCTTCACTTAGTTGCATGCCTAGGCCAGTATTGATATCTATCGTAGCCACACAATGAACCTGGAACTTAGAAAGAATGACTCAACTATGCAGGAATAAGTTTTAAATGATCGGGATGTTAGTTCACTTTACTATGTATGAGACGTCTCAGTCTACTATCGTGTCTGTGGAGAGTAGTTCGTAGCTGTCACAAACGAGTTCTACTACGGTACCTTATTCACAAGAGGAGTAAATCCTACGGACTCAATATTTAACAAAAAAGCCCCCTAATTTTTCTTATCGCTCTTCGATGTGGGAAATTTTCTATTCAGTTTAGTCTCGACACGTCACGAAGCGTCGAAACCTCAATTACGGCTCTTTTGTCGTCATGCATATGCATTGAATCACGCAATGAGATATCTCCAACATCAAAGTCGCACATAGCCTTTCTAGTGATGAAACAGTAAATTACCTGAGTCGACCACTGAATGTTAAGAATGTATTATGGGAAATAGAACTTAACTTTAATAGCGGACAAAACTTCTCTTATATAATTGCAAACATCGCGACGAATCTAACATGGAGCAAAAGCATATATAGATGTATGCGCGGTCGTGCAAGAACCAACATGTATCCCCTCATGCAGAACGTCGATCTTCCCCTGCTCGTTGTGACCGGTAGATGCAATTGCCCAATCATATGTCCATTGAACAATGACGTGCTACTGTCGGCTCTCCAGTCAATAGCGATATCGCAGCCCGCATGTGCCTTATATAGCGTCTTAACCCAACATCATCACTACCCTGTTTTCAACACTCCAACTCATAAAACCCAACATTTACGACTATACTACTTTAAACATCAAAACTTGAATCTTGTGGTGGATTACTAGGGCTTGTAGACTGCATCAAGGTGAATGTACCTTTTCTTGTAAGAGATGGAGATCCGGGCCGCTGACGCTGCTAGTACTGCCTCTACATACGCTTCACTGCCAACATGAAGCAGCCTCTAGTTCATCTTGCTGTCGCTTTGTCGGCCTTTGCCCCGCTGGTTGCGGCTGACTGGCAATTTCGCTCTCGCCCTGACTTGGCACCTCCGTGTTTGAATATCACCATTCCAGCTACGGACCAAGTTGAGCCAGGCTACCTCTTCATATCTCCTTTTGCTGGATATCCAGATACGCCTACTGAGCAGCACGGTCCTCGTCAGGCAGGTCCTTACATCTTCCGAGATAACGGTGATCTAGTCTGGTCTGGCTATGGCATTTACAGCATCTGGGCCACCAACTTCCAAGCTGGGCGTTGGAAGGGCAAGGACATTCTCTTCAGCTTTGAAGGGGACCACAATGCTGGATATGGTCATGGGCATGGGCATATAACCATCTTGGATCAGCACTATGAGACAATCCGGGAGCTACGTGCCGGTAACCACAAGTTGGTCGACAAGCATGAGTTTCACATCATCAACGAAGAGACTGGACTTATTCAGATTTACCAGCCAGTGCCCCGAGACTTGAGAA
The DNA here is from genome assembly GCA_030411635.1 of Fusarium sp. MBC 119. Lineage (NCBI taxonomy): Eukaryota > Fungi > Ascomycota > Sordariomycetes > Hypocreales > Nectriaceae > Fusarium > Fusarium sp. MBC 119. The sequence goes on along the minus strand of JAPERM010000010.1, from coordinate 578,255 downwards.
AATGGGGTGCAAAACCAGAGCAGCAGTGGATTGTCAATGCCATCATTCAAGGTTTGCAATACCTTCTATCTTTTGACTCGAATAGTCGCTTACACAGTATCAGAGCTTGACATCTCAACTGGCAAACTCCTTTTTGAATGGTCCAGCCTTGATCATGTCCAGCCAGACGGTAAGCTCATATTTTAACCAAATCACTTACTCCCACACGCTCACACTCCCATAGAAGCAGTTCTTCCCATCAACCCCGGCCAAGCCGGCTCCGGTTACAACAGCTCCGATGCATGGGACTACTTCCACATCAACAGCGTCGACAAAGACGCCCAAGGGAACTACCTCATCTCAGCTCGCGACGCTTGTGCCGTCCACAAAATCAACGGCACAGATGGCTCCATCATCTGGCGCCTTCACGGCAGACGCTCTGACTTCCACGTCCCAGACAACGCCAAGTTCTGTTTCCAACACCACGCACGCTGGCTTTCCCAGGAAGACGACGTAGAAGTCATCAGCCTCTACGACAACAGTGCTCATGGTACTGAACATAGCGGCGGTTCAGAGGTACACACTGCGCCGACGAGCAGTGGCAAGATCCTACGACTCAACACTACCTCGTGGACAGCTGAGTTGGTTGCTGGATACTTCCCGCCTGACGATCTTCTATCCAAGTCCCAGGGCAGCACCCAAATTCTTCCTGGCGGAAACGTTGTCGTCGGCTGGGGTTCTGAAGGAGCCCTGACGGAGTTCACCCCTGATGGCAAACCCATCTTCCATGCCTATGTCGACTCCGACTTCCTCGGCGTTGGCTCTGAGAACTACAGGGCGTTTAGATACAACTGGACCGGCTTACCAAACGAAGAGCCAGCTATTGTAGCGCTTCAGAGCAAACACAACACCAAAGTCTTTGTTTCATGGAACGGTGACACTGAGACTGTGGCGTGGCGGTTCTACGCAATCACCGACCAGTACGGATCCAGAGATTTCTTGGGTGAGGTTAAGCGCACCAGCTTCGAGACAAGCCTCGAGATCTCCAGCAATAGCATTAAGAGTGTTACAGCAGAAGCTGTTGATGCCCATGGCAGGGTTATCCGTTCGACGGCCTCTGCCCGTGCCGAGGCTGAGATACTTCCATTGAGAAAGGATAGTTCACCTGGATTTGATGAGATAAAGGGCCAGAAGCCCTTGGAGGGCTCCAATGCTTGGGGAGGCGATCTCTGAGTTTCAATCACCGAACCAAACAAGAGGGTAAACTGACCTCCAACCGGAGGGCTCAGGTCGCAACCGGAAAACAGCTTGAGACCTACGTCCAGATATTGAGCATTCTCAACTTACTTTCACCAGCAGACAAGATTTTCTAGCGGAGTTAGCCGTACATTCACTCACCAAGGCTGCCGTTTGACACATATCACTCATTAAGTTACTGTAGTTTAGCAAAAATACACTCTTTTCATACAAACACTACTCATGGCACAGTCATGTCACATTGTAGCTTGCACACTAACAGAATCACATGCGCATAATAGCATATAGATCGTGCGAAGAATTGTACTCTAAGATCTCTAATAATATGATCGCTTTATGGAAACTCTTTGACGCTATGATCACTCCTCTCACATCTCTCCATGATATAACCCCCTTGCCATAATATATACTGTTCGAATGAAACATTTGATTACCTCCGCTGCTAGTCATAAATTACCACGTAAAGCTCTCCTCTACAAAGTCCACCACGCTCGAGCCCTGCACTATTCTGGCAGCACCGCGAACATCATCAGCAAGGGCGCCGGGTCCACATACGGTGACACACATGGCTCCCATCTGCTCTTGAACCTCTCTTTGTAGAATGAGGGGAACGTTCGGCCGTCCAGGGAACATGCGCACCGTGGCGCTAGCACTGACAATATCGCGTGGGTTCTGAGGACGGGTCACGAAGATCTGGATGCGGAGGACATCTTTGCGGTTCGGAATGCGGAGGATGGTATCCATGTACGGTCGCACCCATTCGAGAGATTCGTATTCGCGGATGATCCAGACAAGAGTAATGCGTCGAGCGGCGGTTGTGCCCGCATTGTATCCTTCGAGAAGGTGACGGATGTAGGAGATTTGGTGAGTGATTCCTGTCGAGCCGGCAAAGAGAACAGCGTGGCCATAAGAGTCGAGGCTGTTGTGTCCAGCATAGGGGCCTTCCATGGCAGCCTTGAGGCGAAGACCCCGTGGGCATCGTGAGGCACGGTCGAAGAGCTTCTTTGTAAGACCGGTCTGGGCTCCAATCAGGAAAGAGACAGAAGTGGTCATGGTCGACTTGTCGACTACATGTAGAGGTTCCTTCTCGACAATGGGCAGAGTGTTGTCGCGAACGTGGTTAACCCAGCAGATCGAGAAGGGGTGGCTCTCCCAGGAGCGGAGGCCCCAGAAGCGAAGGTAAGCGTGAGTACCGGGCTCGATGTCGACGTATCGTGGCAAGTGGAGAGTGACTCGGGTAACGTTACCGGGCATAGCCTCGCATACAGCATCGGTCCAGCCCTTTGATGACCAGTTGACGTAGACGACTCGGAACATGCGAGCAAGTCGGTCAGCGAACCAAAGCGCCATGATGGCCATGATCCAGGGGAGCTGAGGAAGACCACCAGGGAGTGCTGAGGAGGCACAGTGAGCCCAGGTAGCAACGAAGGCAACAAAGGCCAGGACGATATGGACGTTGAGGAATGTTTCATAAAAGGCATGTCGTAGAGGCGAAAGAGAGAGCAGAAGCAGGAGGGTCATAGCCACCGTACCAACAGCTCCCGAGCCTTCGAAGAGACCATGGCTGATCTTATGTCCAACGCCATTCCAGCCCATGTCGTCAACAGCGACAATGAGCCAGGCAATAGTGTGGATAATGGACTCGAGGACCACAATACGACCCATCCAGCGATGGAGAAGATTGTAGGTGTCGAAGCTGATCTTCAGCAGGCCGATGAGGGGGTTGTTGCGCCCAGCAAAGATGATCAAGGGCACCATGTTGACAAGAGCCAAGGTTCCTGAACGGCCTCGCAGCTCAGCACAAAAGGCTAGCTTGTTCTCATTTGCCCAGTTGAGAACAAACATGTAGGCAAAGTTGCTGCCCAAATAGATGAAGAGAATCATGAAGTGGAGTCGTGATGGGAGAGTGCCCATGCTGATAGCAGAGGAAATCTTGAACTCTCGGTTGTGACGCTTATTCCACAAGGGGGCGTAGATGAGATTCTTCTTGACGCCGGGCATCCAGCTCCACTGCGAGATCCTCCAGTATCCTTGCTTTTGGCCGGTCACATTCATGGCCGACACCTGGCGGAGTCTTGCCCATAGGATCTCAAGGATCCTGATGGCTAGAACAACAAGAGCGAAGATGCCCAAGGTCCACCACAAAACATCTTTGAAAAGTAGATTCATAGGCTGGTTAACACCATCGAGATTTGAGTGATAGTTGGGGGTTGCTTCAGCGTCTGCGGGAGCTGCTTCAGCGCGAGATTTGAGTGTCGAGGTGGGTATAAACGAGTTGATATCGGCGATCCGGCGCCGTGTAAATTCCATCGTGACAGTTATAGCTCTCTAGGAGCGATGCGAATAATGAATGAGGTATGGGGTCCTTTTATTTGGGAATTCTTAGGCGGAGAAAGAATGAATAGTCGCTGTTCGCTGTGAATGAATGTGAAACAAAGTCGGTTGTGCGACTGATAAAGAAGCGGCAGAAGCCCAAACAAGAAGCGCCCAAAGGTCGGTGGTAATTTTAAAGAAAGTAAAGAGCGCGTGTTCCTTCTTGTGTTCGGTCTTTGGTGTCAGAACATGGTCGTGATCAGGAAGTTAACTTGGCGGTTGTAATGATATATCGTGATCGACGAGCGGGATGTTCAGCGGTGATTTGAGTGATTTGTGGCCGATAAGAGCGTGTTCAACACACAATGTGACACAGCACAAAGACAAAGAGCGAAAGAACAATAAGGGACAATAAACAATCCAGGCAGAACAAGGGCGACTTATTGATCACTGTCAAAGCAGCGTTCGATGACGTCGGGGGTCTTGTTTGTCCACCTCGTCCACGAGGTGATGTTCTCAGTTGCAGCTGGAAGAAAGCAGAACTAGCTGACGATCTCCAAGTTGGGCGGATTTGGATCAGCGGTAAGGTAATGAAGGAAAAAGAACGGGTCGACGTTGACTGCCGCGAGTAAGTGAAGCCAAGATACCTCAGGCAAGGGCGGTTGATAGACAAGGCAGGCGGCAGACGATCGACGTTTTGGCGCGTGCGTGCGGTGAGCGAAGAAGAACAAGAATGAGGTATTGAGGCGCTTATTGCAAGACAAAAAGGATCGACCGGAAGAAACAATGACGAGCCGTAGGGAAAACGGCTGTTTTTGAGTGTTTCAAGACAAACACGAGGGCGACAGTGGCGAGCAGCTGGCAAGCAGTTGTTGAAGGCGTGAGTTTGATGAAACCAGCACAGCACGGTTAGCAAGTCAGGCGAATTGACTAGGGAATGGCCAGCCTCAGTGAAGAATGTCTATAAAGTCCCGAGGACAAGAAAAGAAGAAGAAATGACAAAATCAACCACCGTGAACGGCACGAAGCGAAACCAAAAGGAATGAAGATGCCTATGGGAGCGGACGTTGTGATAATATGTAAATGGGCCCCGGCCTACTCCGCCTCTTCTCAGCCCAGACTGAGCAAACAATCTAGGTAGGTAGGTAAACTCGGTCTCGAGGCTACTAGGCTTGGCGCTGAAAGGATTTACTCGTACTGCTGCGGTTAGGATCCCCTCCCTGTATCTCACCAGGGAGCCCCTTACAGCTTCTCCTGGTCCAACGAGATACTGCGAGTCAAGGTTGTGAGTGGCTAGTTCGTCCGACTTTTCGGCAGAGCCTGGATGGTATTGATGGGGCCCCTGCCAGGGTGTGCTGTTTCTAGCTACCGCAGAACCCGAGACCCTAAGAATCCAATCCATATCTTGATTCTGGTTGGATCGCAGACTACGCTTTGTTCTTCCGATGTCTTACAGAGAAAGCTGTAAGACTCATGGCACAACAAACCACGAGCGTTTAAGCGCCTCTTAGAAGAGAACCTAGGAACGTTAGCAAGCTATTGAGAAAGCCAAAAATCAGCTGCGCTACGGCAGGGGCACTCGCAACAACGGCGTGGCTGCTTAATAGGTGGCCAATTGGATGAGAGATGTTGCCATAAGATCTCAGAATTCGGTCGCTGGCGGAACAAGACCTTCATTCAGTGGCTGCTCAATGGTCAGTCCCCGGCACACCCATGCATCTGAAACCAGCCACTGGCTGGCCCTGGCTCAGGGGACTCCCAGACCCCTTTTGGAATGGAACCTGGAAACTCCAAGTTTTCCTGGTGAGCTTTTCAGGGGCCACTGGCTGTCAACGGCCAGACCTGCTGCAAGAATGCGGGCACAGGCCGTTCCAGCGCTTGCTAGCCACTCATTGCCCCGCAAGACTGCCGCCAAGAGAACGGCTAGAACGGTCAACCTCAGAGAGGCATCCAGTTGACGCTATCACGAGCTCAGCTTTGCCACGCCTTGTTTCCGAGCAGTGTTTCTGTTTTATGTTTGGATAAACGCATTCGGGTCCGGCCTTTTATGGCATTGTTTTCTGACGCAATGCCGTCCAGAGTGGCCTGACTGAAACGATCTACGGCCAGCACGGCAGATCTGGAGGGGCTCAATCATGCGATGAATCAAGGACGGACCACGATAACTTCTCTCAAGATTGACCAAGAGTTTTGTCAGTAAGAATCTGATACTCGCTTAACATGTCAGATTGCCAACATGGGCCCAAACCGCACAGGACAGGGTAAAAGAAATCCCAACGTGCAGATACACCCTGTTAAACATCATCTGCCAAGGGTGAAAGACGGCCCGCAATCTTATAATTCTCGCGCTGTGGTTGATGGAATTCAGATTCGACGTCAGTTTGATACAAACTGCGGCCCAGCCCACCGTCTAACTTGATAACGGAAAAACCCCCGTTGCCCACTCTGGCATCTGGCCCACGAGCCTCACGATCCTTAAACAGGCCTTGTCTACCAAGCGGGATGACAATGCAGAGGACAAGCCTTTAGGCGTCGCAGGTGAAATGATCCAGTGCCCGAGGGTTCGCTTCCGCTGTCTTGGGAAGCTACCCACGCCCCACGAACGGCCGCTATCTCGATTCTAGAAAGGGAAATCTTATGGCCCCTTTGAGAGGTTGTCCTGAACCTGATGCTTGCGTTAATCCCATCAAATTCCGTCCAAGCGACGAGGTCGTAGCAAGACGCAAGATACCACAAGCTGGGATGCCGTAACATTTCTTCTTCCAACCATGGCGGGTATTGGTCTCTGTGAATCGGTTCGTCCTTGCAACAGCCCATTTTACCCCGAGATCTCAGTAAGCGCGGACTTGGCCAGGACTCTGAGCCTGACAGGACAAGAGATTGCCGATTGTGGCATGATATTTTTGAATCGCAATCGCAACCGACACGGATAGCATCTTGATTGATCTTGGGTCCGATCCATGTAAGAGTTCACGGTGAGCTCGGTCTGCGGTGAGGCGCCACAACTGGGCGCCACATGAGGCGTCTTCCCGGCCAGACGGCTCTTGAAGCCTGAGGCAGACAGATCGCTGCTCCGTGACGCTCCCGAACAACGCCGGAAATTTCCAGGAAGGCTATCACGAGCCGGGCATTGAACATTGGTTACATAGCCATTGCGGTCGACACAATGGGTTCCAGCGAGTCGAAACCAATTTCTGCGCACGTGTGGAAGGCGTAAGTTATTTCAGACCTCTGAAGCTACCAAAATTATGACAATCAGCAACTGACAGCTTGCCAATAAACAGCTCAGCGCCTAACGGTATCTCACAAGATCTTGTCGATTCACTACAGTCTAGCAACGAGGTATATCCAATTCTCGCCTATTCTGATGGCAAAGCTACCCAGGTCTTAAACGAAGCTAACATGCGCTCTTCCTCCCTCGATAGACCGATGCCTCTCGATCAAAGCTAGTCGAGCTCCAGATCCAGGCCCGCGTGGCCGAGGAGCTTAAGAAACTCCAAAAGAAAGAAGCCGAGGCCCTCAAGGTTGCACACGAGAAGCTTTCAAGCGCCGAGTTCAAGGACGATAACGGCCCCAGTCAGTACACTGTTAGCAAGGAGATCGAAGCGATGCGTCAGAAGCTCGAGGCGCGCAAGCAGATCCGAGACCTACCCGAGAACGTTGAGGGTGCGCGAAACGAAGTCATCCGATGCCTGAGGGAGCACGACCGACGGCCGCTTGACTGCTGGCAGGAGGTGGAGAACTTCAAGGCTGAGGTCAAGAAGCTGGAGAAGGGCTGGGTTGAGAAGGTTGTGTCGTAAGGGCAGAGTCACAGGGAGATTTGTAACGGAAAAGGGAAGCGATTCTATAGAGATATAGAGATGATGGGCTTTGGTAGGCCCGGACAGGTACGCACATGTACAGTACGGCATTGGTAGCGGGAAAAGCTATGTTGAGGAATCAAAGTGTACAGCAACTTATATTTCAAAGAGCAGCCCTGCTTGCTCTTCGCCTCTCGTCTTTGTGGCTTCACTGTCTTCTATTCTTGTGTCTGCCTCTTGCTTGGCTTTCAGCTCAGCTTTCCTTCGCAGGCCCTCAGCACGCTTCCTCTCCCACCTCGCTGCAGCGTCTTCCCACTCTTGTCCTTCAGGGTTTCGGCGTGGTGCTGGTGCAGATACAGCGTCCCGAAAGGCGTTCTGGAACCGCTCAATCCGTTTCTTGTTCTCGGCGAAGCGCTCGTTTGCGATCTGCACGAGGGTCTGGAGGTATTCAGGTGACACTATACGTTGGCGATGTCCGTCTATCTGTTGCCCAATGAGAGACTCAAAAGCGAGACCCATTGTCCGTATGGCAACCATGGGTGTAGCAGCGTCCTTGCCGCTGGGGACGATGTTGAGGGAGCCTGACTCGCGAAAGCCTGCTTGTAGGCCACATCGAAGAAGTATTTGGGCATGTTCTGGAGAAGCAGTAAGGACATGAAGGATCTACGCAATATCTCAGCATGGGTTTGTACCCTGTATTCTAACAATGCCGTTTCCGCTTACCATAGCTTCAAACTTGAAATGAACAAGTCTTCTCTCTTTAATTGTTCCAGCGGTATCCTGGGCCGCTGTTGAATCCTCAAGTCCAAACAAACTGCTCCAGTCCTTTTTTTCATGGCCATCGTCAGGCACTGGGTCATGAGAAACAAACAGCCAAGCCCCCCCAGCACCTTTTCCACCAACGCCTGCTACTCGCTCATCTTCATCTTCAGTCTCTGCAACTCGTCTTCCCTCCAGGAAGACACTGACACGTCCTGCACAGCTGCTTGTGGTGACGAACCCGGATTGCTGGTTAATCTCATCAATAAGATCTCGGATCCCCTCATCTACAGAGCCTTTAGGTGAAGCATCAGTGTATTCCGTATCTGGAATTGCGAGCTGTTCAAGAATCTTTTTCTTTCTCTCGATAAAAGCGGGCGGCGACGAAGCAATGTCCTGCATTGTGTGCGTGAGGCAAGACTTTTGATTTGTTGAGGCAGACGTAAGGCTGAGATAGGTCACGATGGACGGGTGCCAAAGGGTAAGTGGGAGGGCTCAGATAGCGTGGTAACAGATACGAACAGCCGAGAGGTGATGTTTTGTTAGCTTGAAAACTGTCAACGCGGGGTAGCTTATCGGCTTTGCGGCTCCAACCTCGTGATCTAGATTACCCTTGAATCCGACTTCATGTCTCATTTCTATTATCGATGTCTCACTATTGCAGACGCCCTGACGCCCCAGGGAAGTTTGATTGATTTCTTTTTATTTCTTATTCTATCTGCAACCTGCAACAGATTCTACCTGTTTGGTTGTGTGCTTGCTATTCCTCCGTTGCACCAGGCTTCCCGTGTTTTCCCTAACGCCGTTCGATGATCCCAGATACCATAAACCCCTTTGGTTCAGCAGTCAGTTGCGACTGAACCAGATTGATCCCCAAAACGCCTTATACAATGCTTCAATCATTAAGTCATCAAAGATAAGTGGTTGTCTGAGTGCGAGTGCACTCAAACGGTGGGCAGAGCCACTTTCTCAAGGGCAGCGGCGAGCTTTTCCTCTTGTTGCTTGCGCTCCATCATGGCAACAAACTCGGAGTATCGGGATTGCTTGTTGTGAATACCGCACTCAGTCTTGTCTTGGCCCTTCCATCGACCGGCTCGCTCATCCTCACCCTCCTTGACGGGGACGGTTGAATGCCAGTCACCAATGGACTTGTAGCCTTGGTCGAGCAGAGCGTTGTAAGGAACATTGTTCTCCTTGATGTAGTTGTTGACCTGCTTGAAGGACCAAGTGGCCAAGGGGTTGATCTTGACGACACCACGCTCATCGTCGAGCTCAATGATGGGGATGGAACCACGGGCGGCACCCTGAGATCGTCGACGACCGTTAAGGACAGCAGCGACCTTAAGCTCGTCGTAGGCTCGCTGAAGGGGCTCGACCTTGACGATCCAGTCGTACATCTCACTGGCGGTGTTCCACATCTCCTTGCCGTACATGTCTTCAAACTCCTCAGCAGTGTTGACACCGTCAGGCTTGAAGATGTGAACAGGGACGTTGGGGTATCGGGCCTTGACTCGGTCGACCAGGTCGTGCGTCTCCTTGAAGTGATACAAGGTATCCAGGAAGATTAGGTCAACAGTAGGACTGTTGGGGTGCTCCTTCTGGATCTTGGAAAGCATGTCCATGGTGACGAGACCGGTCAGACCGAAGGCGGTTGACTGGTACAAGTTGGGGAACATGACTTTGCAGAATCGGAGAATGTCCATGGGGTGCATGTCCTCGAGCATGTTGTTGAGATGGTTGATGTGGGCCTTGGTGAGAGAGATCTGAGGGAGAGTGGTCGAGGATGATGGCGATGAGTATTCTGAGTTTTGTCCGGAGACATAGCCCGATTCGCATTCGAGCTTGATGTCCGTGAGGGACACCTGCGAGGATGTTTGAGAGATGAAGGCAGGCATTTTGAGAACGCGGGGAAGATGTTCGAGAGGAGGGGTTATTGTCTGAAGTTGAAAGCTGGGATAGGTGACGAGTGTATCCCAGTTATAGCTAATACGGAACCAGAGGTAAGGTGTGAGGAAGCTCTGGTATAGTTGATGACGCAGATACTTTGCTGACTGGATATAGAACAAGATTCGAAAGCGCTTGGAAGACAATGAGATGACGAACACGACAATGAACGAGGACAGTCAAATTCTTTAAGAGAGAGGGAGAGAGAGATTGTATGGGGTTTACATGCTATGTCCGGGCGACCGCCCGCAGGGCCCGACCCAAGGGCGTCCTTAGTAATATCCAAAGGCAGCGTCCAAATCCGAGCTTATGCTGCCTGTGATGAGGCCAGGACATGGAAAAAGATGGGGAGCTGCAATTGCGCAATCGCCGCCATGAGGAACATCGTCTCCAAGTCGCAACTGAGACTGATCACGACATCGACGCTATGCCTTTCGCGATGGTGGGTGCTATGGCGAGATCGAAGCCTGATTGGTCTGTTCAACAAAGCCCTGAAATGGCGGCTAGGCGATGGGACCTGTTTTGCCTCACCACCGGCAACGACATAGTTTCAATACAGCCGCCGAGCCGGAGATCCATCAGGTAGCAAACAGTTTTTGGGTCTCTATTTGGTGGAACTGCATAAGAATTCGCGGCAGCCCCGGAACTTGATTTGTCCCTTGATCATACGAGCAGAGATGAGATTGTAAGCAGGATTAGAAATGAACAGCGGTCAATATCTGGTTCATCTTACAACCAAGTCCCGTGTTATCTAGATCCGGGGAATGGCGAGAGGCACGTCAATTGAGCCGGGGCCATTGAGCACGAGGGCAGTTTCCCCGCGATCATGTCATTTTGGCTGCGGGTTGCGAAATTGCATCAACTTTAAGATAATGATGTGCTCTGATATCTTTGTCGCAAGAATAAGCCATTGTGTCGCCACATCCCCAGATCGACGATATGAATCTCGGTGATGTTTACTACTTTACGGACCGATCTACTTCATGCGCTGGCTTCGAAACCCAGCAAAATCACAGGAAACCCGATTTTCTAAATTTGTGTAGTCGTTATCCGATACGTACTACGCAAGGCGTGCGATCCAGGCACGGGCAAATCCCGTCAACCGGTGCGGCAGTCGGTGTCTCTTCATGTGCCTGATATATACTTGTCGGAGCATCGGTACCGAGGAACCGTGCGACTGCCGATGTGTTTCCCCCTGTCCCCAGTCTAAGCAATTTTTTCCTTCGGGACCGTTCGCGACCCGGACAATGGTTGGGCCGAAGCCGGATGCTGTTGATCTCAAATTGCGTGCTCAAGTAAGCTGTTTAGGAATCTCATGCTGACTGAGCAGAGATCGCTACCCTATATGTACTCTTTAAAGCGACGTCATACGCCAGTTTGTCATCTGCGTCATTGTTTTGTCAATCAAGCATTCTGATTTCTCACTTTAATGAGCCAAGACTTTGTAATTTCGCACCTCCGGACTTGAAGACGATTCTCGATATCGTTACGACAACATGGAACACTCTATGTCGGCCATCTAGATCTACGTACTCTACTTACATGTCTCATAAGAGTATCCAACAATTCAAGCATGGCCAAATGATTGGCCCAGCTATTATCTTGGATCTGGATCTCACGTGATGTGATGTGTTCTAGGCTCCAATCTTTATCAAAACCCGTCAAAATGTGGGCTTATTCGCGCCAATCATAAACCCAGAACAGCCAGCCTGACAGGAGCCGCAGAAGCCGTGCCTAGCAAAGTCGCACGAGCCATCAACGGTTCCATTGGCGGGGCGGGACCGGGCACGGAGAAGTGCCCTGGCCGGACGACAACGCTCACCAACCTACGGAACTTACCTCAACCTCTGAAGATTGACTCAATCTTTGGGGTTCGTCGCTGTATCGTAGGCGGTTGCGCGTCATTATTTACCGGCATTAGATTTTTCCAGTATCCTTATTTTGGTATTCTAGCTCAGCTTTTAGCTGTTCTCTCCGCAACTCAATTGTCAGCTCTCGAAAATCTCACCCCGCGCGCACAATGGCAGACCAGGGAAGCCCCGCCAAACAGAATGCCACAAGGCCTCAGTTAGGTTCGATGAGGAGCAGCTCCTATCTCAGTGATCATCAGGAATATCGCCCTCCTCGACCGGATTCCGCTCGACAAGAACAGCGGTTCCATGGCATTGACACGGTTATAGAGGACACGGGTAACTCACCTGTTCCTCCAACGAGGCCGATTTTGCCTTTCAATGGCATCCCATCTGAAGAGGACCCTCCCACTGTGGTTGATAGTGGACTGAGCCACTCGTACTCTCACCCCAATTGCGCTCCCCGAGTCGGTGAGAAGTCGGATCGCCTCATTGCAACGCTCTTCTACAAGCCAAGGGGAGAGGACCAGGCTTCGCGGTCCCCTATCAAGACGACGTTTGCAGACAGCAATGAGTCTCTGCCCGCCAACCTGGCGCCTACGACTGACCCCAATGAGTATCCTCTGGAGCCGCCCACTCAAGAGTCGGAGCATTTGGATCATATCTACGGCTCCTACATCTCCCCGCTGTGCATCACTTCGTTCCTTCATCTCATGTCTTCGTTTCCTCTCCCTCACGATGCCGATGAGCCTCACTCTTCTCACCGATGTCTGGACAACCAGGAGCAACCGCGTATCGTTGAGCTGACGCTCTCTCCCACGCCATCGCCTGACTACCTTAGTCTCGATGACTTGAGAAAGCATGAGATGATTTACCGATTTGAGCAGGAGTGGAATGTTGATGTTGTCCTTCAGCGGGATAGCGTGTGGAGACGTCACCCCCGACTGGTCGTCTTTGACATGGATAGCACCCTCATTACGCAGGAGGTTATTGACCTGTTGGCTGACCATGTCAAGGATCCCCCAGATCTGGCTGCTCGAGTTGCTGAGATCACACACCGTGCAATGATGGGCGAGTTGGAGTTTGAGGGCTCTTTCCGTGAGCGGGTCGCCCTTCTTAAGGGCCTTTCTGCTACACTGTTTGAGGACCTTCGACCCGTGTTGGACGTCACCAAGGGCGTACCAGACTTGATCAGAGCTTTTAAGCGACTGGGTATCAAGACAGCAGTTCTTTCTGGGGGTTTCCAACCCTTGACAGGGTGGCTTGCCAAACAATTGGGCATTGACTATGCGCACGCAAACCATGTCGTTATCGAGGATGGCAAGTTCACTGGCGAGGTGGAGGGTGTCATCGTGGGCAAGGAGCGCAAGAGGGATCTTCTAATTGAGATTGCTGCCAAAGAAGGCGTTGAGCTGTCTCAGGTCATTGCTGTTGGTGATGGTGCCAATGACCTGCTGATGCTGGACAAGGCAGGTCTGGGAGTTGCGTGGAACGCAAAGCCTCGGGTGCAGATGGAGGCGAATGCCCGGCTGAACGGCGAGAGCCTATTGGATCTCCTCTACTTGCTTGGCTTCACTGCTGAAGAGATCGGAGCATTGATTGTATAGGATGTTGGCATTGAGCGAAGAGAGTTGTTGCATGATTGGTGAAGAAAGGAGTTCAGGATATTACACGGAAAGCAGGGTGTTGTGTTGGGCCATTGAGATACCAGGCAGCAACGAGAAATAAGAATTACTCGGTGATAGATTCTGTTTACATAACGTGACAGCAAAATGTCGATGGTTTGCAGTCATTCATGACGAGCGAGATCAGCCGTTCGCCCGGTCAACCCCGAGATCAGGCAATGAACATAAAATGAATCGGAGACAAGACAAATTATAGTTAAAAGACACAAAGCTAAGAAATATCGCGGCGCGTCATATGTGAACTATGGGTGGTTGCTTAACTCGAGCCCACTCTGTCCTTCTTCATCTTTCTACACAGGGCGAGAGGTTTGACTGATCCAACTCACCACTCTCCCCTCAATCCCCTACAATACATGCTTGCGCGTGTAGTCAGCTCCCAACTCTTTCCCACATCTTTGATTTAAGGGTAGCCGTCCTTGCCCCACTTGTTGAACTTGTCGTGAAGCTCGGCGGGAAGGCTGACGTTGGGAACAACGACAACATTGAGAGCGCTGGGAGCGTCCTTGGGAGCAGCGTTGGGGTCACCACCGGGGTGGTATTGGTACTTGCCAGAGCCGCTGCCGCTCTCCCAGGGGTGAGTAGCAATGTTGACGGGAGCCTCGGAGGTAGCGCCGGTGGGCGATCGGCCTGAAGTTGGGAGATGTCAGCAATTACTTCAATCCTATAGCAGCAGCAGCAGCATCAATTCATTTCCATACCAAGGTAGTAGCCAGCGCCGCCGAGGGCAGCAACCATAACACCTCCCAGAATCTATATTTCATCAATTTACGTTAGCAATGGCTATTCTCCGTTCGTTGGTCCTCGCTCGTTGTGTTTGGCCGGGCATAGTTCGAGGGGTGGGCCGAGGGCATTATGACGCACCAGAATCTCGGGGTTGCGACGAGACTCCTTCTTGAGCTCCTGCTTCTGGTGCTCCTGGAAGCGGCGGGCGGTGGTGGAGAGAAATCGGCGAGAGATGCGGGAGGCCATTGTGACGACGGGCTTTGGGGAGTTGGAGAATGGGTTTCTGCGTTCGTCGGGCTTTGGTGGTTGAAGCTTTGAAGTTCTCGTATGATTTCGGAGGCAGTCGCTACGACGAATGCAAGCACAGTCATTGGCCAATGCCGGGGAGCATGCAAGGTCACGTGCTACATCACGCTGAGTTTTTGGCATGACGTCTTGAGCTTTCCTGACGGTGATGCCTGAGGAACCAAGCTAGCTCTGCTCATCTTGTCCCTGGCTAAAGCCTAAGGATTCGTTCATTGTGATGCGACGACGATCATCTTAACTTCTAGAGCCCAAAACTAACAAAGTTAGTTGAGAGGAATGCAACCATAAGAGAACCTCTTGCCTATTCACGTAATCGACGTTATTCTGGGACTGGCTGTCAAACGTCAACGAAACGGGTTGCTGCAGTAAGTTTCCACTCTCAGTTCAATGTGACGTCTGCAAAACATGATTTGCGCATAAGAAATGCCTGCAGTAATTACAACGCTTTCAGTCAATCCAATCCTCTCTTTCCGTGATCAGTTGTTGCATTGATTCGATTCACCCATTTGTCGTCCATGGGCACAGCGCCGCTAGCAGGGGCTTTCAGCGACCTGAGGCTAGCCCCTTACCAGGGGCCCGAGAGCAGCTTAGCAGAACGCGCGCAGAAGCAGAACGTCCAATTACCTAAGGAACTTCGCCCAAGAAACCTTGGAGGCTTGGAAAAAGAAACCAGACCCAAGCCCAAGCCGGAATAAGGGCAGAAAAAGAAACAAGCATACACCTCCTCTTCTCATCGCCTTTCCTTTCTTTCTTGGCCGCCCTTCACGTTCTCTTTATCGGGTTGACTCTCGACTTGTGCGCTCTCTACCTATCTCATTTTCAACTTGTTGCGATCATTCTTCTAAATCCCCAGCTTTCCGCGATTCTAACTCGTCTCCTCCTACCCCTGTCCATCCCTTTGGTTCCTTTGTCCAGTACTGCGTAACGCGAACCACTTGCCGATCGTGCCGACTTTACGTTTGGATAACTTTCCAGCCTCTCGACTCTTTTCGACTGCCCAAGGCCAGTATCAGAAACGACACTGAATGAGATATTGAGATCGTAGCCGACGCGCAACCGTTCCCTTTGATTCCGAGGAGGAACTGAAGCCAAGTCGTCTCAGGTGGACGACTACCAACGACACCATTACCAGATTTCACCATGGCCACGAAACCCGATGACGATACCTTTCCAGCGTCGCATGTACCACATTCCGAGGCACCCAGACCACCGAGCATCATCTCTTCTCGAATGACGGATATCGTGAGCGAGGATGGAGACGAACCAGAAGCGCAGAAGAATAGAATGAGTTTTCCCCACAGTGCAGCATCACGGCCTGACACCGCACAAACTGGAGCATCTTCGAGGGGCGCATGGCCGGGGCAGTCTTTAAGGAACAAGACATATGTTTCCGGTGTTCAGACGAAGAGGGGGAGCGTTGAAAGTTCAGCTGCTGGTTCGACTAGTCAGGCGCCGAGTCTGTCAGGCAGAAGCCATGTTCCATCATTGACATCGCATGCCTTTTTCCGCCCCATGAGTTCGCAAAAACTACAGGCGCAAAGAGGAGGACCGCATCGTCCATCGACGATGAGTCAGATGTCCGCGGCATCGCCCACGTCACCAACATCTCCGACATCACCAAAGTTCGACGAGAATGGCGCCGAGGCCAGTGGTAGCCAGACGAGACAGAGTATCATATCGAATCCAATTGCGCAGCTACAGCGTCAGATGAGCAACGAAGACAACATGCGATCTCCGCCATCCCGAGGTACCGAAATGACCGAACAGGAAACTCTAGATAGGATAACGGCAAACACAAGCCCAAGCCATGGACATTACCCAGCAGGAAGTTTGACGGATAGCGTTCGCCCCCTGCAAGGTAAATCCTCGGATACGGCTCACTTTCAGCACAGTATTATTATCGACAAGAGTTACAAGGACCTGTCGAACCTGCCTAGCCCGATTAAGTCTCCACGATCGTTTCGCTCGAGTTTCCTCATGCCTGGCCGAAGCAATGACGGGCAGCAGAGCCAGAATCGCAGCACCGAAGGAGCTGAGAAACTGTCTTCTGCCGCATCATCACCACAGTTCAGGCCCGTAGATTCCCAGGGACAGCATCCGCGGGTACCTCACAAGCCGAGCCAAAAGTCAGACCTCGGACGTGTTCATCAATATTTTGATGGAAACACAGTCTTCTGCTTAGGCGGTCGCTGGCAAAATACAAGAGGAAGACCTGTCAACATAGCGACCGGTATCTTTGTCGTCATTCCTTGTGCTCTGTTCTTTGGCTTCGAAGCGCCGTGGCTGTGGAAACATGTATCACCTGCGGTCCCAATCGTGTTTGCATACCTTGCGTATATATGCTTCTCTTCCTTCATTCACGCCTCCGTCACGGACCCAGGGGTAAGTGACATGTCTTTTCACTCAAACCAGTTTCCTGTTAGCTAACTCTTGACAGATTCTCCCGCGAAATCTTCACCAATTCCCACCTGTGGACGATAACGACGATCCTCTCCAACTCAGCCCACCTACAACAGACTGGGCCCTGATAAAATCAGCCGAATCATCCACGGCCGCGATGGAAGTTCCGGTTAAGCACTGTCGAACGTGCAATATCTGGCGGCCACCGCGTGCTCACCACTGTCGTTTGTGCGATAACTGCATCGAGACCCACGATCACCACTGTGTGTGGCTCAACAACTGTGTCGGAAAACGCAACTACCGATATTTCTTTACCTTTGTCACGTCTGCGACGATTCTTGCAGCTTATCTTATTGGCGCATCTCTGACACAGATTCTCCTTTACAAGAAGCGTGAGGGTGTGTCGTTCGGAAATGCCATCGATCAGTTCCGAGTTCCTTTTGCTCTCGTCTTCCTTGGGTTTATCTCTTTTCTGTATCCTGCTGCCCTCATGGGATACCACATCTTCCTTATGGCACGAGGCGAAACAACACGAGAATACATGAACTCACACAAATTCGCCAAGAAGGAACGTTTTCGAGCCTTTTCTCAGGCCAACATCATCAAGAACTTTATCGTTGTTCTGTGTCGACCTCGACAGCCTACTTATTATCAGTTTAAGACTCATTACCACGAAGGCGATCAGCGACTGGGCATCCGAAGGGACAAGCGACCGAGATCCAGCTCACAGGGTTTGGAAATGCACGACGTCAATCCTGGAACGCCAGGTTTCCAGGGCCCGGTCTCGTTAAGGAACGAAAACAATCGTTGATTAAGATGCCCACGATGGAAGTCTTTCCCTTGCATTGTATTTGTATTTTCGACGGCGTAGCTTCTGGGAAGTATACATCCTTTCGAGGTAGCGAGGATGATATGATGCCTATTTCTCTCTTCTTTTTATTATACCCTACCTATGTTACTTAGTTAACCGCATTCACGTTTTCTCTTCTATTACAGACTCTGGAAAAGCTAGTATAGCGAGCAAAGGCGGCGTTGAATTAATAATGGACAGGGAGCCTTGCCTCTAATGTACATCTAAATTTTATTTAGATTCCAGTGCAAGCTAGACTTTACTCCTTGATTCCTTGATTCCATAATGTCTGTCCAACAACTGGGATGGAATATCCTTACCGTTAAGGAAGCGACTGTAGTGTCAAATTAGTCCGGATTATCAAAGCATAACCGAGTTTACCGTGTTGATCTTCTATATCTGGTTGGTGAGAGTCCATGTCGAGAGTCCACTAACAGACTCCCCGGAATGCACGTGGAAATAAACAGGGATAGGCGTGGCGGGGCGGAGTGCCCGATCATGGCATGGCGGTGGGCGGCGATAAGATAACTAAGAAAAATTTCAGCAGGAAATTTTAGTGCGCCCAACCTATGAAAGCGGTTCAGTTCTACCTAACATCGTAAGCAGCGCTTTTTCTACGCTCGCTTTTTTTTTCCCTCAAGGGCCTCGTTGGTTTTTGTGTTTTTCTTTTTCTGCTGTCTTCGATTGGAACAGCGTCAAATACTGACCGAGGCCCATTTAAGTTTATTCATTTGTTTGTTCGTCGCATAAGACTACAACAAAGAAACGATGCCTCATCCCGTTTCGCCGCCGTCGCAGGACCCGACGATGGTATCCAAGGACGCCCCGCCCCCGCCATCTCAAGAAACCATCAACGACCTCATCAATACTATCTTTACTGCAAAGACCTCGGCCGCTTCGATCGATGCCTGCTATGGCCTCTGCGAGATTATCCTTTCTTCTGTTGGTGTTATCGGCTTGACCAACTACGGTGTCATATCCGAGGTCAAAAAGGCCGCCGCTGATAAGAAGTCTGGTCTCCGTCGCGAGTCCAGCCAGAACCTCCTTGGTGCTATCTTGGAGCGCTTTCTCCCCCGCCAGCCTGCCAGCGAGGTTGTTCTGCTTCTCCAGGATGGTGGTCTCGTTGGCTGTGCCCTTGATGCCCTCGCCGATAAGGGCGCTGTCGTTCGCGACGCTGCCCAGTATGGCCTCGACGCCATGTTTGGCATCCTGAGCCCCGAGGCCCTCGTCACTGGTCTTCTTCCTGCTCTGACCGAGTATCTTTCCAAGAAGACCGGAAAGTGGCAGGGTACTGTTGGCGCTTACAAGCTCCTTCAGAAGATGGCCGATAAGGCCCAGATCACAATTGGAGGCACAAAGGAAGAGGCCCTTGAGAAGGATGTTTTGCGTGAGGCTATGGGTGCTAAGCTTGCTGGCTTGATCCCCATCGTCGAGGGTGGCATGCACGACTTGAAGTCTGAGGTTGAGAAGCAGGCTGTTCACACCATGAACTCTCTTACTACTCTCCTGTCCAACGACGATGTCGCCCCTCGTATTCCTCTGCTAGTCGACACTATGCAGCACCCCTCTTCTCAGACCCTCCAGAAGGCCATCCACGCCTTGTCCCAGACTACCTTTGTCGCCATCGTCACCTCTCCCGTCCTGGCTCTATTGACGCCTTTCCTTGAGCGATCTCTTAACAACCCTACCACTGCTCAGGAGGTTCTGCGACAGACTGTCGTCATTGTTGAGAACTTGACCAAGCTTGTTCACGACCCCATCGAGGCCCGAACATTCTTGCCCAAGCTGATTCCTGGTGTCAAGAGTGTTTGTGACCGAGCTTCGCTCCCAGAGGTCCGTGAGATCGCTGAGCGTGCCCTTGCCACTATGGAGAAGGCCATGGGCGACGATAAGGATGTTGTCGCCCGTACATCCGGAGATGATGTCGCTAAGGTGCTCGATGAGCAGATCAAGGTCAACGGTGGTCTCGCTGGACAGCTGGACCTGTACAAGCAGGTTCGCCCCTATGTTTCCGACATGGTTGCCATCGATGTCAACTACCGCTTTGTTGATCGTATCTCTGGCAGAATTGCTCCTTACCTCAAGGGCATGACAAAAGATGCTGAGGCCCACCAGAAGGTTGCCGATGCTGTTCAGCAGCACTACGTCGACGAGGACCATCGCAGGTACGGTGTTCCCGAGAAGGAGGACGATGGCGAAGTCGAGATTGTCAACGCCGACTTCTCTCTTGCCTACGGTGGTATGCTTCTTCTGTCGCACACCAACATTCGACTCCTCAAGGGTCACCGATATGGCCTCTGCGGTCGAAACGGTGCTGGAAAGTCGACCCTCATGCGAAGTATTGCTAACGGCAAGCTTGAGGGCTTCCCCCCTCAGGATGTTCTTCGCACATGCTACGTCGAGCACAACCAAGGTGAGGATGCTGATATCAGCATTCTTGAGTTCGTTGCCAAGGACCCTGAGATTGCTACTCAAGGCCGTGAGCGTATCTCTGAGGTTCTGGCTGAATTCGGCTTCACTGCTGGCCCCGAGGGCCGACAGTCTGAGAGGGTCGGATCTCTGTCTGGTGGTTGGAAGATGAAGTTGGCTCTGGCCCGAGCTATGCTTCAGCGTGCTGATGTCCTTCTCCTGGACGAACCTACCAACCATTTGGATGTTGCTAACATCGCATGGCTCGAGAACTACCTCAAGTCCCACCCCGATATCACCAGTCTGATTGTTTCTCACGACTCTGGCTTCTTGGACAACGTTACTACTGACATTTACCACTACGAGCCCAACAAGAAGCTGGCTTGCTACAAGGGTAACCTGGCTGCTTTTGTCGAGATTCGTCCCGAGGCCAAGAGCTACTACACTCTGTCGGCCTCTACTGTCCAGTTCAAGTTCCCTCCTCCCGGTATTCTGACTGGTGTCAAGTCTCAGACCCGTGCTATCATCCGTATGAGCAATGTCTCATACGCCTACCCCAACGCCCCGAAGCCTTCTCTGCAGGAGGTCACGTGTCAATTGAGTCTGTCCTCGCGTGTTGCCATCATTGGTCCTAACGGTGCTGGCAAGTCGACGCTCATCAAGCTCCTTACCGGCGAGACCATTCCTACCACCGGAAAGGTTGAGAAGCACCCTAACCTGCGTATTGGTTACATCAAGCAGCACGCTCTAGAGCACGTTGAGATGCACTTGGAGAAGACCCCTAACCAGTACCTTCAGTGGCGTTACCAGCACGGTGACGACCGAGAGGTTCACATGAAGCAGACTCGTGTCCTGTCAGACGCGGATCGTGCTCAGATGGACAAGTGGGTTGATCTGAAGGATGGCAACTCTGCCCGCCAGATTGAGTCGCTGGTCGGTCGCCAGAAGTACAAGAAGACCTTCCAATATGAAGTGTAAGTTCTCCCAATTTCTCAAAACACATGACAATACTAACTTCCAATAGTAAATGGCGTGGTCTTCTGCCCAAGCACAACACCATGATCTCTCGCGAGACCCTTACTGAGCTCGGCTTCGACAAGCTTGTCCAGGAGTTTGATGATCACGAGGCTTCGCGAGAGGGTCTTGGTTATCGTGAGCTTCAGCCCAAGGTCATCTCCAAGCACTTCGAGGACCTCGGTCTTGACCCCGAGATCGCCAACCACAACGAGATTGGCTCTCTTTCCGGTGGTCAGAAGGTCAAGGTCGTCATCGCAGGAGCCATGTGGAACAACCCCCATCTTCTTGTGCTTGACGAGCCTACTAACTTCTTGGACCGTGACTCCCTCGGTGGTCTGGCCGTTGCCATTCGTGACTTCAAGGGCGGTGTCATCCTGATTTCCCACAACGAAGAGTTCGTCGGCGCCCTGTGCTCTGAGCAGTGGCACGTCAAAGACGGTCGTGTCGCTCTTCGTGGTAACGCCGCCGTCAACCTCGACCGCTTTGAGGACAGCCGCCCCGGCAGCGGCGTCAGCAGCACTGTGGCCAGCTCTGTCGCGAGCAGCGCTGTCAACAGTGGTGTCGAGGATAACTCGGACATGAAGTTCAGGGCCAAGAAGAAGAAGAAGATGACCAAGAAGGAGCTCAAGGAGCGTGAGGTCCGTCGTCGTCTTCGTCACATCGACTGGCTCAACAGTCCTAAGGGCACTCCTCACCCTCCCGACACTGACGATGAGGACAACTAAAAGTTTATTTGGATTTTATTTTGCACTGCACTGGTACGCGTCTTGTTTCTAGAGGTTTGCGAATACGGCTGGATTCATGTCGTGCGGCATATGGCGGTTGTTTAAAGAGAATGAATGAAGGCATCACGTAACATCCATGATGCGGTATCCCGCCATGGAGAATGAATGGTAGTTACTTAGATAGATTTGACACAGTTTGGGCTGTGGGTATAGAGGCGTTGGTTTGGGATAGACGGCTTTGAATCATATCAAACTTTCTACACACTGTTCCTAATGACACCGGTTACGTGTGACGCCGAGGCCTTTGGCTTTTACTTACTGTTATAAGCTTGATTGCCTGATGAAACACCTGGAAACAAATGCTTGACTCGTCATTGAATTGCACGAGATCACTTTCTTCGGTTTGACTCCATATACCATTTAACTTAGTGGCTATTATACTTGTAGATTGACATAAGACTAATAAAACGAGTGCAACTCTGGGTATGATTCTTCTATAGTTCCTCCACTTGAAAAAGAAATGCAGCGACAATGTAACAAAGACAAAGAAACATGCTTTTGGGTGGCTACATGAACCAAAATTACCAGGAGAAGGTCATCAGAGCAGGGTTGAGGGCCAAAGGCAATAGGAGATGGCTTCCAGCAACAGTGGCCATGGGCAGAATGGCGACGAAGTCATTGATACGCCAGTCATGAGGGACAAAGCTCCCAGTAGCCATGATGATGAGTCCGATGATGGCCAGCAGAGACAACGTCATAGAGACACGGAACTTCTTCAAGACCTTGGGAACCTCAATGAAGAAGTTGGAGAATTCGGCCTCCTTAGATGTGGAACCCCAGCTCATGTCGATCTCAAACATGTGTGCTAGCAAAGCCTGGCTGACATGCAGAGAAAGACCACCGAGGAAGAGAGCCAGCATGAGGGTCCATTTGAAGTTCTCGTAAATGGCGTAACCAAGAGTACGCTCGCCGGAGCGGTATCGCATGATGGCAAGAGCGAGGTTACCAAGACCGTTGAAGACAAGAATAATAGAGAACCACACTTGCCATGAGTCAAGGTAGTACTTGTCGAGGTATCCGTTGAACCAACCCATCAAGAAGTAGTTGGCAGTAGTCATGATCCAGGCCGCCCCAATGGCATAGTAGGTACCGATGTAAGAAATGACAGTGATCTTGGAAGTGAAACGAATGTTGGAGAAGCAGAAACGACGGAAAAGAGGAGTGAAAGGACCGCGCCACAACCAGGTGCGAATAGGGTTGAACAGAAGCTCGTTGCAGCCAAAGGCATACTTTTCCCATCGAGCCAGTTCGTCGTATACAGTCAGTGATACACCCTCCTTGAAACCATCGCCTGCCCAGGCGGCGAGACGGATGATGTAGCCATTACACTGCAGACGAAGGGACATATCGAAATCCTCAGAGACATGGCTCTCAGACCAGAACTTGTCATAACAGTCCTCATCTTGGTAGGCAACTTGTTGGATAGCAGACCAGCGAAGGATAGCGTTGTGTCCGACAAAGGGGGCAACATCACCGTTGGAGACCGTGAAACGAATAGCAGTGTAGATGAGATCAGTGAAGAAAGTGATACCGTTCTCGAAGTAGGTGTTCACGACTTGCATGACGCCGGAAGAAAACTGCATGATACCAACGTCAGGCGATTGCTCCATCTCAGAAACGGAGTCGAGGAGACAATCGGTAGGAACACGGGTATCAGAATCGATGAGAAGGATATAGTCGCCGACACGGATGTTTCCATCAGCCCAAGCTCGGCCGTTCTCTTCAAGGACATCCTTGAGAGCCTGCTCATAAGCAAGAGCCTCGTCAGCCTGGCTCCAATCGGCAGGACGCTTGATGAGCTGCAGGCGCTCCTCGACCTTGCAAGAAATCATGAGGCCAAAGTTCATGTTTGAAGCCTTCTTGAACTTGCCCTTTCGTACAAAGCCATCCTCACCATGCTTGGGGCGTGCGACCCAGCCAATACTGTTATCGGCATAAAAGTCGATACGAGCGTCACGCTCCTCCTCGCTGACAAGCTGAAGGCCATCGTCATTGATGAACATGTTGGCAGAGCCACCTTGAAGCTCATAGGTCGACATGGCTTGCTTGATGGACTTGACAGTGGGAAGAATGACAGCATTCAAACCCTCCTTATAGACGGGACACTGGATAGTGATGTGAGGCAAAGTGGCACCCTGAAGTCTTCGAGGAGGGCGAGCTGAATAGAACTTGGAGTTGATGGTCAACTGGCGAATAGGACCGAAGATCTGCGCCAAGCACCCAACAATGACCTGGGCGAAGAAGAGAGAGAAGAAAACCTGGATAGGGAAGAGTGCAACGAGGCCAAGACGTTTGTAATCGCCATCAATAGCGATCTCGACGGCAAGCTGTCTCCAGGCAGCGCCGAGAGAGGCCATGACGAGGAGGAGGGTCAGCGAAACAAGGACAGAATTCTGTAGGTGAACTGGCCGTGCTTCGGGCTTGATCTCGCCACTCTCCTCATCAATCTCATACTCAGCCTCCGCGGTGGCATCTTTCTCCTCTTCGTCTATTGCTTGACCCGAGTTCCATACCAGCTCCATAAGCTCTGACTCAATAATCTTAGCGCGGGCCATGAGGTTCAGCGCGTCGTCGTCCCAGACAACGAGAAGACCATCTGAGGCAATGAAAGCTGCAAACTGATGCTTGCGGGCTCGAGGCAGATCGTTGACAGTAGGAAGAATCTGCACACGGAGGCCGTTCATCAAAGGAACGTCAACCGCGTCAGGAGACCACTGGAGAAAGGTCTTGATGACTCGAGAATTGACTGTCATCGCACACTACAGTGAAAGTCAGTAACTTCTTTCATTGTCGATATTGAAAGTAAACCATACCTGAACGTTGAGTGCTGTGCAAGCAATGGCGAAGGGAGATTGTCCGAGGTGTGGTGGACAGGCCATGTACTGGCCGCGAGACTTGCGTAGAAGAACGCCCTCGATTTCACCAGAACCATCTCCAACCCAAAGCTGAGAGCATTGCTGCTGATATAAGTAGTTGACCATGACCTCATGCTTGATATCATCAAGAAATCCGCTGGTACCTGATTTGGCTGAAATTGCGATTGAAGGGGGGCCTTGGACGAATTTGGGTCCTGCTGACTGTAACTCTACAACAGCAACTGGGGGAATCTTCTCCTCAATAGGAGCATGAAGAGAGACTGATGGCCGGTGACTGGGACGCCTGGGAGGAGGTCCTACCGGCGTCTGAGGCGGAATATCTGCCTTGAAGTAACTACCAATCCCCATCTTGACGGGGGTGATTCTGAGTTATCGGAATGTAAGATGCAATGAGATGTCTAGATTGTGGTTGTCTGGGGACAGAGCCCTATGTTGAAGGAACGGAAAGGTTTGGAATGCTGGAGAGTAAGACGTATGTTACTTTACTGTCGTGAAAATAAAGTGTAGAAGTGACCCAGAGTGTTTCGATTTAGTTGTAATGATTGGAAGGCCTTAGAATCTCATGACCATGAGTATCTTAAAGAAAGAAAGGCGAGGATGAATGAGTGACAGGGAGTTGCACCGAGTGAGTGAATGAATGAATGAAGGGAGTGAAGGCTGGAGGTAAAAGAGTCAAACTCACGAAGGGCAAAGGCCGGTGCAATTAAAAGATCTTTCAACCCAAGTTGAGTTCCTGTATCACAGGGACTGGGGACAAGCATATTAAAGTTCAAAGGCCCTGAGGAAACGATATGCGGCAACAGCGCCACTGCGGGTAGGTAGCAAAACCATGAGGTCGGACATGGCGACAGAAGCTATGGAAAGCGGACCACGAACGGGCAAGATCACAGACATCCACTTAGATGGCCATAAGCTAGACCCTTGGCCAAGTCTTGAGACCACCATCGAGCAGGAAAGCCCTGGGCCTGGATGGCCATAGCGTATAGGAAGTAGAGGGGTGAGGATAAATGGGGCCGCATCGCCTGGTGGCGGTTCATGATACACAAGTTGTTAGTGGTATAGGTGTGCCTTTGTAAATGGCGACGACTCTGACTAGCTAGCTGAGATTCAGCGGCCATTGCAAGAAACAGTACCCGGGTGGTTGGTGGACTAAGGTCTGGTCCTAATCTTTTAGGGTCTTGGTTCAAATGATACTTTGTCTAGCCAGTCGATGCCAAGCGACTGCTGCTCAGGGTTGAGTCGGAGAGGCAAAACAGGACTCTCGGACCAGAGAATCGATAGTGATCCGCCTTGAGCAGAGTCGATCTCGTAAGAACATGGCGTAAGACTGCCTTCATATGGAGTAGTGCTCGGGATCTAGGGGCCCGCAGAAATGTGAGTGGCGCCTGATTCCGCGAGCTGAGCGGCGTGCGAGAATCGAACATGGAATTACGACCTGATGCTGAGAAGAAACCGTTGACACGAGAATCCATATCAAACCGAAGCTTTAAGCTTGAAGTAGTATTTGGTCAACTCTCTTGGGCAATATGTTTGGTTGATACTGTGATGATCTCTCACGATGTTTGGTGTTGAGGTTGAAAGTGTGGTTAACCCGAACTCTGAACTAGGATTAGAGGGATCTAGCTCTGGGCCAATGAGCTTTCTTGATATCAAAGTTTGGACGCAAATGGGGTAAGCAGCTAGATCTGCCCCTCCCCTAGTCTCACTTTGACAGCTCCGGTGGCGCGTGGCTGCCCTCCCGCTCTTCCGGCAAAGGGAAGGCACACTACTGTACCAGATGCATTCTGACGCAGGAACGAGGCAAGCAAGCACCTGCATGTGTGGAAACCGACGCAGGAACCAAAGTTTGTCTTCTTGGAAAAGATATTCCCAGGCCAAGCATCGGTCAACAACAATAGTAATAGTCAGGTCTCTGTGCTTCTCGATATCGAAAAGACCAGAACCAACACCAATGTTATTAGTTGAGTTGCGCTTACTCCGTTCCATCCACATTTATCGATTTACAACATTCCTTTCCTTTCCTTTCCACCACTTAAGCCAGCTACGTACCAAGCTTAGTATCATTTTTGACTTCAATGGCTTCAAACTCCGCGCCGTCCCGACAGAGCGTGCGTGGTAGAAAGGAACGGAGGGTTCAGGTCCCGATCGAGCCACGAACCAAGCCGAGAACCGCCCTTGAAGTCTCTTATAGACGGCCTAAAGTGGCGTCCCACACTCCCAGCCCATCGACCGGATGACCTAGACCATCACGACATCCATATCAGTCAGCTCTCTTGGCTCTTGCTCATTATTGCATTACTGTATTGTCCGAACTCTTGGCAAAGGAAGCCAGCGGCCAGGTTGTTCACCGTACCGAGAGCATGGCCAGAGCAAGAGATAGCCTACCATGTGGGGAGCCAGGATTCTCCGGTGTTCAGAGTCACAATTCCCTGCATGTGCCAGCCAAAGTGCCTAGCTTAGATGCTGTTTGGTAACTGGGCATGGCCCTACTTAGCTTCCGATGTGCTTCGGACGGCATCAAGTGAGCTGGCACGCCCAAGTTGGCAGAAAGCACCCCCGTGCCTCCGGCTGGATTGATCATACAGCCTTGCACGCATAATGACTATCTATCAGATCTATGGGGCCTGTGGTCTGAATACTTTGTCTATATTGCACAGATGCATCATGATGGAGCACTGAAGTGAGTTGCATGAATCGTGCTCTGAGCTTTTCCCATCATTTTTCACGGTTGGTGGAACAGACATGACTCCCAAAATCAAAGTTCTTTCATCATAGAGTCTACTTTCACTTACAAATCCTTGTGTTATCGCCGGCGCCCCGTCTTCTCCATTTAGTAATTAGAAGACACAAAGTGAACACATGAGTCACGAGTGGTTTGGGTATCGCCGATCTAAAGAGTGGCTATGTGGTTTCGTATGATATCAATGTCTTTGTATATCAAACATATCATCTACAGAATCCTTACAGCTGGAACGAGTGCATGCCCTTTACAGCCGGTAACCGTTGAACTTTGATGTGAACTGAGTTGAACAGTATGGCCCCTTTTCCCATGCTGTTCCTGAAGCTATACGTTTCTCATCGTTCTTATGCCGTTGATGGATTCAGAGTTATCCTTCGCAGTTTTTCCGTCGTAGATCTTCCCCTGGTACCTTGAACTAACACAGGCGATAAGCGCAACGCAACGGTCTCTGGTCCGGATCAGGTATGGTCATTCACATACAATCAGAGTTCTCAGAAACTCTCGTCATCGAGATTCACATATATCGACGATAAAAGCTTAGCTTACGGTACTAAAGCATGGCTACGGCGCCTTTTTGTTCTTCTCCAAGTTCGGCGCCTCCGCTCTCCACAAGTGTTGGCTGCTAAGGAACTACCTACAGTGTGGGAATCGTGTCCCGCAAGCCCGATTCAAAGACCATCAAGACCTCATGACAAATGCCCATCTTCGTATAGACTTGGCATATGATACCTTCCAGTGCTCATGAGTAGTGTAATAAGCATGGCCAAAGCTCAGTGGCCCGTAGCTCATGGCCCGGGTTATGAACAGTCTCTGTAGCCACAGGCTTGGCTTCGCAGAAGCTTGTTGGTATTGTTCAAACTTATTGGCTTTTTGCATTGATGTCGCTATCCGCCATGCTTGAGTCAGAGGACTGAAGAGAGTGGAGAGGGGAAAGCGAGGCTGCGTTGCCAGGATCGAGTCTTGCTCAATGAGATAGCTGAAGGACACTTCCAAGGTGTTCCAAGCTGAAGGACAATCATAGGCACGCTTGATATTGGCTGTTTCTTCTTTCTTTTACCAGACCTCAGATGTATAGGTGGGTTAGGGTAGGTTGACACTCCTTGAAACATTGGCTTTATGGTGGCTCAATAGGTAGAATGAGCAGAGAGGCATTGTGAGGAAGTTGAGGATTTAAGCAGATAGAAGGAAGCGCTGTTTTGTTCTGGCAGACTGTTGGTCTTCTGAATTGTCCAATATTGACTCTTACGCATTCACTTCCAAAGAGCTACTGATGGGCCTGTGAGCCTCACCTGAGGCAGCTTCGATTTCAAGATCCATGGTATTCTAATCAAGTCCTCAAATAACACATCTAATAAACTTTAAAAACTCCCAACCAATATCCTTAATCCAAGTCTTTTGATCGAACAACACTCTCCTGGAAGAAAAACCGATGTTGTCGAGTCAATAGTCCGCTTTATAGCTCCTCGTTGCCGTTGCATTGCTGCTTCATGACGACCCGACTGACCTCAAGTTGCGGCTGTTTCCAAGTAGGATACCACTGGTCTCGAGCTTCATAAAAGTCCTTTTTGGCTGTTGGCGAGTTGTCATACCACGGCTTGTCGGACTTGCCATCCTCAAACCAGCCGTTCGTACCACCAACAGCAACATTCATGATGAGATAAAACTCTTGATCAAATGGTGCGTTCACATCCTCTGAGGCAGCCCATGGATCATCAAGTCGAGTACCGTTTTGGTCAACGTCAGGGAACCCTCCTCGTTTGTACATGGGCTTCTTGAAGTTGGTGTATGTGACTTGAAGCAAGCGAGTGTTGACATATGTGAACAGATACTTCTCAGACCATTCCAAGCCGAACATGTTAAAACCAGCGCTATAAGTGGTGTGTAGAGCCTTTCGCTTGTTGTTGGTCTTCCACCAGCCATCATTAGCAGGGTTGGGACCCCAATGAAGGGCCGAAGAAACAATGTCATTTCCACCTTGCTTATATGTCCAGTTGTTGCCACGTGACTCGACGATATCGATCTCTCCCGATCGAGGCCATGGCCCATAGATGCTTTTCCTGGGAAGCATCCAAATAGCCGGCCAGAGCCAGTCACCTTCAGGAAGTTTAGCAGTAACCTCTATACGACCGTACTTGATGTTGGCGCCTTTCTTGGTGTTGATACGGCCAGACCTAACAGGAGGAACAACACTGTTGTTTCCTGCAGTCAAGTTGGTTGAGGCAACACAGTTCGACCAGACTTTGGAGGTGCAAGTTCCGTCCTTGAGAAGATTGATGACATTGTTCTTCTGCATCAACTTGTCATCTTGCATGGTAGCCTTGATGATCAAGTGGTTATTTTCGACGTAGACGTTTTCATCTCCACCTGTTGTTTGCTCGAATTGACCGTTTCTAAATAAGTTAGCACGCTCTCTCGCAAAGACTCAAATGTAAGGTAGCATAACATACCCATAGCCGCCGACTTCGACTTCTTTCGTCCAAATGTTCGGATTCAAGCCCTGGCTAAAGTCCTCGTCTAGGACAGAGCAGTACTTGTTCTTGACCACACTTCTTATACCATCCCAGACGAGAAAACCAGAGCCCACCAGACCAAGGAGAATGGCAAGAATAGGAAGGATTGTAACCCATTTCTCCTTAGGGTTGGTCTTCTCTAGCCATGGCTTCTCAACCTCGCCCGGTCTTACTCTCCTAGAATGAAAATACCGGTTGCGTTCGTCGACTTGGGTACCTGAGCCTGCTGAAGACTCATATTCGGAGGCAGGGCTTGAGTATTCGGGGATGCTGAACATGCCCGCGTTTCCGGCTGAGCCTGGACCGCGTCCGGGGTCAATGCTATGACGATACCCCGTTGATCCTCCCTCAGTAGGGCCGTCCAGAGATCTTCGCGCTATATCTGCTTGGCCAGAGCTATCGTGCCCGCCAACGCTGCTTCGTCGATATGGGTTGTTCATGGTGACAAGAGTGCCTACTGAAGACTATGGCAACGTAAACAAAGATCAAGAGGGAAGGTGAAAGGAAGAGCAGTCGAAGCGGCTGACTTGTCTAAAACGGAGAGTGCCTGGGCTTGATGATAAGGTTCAACTCAACACCAGGGGGATCTGGGTCGAGCAGAAACCAAGTGAAGACTACAGGCCACAAAACGGGACCGACATCAAAGTCAAATGATTGTACGAAGAGACCTGGTAGATAATAACTTAAAGGCTGGCGGTAGACCAAGCCAGATAAGGACATGATGGACGAATCAGTGCACGGCCGAACTGAGCTTGAGTACGATTCA
The DNA here is from genome assembly GCA_030411635.1 of Fusarium sp. MBC 119. NCBI lineage: Eukaryota > Fungi > Ascomycota > Sordariomycetes > Hypocreales > Nectriaceae > Fusarium > Fusarium sp. MBC 119. The sequence continues at coordinate 547,286 of JAPERM010000010.1, read as the reverse complement.
GTAAATATGTCGGCGTACAATCAGTTGAGCAAGAGGCAAGAGGCTGACCTGATGAGTTCTTGGCGAGATGAACACAACCAAGATTGAATCAAGATATCGGATTCGGTATAGATACAGTGCGTACCGCCATCCGATGTCGATAAAGAAGTGGCAGAACGTACCGTACTGTTTACGCGCTTACGGACACTGTGTACCTAGGCACTGTCAACTCCACAGACTCAAGCCATAGCATTCCAGTTTCCCCATCTCCATCACCATCATCTCGAGACTTCTTTCGCAACCGTCGATGGCAGAATTTTCTATCCAAGCTCTGCTGCGCACTATCTCAGTGACTAGAGCAGCGGAACTTTCCCTTGGTTCCATTCAGGAACAGAGGTTGTCTGCATAGGTAGACCTTGTTTTTCCTTGGCCATGCCGACCGACATCTCTACCAACTGTACCAGATACCCGAACTACCCCGTGGTACCGCTCTACTGGAATAGAGCGGATCTTGTTGCCAAGAACCACTTATGATCCTCTGTCCCTCCCAGCTTCCCATTTGATCAGACTCCATGGTCTCAGTAGGCACGATAAAAGCGGCAACACGATGACGAGAATAAACTCGCCGTGGCTGGAACGCGAGAATCACGCCCCTCCCGCTTCTGCAAGGTCCCCAACTTTGTTTCCACTTAAAGATACGCCCTGACGATCAGAACTACCGTTTGCTACGTGGACGCCAAGTTCAACTTAGAACTTGTACTCCCCTCGCTTGCACTTACACTTAGATGCCGAAGAGCCTTACGATCCCTGATCATCTGGCGACTTGGAGAGGGGTCATTACCTCTGTCTTGGATAAGCTAGCTCTAGTGAAGACGCATAACATTGTTCTCAAGAGTGGCAATATGTAAAAATGGGGCGTTCTTGGCCGTCTTTCGGTCCATCGATCTTAAGTGCCTATGACAGACTTCGCACTGGACGTCCAATGAGGCTGGCACCACGATTGCCTACGAGCATTTAACCCCGCTGGATAAAATCTCTGGCAACAACAATGCAAGGATGATGTTCCAGTTCTTTCTCGCCGGCATGGATAATGACAAACTAGGACGCCAGAATGTGTTTCTAGATGTCTCAGGAAGATTGGCTCAAACTCAATCTGGCCATTACTGCAGGCCGATCATTATCGTTGCTTTCAGTCCCGTTTCCCTTCGTGGGGAACTCTGGGCATTTGATTCGCTGATGGCGATACATGATGATCGTCATCTGTCGACCACACAACACAATCTTTCATAACGGGCATGACACCCGTACCGCATACTTGGGTCCGGTGTCTGGACTCGACACTAGAGTCGCAAGCGTGGCTCGACTTATTGGAAAAGATCAGAATGCACCGGATTTGGCTAGTGGGCGTCCAAGTCTTGTCTCGGGGAGTTCCGAGAACTGGTTACTGCTCCAGAGTCGATAAGCCAAAGCCGATGTCTTCTAATGGCAGCCATGGCAAGCTTCCAACAACCTAGGACCGAACTTTTTGTGGCCCAGATTCATACTCAAGCTTCTATTGATGAATTTCATATGCACTACAATCAACAAGATGTTGGATGTCCTTGCTAAAAAGGTTATATTACGATGCATCTCGTGTCTCAGGATCCAAAAAGAGCTATGATCTTCACGGTCAAACCCCATATTCCCCTTCCCGCAAAACGGAGGATCAAGCTCACGAATCTAGCCAAGATTGTGGGTTTGCTGTCACATAGGGCGGATGATGCCCCGAAGTGGGAGGCTATCGCCTCGTCCTATGTCATAACACGCCGTTGCAATGATCACCGAAGATCTTGGACTGGTGTTCCATGAGATGGCCTTCTCACAGTAGAAACCGGGTGTCTGGACCCAAAGAGACAGTATACACATACTCTTAATTCTGTCTTATATCGGCATCATATTGTTCAAGAGAAAATTGGGCCATATCAGGTAGAAGTTTTGAGGTATCAAGATGGTGTGGCTCATGCCTGGCTGTCAAAACCCAATCCGGAGATCTAGACCCCCAACACCCTTGTTGCACATGGTCGCTAACAGGGTTCAGGGTTCGAGATTCGGAAGCTACGCCGATCTGACAGATGCTACAGCACCTTGGAAGTACCGCACCGCACAGCATTGGTCTTTCATGGGCCTGGAGGCTTGGCGGTATTTTGGGTTTACTCGTGAGGCGCTGGACTTCGGTGATGGTTTTCACCGAGGCTCTTGGTAGTGTGCACTTTTCCATACGCTTTCTGACTTCGCCAGGAACCAGAATTCCTTCGGCTGACGGGGGACCCGTAGGTTGTCTGGAGCTCAGCTGGTGGGAGGGTCTCAGAGGCCTCGCCCTTCGGAAAGTCCTTATTAGTCGCGGTCGAGTGTCAGTTTTCTCGATTCCGGGTTTCTGCATTTCTTCACATAGTTCCCAAACGGAGTTCGCTCTTTTATTGTGTTGACCACATTCCCTTTTTCTCCTTTCACTCGTTGATTCCACCCTACACTATTGTTTAAGGTCGAGTTCTTAATCTACTTCAGTCTTATTTGCGAGTACAAGGCATTTGTTCAGATCATACATCATCTACGCCTCCAAATAACCCAAGCAGACTGCCTGCTACCCACTTCGGCATCAGACATCGACATATTCAGTCCCTACAGCATTTATCCTCAGAGCAACCCTTACGATGCTCTTGTTAAGGGTACTGGCTGGTCTTACCAGTTTGGTATCGTTGGTAGAAGCTGGCAAGACATTGTTGGCAGAAGCCGCTGCCAGTCAGTCCATGGACTTGGGCAGCGTATTAGCGAGCCATCCTAAGCTCTCTACCTATTACAAGTTGATCCAGGTATGCTAATTATGTTCATTATCGAAGACAGGTGTTAACAGTTGTTGTTTTAGAGATACCCTGATATCCTGATGCAGCTGCCAAGCTATGATGGTGTCACTGTAAGTTTGTTCACGATTTCAGACGAGATTCTTGGCAAAGACATATCTAACACGCCTTAGATCGTTGCACCCTCGAACGATGCGTTTGATCAGATCCCTTATTCTGCCCTTTCCAACATCTGGGACCCGAACGATAAGAAAACCACCGTCCCACTTCTTCAGTATCATATCCTCCAAGGCACGGTAAACACCAACAAGCTCAAGGCGGGTCCCGCCTATGTCAAACCTACTCTCCTTCTTGACCCTAAGTGGAGCAATGTCACTGCTGGCCAGAACATTCTCATCACCAAACAGCCCGATGTTGTCGTTTTCAGTACCAGGCTTGGCAACCGTGCCACAGTCATCAATAACGACATCATGTTCCAGGGTGGTCTCATTCAGATTGTAGACAGTCTGTTAATTCCCCCGTCTGGTATCCGGCAAGTTATGCTGGCGAGCAAAGTCGAGTCGTTTCTTGGTGGTCTCTTCAAATCTGGCGTCATGCCTGACCTTGCTGATCGTCAGGATATTACTATCTTTGCGCCCAGAGAATCTGCCATGGAGGATGTCGGAAGTGCACTCAGCAAAATGAGCGTAAAGGAACTGGCTCGCGTCATGGGCTACCATGTCGTTCCTGGAAAGGTTCTAGTCTCGACCGATCTCGACAACGCTACGTCACTCAGGACATTGTCGGGTGATGAACTCCATGTCCGACAGATTGGTAACGAGAAATTCATCAACTCAGCCAAGATCATTTCGACCGATACCCTCATCTCCAACGGAATCCTGCACATCATATCCAATGTCAACAATCCCAAAGACGACGACGCGGCTCCTAATCCCAGCCTCTGGGCTCAAAAGCCAGTCTTCAGCTCCGCTATGATCGATAACGTCTTTCATTCGGCTGTTCCGTGTACCTCAAACTGCCCAGTGACTACTACGCCAACGCCTACACCGGCAGACCAAGCAGAAAATAACGCAGCCGCTACGCCGTGGTTCACAACGAGGTCGAGTCAAGGTGTAGCAGCGGCTCGGGCTACAGCACACATTGCCGGTGCTGCACTGGGTATCATGGGTGTAGGCGCAGGAATGGCTTTCCTATGATGCGAGAGGATATCGATATAGAGTCATGGTGTCTTTTGCCTTGTTTCTGACTTTGAGCTTTGGTGTTTCGGCCCGGTCACTTGTCTCCAGTAGTTTAGATCCATATGTTCCAATCAATACCCCGACAGTCGTTAACGTAACTGTTCATTTTGAATTTTCTCGGCTCTTCTTTTGGAGTCCTAGCTGTCTGGGCCATCCCATCACTCCACACTACTCGTGACTTCGCGAAACAGCTTGTGGATATAGAAGGATCATGCGTTTGCCAAGGTTTGCTAGGACATAAGCTCACGATCCTGTTCATCACTTGGACTCATCAAATACGGCCGTAACGGGTAATGTTACCCTTTTGTATTGTATGAAAAGTGATTGGTGGCTATTCGAGACAAGCGCTAGTAATTCAAGATACGGCCCGGATACTGGATCCATTCTCCGCCCGTAATATCACAAACCACATGGTAATCCCTGTCTCATGCGAGTGGTAATCACATTCACTCCGCGCATGACTTGCCGCATACGACGTTAAACACCGACTTGATTCATGAAACAGACTCGCCTGTCAAAGCGCACGGAAGATACCGTTCCCAAGTCTAGGGTAGACCCTGTCTGCCAGGGAATCCCAGTTCGTGGGGTAGTCAACCTGTCGATGCTCGGTAGACAGCCGTGTTAGGAAAAGCCCGAAATCTGTAACTAGGGAAATAAAACGGTCGAGGTCTTGGATTGACAAGGCTGCTTACTCTGTGTGTATGCTTGAAAAGGAAGCTAGGATTAGGGGTCTTATATGTAATGAGTGTGGATCGGCAGGCTGTAAGTCAAACGGTCACACAAAGAGGTACTGAAGGAGGTAAAGGGTCTGACGATCCAGTCATGTCGAAAAGGGGAGCTCTGGTATATCTGTCCATTAAGAAGGAAATTGGTAGGGTATAATATATGATCCCTAAAGACAAGTCTACACCTGGACTATATACCGTAGTGCTTCTATATTGTAGGGAGACATCCGATCATCGGATAGGTTAATGAGAAGAGGGAAATCAGCAGACCCGCTCTAGACCTTGTTCTGTCATGGCACTCGGCGACCAACTAACCATTTTAGCTCGGTGACGGTTGAAACAGGCTCGATGATATGGAAACGGCGCGAAAAGAACATGAATCAGTACCATGGCCATTATGGATATCGAAACCAATAGGTCCCCCCACCTAGAAGCTCCAGCCTACCTGTCAAGAAGCAGTGCCAAGCATCCAGAAACATTCAACTCGAATATAAGAGGCCCCCGACAAACCCCGTCAGCCCAATGGGCAATGCTCAGAGGGGATCATATCTCAGTCGTTCATGCGCCAAGCCGCTTCACCGGTCTGCTGTCCCTTCCTCAGACTCTTCCGTTGTCCCCCACAAGCCGCCCCCAGTAAGCTTTCTGCAGCAGTTCTGACAGCCGACAGCGTCCTTCAGGGCATCCCTGGGTCGGACTCGTCCCTCGCCTCCCTCGCCCTCACCCCCAAAGGCGCAGATCTTGTAACCCATGCCACATCGCTGTCATCGTGTGGCTTATCCGTCTCGTTCGACCGGTGTCTTGTTTAGGGGTCACATCTTCAACCCTGGCGTGATCGTCCCACGAGGCGCGGAGAAATAGCCATGGGGACACGCTGCAGGTTAAGTGACTCGCCATCGCTCGCCAAACTCCCCTTTCCCGCCTACTGTGGCTTTTACCCTCCCACGACGTAGATCCTCAAGGTATGAGTTTCGGGTGGCGGGACAGGGGGTTCTTCTTTGGGGGACGATCTTGGCTTCGAGAAAAGCAGAGCCCTTGTCATATCAATATAACTCAAAGAGGCTTGATCGGCAGAGCATGCCCGGGTAAAGATAGCGAAGACTGTAAGCAACAGTCTTCAGTTTAAAACAATGTCCAGCTGTGCGGAGGAGATGGCGGCGGATTGGGCTGAGGAGGAGGGACGCGTGGGCCTCCTGGAGGTGTCGGCGGAGGGTCAGGATCTTGCGATTTGAGAGAGATCGGGCGTAGCTGAGGCATACGCAAAATGTGAGGTATCATGAATGAGTAAGGAAGTTGTGAAGACCGCAACTCAGGAGACATGTGGGCGAGGGATAGAGGACGCCCGACGTCCTCCAGAGGTGCTAGTCGAAGTTAAAAGTAATATCCGATAGATTCAGCCCAGGTCTGATGTTATATTCTTCAAGATCACTGCCGCCCCCAGCATCCCAGTGAGTCGGTGCAACGCTGTCCCTCCTAATGAGGCTCACGTTTCGCCAATTGACGACATGACACGACATGTACCTTGTCCAGGATATTGTTCAAAACAACTAGTAGCTCTCGTTATCCACGTTTCTCAACACGGCCAGCCGCGCAAGGTGTAGTAAACGGCATGTATTTCCGCGCCCCGCGCCCGAGGTTCAGGCTTTGGAAGCCGGAGTCTCTCGCTGTTCCTCAAAGGATCATCATCGTCATGCCCAAGCCTGATCGAGGTTCACACTAATATGTTGACCGCGCTGGGCACATCAGGTGGCCAAATGAATGAGGGGAATCAAGCGGGCACGACGAATATGTTACCCAGATGAGTAGAGTCAAGGTAATTTGGTAGGGTTCAGGGCCCGGGCCAAGGAAGCAAAGAGCGTGCGCTAAATAGGTACCGGTATGACTATGGCACAGCCACTGATATACTCATCGGTGATTTGAGCCTCAACCAGAAAGTATCCATCTTTCTGGAAAGTGCTATTCTGTAGCAGGTTTGAGATAGCGGGCGGCCGCGTGGAGTTCGTATGGATGACAAGGAGTCTGAGGCACCCAAGGAATGGCCCAAGATAACACGCAGGGGCATTAGTGAAGTGCGTCACACTGTTCTAGGCTCACCACAGCCGGCGTAGTTCATACAAGCTGAAAGTCAGCTTGTCGTTTATGACAGAGTTCACTTAGAGAGAACAACCGACGTCCCAAAGAGATTGGCGGGGTCCCAATGTGGCTGACGAGGTCATTGTTAAGGTGAAAGCAGTCTGAGTGATCGGACTGACCAGCACCGTACATTATCTCATCTGGATCATGAGTCCTCGGTAGCTTACCCGACCTGGACCATGCGATACATATGTTGTCCACGTCTGAGCCAGCTCTCGCACGAAAGCCTGGAACTTTGGCAGATTTTGGACTGTTCCAAGCTTCAACCAGCGCACCAAAACAACAAACGATACGCCACACACCTACCTTTTGTCGTACCACGCTGGCCATGCAAGGGTCCTAAAGGAGTAATACGGTGAAACGGGTTCTGCGTCCGAGCACGAACCGAGGCGCCTTCTCTCTGGCCTCAGAATCTCTTCTTAGAAGCTTTGTATCTGATCAGGAAAATTCTCCCAGTATGGCCAGACGGGAAAACTTGCAACGATGGTGGGACGGCCAGGAACTGTGTCTTTAACCGTACCCTACCTGACCCGGGATGCCGCCATTGGCTACCATGCGAATGGATCACATGCTGGGATGCTCTCTGGCGGTGGATATTTGTTGCCGTGACCGTTGTGAGCGACGTGCGGCTGTGCAACGGCTGTCAACGTTTCTGATATACACCAGTGTACTGAGTAAGACACATGCATAACTCTAGCCAGGGAGCCGATATCCGCCAACTGCCAAAGGTACATTGTTGGCATTGACCGCCATCTGAGTGACCTATATCGCAGCACGTGTGTGATATCACGGCCGCTATAGATACTACTAATGGTGTCAGATCTGCATTATGTCAAATACGTACACTTCATTCGCTGGACGCGATGTTGACAGCTGAGCCATGGCTCGGGTACTGGTTCAAACGGCTAAGGACTCCTTTCTTGTCGGAGGGAGGGCATGACAGATCGTCGCAGCGGGAGTGGTGGCCGACTGACAGCGGACCCTCTTAAACGGTGGCCCGAGCCAAGCTCAAACCCAGACCCTGGCTGACCGGTTCATGGATCTTGCTTGTAAAAGCTGCGTCACAGGATCGGGTTTCTCTCAGCCCTATAGGAGAAACCATGGTTCTTATGAAGGACGCGGAGGCCATCCTTGACGCTCAGATTGGCTTAGCTTGACGTGTTGTTCGCGCCATGTTGCTTTTAGTTGCCATTTATGCCATGCAAGTGCTGCTGTGCTTTGGTGCATGATGGAGTGTTGGTTGCAACGAACTATCGTGAAAAGTATAGATTTTGCCAAGACTTAATCCACTGAACACGGATACCGTTATCCCCACACCAGGCACTGCTAGTGGAGCGGGGAGAGAGTGACAAATGGTAGATGAGATCTGGTCATCCCTGAACGGCCGATGTGCGTTCGTACAAATGAAGCAGAGGCGGCGGCGGCTGCACAGCGTTCAAAGTACATCCCACTTCCCGGTGAGAAAGCAGCAGGCTGATGATCCATGAAGCATGAGGAGCGGCCCCTACCTGTCCCGCCCACGGCAAATGCCCATGAAACATGGAAAGAAGATCAAAGTCACGCAAGTTGATCATTAGTAGCGACAATCGGCTGATGAGCGTATGTTTGATAACATCGCGACGGAGCAAAGATCCGGGCTCGAATAGAATAGACTAGAGTTTCATAAAAGCTCAGCCAGAAGCATCTTCATCGAGTTTTGTTATGCATACATTTCGATCTGGTCACGAATGTCAGCTTGTCAATTATAAGAAGATTGCAAGTGACCAACTTGTTTTCGGAAGCTAGTTAAAACCTAGGGCCTGCCCCCCTTTACTTTGTCCCTTTTCCTTTCACCCCGTAACGCCAGTCGGAAGTCAATTAATTACACCTGGCTGCTCGTCTCTTATTTGGGACCGCGCCCTCGGCTGCGAGATCGACTTCGGTCTTCATAACCATCGTAGCTGCCGCGGCGTCTCGTCTCGTAGTCATCATGGCGACCAGCTCCTTTCCGTTTGGGCCCTGGGGATCTTGATCGTGACCTTGAAGAATAAGAATGATTGGATCGACTGCGGTATCGACTCCCACCACCACGAGAAGGAGGTGGACCAGCAGATGATCTGGAAGGTGAGCGCGACCCTGGACGATACACGTCCGACCTTGGCCCATACCGACCTCCTGGAGACGTGCGACGACGGCCTCCTCCACCACCCATACCTGTGTTTCCTCCCATGCCTGCACCAGGGGGTCCCCCACGCGCTCCCGCAAAAGGAACTCTGGGGTCGATGTTTGCTCCACGCCGAGCGGTTGGGGGAGCAGGAGAGAGCTTGCGACGGGGGAGTACTATAGAGACATTGATGGCTGAGCCGTCTACCTGCGCCTCATGCATGTGGGCGATCGCGGTTTCGGCATCCGCCTCGTAGTCGTAAAGTATGTACGCCGTGCCACGGTTGGTCCCAACTGTGTTGATATGATCAGTTGATGTTTCGAGGTGTCAAGGTACAGGGAGAGGGTTTGATCGTCTTACAAGTCCTGTTAATTGGAAGATCAAGGTCCTTGATGCGGCCAAACTGCCCAAAAATTTCGTAGAGATGCTGCTCATTAATGTTCTTTGATAATCGCTCCACTACAATCTGTTTCCAAAAGTTTAGCCTCCAAAATCACGGGTTGGATACTAGTAATTAGGACAAGGCAACACATACCTTGGTGCTCTTGACGGGCGGAGTGCCACTTCTATCTCTGTCGTTGCGCTCACGGCCACGGCTCCAGCTATGACTCCGGCTGTGGCTTCGACTCCGACTGGGGCTGCGGGTACGACTTTTGTAACGGCCATTGCGACGCGGGGGCGTTGGGGATCGAGCAGGCGATCGCGAGTCACGATGATGGCGGCGCTGGGGTGAGCGGGAGTACTCAGACCGAGGAGTAGGCGAGCGTGTGCGCGACCGGTAACGGCCTCGGGATGGCGAGCGCGAAGCCATTGGATCGTGGGCACGTAGCCTCAGCTAAGACTGGGGGTTGTCGCGTATTGAAGTTGGTGGATGGAGCTTGTAAACGCGAGATTCGGCAGTTGGCAGACGGGCGGTTTACCGTTCTAGACTTCTTGACAGGTGATCACGTGAGAGCTGCAGTGACGCGACAGCACTGTACATATGAGGCTCTGAGTACTGTACACATGCCCGTTCTATCTCCAGAGAACGTCCGACTTCACTCAAGATCTAGACCAGGGCATGTTTCACGCAGCTTACTGATTGTTTTATCTGATCAAGTTCCATAGACTAATGCGTCTAAGCAGCTAACCTCCTTCCAAATCATGGAAGCCGTCTTGACACACCACGTCTTGTTGATCCCTACTCCAAATGTGAAAGCTCGCAGATATCTCGATATTGCCTTGCAACCTAACTCCAGTGCCATGCGCCAACTGTCACGCTGGCTACGAATGCCTGTTCCCACGTTTGGAATACATGCGTTTCATCAAGGCTCGGCTAGAGATAAACGAAACGTCTGGTACTAGTTTGCATCCAACTTAGGTTGTGGATTGTCAGCAGGCATCGGACTGATGTCTCCGCTCGCATGGCCGGTCTTTGTGTCAGATGAAGCCTGAGGTGCTTTGCTTGTTCCCTTGCTCTTCGTCGCATCTGCCATCATGATCATCAGCAACTGTGTTTCGCTCTACCAAAGTTCGCTTAGACGTACTCAAGAACCTGGCCCCTAGCTTTCTCCAGATACTCATACGTGTCTCAACAGATTCCTGTTGACCCTGTTCCGTGATGTTGTTCTCCTGAGGTGTCTGATGCTGGTCCTTGCTCTCTACATTGCCATCTTCGACTTGTCGCAGCAGACCCTTGACTTGGCGGCGCTGTTCGAGACCCCGGACGAGAAAGATGGAGGATATCAGGATGGCGAAGAAAAGGATGGCGCCCACCATCAGGCCGATCTCGAGACGGCTCATGGGTCTCGAGCCCGGGCTTTCGGGCTCGGGCTGGGAAGAAGTATTAGGATTCTCAACAGCCATTATGTGTTTCGTAGGAGGCGTTTTTGGTAGCAAAAAAGGATTTGTTGACGTAAAGGCGTTGCTCGAACGAAGCAAGTTGTCAAGACGAGCAAGGTTGTGTAAACATCCAAAAAGAAGGCCTAGCGCAAAAGAAGTGTGAAGCAGTTGTGTGAAAGGGATTAGCAAAAGAGATGCCGAAACTAAAAGTTGAAGAGCATACAGTCGTTAACTGCCAACAAGTGTCAGTGGCATTCAAAAGTCACTCAAGTGCTAATTCACCCTTAAAAACTGCTCAAGATCTTCGTCTAGAACCTCATCTTTGGCCGACTCGCATCTGGGACATGAGTTCCATTACCATTACTGATTCGTACGAGTATTCTCAGTTTGTTCAACCACCCGAGCTGCTTGTTCGCTAATTCGACTCTGCTGTGTTCTCTGGCTCTGCTTCGTGGGCGAGTCGTTTCTGGCTGGACGGTTGGTGATTGACCGAGGAGGAAGAGGTTGGGAATGTTCTCTTGTGTCTTTTTACAGCAATTCCATACACAAGAAATGAATAAAGAAGAAAGTGAATGAAAACAAACCACACACGTACGACTCGCGGTGATAGTGGGCGGCTAATGGCCTATGTACAAATACTGGTTAATTCGCCCCGTTTTATCATATGACCGAGTTATGGATAAACTGTTTAATGATTCCAGATAAACTCCTAAAACAACCCCTCTGTCTTGTTGACGCTAAATCATGATTCCTACTTTACAAGACTGGTCTAGTTTCGGCTCTGTGAGGCGTTTAGAGACTTGCTTGAGGTCTTGGCAGCATCGCGAAGTCGGGACTCGAGGTTAGAGTCACCAAGCATAACCCGGCCATGGGCAACAAAGTCGTCAAAAACAGGGCCCAGGGCGTCAGAGCGGAGGTCACAGCCATAGTAGAACAAAACGTTGCCGTTCTTGTTGAAGCTTCCATCGGCCTTCTCGAAGAACCAGGTCAGGTTCTCATCCTCCTCGCTGACGGTCCAGACAAGGCTGGGGTGTTCCTTCTTGATGGCGGCAAAGACGTTCTCAGCGATGTTGCTGAGCCAACCAGACTTCGTGATGCTCAGGGTTGCAAATGTGGCAATAGGTCGCTCCTCACTAGCAGGCAGGACAACAGCCAAGCACTGCATACTATCGTCATAGTAGGCATTGAAGTTCTTTTCCTTGAGTAGGTCGACGAAGCGGTCAACGGTGGCTTCAGCGTCCATACCCTCACGATCACGAACCAGGGTCTGCTTGAACTTGCCAAGGTCCTCAATCTCATCAATAGAGGAGATCTTCTGGACCTTGTCTCCTCGACGAATCAGGGTACCGGCACCAGAATCAGTGAACAGCTCCTTCTGCAGGTCGCTGGGGTGGATAATGGCAACGGATGAGCTGCGGGGGAGATTGTCGAGGATTTGCTCCTTGATCTGCTTGATCTTGAGTCGCGTTCCATATCGGCACCAAGGCTGGGACATCAAGTTATCGTATTCGGCGTCTAGATTAATAGCAGAGATCTTCTCGCCATCACCATCGTACAATCCACCCTTCTCCGAAAGATATACGACCTTCAAGGGCTCGAGAGCACGGGCGAGCTCGGCGGCAGCGACATCGGCGTTGACGTTGAGGAGGCAACCATCCTCGGATTCGGCCATGGAAGTGAGAACGGGGATGTAACCAGCCTCAATAGACTTCTCAATAGCTTCCTTATTGATCTTTGTGATCTTTCCAACATATTGCCACTTCTCCTTGTCAAGGTAGTCAGCTATAAAAGCACCGCTAATAGATCGTGTTGCAACACCAAGCTCATCAAGACGGGTGATAAGCTTCAAATTCTCCTCGAGGAAAAGCTTTCGAGCCACACTAAGAGTTTTGGCATCAGTAACTCGGATACCCTCCTCGAATTGAGGCTCGACACCAGCCTCCTCCAACAGCCGGTTAAGCTGAGGACCAGCGCCATGAACGATGACAGGGTAGAGACCGAGTTCGTAAAGGAAGAGCATGCTACGGCAGAGCTCATCGAGGTAGTCGGTAAGGATGGCACCGCCAACCTTGATAACGGCGAACTTCTGAGACTCGACCGAGGTGAAGAGCTTTAGGTATTGCTCACCCTCCCGCCTGCTGCCAATGCTGCTGAGGGTCTGCGCAACAATCTCCCGAGTCCTATCACGAGAAGGTGAGGAGGCCAGAGCTCGCGAGGTAGTCGAAATAGCTCGGCTGGCGTTGAGGGATCGGAGCGTGTTCGGAGCAGTCTTGGTACTGGCAAGAGCAGCGACGCGGGGAGCGGCTCGTCGGGCACCAGCCCGGATAGCTCCAGAAATGGCAGCCTGCATTTTCCTCAAGGTTTTGAAGCCAATTGACTCGGTGATGAGCGATTGTGAGCGGGCAATGGGCGGAGGGGAAGGGAGGGGAGAGAAGAGAGGAAAGTTGAAGGGAGAAGGTGGACTTATGACTCTTTTTGGAGAAGAGACAGGCACAGCAAGGCGAGTCAGTCTGGGCGGGAATGATCCTGGGGTTTTAATGGAGGGGCAGCAAAAGCCGACACCGCTCTGGGCGCAAACTCCCAGCGCTAGTAGATAGGTACTGGGGTTGCCCTGCCCGCAGATTGACCATCATGGGTAGAAATTTTCATATGACAAAAAGAAGCGTGTGTTGTTGACTTGCATCTCTACTTAGGCACATCGTTTCTGCGGCTTAGAAGTATAACAAACAGAGTTGTGATACTCTTTCAATTGAAGCTAATACACAATTGAAGCCGTGAGAACGGTTGTGAAGAAGGAAGGAAAACTCTTCCCATTTATCCGCAGATCTCTCCCTCTCGTATCCAAGCCGTGAGGTACCGAGCCGAAGAGCACTTAGCGCGACTACTACCGAAGAAAATTCGCTGATGGTGATGAGGCATTATCAATCAGTCGGCGTTATCAATCTATTCACCTGCAGGTAGTATCCATGCGGCCCGCGGGGTGTGAGAACGGCCCACCAAGATCTGAGTATCTTCTATGCCTCTATTCTTAAATTAGATAATTTTGACCCTAATACTTATAAATAAAATCAATTCTTTAGAAGAGTTTAGGGCCTACACTTATACTGGTATTTTTATAATATTATTTCGGCTTAGTGGAATACTACCAGCCATTCTCATGTTTTTCTACACCCTCTAGGCGGCTACCTAGCAAGCCCACTCGGAATGACGCCAACCAAGGACCCATCCATGGCTACCGTACTCCAAGACTAGAGGCTGCAAGGCCTCTCCTTCGTTCCTCATCAACGGGCCCATCGATGTGTGTAAAGAGGTTCCACTCTCGGAGTACTTGCTCGTCTAGGCCTGGGTCTAGTTCGTCCAGATGCCAGTCACCGACCTCATCGGATGGATAGGTCTGCCATGGCAATACTGAAGATATCCTGCTCGGAAAAGCCCCATGACTATGACTCCATAAGAGACCACTCGCGCTCCCAGCTCATGAAAATCAGGGACCAATCCTTTGTCATTGGCTCCAGAATTTCAACGAAAAACATCGTTTCATCACAACCAGTAAAGCAACAAGGGAGAAGCAGACATTTGTGATTAGAAGATGCGCGGAAAGGTATACATCTCAATTAATCGGGGAACGCCTAATCTCATACATCCAGTCCGGCCTGGCGTTCCAGGAGCACCACTGAGACCAAGTCACCAGTGGCCAGCTCCGGGAGCAAAACATTGCCAGCATAACATGACCGGGGCCCAACGAGAACTAACTCCACCGTGCTCAAATCATATTCCGTTGCAATAATGGCCAGTTGCCCAAAAGTTCCATTTCCCATGGTCGTAGCTTGCCATATTCGACATCGTCATGTCCCAGCGTGTGCATCGTGAGGACCAAGTACCCAAAGCGGCAGATCGAGCAATTAGCGGGTAGCCACAACTGAAATAAGTTAGCATCAATTCGAGTTCGTGTGCTTAATTGAGGATAAAACATACCAGAAGGGACAATGATGATAACCAGTAGAATGATGATACCGATAATCAGACACATGCGCATCTTCATATCCTTCCACCACATTTGTTTACGGACCCTGTTGGCTCCCCGGCGGAAACCTTGTGCCGAGACGGCCAAGTTGTCGGTCTTATCCTGAAGAGCATCGAGGCGCTCACCACGCTGAGAAACCTTGTTGATGTTGTCACGCATCACACCCACGGTATCATCGATTTGCTAACGAGCATGTTAGCACTGGCCCAAAAAGAAAATGCATACTGGCGCTGGCGTTTTCGAGATGTATGATTGAGGACTGGACACTAGGCATGGACAATTTAATGATGACATGCTGTCCGCAGGATGACGGGAGCTCACAGGGCATAGCAAGCAGCGCTTGGCCGGTTGGCTGGCCAGCTGACAATGCGTCACTGCGAAGAAATCGGGTTGGAGTAATTGTCGAATCTTTTGGCATGAGTAGTTGATGTTTTGTTACCAACAAAGCAGCCATATCGCATGTCGTTCGTGGCAACCGTAAGGAGACGTCATTCGTCATCAATGGTTATTGTCGGTAGGTGTCGCAATCCATACTCGTTCAAAAACACCAGCGCATCACAGAAATCATCAAAATCAACTCACAGCTTGTAGCGCCTGCGTTCTCGCATTGCCGCCAGCGCCCTGCTGGGCTCCTTGCTGGCCGCTGGGGATGTAGGGGTCGTAGGGGGCTTCCTGCTCAGGCATTTTGGCTGTAATCGTGGAGCTGATAAGTCGCTAGAAAATAGCAAGAGGGTATCGATCGGAGAAACGCGAAAAATTGAGGATGGATGGGATAAAAGTCGGATCTAAGTCGTCGTGTGGTGTCGTTGTGATATGCGAAAGGAGGAGGTTGGCGTAGCGAGGTTGGAAGAGGGAAGATGATTATGAGACGTTGCGCTGGTCCAGGCGAAACGAGTAATGAGTGACCAGGTTGCAGGTGAAGGGCGGAGCTGGTTTGGGGCGCTGCACTGGGTGACGAGGCCCCCGGGGGGACCGGGCTTTTCGACTGCAAGTGCTGAGCCTGAATTGGGCTCCATAGCTAAGTACCGCTACTTTCATGCGAAGGTCTAAGCATTGCATCTTTGTTCTTGTTGCTGCTGGGGCTTACAGAATGATTGAGTTTCTTTCTTTCTTTCTTACAATTCTATATTGAGCACATACGAACGCATCAAACATGCTAAGGCGTTGAGAGTGTCCTCTACAGCTTTGTGTAACTATCAAAGACATTTCTACCACCCACCTTGAAGTGCAGCAGTCCATTAATCGCCAAGCTTGGGGGACGGTACATCGCCTCTCGATTCCTTAGTCGTGGTACCTAACGAGGCTGAAGACGAACTGGATGATGACAGGCTCATGTGATACCTCAGGTGCGTGCCATGGTTTTAGTAAGCGTGGATGAAGCGAGGCTGGTCGTATTCGTATTCATGCCTCAGCCACAGCCAGCCACTCTCGCCCCAGTAGCAAGCCACAAAGACAGCATCAAAGTTGACATCGCACCGTTTGAACTAAGAAATTGGCGCGTTCCGCAACTGGATGTGACTGTTTTGGCATGAATTCATCAGTCATGTGCCAAGATAGTTTGAACCACAAAAGCATTGGGTACATATTTGCAACATCTTAACGGGTATAAAAATTCGGTCAATGATCGGTCGGCATCAAAAAGTTGATTTCATGTGGCGAGAACTGCACATATTGTTTTGCGATGCTCGATCGAGTTTTGAAATCGTATTATGTATAAGCGATGTCTGATCAGATCAGCAACGTTTCAAGAATCCCAATTGATGAATGATTCCGGGAACGGAGTTGTGGCGTTGAAAGAGGGTCGAAGTTGCGGTGGCGATGTGTTCGTCAGGGTGCCTTTGGGCTAAACTAAGAAGTTGCTAATGCGAGCGAAGAGTAGATATCTGTCAAAAATGTTAGTAGATCACAGTAAACGGAAACAAAGGACGAGACGAAACTTACCCATCATGTTTGCTTCGACATACCTGCAATAGTATGTGCGTTGATATGAGCTTTCGGTTCTGCTGAAGTGGAAGTTCGCTGTGTAGATATGGTGCTAGATAAAAATTCGATGCATTTCGATACTGGTAGTAAGTCTATGGCGATGCTGATTCGTGAATTGTGGCAGTTGTTCTGGGAGCAAAGCTCTGGTATGACAGCCGCCAAGGGGGGCTGGCACAATTATACCCATCAGATCAGCTTGGTGACGACTCCAGATGAAAGTAATTATACATAGGGCTGTCAAAAACCAATCATTTTCCTATCATAATGATGGAGGGGCGTCTCGCGCTGTGGGAGACCGCGCCAATGATGGAACCTGGGGACTCAAACGGTACAGTAGAAGGCATCGAGAATGATCGATGAGTGTCTAGGCTCAGCCAATGATACTTTCAGGAGCTTCCGTCAGCGTTGAGCCAATGAATAGACACGGACGATGGTCCGAGATACAAAGATGACCCTCCACAATCGATCGAGCTACTGGATTTGCAGTCTTCTGCGAGCCTGGCATACATGAGACTGTTTATTGGAAGATCATTCGGGTCAGAATACTACCGAAATCATATTGGTTGGTTACAGAGTGGCCAAGTTAAATGCTCGAATGCACAGTGTTGGGTCTATGTTCTGAAGATTTCTACCATTAAGGTACCTTACCGGCACATATCATATTAGATCCACGTGAATTGCACCGGAGAACGAACTAAACCCATGTAACCCATGGCAGTCCATTCCATCCATCCATCATCTCTCCCTGATTGTATTAACCTCCCTGGTTTTATCTACTCGATGCCATCACCACACTTTCTGCTTGGCTACAACCATCCCGGCATTTGACCCAAGAAATGTCCAAGAGATATCGTCAACTACTCCCCGTCCCCCAGACAGAAGGCTCTTCTTCCAACTCGCATCCTTCTGGGTCCTCTTCAACTCCTCGATCTTCGAGCGACGAGCCATTAAAACGACAACGAATCGGAACACAACTAGCATGCAACTCATGCCGCAAAAGGAAGATTCGTGTAAGCTCCTGAAGCACCAACTCTTGTTATCCCCCTTTGCCCTCTTAACTCGGTCTCTCAACTAGTGCGATGGTAAAAAGCCTCGTTGCGATTCTTGTCGACGCCGAGGCGAACAAGAACCATGTATCTATGCCGAGACTCGTGCCCCAGGTCAGACAAGCAAAGAGACAGAGCAAATACTCGAAGTGTTCGAAATTATGAAAACAGGACCGGAAACTCAGGCCATCGATATCCTCCGAATTCTACGAAGCCATGCGGACCTTGACACAGCCATGTCAATAATCCAACCACGAATAGCACAACATACTCCCGGCCAAGAACGAGCTATCGGGAATCCACGACATCTTGGGCTCGAGTTCGAACTCATGGCAAGGCATTCTCTAGCCTTCCCACCGCTTCGGCCCCTAGAATCCAACATACTAAAGTCAGTTGGATCATGTTGCGAAAGCCTCGGCATTCATCATCTCGTTATCGAGCTATTCCCTTTGAAGGTCTTTTCGACTGACACTCAGTAGGGAGGTCTTCAACACTGGCCACGCGTCAACCACCGACAGCGAAAACGATAGCTCAATGACCAACGATGACTCCAATCCGTTCCCTGCGCATAATTCTATTCAAAGTCCGGTACCACCCCTCGATCCTTGCGACGAGCGACTAGAGGAACTGGACATGAGCTTCTGGACTGCGGTGCCTATCCCCTCCGATCTAGCTGCCAAAATAATATCGTTGTACTTGGAGACAGATCACCCTCTATTGGGTGCCTTTGATCCGAATCTCTTTGTGAACGATATGATCAACTGTCGAACTGAATACTGCAGTCACCTGCTCATCAGCGCAGTCATGTACTGGGGTTGTGTAGGTGGTCTCGAGCATACCCAGTAAATCACTCGTCTCGCTGACAACACAACAGCAAATGTATAATGCATTCGATTCCAGTGTCAAGCATTACAGACCTCAATTTTGCGAAGAGGCAGAAAAGAGGTGGACAGAAGAAAAGTGGAGGGATTCTCTCCTGACTCTTGCTGCAACACAATTGCTGGGCTTAGCATATCTAGGCGATGGAAAGGATCATTACGTCTTGACCTATGTATCGGAAGTAAACTCAATGGGTACACGTATGGGCCTTTTCGGCGTCGAGTCTAGCGTTGCAATCTCCAAAACACGGGAACTCAGCCCTGAAATGCAAAGCGCAACATCCTATGCGGCTTGGGGTACGTTCAATTGGATAGTGTAAGTTGATACAACAAGCAGAGGCCGAAAACTCGACGATACTGACACCCTTAGACTTATGGCTCTGTTTTATCAACAGCCTGGCCTTTCATATCCCGATTACCCCCCTTTATTACCAATACCGGGCCATGGATGGCATCATGTCGCTGATGGCAGCCCTGAGTCTATTCGGCAAACTCTGCAGTTGAGGTACATGGGCGATACGTTCCCATTCCTCTGTCGGTTCTGGCGAATAATCCATGAAGTTACTTTGAAATACTACCGCGATCAGCCTTTTCCGCGCGAGGGTCTTAGCAGCCATGTTACACTCTCATTTGCTGAGTATAAATATCGCGAGCTTATAGCTTGGGCAGAGACATTGCCTCCGTCAATGATGCGCTCAGAGCAGAGCCCGCATCATGTTATGGTCTTTCAGTACGTTGCAAAGTTCTTGCTGTTCCCTAGCCTATTTCCTATTGAGTGAGATCTAACTTCACTGCAGTATATGGCTCCATGTAGCCATTCTTAGCATTCTACGCCCTTTTACGGTTCGAGCGAGAGACTCTCCCAAAGTATTGAGTCTCAAGACGTTTCCCTGTAAGAGAAGCTCACCTGACGCTGCTTACAAGGCGTCGGTGAATCAACTCAAACGCCTCATAGTGGTGTACCGAAAGAATTACAAATGTTCGACTTACACGATGTTATGGCATACAGCCTTGATCCATGTCGCCAATGCAATCCTTGGCGATAGTAAAGATCCCGCTTGGCGCTTTTACCTATTTTTCTGCATCCAAACCTACGCAGGCCTGCGGCGGTCCTTCCGTTTTGCGGAAACAATTGGTCGGAGTTTAGTATCTATGACACTTCAGCAAGGTAACTTATCAGCAAACGAAGCGCGACGGTTGATGGAGCAGTTCGAAGAGAATAGGTTGAGTAGCTCATCGGATATCATCCGGGCCACGTTTATGGCTGACTTAAATCTTGCCATGACGGACCCTGGGGAGGCAAGCGTGGAGAGTCTATCTGACCGATTTGAGGATATAGCGTTATTCCGGGAGTTCACGAATGGGGGAGATTCCAGCGAGGACGAGCCGATGGAATCAGATGACAACGCCTGGGATACGCTGTGAAAGCGCTATGTATCTGAGGCAGGCTGTGATTGTGAGTGGTGAAGTTGAGCCTCATTGTGATGGCTGTTGGCCCAAAGTCTCTCAAAGATATTGAGATACAATAGTAAGTCAAAAATAGAAGTTAAGGGATCAATATAGTCGCGCTGGTTGCAACTGCGTACGGTCAACGGTCAATCAGGGTAGGACATGAGTGTGCAACAAAATAACAACGATTCTTCTCTGAATTATGGCTTTTGGTGAGGCTATGCCAGCAAAGGGTATAGACTAATTCAGATATCTCCTGTGTTTGTAATTGCAATTGATTACTGATGAATTGCAGTATTCTTTATTACCTAGTATCTATCTGCCTTGGTGGGTCACGGCCCGCACGGTTACACTGGGTGGGTAGTCTACGAGTAATGCCCGAGAGACGCCAAAAATAAGGCGGTCGTTGGCGTCTATATGCATGTACCGTGCGCACTTGGCTTGCGTATCGTTACATTAAAACTACTTTATGACGTTATGGCCATAGTGGGAAATCACGGAGATATCATTTTGCAAGTCTTGGCTACGGGGGGTTGACTGAGCGCAGCTCAACTCTGATGCAAGTAAGACGGGATCGACATGAGAGACGACCAGATACAATAAACACGAGGATCCCGCAAAAAGACGCCGTTGTTGATGAATGTCAGCCCATGTTGAAGTCCTTTCAAGAAAGACTTGCCAGCTTACGCACGCACCAACCACGAGAACCGGGGTCTTCATGCAAGTTTATTACCTATGCAATGACAACGGCGTTGTTCTTTAATTTCACTTAGATGTATTTCCCTTTTTCTGCTTGCAGTCGTCAGGCAACAGAACCTCTCACATTCCTAGCCACCGAGCTACCCGGCCACTTGATAGACAGCCTATCCCTTATGATATGCTTCTTTAATTAATACCTCTCAGGTACGAAATAAGCTTGCCATGTACGGATATGGTTTGGCACTTTTTTCCACGCTAAATAGCCCGTATCGTCGGGGCGGAGAGGGTGGAGCTTAGGGCGGCCGTTCCAGGTCTTCCCTCGCTCGTATTGGGAAATCCCCACGTAGCTCGAGCCTGGGGCATGGAGGGAAATCGTCTAATTATGAGCGCTAAATACCGGTACGTAGTTCTCACTTTTCATGGATGGTTGAACATGTCTGAGGTGCCCAATTCACTTACAAAATATGCATTCGTCGAGTGGTAACTCGTAGAGTGAGACAAGGTACCGAGTACAACTAATGACATCGCTGATTCCCATATCTCCATTGTTATGCCCGCAGCCCGAAGCGAGTAGCGGCTCAGAAAACGGTCCTTTAGCTTCTTCCAGCTTTGCTCGTTCCTGTCAAGCTACCTACTTAGGCTGTATATGTACCTCAAGATTGCTAGTCCCAGTACAGTCGATCAACGTAGGTATTTTCAACACGAGCGAGGCACACATTGTACCTTTCAGTCTCAGGCTCTTTTACATGCATGGATGTCTCTTGTTTATCCCTCATGACTGACGTTCTCACTCGCATTCTGCCATCTCACACTTCTCGAGCAATTGAATCCACTTCTGATTGTCCGTTTACATGCAGAATTAGGTTGATTACATGCTTGGTTGGCCTTATATCCGATTCATCCACTCACACTACCCGACCTCCTCCAACTTTAAAGTTCCGTCCATTACGGTACCTTAGCTCCTCCCGCTTCGATCAACCCCTGCTTCCTGTCGCTGTGCCTTCCATTCTTAGGTAGCCAGCCATCCATTCCCCTACCTCCGCTCACGCCCCTCTCTCTTCGTTCTTGGCCGTCATCATCGTCCTTGGTTTCTTTTTTTATTGTCTCCTCCTCCTCATGAAGCTCGACACGCATCGTCGTCGTCGTCGTCTTTGAGCTCATCGCTGCTCACGCTTCATCGTCGCCATGCGCGTTACATGGAGATCAGAGCCGAGGCTCGGTACAGGCGGGCTCATAGCTGCCCTGCTACTGACGCTGAATCGCTTTACTGCCGCGTACCAATTGGATCCTAATTCGACAAGTGAGTTACACCGTGAAACAATCGCTGGGCCACATGTTTGCTAGATCGTTCTTTGAAGACGGCGCATCCTAACGTTAGAAACTCGATTCAGGTTCGATCAAATCGATTGCCAAAGATATTGCCAAGGATATGGTTGGCATGTATCATGGCAATGAGCCTGGCGGCACTCCAGGCCTATTGCCTGACCCCTACTATTGTAACCGATACTCCAATTCATTGGCGTCACTTTGCCTGTTGATACTAACCTATTGCGTTAGGGTGGTACGCCGGTGCCTTTATGGGAACGCTTGTTGACTATTGGGCCTACACTGGCGATGATAGATACGTCAACCTTACCAAGCAAGCCCTCTTGTTCCAAGTTGGCGATCACGATGATTACATGCCCATCAACCAGACGCGAACCGAAGGAAATGATGATCAGGGTTTCTGGGGCCTTACTGTCATGTCGGCTGCCGAGTACAACTTCCCTCATCCCGATCCAGACCAGCCACAATGGCTTGGACTTGCTCAAGCCGTCTTCAATACTCAAGCAGCCCGTTGGGACACGGAGCATTGCAACGGAGGTTTGAGATGGCAAATCTTCCAAGTAAGTAATTAACCTCTATCATTTTAGACTCGTCTATCATCACCTGTCAAAAATTCGTGGCGCCGTCCGGGCGCCTCTAGCTTCAAATTATCGTAACGACTCCAGAATAGTGTATATGATGGCTGACCAACTGTGTCATTGGCAACAGTGGAATAACGGATATGACTACAAAAACTCGATTTCCCAGGCTTGTTTCTTCGCTCTGGGCGCACGCCTCGCCCTCTTCACCGGTAATGACAGTTACGCCGACTGGGCCGACAAAACCTGGGATTGGATGGAAAAGGTTGAATTCATCGATCCAAAGAGCTGGTACGTTTATGATGGCGCTCATATTGGCAACAACTGTACGAAGCTGGTCCCCTACCAGTTCTCATACAACGCTGGTGGCATGATTCTTGGCGCCGCTGCCATGTACAACCATACCGAAGACAAAGTCTGGAAGGACCGTCTTGACAATCTTCTCGAAGGTGCCAAGATCTTTTTCACGGGCCCCCAGAAGAACATCATGACAGAAGTCGCGTGCGAACCCGTCAAACTTTGCAACCTCGACCAGAAGTCTTTCAAGGCATATCTAAGCCGCTGGCTTGCTGTTACTACGCAGTGGGCTCCCCATACTCGCGATATCATCATGCCGCTCCTGCGTGCTTCGGCCATCGCAGCCACGGATAAGTGTACCGGGGGTGATAACAAACGAATGTGTGGTCTTTACTGGAACAAGGACAAATTCGAAGGCGAGATAACCATCGGCCAACAAATGGCGGCTCTAGAAGTCACTCTTTCCTGCATGATTCAGGATCGACCTGCACCGTTGACCAGAGATACTGGAGGAACGAGCAAAGCCAATCCTGGCGGTGGCGCCGAAGATGTTGGACGAACTACACCTGATCTGGCCTATAAGCCTTTACCTGCAGGAGATAAGGCTGGAGCCGCGGTTCTCACCCTTGTCGTTCTTGGTGGTCTCCTTGCTGGCATGCTCTGGATCTTCTTTGACGAAGCATCGGACAGTGGTCCGCTCGATCAGCTGCGGGACTTTTCATCGTCTACCACTGCTACAGTTGCCGCTCTGGCTACTGGCGGGGGTGCAACCGCAGTATTAGGACACAAGAAGAAAAAAGACGCCCACGAAAAGAATGGCGCGGTGTTTCCGGGAATAGGTAACGACAGCTCGCAAGAAAGTACAGAAAAGCAAGCTGCAAATAATATGCCAGTGTACGTTGGCACCACGCACAACGAAACCACTGGGCATCACCGTCGAGTATCCAGTATGCCTTTAGGGTGGCCACAAAACCCGGCAATGAGAGGAAGTGGCGCCAATGATCCCGATGGAATATATCCGGTCTCAGCTTCGGCGCGGCAATCTCGGGGAGACTGGGGAGTCGCGGGTCTGGGTGAATCAAGCAGTGGCCCAAGCAGCTTGGCCGGTGGTAACAGAAGCTACATGCAGCACGAAGTTCCAACTGGTAACACCACTCCTGGCACAGAGGAAAACAGTTTCTCACACGAGAGGAATGGCAAGAGGGCCGTTCCAGCAGCCGAAGGTGTTGAGCCTCCACTAGAGAATCAACGGGGTCCCTCGGGAAGTATTGGAGTAGCACAATGATTGCTTGGTCCACCGGATAATCAACGTTGCGTATTCAGAAGGGTTTAGGATTTATAGGTTTGGTGATACACGCGCTCGATTACGGTTACAACGGACGCTTACTGCTTTTTTGGGGCGTTCTGATGACAACGGCGCATATTGGGTGGCAGCCTGAGGTCAGGCTTTACAAGAATTATCTATACAACTTGAGGTGGAGAGTGCATTGTGGAAGAAAGGTCTTCTAGCCATAACGGCAAAGCGGTGTCACGCACAATATTACATGAGCTCTCGGCTTTTGTCCCGTCCTTGATACTATGACTGAATGAAATAGAATGAGAAGAATGCTTAGTGGGCTTCTCCGCGTTCCATGTCTTCCAGTTTCATGCTGATCTTGAGGTGCCCTCATACATCCATTTTCCAAGTTTTATAAATTGATAGTAATTGCTGCGAAGAAAGGAACATCACCCAACGAAATGTTGATCTAAAACAGTTAGGTTGTGGCGCTTCCTTGCCTTCCTATAGACGGCTTAATGGGACTTGTGGTATGTCTCATGAACAGCTTCCTTCTCCCGCTCCAAGAACCCATCAAATGTGCTGAGTGGAATCCCCCATGTTTGCACCTCCTTCTTGGTCGTAATCTTTGCCATGTTTCGCATGGCAAGTTGCCCAGCAATGAATGGATTGATTGCTTTCTGAACCTTGATCTCCTCATCCGACAAGTATTCTGCCTGCAATTTCTTTCCCGCCGCTTTGGAAAGCTTCTGCAAAATAGTTTCCACCTCCAACCAATCATCGGCATATGAGATCTCCTGCTTGTGGAACCGCTCAGCATTCAAAATCGCTTCGCCGCCAAACCTGCCGATAGTTACAGTGTCGGTCAGGGGTAGAACAGTCGTAGGTCTGAGAGCAGTAGTGAAAACACCTTCTCCAACAAGGCCGGGATACATTTGGACGAACGGCTCGAGGTAGTTGGCCATGAAGCTACCGGGGCGCAGGATAGTCCAATATTCGAAGCCTGCGCTGCGAGTCTGGCCTTCAATGGCATGCTTGTTGCGCATAACCGTATCCAAGAAGCTTCCTGGCTCCATGGTAGTGAGCTTGTCCGGATCACCAGCGCTGAAGCCGCTTGAAAACAAAGCATGCTTGACTCCAGCTGCCTTGCCAGCTTCAAGGATGTTTGTAGCCCAACGCCTCTCAGCAGTGAGATCTGTGAAATCGGGCATGAGGACCAAGAAGAGGGTCGTGCAGTCTTTCATGGCTACTTCAAGTGCTGCTTTGTTATCGTAGTCGCCGGGAGTAACCTCGACCCCAATGAACTCGAGGGCTTTGGCCTTCTCAGAAGTTGGGTCACGAGCGAGGGCGTGGACGTGTACGTCCTTGGACCGGAGGTAGCGAGCTACGGCACCTCCTTGGCAGCCGGTGGCACCACTAACGAAGACTGTAGTCGAAGGCATTGTGTTTTTAGGGGATCAAGAGGATATACTTGAAGTAATCGATATGGTGTAAGTTGTTGATAATAAGCGTGTATATTCAAATAGGTGGTTGTGTAAGTGGAAGGTAGTCAGTCTGTTAGCGACCACCT
This sequence comes from Fusarium sp. MBC 119, assembly GCA_030411635.1. Taxonomy (NCBI): domain Eukaryota; kingdom Fungi; phylum Ascomycota; class Sordariomycetes; order Hypocreales; family Nectriaceae; genus Fusarium; species Fusarium sp. MBC 119. Next base: position 521,287 of record JAPERM010000010.1, on the reverse strand, counting down.
CTCAGAACATCAATCAAACTGAATTTATACCAATTATCGTTTAAAGATGCGGAGACTTGGCGCTTCCCGAGCGACTGAGAGAGACTCCGCTCCGTCGTTAGAGATCCGCTATTCTTCGCCGTAGACCCTCCGACTCCGACTGTCTAACACCAGGCGGAGTTCCGCCTGGCTCCACTTTTCCGGCCCATTCCCACTTCAGCCGATCGTAGGTTTTCCGTCTTACCTTCACCCTATGATCACTTGTGTCCATACTATCGCTCTCTATTCTCATACAGTCTATAATACACTGCGCAAAAAAAGTAGTTCTGCCTGCGGAATTCCCCTTTCACATCATGTCGCTCACCGCTCGAGAACGCCGCAATCCTCCAACCCGGCGGAAGTCGTGCACCGCCTGCACCAAAGCCAAGCGGCGTTGTGACTTTGCTCTACCAGCATGCTTGCGGTGTTCGCAAAGGCACATCCCCTGTCAATATCCAGCGAGGACGCTACGAGGGCCATTAACGCCTCAACCAGAATCACCGGAGACTATATCGCCTGGCCTACTCACGAATGATGGCTCGTCTCCTGAACCACCAAGAATTGTTCAAATCAATGGAACAGGTGTCGATGACTTTAATGCGGTCATCTCAAGTATTGACGCGAATGTCAATGACCTGGATACCTTCGATATTCCATTGGAAGATACTACACTGGAGCTCGTTCAACAATCCTTAGCGTTAGCTCCACCCGCAACACAGGAATTTGGGAATGTCTCAGAATCTATCTTGAACCGCCTTGAGTTTGCGATTGGTGAGATCAAGAAGGCTCCTAGAAATTTGGTTCTTGAGAACCAAACACCTTGGTGTCATCCACTGCTCTACAAGGAATCGATGCCGCGGTCGATGCAAGGTGAAGATACAAGCTCTCCCTTTACAACTCTCCACTAACTTTTACTTAGATGCTCACGCCGCTTGCGCACTATACATGGCAAAGAATCGCGTAAACTCCCCCGTCATTCTTCGTAATATAGAATCACGTGTCAACGACCTCGTCTCTGCACCGCCACCTATAACACCTATAGATTGTCTGGCACACACTCAGGCACTCCTACTTTATCAGATTATACGACTATACGACGGCGATATTGGCGCTCGCGCGTCAGCAGAACGTATCATCCCAGCGATAGAAGCTTCTGCAATCTCACTGTTCTCCTATGCGAAATTTGACTTGAATGGGGTATCGGCTTCTCTGCCTTTATACCCTATAGCTCCAACAAAGACCTTCTGGCAAGAATGGATCCTCGAAGAGTCCCTCCGCCGTACTCTTCTATTCTCATTCTACTTTCTACAAACGTATCGTATCATGAGTGGTTGTAAAATACTGCAGTGTGACGGAAGACTCGGGTTGTGCCACTCTTGGACGTTGTCCGCACACTTGTGGAACGCGAGTACTCCGCTGAGCTTTGCTGAGGCATGGAGAGATAAGAAGCATTTCGTAGTAACCAACGCTATTTTCTCGGACGTCCTTGCAGAAGCCAAGGCAGATGACATTGATATATTTGGAAAGATCATGATCTCGAGTCTGTTAGGACGGGAGGAGGCGGAGGGTTGGTTTGCAAGTAATGGTGGGAGGCTTTAATGGTTCGACGAACGATAACAGACAGAAACTTATGGCTTCACTTGTGAGATTACTACTGAACGGTTAATCTGATCCAGTGATTATCCTGTTCATTGCTAACCAGAAGGGTTAAGGCTATGCAGAACGACGAGCTGCGCTCAAGTCAAGATGCTTTCGGCTCTCAAACCATCGGCTTAAGGGGAATGTCTCTTTGAAACCATTCTCTCTATAGGTCTGTACTGCTGAACCCATTATTACAATTTCCTCCTCAGAGATTACCCACAATGCTCGGTTTTGGCGGGGAAATTGCAATCTTGTTCTGTAATATTATTCCTAGATAATAAGTAACAGCGGGTTTAGCTCAGTTGGGAGAGCGTCAGACTGAAGTCAAACTTCGGGATTCGATATCTGAAGGTCGTGTGTTCGATCCACACAAACCGCATAGCCTAACCTTTTGGCTGGTTTAACTCACGTCCTGGGTAGAGCCGATTGAATATTTTTTGGTATTTGGGACTGAGCCAGCATTTCATGGAGGAGTCACGAAGGAAGTCTCAAGAACGGTACTTTCCCTTGGCTTGGCCCAGAACTACCCACTTGTACCACGTAACATCTCACTCAGCATACTTAGTTTAGTAATCGTCAGCTCTGACAATAACTAAAACTCAGAATACCTACTAACCAGCATCAGGGAAGCATGTATTTGTTTCAGAGTTCAAATCAAGTCACGGCACTTTATATTTGTCTCGAATGAACCCTACCAATAAAATTAATTGAAGGATCAAGATCGCGCCATTCACGGCAATCGTGGGTCGAAAGTGGATACAGCGGGATTCCGGTGGAAGTTAGCCCCGGTCTCATTAGCGGCGCTGTTTGGCTTATCAAGGTAAGGTAAGGGTCCATGGGTGTCTCACGTCCCCTTAAATAGAATTCCTTAATAAATGCGACTACGGCAACGTAGCAGATGTGAGGGTATTCATGTTCTTTGAGAACCTTCAAAGGTCTTATCAAAATGTCTTTTCAGAATTTGAATACGACTCCGTCAAAGGAGGATCGCGACAATGCTTCATTCCTTTCCCCTATCGCCTACGACGACGATGCTTCATCGATTCACACCCGCAGCGATCAAGATACCGATACCGACGATGACGAGCTTATTTCACGTGCGAGAAACAGTCGAGAATTACGCGCCCACGATCGCATCGTTCTGATGGAGGAGGAAGATATCGATCGACTCGTTACCGACTCTCGACAGAAAAAGGAGCGAGAGCGTCGTGGCTCGGGACTTGCCGTGCCCAATCTAAAGACCATGTTCAGTCGCCGAGGGAGCAATTCAGCCAACAGCTCAACAGAAAACCTTGCAATAGAAAAGCGACGTACTCGGCGACAACGAAGACAGAAGAAGCGCGATAAGTTGGTGGAGCATGCGGAGCATGGAGAGGACGGAGAGTTGATGTATGAGATGGAAGAGGGAGGAATGAAGGAAGGAAGCTCAACCGGTGAGAGTAGCGAGAGAGAAGACAGTGATGAGTTGGACCGACATCATCTAAACCTAATTGCCGAAGCAAAGGCCCAGCGACGTCGCAGCTGGCGCCGGTGGGTCTTCATTCATACTCTGATCGCCATCGGTTTCGCTATCTTGATTCTCTTGGCCTGGAAACTTTCCAAGAATCGCAAGAGCAAGTACATCAAGGTGAACCAGTCTTTGGTGAGCAACGGAACAGCGCTCTTTGCGCCGACATCCCTCATTATCAGCCTGGACGGTTTCCGCGCCGATTTCCTTCAGCGTGGACTTACACCTACGCTGAACAAGTTCGTTGCAGAGGGTGTATCGCCAAAATGGATGCATCCATCTTTTCCGTCTGTCACCTTTCCGAATCACTATACTCTCGCAACCGGCTTGTATCCTGAGAGCCATGGCGTCGTTAGTAACACGTTCTGGGACCCCGAACTTCAGTCGCAGTTCTACTACACCGACCCTGGTCGAAGTCTCGATCCCAAGTGGTGGGGAGGAGAGCCTTTCTGGGTGACAGCTGAGAAGCAAGGAATTCGAAGTGCCATTCACATGTGGCCAGGAAGCGAGGCACATGTTCTCCACACAGAACCAAGCTTGATGGACAAGTTCAACGGCAAGGAAACGCTCGATAACAAGGTCTCGAGGATCATGGAATTCCTAGACATGCCCGGTCTGGAGGACAAAACTGCGGACGTTGGCGACACACGACCTCAGTTGATTGCCGCCTATGTGCCTCATGTTGATCGTGACGGCCACAAGTACGGTCCCAACACCACCGAAATTCGCAAAACTATTCAGGAGGTTGACGGCATGCTAGCCAATGTTTTCCACGGCCTTGAACAGCGCAACTTGACCAACATTGTCAACGTGATCGTGGTCTCGGACCACGGCATGGCGACAACAGATATCTCGCGGCTAATCCAGCTTGAGGACCTCATCGACACCAATAAGATCGAGCACATTGACGGCTGGCCGCTTTACGGCCTTCGTCCCAAGAACCCCGATGACCTACAAGGACTTTATGATGAGTTGAAACGGAAGTCCAAATCAAACCCGAGTTTCGAAGTATATCTTCGTGATGTTGACATGCCCGAACGTTATCACTTCTCCAAGCACCATCGCATTGCTCCTCTTTGGATTGTGCCCGAGACTGGTTGGGCCATAGTTACCAAGGACGAGTTTGACGTTGAGGAAGGAAAGAAGAAGAAACTCATTTACCACCCCCGTGGCCTCCACGGTTACGATCATGAGCATCCTCTGATGCGAGCCATCTTCATCGCCCGTGGTCCTGCATTCCCACATCCGAAGAACAGCCAAATCGACGTTTTCCGTAAGTCAAGATGCCAAGTGAAGAAGGATGTTTTGTCGCTAACACTGTACAAAAAAGAAAACATTGAGGTGTACAATATGCTGTGCGACTCAGTTGGCATGGAGCCAGCCCCCAACAACGGAACGCTGCGCTTGCCACTGAAGCCCATCGGTGTCCACAAGCCTGAAGAAACACCCGAAGAGCCAGCAGATCCCCCGTCCACCCCCAAGGCGCCGGCTCGCCCAACTGTCCCAGAGAAGCCATCTCAGCCTGAGCGACCGACTGTGCCTCAAAAACCTACCCAGCCTGAACGACCGACAGTACCGGTTGCCCCTTCACAATCGGCCCGGCCTACAGTTTCTCTCAAGAAACCAACAAAGCCTTCCAAGCCGGCCAAGCCAACTAAAGATAGCGGTGACAAGGAAGATGATAGCAGCAGTGATAGCGAAGATGACGATGATGCCGACGAAGATGAAGGTGTCTGGGATTGGTTTACTCACAAGGTGGAAAAGGTTTGGCACAAGATTACTGGTGATGACTGAGACTAGACGTTGTAGAAATAGCGTGTATCCTGTGTATATGTCTGTTTGGTTATATTTACGGCGTTTGAGACGGATAGCGACTGAATATTGGTCTTTATGGGGCGTTTGAATGTGAGGAGGACACGACACAATTGGGATTTATCCAGCAACGTTGCTACAAATTTGACATCACTTTTTTTTTCGGTTCACTCTCATCCAAGGTTGAAAATGAGGCGGTACATGGTGTGTGGCCTAGACTTTTCATCTCAGCCTTATTTCAACACTGCCCAACTCATTCGAGCACGCATAACGAATTTACAAATAGTTATGGTTTAGAAAGGGTGAATGTTGCTGGCTCTATCTCAAACAAAACAAAACAAAACAAAAAAGCATGGCCACACACATTATAATAGGAATGCTGCCTAGGTATTCAATTCAATGGAGATCACAAAGACCTCACTCACTAAGCATCGAGAGAAGTTTGCAGGCAGGCTAGTCCAACCGAACAAAGAAAGTGAGGGTTTGAATTGATGCTCATGAAGTCGTGCATAGCTAAAAACAATGGCATATGATCAATGCGCATTCGTGCATTTATGATATGTCTTTATACCTAGCTAGATATTTAAGCCTTGAAAAGAGAAGCTTATCATGATTTCATCAAAGCCAATTCAATGTGGGGGGTTCTGGAAAACACTTTCAAATGTTGCCCCTCCCCCGCTACAGCTCCGGCTCCAGCTCCAGCTCCATTGTTGCTACTCCTGTGGTTATTGCTGTTGCTGCCTGCATTAGCGGACGCGTGACGCGGCGTAGCTCCTTCCACACTGTCGGGAGCACTACCTGCCAACCAATTAAACAGAGATACTCCACTTTCACTACAGCGGTAGTTTGCCTTCCAGCCAGGATTCACTATCAGGCTCCTGAGCCTCCACTCTTACAACAACTACACACAAGGCGAAACGCTCACGTCGGTGCGACATCAGACTGAATTTGCGCATAATAACCCCCCTGAGCAGTGCAACCAATTTTGATGGACGGGCCCTTATCCGATTTGGCCCGCCGCAGTCGCTGACCGAGAGCTCTCGGATACTAGGGGCCTGTCTTGCTGCACTTGTGCTCTGCCTTGTTCGCCTTTCTGCAGGCGGAAGCGCAACATGGCTGACACCGACTCCGCCTCCATGAATCTTGAGGCTCTTCAGGAGGAGCTGACCGTACAAAAGGTCGTGCTCAGCTCACTTACTGATGCAACCTGGGAGGGGTCCGACGAAATGCGGCAAGACGCCCACATGGAGATCGATCGTCTCAAGAAGTTAATCCGCAGTACGAAACAAAAGAAGCAAATTATCATTCGTATGCTTTTCCATTTCTATTATGAACTTACTGCCTTCAAATTACTTGCATGATCTAACATTGCTGTATGCAGCAGGTACAGCACTTCAGCACACACCGGAAAGACACGTTGAGGCATCAAGGTCTCTTTCAGGTATGAGATTCTATTTGCACCCCCCTTTTTCATTTCTATTTAAAGAGCCGTCGTCTGCACTTTGAGCAACTCAACATTACTTGTTTGCGGGCTTGGTGTTTTCAGTTGCGTTCGCCCTCCGTCAACCTCTGCCTAACACACTCGCCCATTCTGTGCCATGCAGCCCATTCAACCTTATTGCCCCTCACACATCATAACCACAGCACTGAATTAAGCACATCATCGTGCACGCAGTTCTCTCCAACATGTCTCAGCAATATTCAAATGGGGGCTATTTCAGCTCTTCCTCTGGTCTTCGGACTGACTTTGGTCTAGAAGATCCACAGCCTGATTCGCCTAACGACATGTATACTCCCTCAATGCAGAACAGCAAGCCGAACGAATTCAGCACGCTCTCCTTACTAAATCGAAAAAGGGGTGCCGACTCAGCTCGTCTGTCTGTTCATGATAATCAACCAAAGGCACGCCGAACGTCTCCTATGCCTGCTGGAAACCCCTTCTCGACTGCTTCGACCAGCAACAATCTAGACCAAGGCCACATGGACTTTATCGACCTTACGGGGTAAGCTGCTCTCGAACACACTGAACTTGACTTTGTAGACTGACGAAAATGTCCCAGGGATGATGGCGACGATGATGACATAGGGTCTGAATTCATCACCCAGCAGATCAAAGCTGAAGAGAGACAAAAGCAAGAAATGGCAGATCGGGAATTTGCCCGAATGCTCTCAAGCCAAGGCTCTTCTGGCAGAGAAATAGCAACCCAGTCTCCTCGTGCCAATGCCTTCACGCGACTCATGAGCAGCCAGCCGCCCGGAGTTGCTGCTCCAGCTAACGGGGGGAGTTGGGATTCGGACTTCGGGTCATCATATGAAGATCCAGCGCACATGCAAGAGTCTTCTTTCCGCGTCCCAGGTGCTTATGATGCACGCTGGGACAGTCCATCCGGAACAGAGTATGTCACTGACATCCCCCAAACACGAACAGCCCCTCAATATATGGCCTCGCCAATGCCCTCCCGTGGACCTACCGTCGAAGAAGACCCAGACATCATCTTTGCGGGGTCAGTTGCTGTTCGCCCAACCGCCCGGCCACAGCACCCAGCTTCAGGTATGGGCTATCCTGATTTGTCTAGGCGTGGTCATTTCCATAACTATGGGCCTTTCATTCCACCTCGCCCTATCGCAAGGCCTGGCTCTTCAGCTATGCCGGGTTCATCTGCAACTGGGTCAAGTCTTAACGATGTCATCCTGAGAACTAGCGGGTTTGACTATCTTAATGGCAACGATGCAAACGGGAACGAGCTACCTCAGCATCTTAGAGAGCTCATCCAGGATAACTATCATAATCCTGGATTAGATGACAAGGAACTCGAAGAACTCCTACAGAATATCTCAGCCGATGCAGATATTCTAAATTCTGACTCTTACAATGCACCAGCCGGACTTAAGAGACCACTGTATCCACACCAGGACATTGCTCTTGTCTGGATGAAGAAGATGGAGGAGGGGACGAACAAGGGCGGTATTCTTGCCGACGACATGGGATTGGGGAAGACCATCTCAACACTCGCACTTCTCCTAGCCCGACGAGCAACTACCCAGCCTAAGGTGTGTGTCCATCACTTATTAGCAGGCCTTATACTAACCCATTAGACAAATCTGATCGTTGCACCTGTTGCTCTCCTTCGTCAATGGGAGGAAGAGATCACCACCAAGACTAAACTATCTCACAGACTTTCGGTCTATGTGCACCACGGCAAGAAAACCTCGATAGAGGAGCTTCTTCGATTCGATGTCGTCTTGACTACTTACGGCACCATTGCGCAAGAACTGAAACGACTTGAAAAGTTCGAAGAGGAGAAGAAGGACAGAAAAGAGCCAATCAACTGGGGTGACAGGACTCTCCTTAACAAATTTTCCCTCTTGCATCCGAAAGCAAAATTTCACCGCGTCATTCTCGATGAGGCGCAATGCATCAAGAACAAGGAGACGAGAACTGCCAAAGCATGCACTCGAATTGTGGCAACCCACCGGTGGTGCCTTACCGGAACACCCATGATGAACGGAATTGTAGAGCTCTACTCTCTTCTAAGGTTTCTGCGAATTAAACCCTACTGCAAATGGGAAGAGTTTCGCCAGGTATGTTAATTGGTTGCTATTGTCAATTTTGTCGCTAATAGCCTACAAGGCATTTGGTACTCTTTTCGGTCGCAATGGCGATCGGAGAAGCATCGCCATGGAAAGGATTCGAGCACTCCTCAAAGCTATTATGCTTCGCCGTAAAAAGAATTCCAAACTTAATGGCAAACCTATCCTTAGACTGCCCGAGAAAACCGAAGAAATTGTCTATGCCGAACTATCGTCCGAGGAGCGCGACTTCTACTCCCAGCTTGAAAAGCACGCCCAAGTGCAGTTCAGCAAGTACCTCCGTGAGGGAAGCGTCGGCAAGAATTACTCCCAAGTTCTTGTTCTCTTGCTTCGGTTGCGCCAGGCATGCTGCCACCCGCATCTCAATCTTGATGTAGAAGACGCAGCGCCTTCTTCTGTATCTGATGAAGAAAAGACAAAACTTGTCGAGGAGCTGGATGAAGCTATAGTGGAGAGGATCAAGGGTATCGATGCTTTCGAATGTCCTATCTGCTACGATGCTGTTCAGTGTCCTAGCTTTTTCATCCCTTGTGGACATGATAGCTGCGGCGAATGCCTCGTTCGCATCGTCGAGAATGCCTCCACAGCCAACTTGCAGGAAGGAAGCGAGAGCACTCGGGCTAAGTGCCCTGTCTGCCGTGGCCCCTTTGATCCTAGCAAATGCTTCTCATATGAAATCTTTCGACGGGTCCACATGCCCGAAACCATCGAGCAGAGCCCTGAGAAGGAGTCGCCTGTTGATGATGAGTACGACTCGGGTGACGACTCAGAGACAGAGTCGGACGACGAGTCGGATGACGAAGTGGACAAGAAGGGCAATCTCAAGAACTTCATCGTTAATGACGAACTCTCCGATGAGGAGGGTGAAGTACCAGCCAGGAAAAAGCGCAAGGGGAAGGGGAAAGGCAAGAAGAAGGCATCAGATGTCAAGCCCTCAATGCTGAAAACCCTCCGTAAGGATGCTTGCAAGAACCGCGATGCCTACAAGAAGTACATGCGGTACTTGCGTAAGACATGGGAGCCTGCCGCCAAAGTCACGGAATGCATGAGTCTTCTCAAGCAGATTGAAGAAACAGGCGAGAAAACGATTATCTTTTCCCAATGGACCCTGCTACTCGATCTTTTGGAAGTGGCAATGTGGCACGAGAAGATGGTGAAGCCAGAAAGGTATGATGGATCTATGTCGGCGACGCAGCGCAACATCGCAGCTCATAATTTCCGTGAGAGGAAAGACGTCAAAGTAATGTTGGTGTCTCTTCGAGCTGGAAATGCGGGTCTGAATCTGACTGCTGCCTCTCGGGTTATTATCATGGACCCTTTCTGGAACCCTTATATTGAGATGCAGGCTGTTGATCGTGCATATCGAATTGGACAACAAAAGGAAGTCAAGGTGTATCGCATCTTAACAAAAGAGACCGTCGAAGACCGAATCGTCGATCTACAGAACAAAAAGAGAGAAATGATCGAGTCGGCATTAGACGAGAGCGAGGGCGGCAAGATTGCGCGACTCAGCATCAATGATCTCAAGTATCTCTTCAACGCTCGCTAAGGGTGCTAGACGATGCATATCAACCAGAGAAACACCACTGGCTGGTTATCGGCATTCTTGATGTATCATGACATCAAGGGAGGAGGAATTTTTTTAAAAGAATTCAGAGTCTAGTGAAGTTGAGGATTGAGAGATCCTGCCCTCACTGGGATAAGTAATCACCTCGCGGCGTTGGTTCGACTATGGATTTACATGAGAAACACGTGGGTAAAGGAACAGAAACTATGATTGATGAAGGCAATTTTGGACGCTTCCTGAGGAGGATTGCTTGTAGCGGAATATCTATTGCCAGTCTAACACTCGTGGACTAGTAAAGAATCCGCAGGGTGGTTTTTTGTAGCAAGAAGCATAGCATGAGATACCCGTCATCAATGCAGCAGATAATTTTTTGGTACTGAAATTTTTATACAGACAGCATACACATGATTAATAGGAAGGCAAAATGGAGTAGGTTGGAGTAGGCATAATATGAATAAGTGCATATCTTCTGATTGGTACTGCATAGAAACAAGCGATTAACTCCTAGGTATATCCCCAGCTTTATACCAAATATCACGAACTCTTTGATCCTTGTCAACGCCATAGTCTAATCCCCTCTGGAAGTCATCTCTATTATTGGACCTCAGTTCTTCTTCCGAACCGTTCTGGGCCATGGATATCTAACCCGTAACCCTTATGTGAAACGTGTCTAACTAGTTGTGGGACTGCGAGGCCTTCTTTAAGATACTGCCTTCTGAATCTCCCCGTCAACGACGTCCTGCACGCTCAAAGTCTCGGTAGCAGCATCAGCTGACCATATCCACTCGCGCCGTGCAGGCTTATGGTCGACGGAAGTAGTGCTTGTGACAAGCAGGGCCGGCTGTTCTGTGATAGCAAAGTTGATCTCAAAGTCTTCGCTGTTGGCGTTGCGGATGGACTTGCCCTGGACGCTCTTGACCCAGCGAGAGCTAGGGGCAGGTAGCTTAGAGAGGAAGTGCCCCACGAGGAGGCGAGCGGTGGCAGTGCGGAGATAATCGGCGAGGGCATCGGGATCGGGGTACCCATCTCTATATGGGGGGCAACCGGATGTAAGGGGTGAGCCAGGCGAGGCAATGACATAGTAGTATGTCGCCGTAACCGGGACGAGGAACGTGCGGCCGCGGACGGTGAAGGTGGTGTCGGGGAGGATGGTGAGCTTAATGTTGAATTCTATGGGTTGAAGCATATTACGAATCATAGTCTGCGAAGGCGCGAGCTGGTTGGGTCCCCTATTTGCAGGGTCCGAATCGGAGAGCGAGGTTGGGGTTGTGTGGAGGACGAAGCGAGAGGGGAGGCCGCTGCGCTGGAGAGACTGGACGAGGGCGCCGATATGCTTGGTAACGACCTCGACGTTATGGAGATGCATGAGGCGGGCGATGATGGGACGGAGAAGAGCGTGTGTCTGCTGGCCTCGCGAGCGGGAGATATGAGGGGGCATAGGCCGTGTCCTCATAAGCTCATTGTGCCTATGCGCGTAGCCAAGGAGGATGTGAAGCGCAAGGGATATCGTCTCGGCAATGTGGTTGTCTGGCAGAGTGTCATCCGAGGACGCCTGAGGACCGAGCGGCACCAGTTCCAGCACAACTCTTGACTTGGACGCTGGGTCAATGTCGCAGGTTAGGCGCGCGCCGTCTGGCTTGACATCGTAGGCTGCTAGTGAGCGAGCTTCACGTGTGAGCTCGTGCCAGAGCTCTTGTGAAAAGATTGTGTTGCGAGCTTCGAGAACATGCGCCTCTAGAGGGGCATCATCGGCTGTCTGTGCCGGCAGAGCGGAGCGGCCGGTGACTTGGCCATCCTTTTCGTATGTTACGACGAGTCGTTCTGACACGCCTCCTAAGCGGCCACAGTCGAGCTGGACCGCACCATCATCACCTCGCCGCATAGGCGCAAGACCATTGTTTCGGTACTCGGGCGCGGCTATCGGATGTATTAGCAATTCAATGAACTGTTATACGTGGGAGTAGATGTTATACCTTCTGAGAAGCCAAATCGAACACCAAGCGTATGTCTCTCCTGGGGAACCCTGGATATCGACCACCCACTCTTTTGAACTGCCACAACCTCTTCCCAGTATTTACCCTCGGCCGTGATTTCCTTCTCAAGGAACGAGCTGGCAGCTTCAGCAGCGTCCCGTGCCTTGTTGGTGTGTATAAGAGTCCAACCTAAGGCTATGCTCTCCTGCTCCTGTACCTTGGCCGGGGTGAGGGGCGAGTGGTCTAGCTTGTCTGCACCCATAGTTCCGATGCCTACCATATCGCGTAGGCCTTGTGACAATGTGACGCCGGCTTGTGTTGGGTTCTGCTTCGAGATGAGGAGGGAGAGGAAGTCGAGGGTCAGGAGGGCGGTGTTTCCTGCGACGCTGAAGACGTTAGCTTAAGATTCAGATAGACACCAGGCGTCCTGGAGAGAGTGCAGTTTCTCGTACTCAAGGTTTTTTAGCATCTCCATGCGCACCTCTTGGGGATCTCTGGTCGCATCCTGATCCTCCTCATCGTCATCTTCGCCGGCCTCAGCCATTTCCACGTCCTTGTCCTGCACATCTCCATTTGCTGCGTCCCGCTGGGCAATCTCGTCCTTTAGCTTGTCCACTGATATGGCCCGGAATCCGCCAGGTTGCGAGTTGACACGACCGATAAATTCGGCAATGGTTTGGGGTTTGCGATCGGCGACGGGGTGCGGCCGTAGGGACAGCGGCTGGCCGTCGTCACCTGGTGCCATGATGGATCGATTTCTGTCGTTTGCGCGTCTGTGGAAGCTTCGTATGTATGTATGTATGTATGTATGTATGTATGTGTTTGTTCGTTATGGGTATCGGTTGAGCATATCAAGATTCGGGCAATGGTAATTGATTGCTTGTACTGTCAAAATGGAGTTTGTTGAGATTGTGGTTGTGAAGTTTAGGTCAAATCCATTCATGTTTCCGCGCAACTAAGGCGGCATGATGGCGGGCAAGCAGCTTGCAGCTTGGGTGGGTCCTGACAAGCTTCACCTGGGCGCGACAAACAGATTCGTTACCAAATGTTCTCTACCTACCTCAAGGTATAAAGCTATTTGGAAATATCATCCTAAACTTAGGATAAATTCTTTATATTTTATAAACTTGTATAGGAGTTTATACTAAGGCTTCATCAAATCTTACTACTATATACTACGACCCCTTCGCTCGTATGCACAAAGCCTCAGAGTTACTCACTCATAAACTCCTACTCGCCCTCCAAAATAATTCCCGGGCTCAGTTGGACATGCTCCATGTTCGAAAGGCGTGAAGAGCTATCTCGAACTTCCCATACCTAAGTAGTGAGCCCTGGCGTCGGCAAGACTAACGCCTGCCTCACAATCTCTTTTCTTCGGGTTTGCTTCACCCTCGGCCTCCTTCTAGGCCTTCTCTTGTGCTGGCTTGGATGGGGGGAGGTCATATTTCCAATAGCCGATCTCGCCTTGGGTGGTTCGGTTGGTGAAGAGATCTCCCCTTCCTCTGGCTCCTAGTCAGAGCTAAAGGTGTCTTTGAGCCACTCCTCGACTTGTCGTACGCCCAACAGCGGCGCCGGTCCTGCTTCATCACTTGAGATGCCGTGCCACGCCTGAGCTAGGACATAGCTTGAGATTATTTCCTCCATCGCCAGGTCTTGGACTTTCTCAATGACTTTGCTGACCTCCCGGCTTCGAGGGAGGGTTGACAGGTCTAAGATGTCCTTGAAAAGGTCTAGAACATCTCAGTTGCCAGAAGAGAGGTCGTTCTTCGTTACGGAGTTTTTGTTTGTCTTGAACAGAGAACCCCAAGGGTTCGTTTGACCCTTGTTGGTCCATGCCTCCCATGCTTGCGACGTCACCGCACGAACAGTGGCCAGCGATAGATGGGATGGGAGGATGCAAGAAAGGAAAGTCTTGGAGGACTACTTGGGCTAGATCTTCTGAAGAGAAGGGGAGTTACAGCTTATTTAGCAATCTCATTGTAATCTATCTGTATATTTCCCTTGTTCCACAAATGCACTCAAGTTTACTGCCCCGATTATATACATATTCTGGTGTAATATACAACAAATCAACACCAATTCGTCGCTGCAATGCTATCTAATTTCAAATGTCAAGTTACCAGGTTACTCATCCTTTATACTACTCTGGCTGCTCCATGCCTGATTGTCTTCTGTCCGGCGATGTCCCTCTCGTTGCAACATCCTCCACCTTCTCAGCTTAGACTGCGGGTTATCCCCTGCCATTGTGGGCATCAGATCGTCCTCAAGGATTGGTACCTCTCCCAATGGATCGAGCTGATCGATAATGTCGGAAATCTCAGTTGGCGGCACCGATTTGAAGACAGCCTGAACATCGGTGTGAGGGGACAGAGACGTGAACTGCCACTTAGAACGTTTTCCAGCAGCGCGCCTAGATTGCATCCACAGGCGACGGCGCTCCACGAAGCTAATGAGAAGAAGAGTGGGCATGTTGAGGACCCTAATGAGAGCAACGTTGATGATGTGGAATATCCGAGCCGTGGTGACAAGCTTCAGGGGAAGAAGTGTCATAAGGGCCAGGATGTTAAAAGGAGGGGGGTAGGCAAAAATGGAGTCGCTTTTGACGCCCTCAAAAGTCAAGACGGCACGGCGAAACTGGATTTCGGCGGTTTCGTCGGCGACAATCTTGGAAAAGGTGTTGGTGAGCATGGCGATGAGAATGGTCAAAAAGAGCGTGTTGCCGAGGAATGCAAAGGCAATCATGAGTGCGGGACCAAGGATGATATGGAAGCGCACCGACTCCTCGATACCCTCGCCATCCAGGCCAAACCAAATCCAAAGCATCCACTTTCCAACGACATACCAACTAAACTCCTCGTCTCCGTCGTTGCTGGCACTGACAAGCCACTGCAATGCGAGCAGGAAGCCAGTAAAGCACCATGTGGCAAGGAATGTGAGTACGGTAAAGTCCTTCATCATGGCGTGCAGAGAGATAAAGACGAGGTTATTGGGCAGGAGGTTGAAAGCAACTCGGGTCAGCATGACAGGTGCCGCAATACAAAGAATGGGTAGCCCATAACCGGAATGGAGCTGATCAAGTAGGAAATCGTAGATGCGAAGGATGAGATAGGCACCGAAAATGGAACCAAATGTGATGTCGAGGAAGGCCCATAGGTTCTGTGCGTGAACTTCCCATCCATGCTCGATAATGGCAGCCGTCTTCTCAAGGAGCCAGCCAAATGTGTAAATACAGAAGGCGAACTCCCACATGTTGACTTCGGAATGACGGGAGACCATAGTCATAACATAAAGAACTAGAAGAATTACAAAATGAACGAGTTCGATGAGATTTCGGTTCCGGGGAACTATGAGACGGTGGTGGTTCAGCAGAGGTGCCGTTCGAGGATCGTAAAGAGAGATGGGTCGTCGCTTATAGTGATCCGGGAGGAAATCCATGAATGAGAGAGGCGTGTAGATGATCTGTCCGTTATGAACTGCGTCGACCGCTCGCTGACACGCCGCAGAGCTGATAAAGAATTTGCTTTCGGAGACAATAGCCAACTCCAGAGCTGTCACTTTTCGCTCGGAGCCAGGGTTGTCCTTGGAAGCTCCAGGCCATTGTGGCCGGTTAGCTGGGCGCTCCATGTGTTCAGGGGCGCCCTGGAACGGGTCGAAGCCCTCAACGAGGATATGCGCAAGCAGCAAGAGACCTTGGGGTCCTGGGTTGTCTTCGTGAAAACGGCGGAGGACTCGACTGGCGAGCAGCTCACACAAGATAGCACGAGCTTGGTTCACACTCTGGTGAACTTCCCTGGACTGATCTCTCAAAAAGGAGACCCGGTTTGCCAGTAGACAGTATACTGCACGATAACAAGTCAGAGAAGATTCGATGAAGTGAGATTCTCACGTCCAAACTCACCAACTGAGATGTCGTCTGGATTGTAGAGTCGCTCAACCAATGGTCTCACAACAAGGGCGTTCATCTTAGGGTCTCTGAAATGCTCCATAGTATAGGGGTCATCTTTGCAACATGTTAGTTATCACTGTTCTTGAAGGCATTGAAAGTGAGTCTTACCAATACTTGCAAGCACTAGTCGCCGGACTCTACACTCAAGGAGAGTTAGCACACTGAATACTTGTGCAAGAACCCATGCTGCAGCTGACGATTCTGAGGCGAGCACATGCAATTGCGTTCACCAAAGAAATTGGCCGGATCTGCGACACATGGGGACCGGGGCAAGTTTACCGATGAATTGTCATGTACACAGGGAGTGTAGTTGTCGTCAAATCGAGCGTCGACCTGTTGCCATCATCGAGACATCCTTTGGCTTCGGCATCTTCGGCTACGGTGAGAAAACCCTCGTCTTCATCGTCGTCGACAGGCTTGAGCCAGTCGTTGGAGCGCTCAGTGCTTCGCCTCATGACCATGGTGGGCAAGTAAGATTGAAGGCTTCAACAACAAATCTTACACCTTTCCTTTCCTTTCCTTTCCTTTCCTTTCCTTTTTCTGATTGATTGGTGAAGGAATTGAGAGCCCTTCACATACACCCGCACGATCCGAGACAACTTCAAAGACGTTGAAGAAGTGAAGAAGACATGAGACTCTTTATTCAAATGAAGCCCCGTCCAACGTAATTTGGGGCCGGGTCGTTCATTCCGTGCCCCTGAGCTCCCCGTTAGAGATGACAGTGGCCAATCGGCGCCCCTCGAGGTCCACGAGACCCGCCCCGAAGTGCGCGTCCTGTGTAGGCGAAATACTGATTGGATTGTTAATTGCTTACGTGGATAGGCGAGCAATGTATACGAGGTCTATGAAAAATGGCAGTTATTCGAGTATTTCGCTAGTTATGTTGTGTTTTGGCAGTCGGATATCGCAGAGTTATCGTACTGTATCCATGACATATTCACTCCTTAATTGCCGAGCTGTCTCGTTGCATGACAAAAGTCAATTCCTATTGGAAGTTGTGGCTGATACCCCTGAATACTCTTCGCAGGACGGGAGTTCAGTCGCAGATCTGCAACGCTAAATCCAGGGTCCAAGGAACAGCAGCATTCCTTTCTGAAATAGTGAGCGTAAAGGATAGGATAACAAGGAAACGAGACCTGGCTTCAATTTGCTTCGGTCGAATGGCAGAATAACTTTAGTGACCGCAATAATACGGAGTAGATCGAGAGCTATCGTGTAATCGGGCGTTATTTTTATTACGAACGGCTACGCCATCCAACTACGTCTGGTCTTAGCTCGATGAGGCTTACTTTTCAAAACTGTATTTACCATGGTCAAATTATCTCATTCAGGATGTGGCAGGTAGAATAGTCTAGGCCAACCATAGGGATAAGACCCCTGGCACATACACATACGCACGTCCAGCCCTACAGATCCCTTCACGATTCTACTTAAAATAATGTCAAACGAAAGTTCCAAGTGCTTCAATGGTGGGGATTGTGTTGAGACGAACTGTTTACTCCAAGAGGCAACTCGGCCTCGGTCCGTTAGGAGCTCTGTGCCTTCATTCAAGAAAACTCTAGTCAAGCTATAGGTCATTCGAGGCTCGGCGCTCTTGATTGTTGGCTTGTTCGAAAAGATTGGGGTGTTCTTGGCGCGTCCTGTTGACAGGAGAAAACTACAGCTTGGGTAGTATTATTTGATGTACATGTCACTCGTCCATCTCAGCTGGCGTTCAGCACTCGAATGACAGGCTATTCGTTGATACCAGCGAGTACCTGGCTGTACTTGAATAAGCATGAATCCTCATAGACTCACTCTTCGTAGCCCAAGTACAAGGTTGTATTCAGCAATAGTCTATTCATAAACAGTCGCATCTGCCCCCCTTCACCTGTAACACCTGACCATGGCCTGGTCTTGGCTATGAGCCAGCCTGAATATGGGGTAACCTAGTGAATGCTTGGCTTCAAATGGTGGCGTCTGAATGCATACAAAATTACATGCCAAGAGACTAAGAGACCAAGAGAGGCCAGAGTGGCAGTGCATGAATACACAATAAGGACGGGAAAGGCTACGATGGATTTGAGGTAAGGAGATACAGATTCTGCCATATGCACAAAGTAGGACAAGGGCAAGAGGCATTGGCACATGCTACACGACCTGCGACCTCTATCACCTCGGCTTTTTCAGGTCGACGGAACGCAACGTAGCGGATTGACCAGCATGAAAGGGGAGGCCAGGGACGGCAACCAATGCAGAGTCAGCGATTGATTTCATCGGACAGGCACTCCCTGAGCCTGTTTTTCTTTGCCCAGGCTTCAAAAGTCCGGGGGAATAGCGGCAGGGGATCCGGCTGGCGGGGGTTTGACGGTGGATCTGATATGCGTCTTGATGAATCTGGATTTGAAGGGGGCATTGAAACTCTGACCATTATTGTTGATGCCAGTTTGTTTTGCGGCAATGAGACTAAGGACGCGGGCAGCTCAACAAGCATGTATCCGCACGTGCCGAAAATAGGAGTTGGATATGGAAGCATTCGGCTTGTTGGGGATTGCATCGCATCCAGGACAGTTTTTGCTTGACTTGGAACATTGACTTTTGGGGCGACATGGGGGCTATGGCCCCCTGGGTCAAAGGTAAAGCTATCAGTAGGGCGAAAATAATTAAGTGTGGCGTTTAGTGTTGCCGCAGTGTTAAGGCACGGCATCCCGTCTCTTGTTCTAGCCTTAAAAGTACAGTTACATCTTGTGTTTTTATTGTCCTTGGTCTTGACTTTCCAGGGGGTTATGGCAGTCGATGGCCGTACTGGTCGTCTCTTCTAGTTTTGATTTTGGTGCACACAGCGAGGACTCTGCATTGTCGGCAGCTAATATAAGGTGCTGACTGCTGCTGACAATGTGATGGGGATCCGGATGGAACGGGCACAGCACAGGACATCCATTATGAGGTCGATATGTATGGAGATGGAATGGGAATGGGGCACGCGCCGACCAAAAGCACCAGCCTCAACGTAACGGCCAAGCCAGACTTGAGATCCGGTGATTCAACAAGATCGCCAGAGAATGCCCTACCTTATTTGTGGCAGCCTATAAAGCGGCGAGCCAATGGCCAAGCCGAACGTTCCGGATGCTCTGTGATTCTCGACTTTTGATGACGACCATTTTTTGCCATGAATTCTTGTCGTCGCTGTCTTGAATTTACGTGGTCGCAAACCTGCCAGCGCAATTTTGCTGGCCCCATTCGTGACGCAATGAAGACGTCCCGCCCGCTGCTTCCCCAGTAGACCTAGCGCGCTGAAGCTTCCCTGCAGCTATTCATGCTAAGCCTAAAGGAGCATATTGCTCTGAATCTCATATGTATCTGGGGGTACCTTTTCTGCCGGAAAGGAAGTCGCCATAGGAGTTTGATTCTGTCGGCTTTATATCAGCTAAAATCCGACAACTCAGGCCAGACAACCCAGGTCCATCATCTCCTTGAAGTTACATTTGGTAATAAACAGAGAGGCTCTTTCAAGATTATCCGTGGGCACCTTGTCTTTTGTTCCCTGTCTCCTTACCTTAACTTTTACTAACCGGGGCTGTCACTGCAGACGACGGAAAGTCTGTCTTTGTGGCGTGTGCATCTGATCCTGCCAAGACCTATATTTACGCGAGTAACTTGGGGGCTCCAATGTAAGTACTAATCTGAACTGCTGCGAACCTGGTATCGTGAAAGGTCGCTTCTCGGTGCTGATGGAGATTCCCTGTCGAGGAGGTATTTCACTCAAGGGTAAGGTATTCGCGCCCACTAGAACAAATTTTGTCGCATCGTGACTCTGGACTCTGGGCTTGATCTACAGTACCTAAACAACGCCCAGTAGGGTAAGCAAGAATAGACTGAAAAGTAGAGTGAACCAATGCTTCATTTGGGCCAAGCTTTTGCCTTGGGTCTTTTAAGATAACCGCGTCAGATGGCCTAAAAACGAACCGGGCTGAGGTACTTACAGATACTTTGCACCCTGAACAATCTCCACTTTCACCTACAAGGTGGGCTTTGACGGTACTGTACCTTCCTGCTGTGCCGTGCTTGCTTGCGCTTGCTTCCATTGCCTGCAGCTCCTCCTTCTCCACGCCGCCGCGCTTCTCCTACGTCGCCCGTGTCTGTGGCTTCGCTTGCTGTCCCTTCTTCGCATTAATTCCACCGCTCTCCCTCTTCATCCTCTTTCCCTTCTTCCTTCCACAATCGCGATACCCTCATACCCAACATCCCCACTGTCGTCATCACGGGTCATTCTGTGAAGTCGTCCCTCCACCTTGATCATCTCCAACTTCCTCCAACCTTTCACTTTGGCTACTCTGTAGCCACCGCGCATTCAAGATGACTGACTGGACGACGGGCGTTATGCCGTTGCACCAAGTGCACAAGCCTCCCTTCACCATCGAGGCTCCCGGCTATGAGAAGGTTCCAGGCGAAACTATTCCTCGACGTCATCCAAAGGCCAAGGACGGCCTCATCAACTATCCCGCTCCCGATGCCAGGACCGTCTTCCAATTTGTTGAGCGCAGCGCTCGACTCTACCCCAATCACCATGCTGTCGGTGCCCGTAAGCTCGTCAACATGCATAATGAGAAGAAGAAGATCAAGAAGAACGTTGAGGGCGAGATCCAGGAGGTTGAGAAGGAGTGGTCCTATTTCGAGCTGACCGGCTTCGAATATCTGACTTACCAGCAGTATCTCGAACGCGTTCTGCAGATTGGCTCTGGTCTACGGAACGTGGGCTTGACCAGCAACGACAAGCTTCACATTTTCGGCACGACCAGGTATGTTGGGAGTTGATTGATCCTGCACTTGCGTCCACAGTATCTGACTCAGTGATGTCTAGTATCGGTTGGATTTCCACCTCCCACGCGGCCGCCTCACAGTCCATTTCGATTGTAACAGCTTATGATACCCTCGGCCCCAGTGGTGTCGAGCACTCTCTCGTACAGACCGAATGTAGTGCCATGTACGTCGATTCGCACCTGCTCAAGACCGCTTCAGAGCCTATCAAGAAGTCGTCAGTCAAGATCGTCATTGTCAACGACAAGACCATCTTTGCCAAGGGAGGCGAGGTCGATAAGTTCAAGGCAGAAAACCCTGATCTGAAGGTCGTCACTCTGGAGGAACTCCGCCAACTGGGCGAGGATAGCCCTGTCGAGCCGAACCCCGCTAAGCCATCTGACCTTTACTGTATCATGTATACCTCTGGCTCAACTGGCCTGCCTAAAGGCGCTTGTATCACACACGAAGCTCTTGTTGCTGGAGGTATGTTAATTTCGTACCGCCTTTTCGCGCCAATTTTGACTAATGTGTTCCTCTTTAGTTACCAGCCTGTATACATGCGTCGAAGAAGCCGTAAGCGATAGGGAATGTATTCTTGCCTACCTGCCTCTGGCTCATATCTTCGAAATGGCCCTTGAAAACCTTGTGTTGTTTATTGGTGGAACACTCGGATACGGCAACCCTCGGACGCTTTCTGATGCATCGGTCAAAAATTGTGCTGGTGACATGCGCGAGTTCAAGCCTACCGTCATGGTCGGCGTTCCTCAGATTTGGGAGACAGTTAGGAAGGGCATTACAGCCAAGCTCGAGGCTGCTAGCCCCCTTCTCAAGAACGTCTTCTGGGGCGCTTATAGCTGGAAGGCGTTTGCGTCCAAGAACAAGCTGCCGCTCGCTGGTCTCTTTGATAGTCTCGTCTTTGGCAAGGTTCGTGAACTGACGGGTGGTCGCATGCGTTTCACTATGAATGGCGCCAGTGGTATTTCCGACGGTACAAAGAACTTCATTTCTTTGGTTGTTGCTCCCATGTTGGCCGGCTATGGTCTCACCGAGACTTGCGCCAATGGCTCTTTGGGCTGCCCGCTCGAGTTCTCTCCTGACGCCATTGGCCCTACCCCTTGCGCTTGTGATGTCAAGCTTGTTGCACTCCCTGAATTGGGCTACTCGACAGAGGCGAAGGTTCCTCAAGGTGAAATCTGGATCAAGGGTCTGCCCGTTATGACCAAATACTGGAACAATCCCGAGGAGACAGAGAAGGCGCTCACTCCGGATGGGTGGTTCAAGACCGGCGACATCGGAGAATTCAACGCCGATGGCCATCTGCGGGTCTTCGACCGTGTCAAAAATCTCGTCAAGATGCAGGGCGGCGAGTATATTGCCCTTGAGAAGCTTGAGGCCGTGTACCGCGGCGTTCAGTCAGTGGCCAACGTCATGGTTCATGCCGACCCAGAGCATTCGCGCCCCATTGCTGTCATCATGCCGAACGAGAAAGTCGTGCATGAGAAGGCCAAGGAGTTGGGTCTCGATGAATCAAACCTCCACACCCTCCACACCAACTCGAAGATGGTGAGCTATGTTCTCAAGGACCTCCAAGGTGCTGCGAAGCGCGCTAGCCTGAGCGGTATGGAAACCGTCAGCGCTGTCTTGATTACGGACGAGGAATGGACATCTGACAACGTAAGAATTGCCCTCCTATCATGCATTCATTAAATGCCTTACTAATGTGTTATTCTCATAGGGACTTCTTACTGCCACTCAAAAGCTTAACCGGCGAGAAATCACCAAACACTTCAAGAAAGAGATTGATGCCACGCTCAAGAGCTCGTGAGCAACCACGAAAGCGGATATGTGATGGAACGGTTGAACATCAGGTTTTGAAGTTGGATCAATGGATACCAAGAGTGAAAGTGGGATGAAAGTGTGTACCAGCTTTTAGTACGGTTCTGTTTTCAGTGTGTAATGTATTGTCGCGGCGTTGGCTCCATGATATCTTGGAAGGGAAATTTTGTAAGGACAATGGAACTAGGATCCAAGTCTTCTTATGGTTATTCCAAAGACCCTGCTCTACCGCATTGCAGCCCGTTTTGGAATGAGCTGATGTGAGCTGACGTTGCAATTTCATCAAAGCGAACTTGGCATGTGAGAGCCATTGGCTAACATGTGTTGGAAAGCTGTCAGATGAAAAAGAATGAATTGAGGTAAACCACCCTGATAGGAGCATACCCTGTCACGTTTCTGTATCCCAGGATTACATCGAACAAATAACCCACTGATCATCATGGCGTAGAACGAAAGAATGTTAAGGTCACAAAGTGGCCACAGGTTAAGCGTATTGGGAACAGAGAACTCGAAGCGGGCATTTAGGATGATGATGTTGGAAAAACAATTGGTATAAATGTATAGAAAAATGTCGAGTGCTACTACACAAAAAAGGGTTATCATCTAGTCGGACGCCCAAAACAAATAAATGTACGCTACCCGCTCCATACAATGCCATGCGATGCCAGCTTGCTAGATACGATACATGTATTTATATAAAAACTACAAAGTACAGAAAACAACACACCATTGAGCAAAATACCAAGTAGTAAACCCATAAGGTCAAATAAAGCTTGCGCTCAAAGAGAGAAGGCGGCCGTTAAAAGGTTCTTAGATGGTTAGATGCGTCAACCGCAGTAAGGATGTCGGAGAGGGAACAACACTTTGAATATAGGCGGTACCGAGTTGGCGTTCTGGCCTGTTTCCTTGATACCTCCGGATGTTCCGGCTATTAGTGGTGATTATGGAGCAAGACGTAGCAAGGGTATATCCAATCCTCCGGAGCATAAGAACGAGTAATGACCGATGTGCATGAGTAGAGTAAAATAAGCTTATCGCATCCCCTTGCGCCGAAAGAAGACAAGATAGGGCACTCTGTCTCGGCCAGATTTGAACACCTCTTCCTGAACATCATCGCGGTCTCCACTGCCGATGCGAACCTTTGTCACGCGTGTGTCATTGCAGCAGTACCAGGCGTACGGGTCGTGAGAGGTGGAATCGCGGACGTAAGCCAAATAATGCCCATTGTCAATACGGCTGCCAGTATGGACAATAACAGCGTACGCTTCGTAGCGGAACGGCCCGGTAAAGGCCGGATCCAAAGGATCGGTCCCAGATGACGACGCGCGGGTGCCAGGAGGGAGAAAGTAACGCGTAAAGTCGGTGTCGTTGAAATCCCATGTGATAGGCGCAGTTGACTTGCGAAGATCCGACGTGGCCTGTTGGTAGTGGAAACGGCGAAAGACAACGCACAGCAGGGAAGGGAAGCGAGCAAATGAGAGAGTCTGTTGAGCACGTGTAGGACGTCGGCAGTGATCGCATGAGAAGTCATCGAGGATACTGCCGGATGTGTACTGATCGAGGACTTGTTCGAGTGTCATGCCGCGGCCCATGCCTACTGTGACGGGGATTAGGTCAAGTGGGTTGAACTGATACGTTCGGGTGTGGCACTCAAAACACTCGACTGTTGACAGCTCGAGGCCACGCCAAAAGCGGTCCACGATAGATCGGTTGTATTCAAGATGACCACGCCAATATTGGTCAGCGGCTTGTAAGAGGGACTGACGTGAAGTATCAGGCTGGGAAACCGTGCCCTTCCGGTCTCGGCATGTATTAGTCTCGTCATGAAGGTGAGTTAATACGAAAGTCATGAACTCCTGGGCATCCTGTTGCTGGCTTCCGCCAAACTGCTCAATGCTTCGACTCTGATTGCAAAGATGGCGAGAGTAGTCCTGTTGGTCAATTAGCTTGCTTCTTTTAAGTTACCGTGCTGTTACTAACCATGAGTGTCTGAGCCTTCATGACCTGGAACTTGCCCGAATTCATCCAATGGAACAGATTCGAAATGATCCGAATCATCAGCTGGGGATGATCGATCTTCTCATCCTCTTTCTTGGGTGCTCGATACTTGGTTACCCATTCCGAATTTGCCAGCTCTCTACCGAACTGAGGCGAAGCAAGAAGACTCTGGAGTGTGCTGTTTGCATAGCACCAGTTATGAGGATTGTTGAGACCAGTATAGAACTTAGTTGAATCGCCTGTTGATTGATGTTCCATGGCCTTCATAGTAGGCGCTCTTGAAGGGCGGGCCGGCACAACCGCACTATTGTTCCCATAAAGCTCATTTTCGTCCCTACCCTCAGTGAGGCCACTGTAGCTACGCCGAGGCAGAGCAGGGGCTGGCCTTGTGGGTGGCGAAGGTAGATCTGTGTATAGGTCAACCTTGTGGGATAACCCATAAACCGGACGGTTTTGCGGTTTATCTTCTGGGGAAGTCATGGACTCCTGTTCTAGAGAGACGGGTGGGAATCTCCGCAAGAAATCCTCAGTGGTACGAGTGAAGTTGGGTGACGATGCCGTCTGCATGTCGTCGTTCTTGAGCGTTTCTTGCCACACCTTGACTTCGTCAGGTTTAAGAGGCTTGACGATGTATTTGGACCTCCGTCGCTCAATGGCCGATACTCGATTTCGACTCCGATCTAGTTGAGTCGGTCTGTTGATTGCCGAAGTGGTAGATCCTAGAGATGCTGGTCCCATGAGGTCAACCCACGCATCAAGACCTCCCTTGAGGATTTTAGGAGAGTTCCTGAGGTCTTTCATGTAGTTGAAATGAACCAAGGCCCGATGTAGTGAGATAATAACCAAATCATCTGAATTCCGAGGGTGTTGAGAAATCTCTTCAGAATCTTGGTCATAGAAAACTACCAAGTCGTATATATTGCGTTGTTCGAACAAAGATTGCTCCTGATTAGGAGAGAGAATCAAGCTTTCCGAAATTTGATCCGCAGATAGGTTGTCCCTGAGCAATATGCTTGGTTCAATGCAAATCGTTGAGGATGACATAATATGACCTTCGTTGAAATCATCCCTCATTCGAATGTCTATTATCAGGATGCTACCCTTGGCTTTCATAGCCTGGTATAGACCCTCTGGAGTGATGCTATCCCCGTCTGGGATCTTGATAGAGCCGGTTTGATTACTTGGGGGGATCGGGGGAATAGAGTTATTTGAATAACTTTGCGTAGGGACGAAATAATCTGGTTGTGACTGTGATGAAGCGGTGGGTGTTCCGGGTATCGAAACTGAGGAGGTTGTACGGTTATTATAGATGGTGCGCGGTGTGCTGGCAGGCGGCCTTGTTACTTCTCCCGAAATACTGCCACGAGCAGGACTGTAGATGGCATCTGGCATCTTGGGGAGCGTTGGCACATTAGTGTCAATGCCGACCTTGGGTGGCCTAGGCGGAGGCATCTCTCGAGGACCCATTGGTTTTGGAAGGGTTATCTGATGAGTCTTGATGCGAGGGTCCTGCCCCGGTGACGCTTGCGGACCTCTCAGATTGGCAAATCTGGCGGCGAGGTCTTGAACAGCATTGTTAGTTGTCCCAGCCCCTTTCTGAGAGCCTGGTTTGATAGCGTTTCCATGGAGGGATTGTGGTTTCGGTTGAATCGTTGGTTTTGATCGAGCCGGAGAACCATTAGCGCTAGATCCATCGATTTGAGGTTTCAAAGGTGACATTGTCCCATCCAATGCCTGCTTCGACGGAGTCTGGGGCCGACTGTCCCCATGAGACGAGCTCGGCCGAGCTGTTCGTGGTTGTATACCGGATCGCTTGTTGTCTGCAATAATGTCTTGCTTGATCTTGGCATAGACGGCATCTTGTTGGCTAATCTTATTGAGCAAACTGGCATGAGCCCGTACAAAATCCCCACGTTCGCTCTTGAGATCATTGTAATCTCGATGTTTGGTTATGACTTGAATCGCGATGATAGATGCTCGTATATATTCTTGAAGAGCAATAGCCGGTCTGCGAAAGTCGCGGGCCATCTCAGCCTGTCGCAACGATGCCTCCGCCGCCTCAAGCAATTTCCGAATAGACATATTTATATCGAGGTCTCGTGGAGGAGCAATAACATCGTCAATGTGTGGAAGCGAAGATTTCGAGGGAGAGTCGCCTCCTCGACGACCTCCTGGTAAAGAGCCGTGACCGAAAGCGCCTGGGCTGCCCATGGAGTGCGTGCCCACGGTGGCTACGCTACTTGCGCGGGAATGTCCTAGGGAAGCCATGATAGTTGCCTTCGAGCAGGAAACCTGCTATACCGAAGCGATTCGACCGAAGGATTCGATTTCGAGGATCGCAAAGAATCGTGGTGTCTAAAGTCGTGGATATGGCACTTGGCGGTTGGGTTGCAACAGATATGTCGACAATAACGGAACCGTAGGGTGGCGGAGTGGTTATTAAGGGTCAACGCCTCGACCTCGTATAGATGGCAGGAACGTGCAGCATCTCTCAAAGAATTTCTCAAAGAAACATCACAAAGGAAAGCTCCTCCCAGAGAAGCATCATCCGTCTGCTGAAGGGGAAGGGTTGGCGTAGGTCGGGACAATGGAGTTAGTAGGTATAAAGGAACCGCTCATCGGCAAGTTGGGTGCCATGAGGTGAGGTGTAGTCGCGGGGGATAAGGTACCCACGAGCGCAGATACGGTACTTGGTAGGACACTAAGATATCCCCTAGAACCAAGTATCGTTTACCGCTGCTTAGTACCCTCCTTTGTTCAGCACTCATACAGCATGAGCCACGTACGCCACAACAGCCGTCGTCATATGGAAGAGTTCAGTGGACCGTGCCCAAGCACGCTGACGCAAGGCATATGGCCGGGGGACAGCCAGACACTGAGCTACCTGCCCTGCTAAACAGATGCCCTGCGAGAATGACCTACAGTGGGGGTTAAGCTTGCCCAGGTGATTCTGTGGCTAGGTGCCTTATGCTGTGGAATCACTGCCCGCTCTTCGTAAGCTAACCTAATGAGGCACCGTTCTACGTAAGATAGCACCGCGTCCAGACTGAGGCTGGGGTTGACGAGAGCCTGGAACGAGCCTGAACCTCGATCAGACACCAACAACAGCATCTGCTCCATCCATCTTTCGACATTGTGCGTCGTTATCTCGGAGACCTCATACTGTCACATTTACAATAATAGGTTGACTGATCTTGCGAGCGCATATTCCTCCCTTTTGATCGCCTTAGCCGAAACCAAGATGATGAGTTGGTGGTCGTCCTCTGCCAACACGGCCCTGGACGAGCAGATTGAGAAGGCCACAAGTAGCAGCCTGTATGTCATCGGAAATAATCGCAGCGGTAACATTGACTAACTAGCTGTTACAGTGAAGATATTGCCCTGAACCTCGAAATTTCCGATGTCATCAGATCCAAGACGGTCGCGCCCAAAGAGGCGATGCGCTCCCTCAAGAGGCGCATCGGCAATAAGAACCCCAACACCCAGTTGAGCGCGCTGAACGTATGGCACTCGTTACCATTACAAGGACCTTTCAAGCTGACCTCTATCAGCTTACCGATACTTGCGTCAAGAATGGCGGATCGCATTTCCTCGCTGAGGTCGCATCTAGGGAGTTTATGGATAACATGGTGTCGCTTCTTCAAGCTGTAGGAGGTGCTGCTGTCAACGCCGACGTGAAATCGAAAATTCTCGAGCTTATACAATCTTGGGCGGGCGCTACTGAAGGTCGGTACGAGCTTTCATACATTGGCGAGGTGTACCGGACTTTGCAGCGAGATGGATATCAGTTCCCACCCAAGACATCAGTGGCTAGTAGCATGATTGATAGCAGTGCGGTAAGGATTACTTTCTATATTCGTCTGAGGAAGCAGCTGATGGTGTCTTTAGCCTCCGGAGTGGACCGACTCGGACGTATGCATGAGATGTCGAACCCCCTTCACCTTTACCAATCGAAAGCATCATTGCCGAAACTGCGGCAACTGTTTCGACCAGCAGTGCTCAAGCAAGGTGGTTGCCCTTCCACATCTCGGAATTCTCGCGCCTGTGCGAGTTGATGATGGATGTTATGCGAAGCTCACCAGCAAGGGCCACAAAGTTCCCAACCCATCACTCGATCGATCACCGACGTACCCCCATAAGACGCGCAGTACCTCAGCCATGCAACCCCGAAATGCTCGAGTCGACGACGGTTTCGATGAAGATTTGAAGAAGGCGCTGGCAATGAGCTTGGAGGAGGTCAAAACTCATTCCCACAATTATGCTCAACCTGCCCCAACTGGCTATACAGCCAACGGTGATGCCTCAGCGGCCAAACAAGCAGAGGAAGAAGACGACGATCTAAAGGCCGCCATTGCCGCATCTTTGGCTGATATGGAAGAGCAGAAGAAGAGACACGCTGCTGTACTCAAGGAGCAAACGTCTAGTTCCTCAAACCCCTCGACTACCACCAACTTTGTTCTCCCTAAGAACGATTACGAATTGACTCCTGTGGAGGCAGAGAATATCAACTTGTTTGCAACGTTGGTGGACCGCCTCCAGACTCAGCCCCCAGGCACCATCCTTCGTGAACCCCAGATCCAGGAACTCTATGACAGTATCGGTACATTGCGGCCCAAGTTGGCAAGAACTTATGGAGAGACCATGAGCAAGCACGGTCAGTGAAAACCGTACCACTCTATATACATCAGTAACTAACGCAGTCGCAGACACCCTTCTTGATCTTCATGCCAAACTTTCTACTGTGGTTCGATATTACGACCGTATGCTGGAGGATAGACTGTCCAAGGCCTATAGTCAGCAGAACCTCGGCGGATACAACTTGCCACCCCCTCGCCAGGCAGCTGGCCCTTACCCTTCTATTCCCTCCCACATGCCCAGCAACCCTGCCGGCGCAGAGAGTTTCTATACTGGTCAGCAACGAGCTAGTTATCAGGCACCTCCTCAACACCAGCACTACCAACAGCCACCGCATGCGACACCGCAGCCACAGTATCCCCAGCCTGGTCAGTATCCTCCACAGCAGCCACAGCGGACCGACAGCTGGCAGAACAGGGCGCCTTCGGCACCTCAAGATCCATATCAGCAACCCCACGACCCTAATCAACCAGCGCAAACCCCTCAACAGTCACAGGCAGCAGTCGCCAACGACCCCAATGCCTCTTATTACTTTACACCTCAGCAACCTCCACAAGCTCCTGTAGGACCATCAGCACCGGGACCTGCTCCTGACGCTAGTCAGTCTCCGTATCCTTCTCTACAGCCATCTTCGCAATACCCTAGAGGATCAGTTTCTGCCCCCTCGCAGCCTACCCCGGGTCAAACACCCGCCCATGTTGCGCAACCAGCTCAGCATGCCCAGGCACCTCAGCAGCCCGTCCAGTCTCCGCATATTCAGCACGCTCAACCACCCCAGCCTTCGCAACCCCAGCCATCTCAACCGTCTCAACCGCCTCAACCTGGCCAGCAGGCACCTTCTCTACAGCAGCAAGCATACTGGCAACCTTCTATGCCTCAGCCGCACCAGCAGCCACCTGCTGCGCCGCAAAATTGGGCGTATGGAGGCTACACGCAAGACTCGTTCCCTTCTGTGCCACAACAGGAGCCCGCCAAGCAGCCTGCCAAGGAGGAGGCCCTAATCGAGTTCTAGTTCTACCCGGGGACATCAGTATAGCTCTTGTATTCGCATGTATGGTGCTTGGCTATTTATGTCTAGTCAAGCAATGGCGTTGAACGGATTGCCAGTTGTAGAAGAACAGAATGAACGGATTTTAAGGCACATGGAAGACCTGGTCTCTTGTGATGGGAGCTACCTGCGATTTAAACCCGTGATACCACGCACGTCTTGTCAGCGAAATGCGATGTTTATTCCCCCCAGCTGTCGTCCTGAACCTCTGGTCATTTGTCTGAAGAACATGGCACATGTGAAAGAAGTCCCTGGTACACTTTCTTCGGCTCATTGTTTGATGAATGATTTCAATGTAGCATACCCTGTAAACCAAGCTCAGCACAACCCAGTAGAGATAACACAGCAGTAATTTGTAGACATGATAGGAGGCATCGTACACAATGCTAGATAGCACAATAACCTATGCTTCAGATCTCATAATAATATCATGTAAATTAAGACCTTCTGCGTGTCTCAATACAGTTTGTTCGAAAAGGACACCCTACCTGAATCCCGAAGACAGAAGCAAGAATATCGCTTTCCTTAAACTTGGCAGTCCCAACTTCGCCGGAAATCCAATGTAATATAGACAGTTAGCTCGCAAATACCATAGTGACTAAAGCTTTAGACAACATTATCATGATTAAGACGTGATTGGCAATGTGGACGTATCGGTGCTTTACAAGGCGCCACGGTGGTTAACCAGCCGAAGCGGATATACTAATCAGGTAATCAAGGCGATCTGACAGGATGAAAATCAAAGCATCGCCAATTGACTTAGACTTCTGAGGCGGCGGTGTAGGCTAATGCACCTCGGGAAACCCAATGGGAACCAATCGGCAACCCGTGGACCGTGGACCGCGCACCTAGGATGGTAGCTCCGCTCCGCTGCCGGACCCGGAGGTCATGACACCGGCTTTGGCGGGGCCATAACGGGAGGGGCGTTGAGTCATATGTCGCTATGGTGTCGCCTGGTGTGATTATCGTGCAAAACAGATTTTGCTTTTAAATAGAGGCAATTCATCGTCTGACGTTTTCTCAACATCATCGTCAACATCGTCTTACGAACTTTGACACCGGTCTGACTAGCAATCAGAAATATCGCTCACTCGAATCTTACTCGCCCATCAGCATCAGCATCAGCATCATCATGGCACCAACTATTCACCTTGTCCGCCACGCCCAGGGCTTCCACAATCTCTCTATCGAGAATGAACAGATGCAGGATCCAGACCTGACTCCCTTGGGTGAGGAGCAGTGCGCCAATCTCCGCAAGGCTTTCCCTCACCACGACAAGCTCACTAAGCTTCTGGCCTCGCCCATGCGTCGCACAGTCTACACTTGCCTCCATGCCTTTGGAACCGACGCCCTTCTACCTATTACCGCTCTGCCCATCTTCCAGGAGGTCTCTGCCAACCCCTGTGATATCGGCTCCGCGGTGGCCAAGGTGCAGGCTGAGTTCAAGGACATCGCTGACTATTCTCGCGTGGAGGAGTCGTGGATTAACAAGGGCCCTGGGAGCGAGTATGAGCCCACACTAGAAAAGCTGACGGTGCGCGGTAAGGAGGCCAGGAAGACGCTGAGGGACATTGCGAGCGGCGACGAGCATGTTGTTGTCGTGTCTCACGGAGGATTCTTGCATTTTTTGACAGACGACTGGTATGGTGTACCTGAAGGAAGAGGTAAGTCAAGTCTACCGATCACTATTTATATATAAAACATGATTGCTGACTTAGCATTGCATAGCTACCGGATGGTCAAACTGCGAGTACCGCTCATACCAGTTTGTCGACCCCACCGGCCAGGATGAGGATGCTTCGCTACGTGAGACCGAGGAGAGCTGGCAGCGACGTCAGGGCAGCGTTACTGCTCCTACTGCGACGGAGCAACGAGAACTAAGACCGATTGTCATAGAGCAGGTTGCCCCCTTTCTGAATCTGGCTACGCCAAACTAAAAGCTCGGAGGGACTTCAGTCCCAAGAGCCATCGAGGGCATCGATATCGACAAATTTCTCTTTACGAGAGAATGATGTGATTGAGTAAATCCTCAATTACAGGAGCAACTTCTCCTCCCTCAAGCCTCCACCCGAAGATTGAGAATATCCAGGGTCGGTGTGGTCTTATATGTAGAGGACTCTTTGAAAGCAATGATGCAGTTTTAGGGTATATTGGATGTTTCTTGGTGTCTGTGTTCGTTGATAGATGGGAACTCGAAATCGTTAATTAGACATGAAAACAGACATTGG
Source organism: Fusarium sp. MBC 119 (assembly GCA_030411635.1). NCBI lineage: Eukaryota > Fungi > Ascomycota > Sordariomycetes > Hypocreales > Nectriaceae > Fusarium > Fusarium sp. MBC 119. The sequence continues at coordinate 488,708 of JAPERM010000010.1, read as the reverse complement.
AAGGTTTCCGTTCAATTCATCCATCAACGTGGTTCATTAAGTATCAGTAGCAAAGAGAAAAGAGAGCGCCGTCTCTGTATCTCACAAAATTGACAAACATCATGTCGATAGCAATTCCGACTACAAGTCTCACTTTAATCACAAATCGGGCTACCTGGCTCATCCAGGTCTTTTCTTCCAAGTACGTCCATCGCCCGTTGAACCTCCTTCCAAGTTGTAGTACGGATCTCAAGCACCGTAATGCCCCAGCCGATCTCTGACTTGGGATCCGATCGCAGCTTACATTGACAGAAACATTTCATGCGGGAAGATTGCGCCTTTAGTAGCTCCTGAGCCGCGCAGTCAAGTGGACTTCCTACCTCCTAGCCTAGAAGAGCCCCGTTTATATATGGCGGACAGTCCTTCAACAGGCTTCGAAACCGAAAGTATTGTTTTTTGTAGAAGTTCTCGCGACTTGAGTAGACCACTCGAGCGAAAAGTTCAAACGTAACATTGGGCTGGTTTCGAAACATCTGTGCTTTAGCATCTAGGAGTTCCTGGAGGTCAAAGAACGTTTTAAAAGGTTTCAATGATGCTTGTCCGATAAATGTTGCGGAACCCTGACTTTTTGTGGGTGCTGAGGATCGCGATCGTGAAGAGACCCAGGTTCCTTGCGTAACTGACTGTGGCTCCTTTTCGGAGACTTTGCTCCTCTTCGCAGCAGAAAAATCAGCTGTCGATCCTGGCTTTGGCGCATGGCATATGTGCTCTTGAACATTGCTCCAGTCTATGTCTTCAAACAGAGGATTATATTCGTTGGTTTCTGGTACGCTCGTATCAGGCTGTGGTGAAGAATGTTGTAATTGCGGATCGTATTCGTCCGCTGATCTCGAGTCTCGATTCCATGTACGAAGAACACTTGACGGTGGTTGTTGAGGTTCTTCCTATGATTCTTCCTTCAAAAGCTCCACCAAAGCATCCTTGTGTGACTGGTCTAGAGCAAAGGCATCTGTGTCGTGTTTCGAACAAAGTGACGTTCCTAAGGTTTCAATAGGGATGGACCCGGTGAGGCTCTGCAAATATTGATCTAACTCTGGATCATCGTAAGGGTCGTCATAAGGGTCTTGGGGTGCTGGCGGAGAGGGGTTCAAGGAGCTTAGAGGGGATTCGACAGTGTCGGCGTTGGTTGATTGGAGATCTTCAGTCAGTGTGAGACTGGACCCTTGGGATTGTAGAACGTCACAATGATTGAACGCTGAAGATGATTTGTCGGCGGTAATGTGTTGACGTTTGACCGTATCCACGTCAGGGTCCTGACTCTGCGTGAGGTGACGTTTGTGTGATCGAGCCGATGACTTGGGCCTGATCGACATATGTAAGTACTAGGAATGAAATCATAAAACCCGGTCGATCGTTGTTTAACTCACATTTTTTGAAGATTGTCGTTTGGTTGCATATTGACTGGAGTCAGTCCCGCCTTTGAAGGAAACCGTGTAACGTCATTGGGTTTATGTGCTATAGCGTTGTGTCATAGCCATGTCGATGAGTGGATTTGCTGAATTGTGGACTCTGGAGAAATATATTGCTATGTTAGAGGCCACAGCCTACGAGTGACGTTTATGAGTGACGTTTGTTCCATGTAAAAATTAAGGGTCTAGACGTTGAAAAAAATCCAGAATCTCGATGGGTTTGAGATCTCTTAGTATCTACATCGAGACTTCTCGATCAGGCACGTCCCCTGTGGCTCGCTCCTGCCTCGACTGTGACGTGTACCGCCACAGATGACAAAACCGGTTTAACGCCACGGGCGATTATGTCCGGTAAGAGGAGTGCACAAACGGAAGGAGCAGAGAAGAATGACAGAAGCAATTAACAATGCGGACCCGACTCGGATGCCAGGGCAGTGAAGAAAATGCATTTTCTCGTGACCTCGTGCATGCATTTCTGATACCCGAACGTGTCTCGACTCTTCGAATAAACCCGGACCTGTCCGGCATTACTCGCTTAGCCACTCCGGGAAAGACTCCGCATTAACCCTATGTCTAGGATTAGATCTGTCGTATCCATGCAGACTTGCCGGTGCAGTCAGGAACGAACCCAGCCCGTGGAATTGGCGGTCCCGGTTGTGGTCTTGCACACATTTCCCCCAATATTGAAGAAATTGGGTAGTGATAGCAAAAGAAAGCTTCTTGGGGGCGGCAGCAGTATAATTGGGGGCGGGTACAGAAAGTCCACCAACCAGGGGTAGGGTCATTGAACGTCACTCAAATTGAGCCTCCAGCACGCGTCAACCGACGCCCACCCTCCAAAGGCCTGGACTCTGTGGGTCCACCCCTTAAAAAAGGTTTCCGGGAGTCACGGTTGAAATAATGTTTGGCGGATTACTACATTGGTTTAGGGCAACGTGGCCAAGGCTATTTTGGGCATTGAATTGAGATAATCTGTTCATGAGATAGCCCCAAATCTGTTCTATCTCGTCGTAAGCTTAATCTTACCCAGCCCTCCTGATCTGAACACAAATTTCCCGAGTGTGGGCTTCTAGACGTAGTCAACAATTCCTTCGGTGGCCCGCTGGTTAAGCAGTGGAGAGGCAGGCCAATTGATTCTGATGGGGCCGAAGCCGGGGCTCCGCATGGAGTCCGCCTGACCTGCAAAGTGGGGTTGGGGTATGAAAGCACGGTCCCGCTTATGATGGCAATAGCCGGCCGAAAATCAAACCTGCTTTTGAACCTCTCCCGGCGATCGATCTCCCCCGGCAGTGCCAGTATCAAACTCGCAGCGAGGCACAGCGTCCACACCCCGCTCTCCTTCCCCATCCGGTTCTGGGCGTTGCAAGTCGTCAGCACATGTCAGTGTGTGCTTGTAACTCAAGTCCAATTCCCCGTTGAATTTGACTCCAGCCGTTTGGCGCCGTCTCCCGCCTTGTGTCTAACTCACAATGGTAGTCCGAGCCTCCCTCCGCCCTACCCTCCGCTCTTTCCCCCACTCATCCCCTTGTCCTACCCGTTCCCCCTCGATCCTGAAGCATTTATCAAGGCCGCTTTCCTCCCCTCAAAGTCCATTCTCTTCATCTCCTATTCTACATTCCCCATCATTCATAACTCTTCTTCAAACAACTCCAACAACTCCACCACTTTATCCACCTCCTTCTACTCTTATATATAAACACAACAGCCTCATCCGTTGCCTACGACCTCTATCACCACCACTCAACACTCGACAACGTTTATACTCCTCGCTACGTCTTTTACAGAAACACAACTATACTTGCTAGGGGCGGTTTCCTTGCCACGATATCACACGCTACAAACTCACAAAGTCTATTTCCATTACATCGTGTGCAAGGATGCAATTCACAACGACAGACGCACCACCTCATCTGGTGCAGGATAACCTCGATGACATCAACCCCAAGGATTTCATCCAGCAGGAGCATCAGTCCAAGCGCCCACGAACTGCTGAGATCCTTCTCGAGGAGCAGCTCCCCCAAGGCCTACTCAAGGCTAGTGAGGCGGCAGACCTCGCCACACAAGACTTCTTCTCCATCAAGACCGATGTCGACTCAGACCATGAGCAACTGCCTCAGGGAATCACCGAGACTGAGGAGGAGAGACAGAAGCATTGGTTCGTCGGCAGCATCGATCAAGGAACAACATCAACACGATTCCTGATCTTCAATGGCCACGGCGAGCCCGTTGCAAGCCACCAGATCGAGTTTGAGAACCACTACCCCAACTCCGGGTAAGTCTATATATACCTTCTCCATTGACCATTGTACTAACAACACATTCAGATGGCACGAGCATGATCCCATGGAGCTTCTTGAGTCTGCAGAGATTTGTATCGAGAAGGCTGTTGAGCAGTTCTGTGCCAAGGGCCACTCTGCTGAAAACATTCGCTCCATTGGAATCACAAACCAGCGTGAGACAACCATCCTCTGGGACACGACCACCGGCGAGCCCCTTTACAACGCCGTCGTCTGGCCCGACACTCGTACTTCTGCTCTTGTCCGTGAGCTGAAGAACAAGCCTGGTGCCGAGAAGCTTCAAGAAACATGTGGCCTGCCCTTGTCTACCTACCCTTCAAGCGTGAAGTTGCTTTGGGTCCTTAAGAACGTGGCCTCTGTTCGTAAGGCTTACCAGGAGGGTCGTCTGGCATTCGGCACTGTCGATTCCTGGCTTATTTACAAGCTCAACGGAGGAAAAGATCGTGAGGGTGGACCTATCTTCGTCACGGAAGCCACCAACGCCAGCCGTACAATGTTCATGAACCTCAAGACCCTTCAATACGATGATGAACTCCTCAAGTTCTTCGAGATTGACCGCAACTTGCTCAACTTGCCCAAGATTGTTCCTTCATCCCACGCTACTGCCTACGGTTCCCTTGCCCGTGGACCTCTCAAGGGTGTTCCTATCGCTGGCTGCTTGGGTGACCAATCCTCTGCCCTTGTCGGCCAGTGTGGCTTCAGCCCTGGCCAGGCCAAGAACACTTACGGTACCGGCTGCTTCCTTCTTTACAATGTCGGCCATGAGCCTGTTATCTCCAAGACCGGCCTGCTGGCAACCGTTGCCTACGACTTTGGCAATGGCCGCAAGCCAGTCTACGCTCTTGAGGGTAGCATTGCTGTTGCTGGCTCTGGTGTCAAGTTCCTCCAGAACAACCTAGGCATTATCAAGTCTGCCTCAGAAGTGGACACTGTTGCCAAATCCGTTCCCGACAATGGAGGTGTCACATTCGTGACAGCCTTCAGTGGTCTCTTTGCTCCTTACTGGATCGATGATGCTAAGGGTACCCTCTTCGGTGTCACCCAGCACACAAACAAAGGTCACATTGTGCGGGCTACACTCGAGGCTACCTGCCACCAGACTGCCGCAATTCTTGACGCCATGGCTTCTGACTCCGGTCACGCTCTTGACATCCTGGCAGTTGATGGTGGTCTTTCAAACTCAGACCTTTGCATGCAGACCCAGGCCGACCTGAGTGGTGTGCCAGTTGACCGCCCCGCCATGCGTGAGACCACAGCACTTGGTGCTGCCATCGCTGCTGGACTTGCTACCGGAGTCTGGAACGAGCTCGAGGATTTGCAAGAGGTTAACAGGAAGGACCGCAAGGTCTTCTATCCTCAGGCCGATCAGAAGACCGTTCGACGATCGCGAAAGAGGTGGGAGCGAGCTGTTGAGATGAGCCGAGGATGGCTCCAGGAGGATGAGGATGACGAATAAGCTCGGAGAGCAAATTCATCAAAACAAAAGAAGTTATTAATGATTGTTTTATGGGCGTTAACTTAGCATAGCGCGTCTTGAGCAGAGGAGCTCGGCGTTTGAATCTTTGAATTTTAGTATAGCATAAAAGCCTACATCTATTGAATAATATCATAACCATTAAAAAATTAAACTCTGTCCAATGGCCAAAACTACAGTGACTGGGTACAATTTTTGCTACGGTGTAGTCAAGCAAAAAATAATTGGAAACATTCAGTGCGAAACTATGTAATTCTAGGGCAATAAATTGTGATTTTCTTTTTTCCAAATTAATTCTAGGTTGCAGAAATGTTCTTTGTAAACTGCAGAGAAGTAAATATTGAATTGAATGGAATCTTAGAAGGTGGAAGCGTCGTGTTGGTTGCTGCGTTTAAACATGCCAAAAACAGGACAGCCATTGGAGGCGTTACCTTGGAATATCTTAGAGTTATTATATGGTAATGAATGACTCAATGCATGGGCCAGTTCGCCAAAGAGGCAGAAATTCTGGAATGTCTATGAGTGAGAGACGTGGGCGCTGCCGTTTGCCAGTTGCCAGAAACAAGACAGCACAGTCAAAGTCGTGATCTCGGAATACCTTGACGGGTTAGTTGGATTCGTAAGGTCAAGTCGATGATGGCCCACCGACACCCAAGGTGAGGCAAGCAAGCTCCCCCATTTTTTTCTTTCTCCTGTGTTGCAGATGCAGATTCTAGCCCAGCTCTTAAATTAGATATCTGGGCTCTAAAACATCACGCGGGACGAAAAAAAAAAGAACAGACCAGACAGGGGGGCAAGGGTTTACCGGATACAGGCACGCACATACGTGGTCGGATCCGAGACATGGAGGCTCCGTTTTCCCTTTTCATCCTCGTGAGCAGCAAACAAAGGCGTCTGAGTGGGTTGTCAGGTTTAGTCTATGCTTAAGCGAACGGAGCAGAGCCGCAACGCCCGGAGGTGAGCGTGTTCCCCGCTCAGGCACAAGCAACAAGCAATTGAGATCCCCACCAAGCTACAGTAGCTTAGCTTTTTTGGGGATTCCCGAATTGATAGATGGATCTATCCAGGTCTTCATGTGACGGGAGCTAAGATTGCGGGAGCAGAGGAGAACGGGGGTTCCGAGAGCGGAGCGCGTCGAGTCGAGATGAGATGAGATGAGATGAGATGGTCGGTGTAAGGTAGATTAGAGAATGTTGAGTTGTTGACTCTAAACTCCAGCTACCTTCCCCCCCCCCCCCCTAACTGCTCTCGTGGTGACCCCTTACTTTTTCTGGTCCCTTCTCTCTTCTCCTCACTCCTTTTCCAGTCCCACAACACCACGGGCCACATCATCAACCTGCTCACGAGGGTTCCATAATCTGATAACCCACTATGCATAACTTGACAATGATCTTTGACTCACTTGTGATAGATACACGCATAGATAGATATGCGATCCCACTAGATTTTTGACTCACCCCTTTAGCCCCTCCCTCTTCCTGTCCATCATGGGTCAGGGTTTTAAATCCCCCAGCCCCAGGCCCAACTTTTAATGTGCGACACTAAAAATCTTGTTTACGGGGCTAGCCTTGAAATTGCTTGGCACGTTCCCATCTCCACAATAATGTTTGGACGTTGGTAATCACTTTTACGTTGCAATAAGAACTGTGACCTTGATGACAAGTTTGTTGATAAAAAGCCCGGGCCCCGGACCCCGCACCCGGCTCCGGCGTTGGTCTTACCGGACTGGCATGAAAGGATTCATGATTGCGAGTTTGGTGTGTGTCTCGGTATCGCTGGAATCTTCGAGCACCTCATCCCATCCCATCCCATTCTCATGTTTGGGGGAGGGGCATGCGCTCCAATCAGACTCGGTGGTGCATCTCCGGTTGAAGACGACTCCCTCATCTTTTACCCTCGGTTATTGTTGTTGTGTTGTTTTTGGTACAAACAGCGACGTCCGACACTTCCGTCCTCACAGCGAACAAAGATTTTCTTTTGCCAACATTTATAGTATCTCGTCTTGCTATATCCTTGTTAGTTCTATTGGTTGGCTCGCACGATCCAACAAGCGTATGCAGAGGTTGTCATCGGCTACATGTATGACGCGCGGACTCTATATAGGCCAAGTAAACAGAGGAAACATCATTTTATCCAAGCGAAAAAGCAGCTTTGGGTGCTTATCGCTGTCCCTAGTAGATCGGCAATCCGTTGCGTTGTGTCTCTCCAACGACTTTCTTGTGCGCGGAGTGTTCCCGTGCAATAAATCATGTTTCTTAGTGCTATGTGAGCAATCTGTACTAGTATTTGTAGGGTTCATATTGTTACGCGCACTCATTGAGATAGCCCAATCGGCGAGGTAATCGCATATCTCTGATACAGTATATGAATAATGTATTCCTGCTAATAAGCCCTAACTAATCTCAAAGTGATTCGATTCAGTTAGAACATGTATTCCCGCAATCGCTAGTTTGCTTAATTTGGGTCATCCATCTGCTACAAGCATAGCCAAACGTCCAGCGTCAAGGATATATCAACTTGAATACAAAGCCTGCCACGAGGAACATAAGTATATACCAATTCAGATTCATGAAACAACTAATAGTCCATATTGATCACATCTTGATATTCACTTAAAACCATAGCATCAAATACTAGAGCTTCCTCGAAGTGTATAGTACAGTCTTGGAAAGCATGCAAATAGGATCGACAGACATTTTTTAGTCAAGGATTAGCTAGTCGCGGCACAACGCTTTCTGGATTGCTAGGAATATACATGTTTTAAATTTTCCTGTGTTAAAACATAGGATAACTAGTGGTTTGATAAAAAGTCGGGATATTACGACTTTAGATTAGGTTACTACAATAACTACATCATACTTAAGGCATACTTTAATAAACGCACGCCTGTCTGTTGAAGCTTATGACTCGGGTCTTCTCTTTTGAGGCATAGTTTTTGACAGTTAGTTTCAGGGCATCTACGAAGGTAGGGATACCTTCTTTGACTTCAATAAACTGCGGGTTAACAAAGTGACCTTTCTGATCGGCCCAATCAATCTCTAGCTGCTTGAACCTCGGGTTGAGCCAGATCCCTATTCTATACCTAATTAGCAAGTTTTACATATCCTCAGAGAGGAAACCATACCGACGTAGGCATCGGCCCCTCTCTTGCGCGCACGAATTGTCTGCTCAACCTCTCCAGCCTTGATCTTCTCTTTGCTGATCAGAAGGTTCTCGGTGAAATGGCCAATGTGTACGTGGCTGTCACTGAAGATGTGTTCCTGTAGCTCGGGCTTGTTCACATCCCCAAAGTTGGTGTCCCAGTCGTTTAGGGAATCCTGGAAGAATTTGACGAACGATGCACCAGAGACGTTTGGCCCAGCCAGGCCAAACTCCTCCGGACGGCACTTGGCGAATTCCTTGACAATATCCGTAAAGAATAGGACCTCCATTCGGCCAAGGTCATGGACCCTTGAGATATTGGTTCCGATAGCTCGGTGGGTGGCGAGATATGGGTCGTTCATGATGATTGCCACGGCCTCCGCCTCCTCGTCTGCAGGCATTTCTAGATAAGTCAGAAATATGTCTTGAAGGTTAAAGAAACTGAAAAAAGATGTAACATACTGACATTATTGTTCTCGGTATGTGATTCAGTCGTGTTGCTTTGTCTCGTGCTATTGTATGCAAGAAAGATGAAGAGGGAAAAGGAAGAAGGAGAAAAAAAAAAAGATTAAGCAGCGCAAAGATATTCTCTTGCCTTACAGCACCCACAATAATCTGTTTGTCTATTCTTCTTGGTTGGTATTGTTATCTTTTATGAACCTGAATTGCCAGTGGTGATTTTTTATATCAGTTATGAGCAGTGCTGGGCAGTGAGGATAGCTTCCAGCCGCATTACATCCAATGCTAGCATACCTGCTACAAAGTTGTATCAATACTTTGACTTATATATTTATCCAAAAGTTAATTTGGGAAAAAATATAGAATAGCCTCTCATTTGAATGAAATGGCTGCTACTTTGTTGTTCAAGTTTCATATTTGTGACATTAAAGCTATCATTCGATACGACTCGAAGCATTAGGGGTAGGCATGACAGGCTTCTATGAAGTGGGATCGCTATAGATAGAGAGGTCAGTAACACCGGAGTCAGTATCCAAAGTAGCATCAGACTCCAAACGAAGGGGAATTGGCTCATATTGGTTGGCAACAGGGCAGCGGTCATCATAAAAGTCGTCGACACTGCTATTTACGCTTTGCTTCTAAGACACCAAAGACTTATCTAATGATAGAGGAGTCATAGATGGCAGTTTAATCTTGGTCTGTTAATGGTTTATGCTTCTGAACGTCCTTGGGTTCTGCTATCGAAACCAGGACTGACCATAGTTTAAACCACTTGTATGATTCGACTTGAGATCTGTTGCTGTATTGAGCACATTACTGGGCAACGAGTAAACTACCTATGTGAGTGAAAATGCGATCGTCTTACACGGCTGTCTTAGAAAGTACCTAGGGAGTGTCTTGGATCATCCGCATGGAAGTTGTTGTCCGGACAGCCTTTCAGTTCGTCGAGATCTTCTGTTTAAATTTTATCACTACCTGCCAGCCAGTCGAGGATTTTGTACCAAAAAACAGTTTGATTATACGACATGTTACTGTTTACCATGAACAGGCAGTCAGTGTAGTCAATATCTATGTATGAGCCGGACTGTCCGTCGGAACCAAACGATCCTCACACTGAAGTTACCACTGTCGCAGTGCAAAGACAGGTAACTCATTTTGAACGTTGGCTTCAGTACCATTCCAAATACTGAGTGCTCTCTAAAATGCCAGATGGACTTTTGGGGTGGCCGATCTCCATGGAGTCTGGTAACACTTTTCGTGGGCATGCATATGGTGCAAGTCATGTGGACCGTCTGCTCTACTTAAAAACATCAGAGAGATTTTAGTAGCCATTCATGAGTTTACAGAAGCCTTAGAGATACATCTCGGATATTGATGCTGAAAAGTGCCCGTCCAGGGCGAGCAGGTAGTGTATATGACGCTGGCTCCGACATCATAAGATCAAACTCTGCCAAACAACAATGACAGAGGAAACCTGACAACTTTAAACTCTATATAGTGTCCGTCTCTTAGCTTGTGTGATATTTCCAAGTTTCAATGTTAGCAGAAGATCTATTCTGGTCGAGTGAAGCCCATGTTCAAGCTGGTGTCATATAGGAACACCTTTGACCAGTCTACTAATAATTGGCACAATATCGAATCGAGTTACCGGCATTTTAATAATACCCAACATATTTCAAGAGGTTATGCTATGTGGAAATGTGGCTATGGTGGTGACGGACCTGGGTGATCGCCAGGGCTATACAGCGTATTGTGCGCTTCTGACACTCCTTAATACTCAGTCTCTGGGTCCTCACTGAGCGTTGGTAAAATCGTCGTCATACTACTTCGCGTCACTAGTACCAGTTTCTGTTGCACTTTTGTCTCAAAGTAAAGTTATAACTTCATCTGAGAGAATGATGATCCAAATGATTGTTGCGGGAACAGCCTCAATCTATGAACGTTCTTAAACTTGGACAACACGTATCATATTGTTCAGTTCGGGCTTGACTCCCATCTCATTTTAGCTGCTATTTCATTTGTATGAGACACTTAGGGCGATCTTAATATAATCCAAGCAATGCTGTAGTAATGAAGACAAGGCCAGTAAGCATTGATACTTCAGCAACACCACCATTAGAAGACGTAATAGCTTCCCGTCACCAAATCGTACTAAAATCTCCCATATTGGTGCTTATAATGTGAGCATTGGCCTCCATAGAATACAGATGCGTTCTATTCATTTGTCTCGATCGTAGGCTGCCGCTGCGCCGGTTGTATATATTAGTATCCATACCTTCCATTTAAATGCTCTTGCATATTAAATAGTGGCTAGTATAATATCGAGTTATAAATAAATAGAAAGGTTTGAGCGGTAAATAACACATCAGAAATAAAGAAGATAATAGTTACGACTAACACTACGTATAGTGGAACAACTATTATTCGCAGAATTATTACCAACAGGCATATACATTTTATTCTAAAATACACTCTAAGTAAAATATACCCTCTAAGCCCGAGTTAGTAAACCTCGGTAGAAATATTAATATTAACTTTTATTAGTATAATAGGAACTATTATATCTACCTAATATTAGATATTAGAAGTGCTCTTCTATTAGATTTCATAGTGACACCATCCATTGCACTTGCATGTCATTATAAATATGATACCTTCTGTTCCAGTTTATTATCTTCTGTAGTCTCTTGGTTCTGAAACGCTTGAGGCTGAGAAAGGCACTGAACCTTGGCATTTATAGACACTCCCAGTAGTAGAAACGCAACCCCTAAGTCTATAGCCTATCAACTTCACCAAAGTTGTGAGCTATCTTATAATAAGCTTAAGAGACGCTTCTTAACCAACTGTATCTCAAATAGCCACCTTGTATCCCAGTCGATTAAAACAGGATATAGAACTCTACCCCATCCAGTTAATGCCACGTCAACTCCCACCCGAATAAATCACAATCGTTCATGTACTCGAGCATATAGTTTTGACTATATTTTACCCATTTCAACCTAATGATTGTCATTCCATGACTGCCGGACCATGGCCTCTTGTTAAATCCAGATTTAACATCCAATGCCGGGTATCGTGTAAGTAACAACACGCTACAGATGGATTCTTGTGCTTACTAGGTAATGTATAAGCCGCCAGCACCCGTTGTATAAATCAGAATGATTTAATTCACATCAGTCCATCAAATCCGATTCACGGAACTCCGCGGGTACTTGAATCGTTCCTCAGTGAACCGCCTTCGTTGTTAACCCGATTTGCCATCACCAAGATGTGCTAATTACTTGGCCACTTGGTCACCACCAGCAAATTGGTTTTGGGCAAACTCGCCGCCCTGGCCATTCAAATCTCCAGGGGCTGCTGACAGCCAAGCCTCTTGTTGCCCAGGAAAGAGGTAATCCATGTAAAATTATCGATCCTAGGAGGATTGAAGCTGATGACCTTGAAGGGGAGCCAACCGAATCGGATGAATAAAGAACTGGTCCCACAGAAAGTCCTACGGAGTCCTGAAATCCAGGGCCCTGCATTGTCCTACTACCTTACGTACTCTAGCATGGGCGGCTGAGGGTGGTATCCGGGATTCGCACAGGGCGATATCAGGCTCGCACCCACCAGCTCTATTGACGTTATTATAGAGCAGCCATCAAAGTTCAACATTCAGGGGAGTGGGAAACCGAAGATCGATTCAATGGCGACGATGTCAAAACACTGCCAAGTTAGCCCACGTCATTGTCAACGTCGTCGTCGTCGTCGTCGTCCTTTTCGGCCTATTTTGAGGTTCGTCATCATGGTTCTGGGCTGGTTGCTCGTGTTCTGCAACTTCCCCCCACCATCCCACCTCGTACCCGACGTCAAGATCAACGGTTATCTCGACGTTCTTTGAAGGCCATCACGAGGACAATTTGCTGTCTCTTGGACCAATTCTTACCGGATGCCTCTGTAACCGTGAAACTAGCTTGGTGCTTTAATAAGTAGTTGATGACACAAAACGGTATCCGGAAAAAGAACAATTAGCGGGTGGGATTAGAACTACAGAGCGAGGATCCACCTCAGTCACAGCCACAATAGGAAAGACACGATCAGCCAGTAACATTGAATCCTGTCAGCAAAGGACCTGGACCGTTCTTTTCTTGGACCTGCGACGAGGCAGAATTGCCTGCTCTGTCAAGCTTACATACATTCCTAGTCCAACCACTGGGCGCCAAATTGAGCCACGGAAATACAGAGCTACCTGCGGAGCTGTTTGCATTGTACACGCAAGGTTCTAGATGGCCGTAGTTTCCGTTTAGCAAAGATCATGAACTTTTCCTACGAACAGAGAATCGGTGAGAAATAGTCCTGCAAATATTGTAAGCAATGGAACGCACCTACAGCAGGCATGGGTCTAGGAAACCCCTGCCCTCAGCCTTAAACCGCTGAAAATACCCTAGCGCCGTCAGCTGCATCGGGCTGGTTCTCCACTGGAGGCGGTCGGGCTCTGTTCCTGGGGTGTCATTCGCTCCATTGACGGGAATCTCTGTCAAGCGGGTTACCCAGTCTGCAGCGCCTCATTCAGCCACCTCAGCCCAAGAGACTTGCGGTTTAGAGGTATTGTACCTAAGAACACATCAGAACCATTCCTTTTGACCAGCAATAGGTACGGTTTGCAGTGAATCGTCTCTGAACAAGCATAATCACTCGCTTAACTGACCAAGCCCATCGCCTACTCCGTCAAACCGTTCCTCTATCTAACTGCGCCTCTTTGTTTGATCGTTTCTCGAAACGGTACCATATGGGAAGTCATCAAGTTCAACCGTCTGTGCTCCATACCATACCAGCGCGTATCGACGCCAACGCACCTCAGCGCAAAGAAAAGAAAGCCCACCTGAATCTGACAACTTGCCTACGACCTTACAGACAAACGTTGTGAAACAACTCAGAACTCTGCACCACTGAATCACTGTACACGATACTATCAGAAGGCTCAAACAAGCAGACTCAATCCGGCCACCACCGCCAACCATCACGCCAGCATCAAGCCTGCATCAAGCCAGGAAACTTGGAGCATCAAGAGTCGGTTTTTGGTGCATCCAGCTTCAAGCCAGCTTCAGCCCAAGCTCAGCCCAAGCTCATTATTGCTAGCCAACCAGCCAGCGAAGGACGCAGGCTCGCACACCCCTCTTTGTTGCTTCTCGCACTCCCACGATATTTAGGACACGACAGGACAGCACTGTACTGTAAAGAACAGAACAGGATACCAAGCAGATCGTCCTTCACCTTTGTCTTTACTACACAGTATCATTCATCACTTGGATCCCATCTCACCTCTCGCTATTACGGTGAAGTGCTCTAAAAAAGAAGCACCTTTTCTACTGCTGCCACCGCTGTCGCTGCCCCTCCCACCCCCCGTGCTAATTTCTGACCCGAGCCCAAGCCTGACCCTCTCTCTCTCAAATCCCCCTCCCCCTCTTACGCCCAATCCCAATCCGCCTCCATCCAAACCCCCCCTCGTCCTGCCCGTCCTGCCCCGTCCTGCTGCGGCGCCTCGCTCGCCCTCTGTGCCTGTGCTTCTGTGCCTCTTTTGACCTCTCGGGTCCTACTCCTCAACCTTTTTTCCCCTTTGCTCCTCCTCCTCCTTTCCATATGAGTTCTATGAACTCCCGCTTCAAGAGCCTTGGCTTCGGAAAACGCAAATCCGCTGCAAGCATACAGACTTCCGAAGGCCTGACCCCGAGCCCAACCCCTCCTCCAGGCCAAATACCGCATCCTCCTCAACAGCAACAGCTAAACGCTCCCTCAATCGCTGCTTCGTCTTCGACGACGAGCCTTCCGATGAATCACCCGGGCCCTGGCAATCGCCCGCCCAGCTATACCGCCAACTTCCCTCCTGGCCAAGCTCCCCTCGGTCGCACCAGTCCTCTTACTCAACAGCCCAACCGCACTCCTCCTACCCAAATGGTCGGCGGCCCTCCCCCGATCAACACCGGAGCCCCCATGGGCTATCCGCCTGGCATGGCCCCTATGGGTCAAGGACCTCCTCCGATGGGAGGCCCTCCTGGTTTCGGGCAACAACCACCTCCTCCTCAAGGATATCCTCCTCCTGGACCTCCAGGTGGTCCTATGAATCAGCAGTTCCAGCGACCAGGTCCTGCTGCGGAGGTCGAGGGCGCCAGCAAGAGCAAGGCTCAGCTGATTGTCGGCATTGATTTTGTAGGCATTCGACAAAATACCAACACAGGGAGCACTATGGCTAACAAGTAATCACCAGGGTACCACATTCTCAGGTGTCGCTTTCGCTTTCGCGACCAACAACGAAGCCAAGGAAGATATCATCACCGAGTGGCCGGGTGCTGGTTCTTACACCAAGCAAAAGGTACGCGCTTGTGGAAGCAAAACGATTAAGCCTGGGACACGATGGAGCTGACATATATACTCGACAGATCCCGACCGTGCTTTACTACGATCAATACCAAAAGGTGGTAGGATGGGGACCTGATATTGCTGACGCCCTCGCCCCTACTGGCTATCCTAAGCCTGGTGTGCAAAAAGTTGAGTGGTTCAAGCTGCAACTGATGCTAAGCGGGAACACATACATCGACCCCATCAACCTGCCTCCTCTGCCCCCAGGAAAGTCCGAGATCGACGTCGCCGCCGATTACCTGTTCAAGCTTCGGCAGGCTATGCGGTCAGCTCTGCAAAAGGCGTTGGGCGAAGTCTTTAACCGAGAAGAGCGCAACATCCGATACTATCTGACCGTCCCCGCTATTTGGAACGATGCTGGAAAGGCTGCCACCCGAGCTGCTGCTATTCAGGCCGGTTTCCTCCGAGATGAGAACGACAACCGTCTGACTCTGGTTTCGGAACCCGAGGCTGCTGCCCTGTTCTGTTCCAAGACCGGTCTACTGGACCTCAAGGTACACGATGCTGTCTTAATTGTGGATTGTGGTGGTGGTACCGTCGATTTGATCGCCTACGAGGTTGAAGAGGAGAACCCTTTTACTGTTGCTGAGTGTACGGCCGGTTCTGGTGACTCTTGTGGCTCAACAGCCCTGAACCGTAACTTCAGCAACATCCTCCGAACAAAGATTCGTAAGATGAAGTTGCCTGATGGCTCCAAGACCGCCGGCCGAGTCTACGCCAAGTGTATCATGGACTTTGAGAACCGAATCAAGGCCGATTTCCGAAATAACGGCCAGAAGTGGGCGGTCGACGTTGGTATCGAGGCTGAGTTCCCGGAAGCTGGCATCGAAGAAGGTTACATGACCTTCACCAACGAGGAGATTCTTCAGTGCTTCGAGCCCGTTGTCAACCGCATTCTGGAGCTTGTCAGGAACCAGATCATTGCTATTCAGGCCCAGAACCGCACTCTTCAGAACATTTTGGTTGTCGGTGGTTTCGGTGCCTCCGAATACCTCTTCCAGCAAATCAAGCTCCACGTCCCTCCACAGTTCCAGTCCAAGGTTGTCCGACCTATGGACTCCGTCGCTGCCATTGTCAAGGGCGCCGTCACTGCTGGTATCACTGAGCGAATCGTCACCCACCGTGTCGCCCGTCGACACTACCTCATGGCTACTCTCCAGCCTTTCAAGGAGGGCTACCACCCCGAGGCCTACCGTGTGCCCTCTCTTGATGGAAAGGACCGTTGCAAGTTTACTCGCCAGATCTTTGTCCAGAAGGGTCAGAAGGTCAAGAACGGTGAGCCTGTCAAGGTCTCCTTCTTCCGACAAGTCGCCCCTGGTGCTACTCTCATGTACGAGGATGTTCTGTACGCCTGTGACGACGACGTCTGCCCTGAATACACCAAGGATCCTCGTAAGTTTTACCAAAATTCCCTTACTTAACAGCACAATACTGACAAATTACAGGCATCAAGGAAGTTGTCACTCTTACCTCTGATCTATCTCGCAAGAATCTGGAGAAGGATTTCGAACGAATGGATACGCCTCAAGGCACATTTTACCGCGTTTACTTTGATATTTACCTGACCTTGGACGGCTCTGAATTCAGCGCCGAGCTTGTCTGCCAGGGCGAGGTCATGGGCCGCTGCCGTTCTCGATTCAGGTAAACATGCATAATCGGGAGAGGAAGCGAGAGTCGATAAGTTTAAGGTTCACTTTGAAACCGCATGATACCTAGGAAGACGCAGACTCGGGGTGACGCTCAGTCAGCGCGCTGCTACGAGACAGAGAGCCAGGAGAAATTATTTAAAAGACCGCCTCGAGAGCACTTGTTGAGGCCGTACAACATGTCGAGCGAAAGATGTTGGATTTAGTATTGAGAAATTAAAGAACAGGGCGTGGTAAATGGACCAGCGTGTCCGAGCCTGGTGCTACGTTCCGGGTTAAAGAGGGGAAGAGTTACATGCATGAACGACATGATGATTACTCGTATATAGACGATGAATTCCAGTTGAATGAACTATGATCTAAGGAAGCAGCAGTTGCAGTGATTGTAGCTAAAGGCTAATTAATGATCTCAAATTTCCTATAGACCTTCATTGTTCTGGTGATTCGAGAATAGTGTTATAACTCATTCAAGGTTCAGTGTCAAGCACATACGACCAAAGCTCGCAGAGAATACGGGGTCCCGTCTGCTCCCCCATCGTCAAGCTGCGAAGCGCCGAATTGGTAGTTGGGTCGGTGACGACTAGCGAATCCCCGGTGTTGTATGTTTTTTGTGATCTAAGGGTAGTTCACTTTTTGATGATATCTAGATTGCCCGATGCGGTAATCGGGTTGGTGGGGCAGAGTCACTCACACGTGGGGTGATGCACGAGGTAAAAGGCTATTTGATGTTCCGCGTTTTAATTATATTCGCTATATGGGATACTTGTCTGGTCACTGGCTATACAAGATCAGAGAAGACTGATTCAAGAAATGCTGTTTCTTGAACAATTCAGTTTGAAGACCACAAGGTCATCTGTGGAGTATCTTCCTGTCCCTGCTTCATGGCCCTGCTTCGCTACCGCTCTGACGTCACATTTCACTTGTCATGTTAGCCAGGGCAGCACAGGACATGGCTGGAACATTGGCCATGGTTCCTTCCCTGAGCAATATGGAATACTGGGCAGGTATGCTTCTTTGCTCATCTTCAGTTGTGTGTTCTGCGCCTTCTCTCTTCATCCCAGCCTTTTCGTAGACTTGTTGCTTTCACATTCCTTTGCTCTAGACGGCTTCTTGAGCTTTTCTTCATCCTTTCCCCTTATTCTTGTTTGGACGATCAACCACCAAAAATAGCTGTTACAACATCATATCTTCCTCCCTGGTCGTTTCAGATTCTCGCCTCCTCCTCTCATCGCCGCTCCTTTACGATAACCTAACCCTACCTCGTCTCCCTCATCCGGTCTACCCCTGCTTATTGGGCCAATAACCCATCATTCGTCTGGTCATTTCCACTTGTTACGCTTAAACCGCAGATCAATTGGACAAGGGTGATCAAGTAACAGTTCCTGGGCATCAAGCAAGCGGTCCCGATTCGCAGCTTCACCGTCGCCTATACGTCACTTTCGTCCCTCAACCCTGGCTCCATACCAACACCACCGTTCGTCTTATATCTGCTCATCGACTGCTGCTTGAATAGTCACTTGGACGCTATGATCACGACTTGCTAATACTCACTGCTTTTTGGTCCTTTCTGGATCTGAGGTCACTTTGTTTGACATCCATATTAAGTTTTGGCCCCAGTCACCTACATTCTACAGCTTACTCTTCGGCCTGACTGTGTTCTTTGTGGCGGGAAATGGTACCTTCGTCAAAACGTAGAGGCGCCAGTAGCGTTTCCTCAATTTGTCGCCTATTGGTACCTGCTCTTGTCATTGGCTTCTCTCTCCAGGCTGGGAGGGCGGAGGGCTCACATGCTGCCAACAAAGGCTCAGACAAAGAGCTTCCCCATTTCCCAGGGCAGATTAGATCTCCGAACCGACGGGAACCGGAAGACTCTGACAGACCAATCCCTTTAACCATCACAAACAAGTGTGACTCAACCATCTGGCCCGGTATTGCAACACAAGCTGGTAAAGGCCCGGGGACTGGAGGATTTGAGCTCTCCCAAGGAAAGAGCAAAGACCTCTGGGTCTCACCAGATTGGCAAGGTCGGGTTTGGGGTCGTACAAACTGTACTGTGAAGGATGATTCGTGTTCCTGTAAAACAGGGGATTGCTTTGGGAAGTTGGATTGCGAGTCCAGTGTAAGTACTCTCACACGAACCAGGTCTTATGAGATTCTAACTGGAGACAGGGTTCCACACCAGCAACACTCGCCGAGTTCACTTTGGCTGGTGGTTTACATGGGAAGCAAACCTTTTACGACATCTCGTTAGTAGACGGTTATAACCTTCCGCTGGGTCTCAGCTATATACCTTCAAAGAACACATCCTTCATTCCGCCCAATCTCACCAATTGCGCCTGCATTGCGACACCTAGTTGGATCTATGCCAGCAGTGAGACCGGAACATATTACACAAACTCGACATTCCCCGTCCCGTTGGAAACTCGAATCAGCAACAAAGATGCGCTCCGCTGGTGTCCATGGAAATACCTTGCTTTCCCTCCCACTAAGCCTGGGGATGGTATCTATCCTTACCCAGACGATGATATTCAGCGACCAGAGTTTTCCCCCTGCAATAGCGCATGCGCCGCATACGGGACGGACAAGGAATGTTGTGTAGGAAAGTACCATGATCCAGATGTCTGTAAGCCATCTGATTACAGCAAGAGAGCCAAGATTATATGCCCCGATGCCTATAGCTTCGCTTTCGACGACCAGAAGTCCACTTTCATCATTCCCACAGGTGGAGGTTGGGAAATTATCCTGTGTCCCAAGGGTCGCTCCACTAACATCCTGCGGCAACTGGGGGATGAAATGAATGAACTCGCTGAATCTGGCAATCTATCGATGGCGACACAAAAGAAACTCAAAGACGTCACTTATATCGTATCTGATAAGAGCCTCGGGAACCATGTTCTGCCTACCGGATTCATGATGGCTTCAACAGTGTTGACAACCGCACTTTGGCTACTGGTCTAAATCGGTGCTCTGTTTTGGGTGAAGGCCGACAGTAAGAGCTTTGCTCATTTCCTTTGTTAAAGGTCAGGCTGGTTCCTGTCCTTGATTGCACTCTTTTGACATGCAGCCCTTACGATGACACGATAGACGAGGAGGAAATGGCACCATCTCCCTTATTAGAACGTTTATACCCCTTTTTCGATAACCTTAAATGAGAAATACTTATTCTTGCATCTTTGCGTAAGCTACTTGGGTTCTATCGCTCCGAGATTCCATGCTTTATGTCCATCCATGTATTGGTCTGCTTCCCCTTAATGCAAAGCAGCCTCTATATTCGAATCATTTGTAAGCACGCCAGTCCGCTCATCTACCTACGTTGCTTTCCCTTTCGTCTCCTCTCCCATTCCGCACGCTCTTCTTCGTCACTCCCGCTAAATTCAGCATCATCATCACTCTCGTCTGCAACATCCAGAACGGCGCCGCCTTGGCCGGCACTAGCAGCCGAGTTGTCCACATTGATAAAGTCTCCAGCATTTTGGTTCGCATACTCGTGCTTCTGGATAAGATCGCGTAGTTCTGTGTTTGTGGGGTCGACTAGCTGGTAAGGTGTCAGGCGGGCCTTGTTCTTGACACGTGTGTTAGAGCCCGCCTCAAGCATCATCTCGACGAGGGCATTGCCAAAGGGTCGCTGGGCGGGGGGCTCCGAGTTTATCCAGCGGATAGCGGTGTGAAGGGGAGTGTCGCCGTCGAGGCGGGTTACAGGGTCGCACTCAAAGTCGGGCTGGTCGAGGAGGAGATCGATAATTTCGTCTGAGCGTGGGTTAGCGTGTCTGAACATGCGCGTTTAGGTGTGTGGAAGAGAGGCGCACAATTTCCGCGGGAAGCGGCTTCGTGATAAAGATGGTTGCCCATAACAGTTGTGGTCTCGTTGAGGAGCTTTGAGATCTCGGGGTCGGGCTTGCCCTCGAGGCATTCGGTGAGAAGGTCGGTGTTGTTGCGGCGGCAGGCTTCAATCAAGATTTCCTTGACAGAGGCGCCCTGATATAAGGTGTGGTTAGTCGAAGGGTCTGATATAGACAAACACAGAGCTTTAGGTAGGGCTTACATCGTGCTCATCGTCTCCAGCCATGTTGCTTGCCTTGCGAACGAGGTCCCTTGATATTATTCCAGTCGCGGGTCGCGGGAGCGGGGTATATCTCCCAGGGTCGAGGATGACGAAAGTGAAGTTGTTGGGGAAGCTGAACAATTCTCAAGTGGCTTCGGGAGATTCGGGGATGAATTTTCTCTGTGTATAATGAGTGAGGGTGTTTGTCGCGTCGTTGTGGCTTAAAGGAGGTGGCAGTGAACGAGGATCACCTAGGTAGGTATGCACTTGACTGCAATGTTTCGTCGGTGTTTGGAGGGGTGCTGAGGGCTGACGATGCCCAGCCGAATTCAGGGAGCTCAGGCGGAAATGGCGGGGAGGATGGCGCTAAAACAGCCGCCTATGCGAAGACCCCACCAGTGAGGTGGAGGTCAAGCCTCAGTTCCCGCCTTCATGGAATTTCGTCGGCGAAGAAAAAAAAAAGTCAGTCATACTTCAAGATTGTTTATTCGACAGCGCAAACTCCACAATCACTGCTACCAAACGACAAGCGTTTATCCTTCAAATAAAGCTCTATTCATTCAAGATCCTAACGCTGAACCCTTAAGCGTGTAGCAAACCGCCACCATGTTGCTCTGTAAGACTCTCTAACTCCATGCGCCAGTTCCGGGCTAATTCAACCTCCAGTCTGCCCCCATTGCGCAAACATCCTCACCGTCTCCCTTACAAACACACGAACCAACCGCCTCGAATGCCGCACCTGCCCGTTCGAACATCACATCACCGAACCCGTCTTCTCGCGACGAATGTACGAGCGTGTCGAGAAGGAGGATGTCTTTGGCGGCCCAGGCGCTTGGGACAATGCGCAAAAGGGTCGTGTCCAGTGCCCCAATGATGGATGTGAAGGCGATGAGGCCGCCTTTTTCCAGGTGCAGATTCGCAGTGCTGATGAACCCATGACGAGCTTTTACAAGTGCATGACCTGCGGTCACCGGTGGAGAGAAAACTAGGTCAGAGAAGGATTTTCTTTGGGTTTTGAGGCGAACAGTGGTTTCTTTGCGTGCGAGGAGAATTGGAGTTGGGTTATCAATACTCGTGTTTTGAAAATGTAGTCAGGGCTCTCTGGCCTCAGGCTGAGGGTGCGTTGTCTTGTGAAACGATATCAAGACGGTATTCTTCTTCCTCTTACGTCGTCCTTTTCGTTTCGTACCAGATTCTCAGATGCTTGTTCATTGTCGGTGCCCTCGTGATTTCTTATAGTATTATTCTTGTGCGGCTCGCTGTATTATCGCCCTTCGCAGAGCATGTCGACTTTGTGGGAACCTTCTAGCTCTCGCGATGCCAGTCGACTGAGGCCTTCATGCCCTCATCCATCAATGCCCTCACCACGTCCGGACTAATGATCTGTTGTCGGAACGTTTCTTGTTGAAGGAGCTCGAGATGTCGTAGTGTCGGACCGGGATATGTTAAATACTTGAGATACGGCGGCTTGCTCCAGTACTGAAGATAGGCGAGATATGCGACAAAGGCGGGCTGGCTGAGAAGCTTCTGGGATGCGAGATGGTTTAGATAAGCTGGGTTGGCGAGAGATTGGACAAACTGTGCGTGATTTCGAGTTAGTTATGAACATGCGACGCCGGAAAGTGACAAGAACAAACCTCAAGCTCAATCTCAAATCTTGAATAGCCGCCATACTTGGGCTCCTCATCTGCTTGAGCGGGTGGGGGTGGAGGTGAGCCCATTGGGACATCTTGAGAGGCTTCTGTAGCCATTTGAAGTGAGTTAGGCTGGATAATGAATGGCGAAATGATATGCGAACCGCGGTTGTTGGTGGTGATGCGCGTGAAGATGTCGAGGTTAAGTTAGAGGAGTGCGATAGTAGTAGGGGTCCGTGTAGGGATTGCTAAGGTGAAAGACAAAGACCCACTTCACACATCGACGTCAGTCTTAGCTCCTACTCTAGACATGATGAGCTGTGGGACATCTCATGATGTCAACCTACAATCTCTCAACATTGTTTTTCTCTCAAGTTGTATTGGTATAATTATACCTTGAGTGCTATGCTAATAGCTCGCCACTGTTAGTTCTTCTCCATTCTCCATTGGGCTCGCAAACAGATTGGCTTTAGGCAGACAACAAGTACATTTCATCTGCCTAATCACCTAAACTGGTCACATTTCAGGCGTTTCTTTACACAATACTCGATATCCCAAATCACTATCATCACAATACCCTTACAAGCCAGCTCTGATTTTCAATCAACATGCCTGAGACCTCGGGCTCAAGATCCATAAAAACTCGCATTCTCATAATATCCGACACCCATGGGTCTAAACCACAACCCAAAGCCCATGATGGGCCTACCACCGAAGATGAGCTCAGTCAGGAGGATGTCACACGTGTGACCACAGGTTGGAGAGAGCCTTTACCTGAAGCAGACGTTGTTCTTCATTGCGGCGACCTCACGAAGCGTACTACCGTTCCCGAATTCCAAAACACATTCTCTATGCTGCGATCTCTGAGAGCCCCTCTCAAGCTGGCCATTGCAGGCAACCACGATATTGCTCTTCATGATGACTACTGGGTCAACGAGTTTGGTGGTTCAAGAGGCAAGCTAGTAGAAGTCAAGCAGATTGTCAAAGCTGCTGAAGCCGATGGTGTTCAATATTTGACTGAGGGCGTTCATGAGTTTACTTTGGAAAATGGGGCCCGGTTAAGGCTGTATGCGAGTCCGTGGACTCCCTCATACGGCGGCTGGGCATTTCAGTACGATTATAACCACGACTTCAACATCCCCACAGGGATCGATGTGGCCATGACACACGGTCCTCCGGAAGGCATCTGCGACTTTGCAGGCATGACGGGGACTCACGCCGGCTGTCCTGACCTCCTCGCGGCCGTTACCCGCGCGAAACCTAAGATACACTGCTTCGGACACATCCACGAAGCTTGGGGGAACCATCATATTTTCTGGGACGGGGATGCCATTGACGAGAATAAGTCACGAAAAGTCGGGCTTAAGGGGTTACGACCGAATCGCGTGACGCAGAACGAGGAGACCGCCAAAACGACCAGGGTGAAACTCATTGAGATGAGCCAGCAGAGGGCCGCATATTTGGACCTTACCCAAGGAGACAGTCACCTGGTGCCAGGAGAACAGACTTTATTCGTGAATGCTGCGATTATGGATATAAGATATAGACCGATACAGCTACCGTGGCTCATCGATGTTGACTTGGAAAGGGCGGAAGGGTCTCCCAGAGCATGAAATGACAGCTGTTCAAACAAACCCTAGAAAAGACGATTGTCACGAAATAACAAAAACCAATGTTTGAATGCTTGTTTATTACTAGCTAGTACATTTCTATTATTAATGTTTCCATCATTCCTAATCGTAAGTTCATTGCACCCAAAGCAACCCATCATATACTATATCATGCAAACATGCTTTCAAAGAACACGTTATTATTTGCCGGATGAGATGAGCCTCATCCATCGAAAGCTTTCCAAAGATGCTCCAGTCAAATTGTATTATGCAAACATATCGACACTTTTACAGAGCAACGGCAGCAGCGAGAGCGGCGAGCAGACCAAAGGCAGGGCCGGCGATAGCAGCAGCGTTACCAGTTTCAGTGGGAACGCTGCTGGCACCACCGCTGCCGCTTTCTCCACCACTGCCACTGCCACCATTGCCACCAGAAGTACCGGTGGGCGTGGAAGGCGTGGTGGCTCCGGGCCTAGTTCCGTTGTTGGGGCGGGGAGTAACGGGAGGCACGACGGGCTCCTCGGTAATGCTGGAGAAGATGGCGGGGACACTGACGGAGCCGGTGATGGAGGTGTCGATGCTGACGGTCACGGAGCCAGTAGAGACAGTCTCGGCGGCAGTGGTGGCACCAGCGGACTTAGCATAGTCCTCGCAAGCCTGGGCAGCGGCAGACTGGGCCTTGAGGAGGTCGCTAGCCTCGCAAGCCTTGGTCAGGCAGGGAGTGATGATGGGGAGAAGCTTCTCCTGGAAGTCGGGCTTGCACTGGCAGGCGGTGTCGTCGAGCTTGCAGCCAGCCTTGGGAATGTTCTCCTGAAGACATTTGACCTATTGAGTTTGGTCAGTTGGTTGTCCATGTACATATCATGAATGTTGTGATGGTGTACTTACAGCACACTCGGGCTGGCCACCAAAGTCCTGAGCGGCGACAAGGCCGGCAGCAGCGAAGAAGAGAGCAGCCTTCATCTTGGATATTTGCTGTACAGAAACGATTGAGATCAAAAGCGAGTGGGCTTTTGTATGTACGTATGCAAAATAAGCTGACAGCACTTCAACAAGAATCCAAACGAATGGGGGCTTATAAGACACAGTTAGGCAAGCATCGGGAGGTCGGCTTGCGTCTTTATATACCCAACTTAACTCCCGAAGCCTCTATTCCTTATTAATCCAATAACAACCTCCATCAAGTAATAGACCAGCCACAGCCACGGACTAAAACCTGTAGTTAGCCGGCCATTGACTTGCGAAGCTGCTGCAGCTGCAGCTGCAGGGCAAGCTCTTGGTCTGGGGGTCTTTTGCCCCTGGACCCCTGGCCCTGGACTCGGCTGGGGGTTGGGGTTGGTGTTGAATCGGGCTACTGTACTACGGAACCTTGAACCAATCCATTAAACCCTACGGGCTACGCGCCGTCCTTTTTTGGTGGGGCGACAGGTTGTTAAAGTTCTAATGGCATGTCCATCACCACACGGCAATATATACTTTTACAACTCGGGTGCCATTGCCCGATATTCCGATATTGGTTTAAATGACCAAATGCGACTGCTTGTATAACTTGAAGCGCGAATTTCTGCTCGGCAATAAGTTCGGGATCAAAATTGACTTTCTCCCTTTCAACTCTATTTAATAGCTCTCCCTCTTTGTCCGTGTCTGTGCCGATTGCCGTTTGCCGTTTGGGGGCTGCGCCATGGCGTTTCTTGTGGTATGCATGCATGTTTTTTTTAACGAGAGGAGTGGGGCCGGGAGGCTAAAATCATAATACAACCATATGTAGCTACTCTGTACGGAGTATGCTGCCCCGGACAACTGACAACACTCGAAACGTCAATCAAGGATCTGTCATTGTACAGTACCTAGTGACAGTAGCTACTGGGGTTAAGGTTTTTCGTTGCCATCCCATTTTACCACTTTTTTGCGTTTGTTTATTCTTTTATTTTCACGTTGTCGACTTATACATCGACTGAAAGCGGGATAAGCAGCCGTCAAGCCGCGTCATGGGATAATGACAAGTACTTCAGTAAACAAGCTGGTGAGCTCTCATCTTAGCAAGGCGAATCGTGGGCTTACTGCGTATCTGTCTATCTCTACTCCGTAATAGGTAAGATAATGTCATCTTTCAGCGCCGGAATTATCTGCTGTCTGCGTCCGTCAGCTTATTATCCCCCCTCCTGCATGCATTGTGATGCAGCACTCGGGAGCGAGAGCGCAAATTCTGTTGAACCACCCAACGGGCACTTACGCGTCAAAGTGCCATCCTCCCCCTCACTAGGACTTTTGGGGATTGATGTGATGTGATGTGTTGGATGCCTCTAGACAAGTAGACAAGGCAGTCCCCCCTCCAGAGATCGAGCGTAGATTCGACTCTCTTTGTTCGGTATCATTGGTGGAGCCTGATTTCTAATTTGGGTTGAATCGTCAGAGTGCAACACCATAAAACATTGGATCATCAGTGATGATGAGCAAGTAAAAAATATTCTTGGCGGCTGCTCGTGTTCTCTCTTGCACTTTGAGATGCAAAGTCAGGTCATCATCACCACAGGGTTGCCTGAATAGAAGTGCACATCGTATCCATAGTAACTTGGGTCCTTTGCATCAGCCGAGTATGGTTGGTACATGAGCTCATGTAACCGTGACACATAGAAGACATTTACGCGGTAGCCCTCCATGTTGGAGCACATCTAATACTGCGTAATAAATATCAGGGATGTTGGAAATTGCCATGGAATTATATGGTAAGTAATGAGAAATCCCTTGTGTATATTTTGAAGACATTTTCGAAATGAGTTTGTCGAGAATGAATGCCTTACCAAGCAATGCGCGTCCATCCATGTGGCAGATCTCCCAAGGCCCCGCTACCTAGGGAGGCAAAGTACTTACATAGTCGAGCCGATGTGCTTTAGTATCTTAACCTTCTTTAAAAACGATTTCCATGTTTTACTCCTGCTCTGGGATCAAAAAAATCCAGAGTAGAGACATGGCATTTCTAAGCTGTAACTTTTAGTAGGCCTCATTAATGATTTTAGAGGATTATATGATCTTACAGCCTAAACTCTGGAGAGTCTTACGAAAGTCTTGTAAAATTATGCTTTATGATGAATTAGTCATATTTGGTTGAATTCTCTAGCAGAGGAAGTCCGGACTATTATTGAACCCCCTAGCTCCTATAAACATTTTCGGGCCATCGATTCCTAGTGTTCCTTTGTGAAGTGTACCTAGGACAAAAGCTTAGCCCAACGTTAAGAAGATCACGCCAAGATTCCCTACTGAATTGAAGTTTATTTGTGCCGCAGAGACCCGGATAATAGTTTCCTGCTTGGTTACCTGGATAGTGACTCGAACGCCTGCAATCTCTATATGTTCAAGTCATGGCCGATAACACAATCCGAAGCACACACGGGACGATAAGGGGCCAATGGTCAGATACATACTTGCGCTACATGAGAGATAAGTGTGGTAATGACTGTTAAATCTGAAATCTAGCCAGGCTTTATTGTCTATGAAGCAGAATGTGTTGCTCTATGAATCATCGTCCCAACGAGGTCGGTTCATAATGATAGGTCTCGCTGGGTCCCATGGTCCCCGTATCTCGTTCTTATACTTTTGAAGCCCGATTAACCACCAACTGCAGCCACCTGTGGCCAGTATGGCAATAAGCATTCCTACGATCATGCCTACCAGCCCACTCTTCCACGGCCATCCGTCTGTGCCCCTAGCATCGCCCAGTATAAGGCCTACACCAAAGCTTGCACCGAGCACCAATAGAATAGCCGAAAGAATATGGAAGCGCCAACTTCGATGGCGCACATAACGCCGAAACACCGGAAACAATCCAAAGACTTCAATGCTGAAGAGTGTCAGGCTAAATACCTGCTTGGTGGAGGGCAGACGGCTAGCCAGCACAGTCGATGCCATCAGTGCAGCGTTTGTTGATAGTGAAGCTGGAAATTTGGCACCCACGCCGCCCGAGTAGTCAAAGAAGAAAATGTTAATAGCAAGAAGCCAGAAGGACATGGCCCAGATGCTGTCAACCGACGTCGATCGAGTAAGTGATTTTAGAATGGGGCTAAGTCCGAGGAGAGTACAGTAGATGAGAATCGCAGATTTGATAGTCTCGATTCTCTGTCGATATCGATTTTCTTCGGCCAAGAGGGGGGGAGGGAGATCAGGAAGATGTTCTTGGCTCGCTCGGGGGGTGTGCGCGGCGCCGCCGCTAGCCAAGGAGGTAGTTGAGGTCGACTGCGCTCGTCGCATCACAGTGGGTGCATGTAGATTTGTAGTCGAACTCGCAGCGGAAGGGGCAGCAGACGGCCCGGCGGTGGACGGCGCCGACTCGATCCGGAGCGGAGGTGGGCGCCGGATACTACCTGTGCGGCCCGAACGTCTCAAACTACCGGTTCGGCCGGCCCTCCCCATGACATTCGCTGCCACGCCAAGACTCGGGTCGTCAGGGTCCTCGATCTCGGACAGCCAGCGTTCCCATAATATCCATCCCACAAACGTAGCGAAACTGCTCCAGCTTGTAACGGCAACCGGAGATACACGCTCCTTGAAGATGCTAACGAAGCAAACAACGAAGATGATGACGGAGCAGACATGCTGCAATATCACAGTAGAGTCGGCGACGAGGGGCCAGAAGTCGTATGGCTTGAGACGGGGATTGCGTTGGAGGTTCTCGAGGAAGGTCGCTTGATCGGTGTAATTATCGGGGTCTACAGAGCTCAGAGGATTAGCTGTCGTCCTCTACGCATCAAAGGGGGGACACTCGAGGTGAGTCAATGGCACGCACACGCTTGCTTTACCCACATCAACTTCTTCCATGGACGTTTGCGCCTACGGCTTCGGCCGCGTGGACCACGGGGCGGCGACACGAAGGCATCGTCAGGAGAGAGGTGGGAACGGCCAAACCCATGGAGCGTCGAATGGTCTAACGAGGGGAATGGCGTCTCGTCGTCGGTGGGGGATGGCATGCTATCGAGGAGGCATTGGAGGCGCCGAGGGTTTCGCTCGTTTGTTATACTTGGGCGACGTCCTCGTGGCCTCTCTTGTCTTTGACTTTGACTTGAAGTTTGAGGCTGGTGATGATGCCAATTGACAGTAACGAGTGGGTCGTCCAGGGCTGCCAGGGTTAGTGGGCTTGGAGATCGCGCCGTAGTGTCTCCTGCCATGGATCTGGTTAAGCGCGTCCCGCTACTGTAGCTATCCGCTTGTAGTATTGGATGGCATAATTGTCCGGACAAATCTGGTCATGATAAGGAATTCGACATATGATGGGGTACTTTTTTATTTGATTTTTACCATGGCTTTTCTTTGCATATCTTAGTGGCTTGGTTATGAACTTCGGGGGGTTGCATGTTCGTGATTACTCATGTGTCATTCTTCTCTGTTTATGGCAGGTTCGTTGGGTAAAGAACAAGAGATGCTCAGAGTTCTTGTAGCTAACACAAACAGAATACGACGACATATTTCCGCACTATTTTCTTCTATACTTCTCCCACTTACTCAATTACTCTTCGAGCACACCGCTTACCATCGGAACCGATACATGTGAACTGACACTCATGGCTTGGTAGCTAAATACGCACCTCCTCGGACAGACACCTACCCTACAGTGCCAACTCAAGTTGGCGCTCCGGTTCAAGATCATGAACGCATCCAAGTGGCGGGAGAAAGCCACCGAAACAAAAACGGCTCGATAGTGGCTACAAGACAGGGCTTTGTTTATTGGATCCCAGGAAGTGATCACAGCGCAGATACGCATGCACACCGATGTTTCAAGCACAGCCGCATTACAACCCTCAACTATCGGTTGATCAGTTTGCCTCAGCAAATCCGTTTCCCTCCAACCGAGAACCCGGGTTAACATCGTTCGTGGACACGCAGAATGCAGCCTGTAGTCCCGTCACACTGATACAACCGCATATCCCCACTGGCTCCTCAATAGCGGCCACTTCATGTCTCGCAGCCAATGGGTCAGGTTATTTCTCCCGATCCTGATAGATCGGATTTAGAAAAAAACGTGGTCTCGGGACCCAAATCAGCCACGCGTCTGTACCTGCTGATGCGCCTTTATCGACGAGATTGACGATGATGTTGGCAAAGCAGAGGTAGCCTCCACTGGTATCGTATCCAATGCACTGGACTACGTACTCAGCCTGCTCAGATCTCAATGCCAATCGCAGCCCGACTTGGTAAAGGCGTTCACGCTTGGTCGGTCCCGGAACCAGTCAGGCGGCACCAATCGCGTACCATCCCGCCTCAACTTCACGAGCTCCACACGGGGATACCCGACATCCCTTGCAGGTTCAAGCCCTCCCGCCTCACTTCAAGCACACTGTCAAGTCAACCCAAACCGCCGGGTCCGTCTTCTCAGCTGCCCACAATACGGCCTTGAGGGCTCAACAAACAGGCATCAGTGTCATAACTAATGGCATAGAGCGTGTCCCTTTCCCACCGAGAAAGCCAGGCCTAGATCCAACCATTTAGACAGCATATCAGAAGTACGACTCCATTCGTCAAGCTGAACGTAGACGTGATCTGGGTTCAAAGGCAGACCCATGCCCCCGGATAACCGTTACCTTACCCCATGCTAGACACTGGCATTCCCGGCACCAAGAGCGGTCACCTCCCAGCGTGATAGGGGATTTGTACTCCGTGCTGAGCTCTGGATTAATACTGGACTGATCGATCCAGCTCCAACTTTACGTCGGCCGTGCCCGCCGGCTATGCATTGTATGCAGCCACGGCTGGGATAGCCTGCCACCGTTCAACTCACATCAGACCATTGCTCAAGACACGTTCTACTAAACTTCTAGATTGGCGAGTTGGTTCGAGTCATTAGGATGTTGAGATTGTCCCGTTGTTGTTGTTACCACGTCCATGCGACCACCTATCCATAAAATTCGAGAACCAATGTGCAAATTTAAGAAAAGGAAAGCAGTCGACAAGATAAGGTCAAGAATCCAGAAATCAAGAGGCCGGGAAAAAGGACCGGCGCGGCGCGGCGCTGGTTAGCTTTGCTTTTTATTACAAGACAGGAGAGGAGAACAGGGAGCGCGAAATACTCAATAAGTGATCGTCCACTGGACTTCTTGCACCATCTGCGGCTCACCCTGGTCTCATCACCACTCTCTCCCTTGGAGAGCAGTCTCATTGGTAGACTGACCGAGAGACCAGAATCCACCATGCAGTATGCCGCTATCGAACCGCTGAAGGCGGTGTCGGTGAACCATCCCGGTTTTGGCAGACTGTGACACAGTACAAGCATCGCGTCCCACGATGGCTTCACGAGGATCAACTATTTTCCCCGCCGCGGACGTGCCGCAAACGGTCATGGTTCCCCCCAGCATGTAGGTATGACACCGTTTCCGTCCTGTCCTCGTGAGAACCCCTGCTCTGGGGTTCGAAGGTATGCAGCCGACGTGAGATTAAAACCGCTGCTCATACCTCTTGGTTGGCTGCAAACCTCCAATGACTTCCGTCGAGTTGTTTCCTCTGGCGGCCATATACAACTCTGCCCGTCATGATAAGCATGTCTCCTTCTTCTTCATATGACTCTGAGACCATGCCATCATCCACGCTCGCGACCTCATCAATAACCGACTTTGCTTCTCTACCAGCTGAACTTCGTCTTAAAATATGGTCACGAGCCAATGAGCCTCGTGTCGTTTTATACGGTGATCTGGTTCAGAAAAGCCGATCCTACCCGTTGCCTACTGTTACACAACTCAATGCTGAGTCGCGAGACGAAACTCGACTAGGGTATGAGCCAATAGGCCATGGATCATATTTCGACTTCTCTAGGGACATTCTCGTCTGCGACCATAAAATCTCAGATCAAGCACCGGACCAGTATTTGGAAGACCTCGCACCTCGAATACGTCGATTGGCCTTTTGGGATTGCTTCCCTGATGATGGCCGGGTGGATGGACCCTACCACTATTCTGTTTACCTGTCAGCGTGCTATCGCCAGCGAGATTTTGGCAAAATCGAATTCGATAGATTCTGGTTTCCTAATCTAGACGATCTATGGATTGTCAAAGTGGGAGAAATCGACCCGGCATGGATGGTCCATGTAAACATGAAGGCGCCATATGAAGACCGACTTCAACAGCTGGCAAAACAATTTAGATATTGGGTGGATGAAAATATTATCGAAATGGCACCTCTGGATCTCAACGACCCCGAATCACAAGCTGTTCTTAATGAAGGCCGTTGCGGAAAAGAAGACTGCCACGAACTCAACAGAGGGCGCAGCAAAATGGTATCCAAAGTTACCTTTATCGACGGCAAATACAAGGCCCCTGATGACGGTCAGAAATGGGTACGAATCCTACCCTGGCATGTGGACGAAGAGAAGGTCAAAGAGAATCGGACATGCGAGAACAGGATGAGATGGGTGCTCGTTGAAAGAATATTAACATTCGATCTGCAATGGGAAGGATGGAGTGAATCTGGGTGGGAAGTCAGACGACACAGAAGAGGCGTGCATAGGTATGGGAGCCAGGACCTCGGACCGGCATAATCAATGGCGTTGGGTTAGATTCGAGAGGTTATTTCTCTCCGTTTGTGAACATATCTTATACCTTATACATATACATATATACCAGTGTACAGTTTTTGTACGAATTCAAAGAGACAAACCTCAAACCTCAGAACTGCAGAAGGCCATGGTTAACTGGGTCACTGCGGTAGACGTAGTTGTTCGAAGAGTGGATTTGCCGAAACACAAATATGCAGTGTGCATTGCTCGGTGGGGGACAGCATTGTCTAGCATAATATTGCTTTGTGGTGCAACGGTTGTCTTGTTCAGTGCTATGTTCAATACTGTATTGTTTGGCTTACATCAATGGTCGTTGAAACACGCGGCTCAACAGAACAGAAGCAGCTAAAGGTAAAAAAAAAAAAAAGGGTGGTATTTAAGGACATGATGATCTGTGCCTTGATGTGTTGCTTTCCTTCTGGTTATAAATCCAGCAGCCTACCAGCAATCGAGCTCACCAGCAGCAAATTTCGTAAACACGTCTCAAGCCTAGTGGAAGCGTGCCTAGACAATACCAGGTAAGCCCAGAAAAGGATCATGATGTGGGAAGAGATGATCCGTCCGGCGATCCTTAGTTTTATCCCTGAACAATCAAGGGTATGCGAACTCGCACATCAAGAGACCCAGGTTGCCATTCGGAGCAGCTATCAAGCAAATATCGCCTTCCAGGATTGGGCTTTCAGACGGAGGCAGATGAATCCCATCAAGGACATCTTCTTGACCAACGATATGATGCTACCGAGACCCAAGCACTCAGGGGTTGCTGGTTGTTTGGGGCTGTCTTTGATCAGTCTCCCTATTTGGAGACTGGCGTCAACCTTTCAAGATACGGAGACTGTTTCGCCTACGGACCTGGAGCAGTTGATTAAGATGCCCCTGGAACTCACAGCTTTTCCTCACCTATGGGAATTTACCATGATGTGCCCAAGACTCAATAGCCACGACTCTGATTGCGATTCCGGATCCGACCCAGAGTCCTTGTTTGGTCGGTTCTCAAATTCTTCAATATTCGAAATGTATGCTAATGATAACAGCTCCACTACATTTGGCACTGGTTCGAGTCTGGACAGTTTTCTAAATACTTCTTGGTTGGATATTGACCCAGATGAAGACGACACACCACAGGCCAGCGGCGATTGGTATGGGTTCCGATACTACCAAGGGACTCGACGTGTGGAATTCACAAAGCTGACGTGGCTTGATATTGAAGGGATTGCTCTTGCTGGCGAGAGTCCAGATATCGGAGGATTGCCCCAAACTGTGGTGCGTTTATGGATCGTGAGGCCAGGTGATAAGAGGAGGCTCACGAGGGAGCCACACCACCAATGGACGAAGCTGCGGATGGGCTGCGACGTAAAGGACCCGTTAATGAACAAGGTAAGAGATTTGTGGTTGCTAACGCGGACTAGACCCGAAAACCCGACATTTGTACAACCGGCGATGATGGTTCCAAGTTGCTTCAGCTGGTCTGGACGATCAACAATGCCCGCTTTGCAAACAAGCGCAAACTGAGTAATTTCGTGAGGAGTTGCCCGTGCCCGAAATTTCCTCAACGCTCTAACAAGAAAAGGAGTCTAACCTCCAATGTTCTACATGTTAATATATCGAGCATATGTAGCAGTTGCACAATTCTACAGTGATATTACATTACATTCCTCCCATCATTTCTCCTTAGACTCGAAGCCCGTGACCACTCTCCCGCTGATTTTCTTATCCTGTTGCCCAGGCTGATGCTGGCAGCAGAAAGCCCCTGCATCCGCGACGGTATAGCAGGCTCAACTCTCTCCCATTCGCGAGATACCTTCTCGTCCTCGTCACTATCCCCTAATGCTGGGCCAGGCAGCATCATCAACTGCCTCTGCCCCTTGAGCATGGCTCCCTGCAAGGCTGCCCATGATTCAACCTGGCCATCTGCCGCTTCCTCAACGCA
The DNA here is from genome assembly GCA_030411635.1 of Fusarium sp. MBC 119. Classification (NCBI taxonomy): domain Eukaryota; kingdom Fungi; phylum Ascomycota; class Sordariomycetes; order Hypocreales; family Nectriaceae; genus Fusarium; species Fusarium sp. MBC 119. The sequence goes on along the minus strand of JAPERM010000010.1, from coordinate 454,098 downwards.
ACTGCATTCATCACCCGCAGGACATTGCGTCTCACCAGCAGCATGCCATTCTGCTAAGCATGCCTCATGGCTTGCGCACCCGCAGGCTAAGCACGGTGGAAAGAGAGCATCCACAGGCTCGAGGCAGTACACGCACGAGAGCTGACTCTGGGTCTGATGACAGCGATCGCATACGCCCACAGCGCCACCAACCTTCGAGTCTGTCGATGTGTAACGAAGGGGGTCCAGCTGGATCTCGTGTATACGACACATGCCAGTAACATCAAGACCGCGGCCTGATGCAAGCAAGGCTTGAAGCGCATCCTTCTTGCCCATGGCGATAGGAGAGGAGTTGGCATGGTTACCATGTCCTTTTCCGCTCGTGCCATCGTGAGCAGTGGTCGAATCATGGAAACTGCTATCCACGTGCCCACCAGTAAGATCCTCCTTGAGCGAATTGAACTTCATGATCTCAAGTCTAGCCAGCGGCTGATTCCACATTTGTAGCATTTCGGCATATGCGTACCGGTAATGCGCATAAACATCTGCTTGGCTGGATTCAAGAAGGGGTGTGTTTAGCCAGCCATCGTCGTCGAACGCGGTTTGATCTTCCATGCTAACTGAAATCTTCGTAGGAACCAGGGGTAGAACATCGTCCTTTCGATACTCTTCATCGTCTAAAGAGGTTCTACCACCGTTGGAATCCATTGCGGTGGAAGCACTCCATGTAACGTTGCCTGGAGCCAGACTGCTGAGGATGGTTTCAGCAGGGCTTGGTTTCTTCCTTCCATGGCTTGGAGGAGATGACGAGCTCACTCCTGCAAATGAACGTGGCAGGTTGGCGGCAAAGGCTGATGCCAAGCCCGAGTTTGCTCGATTTAGGAAACGTGTGTTTGGGGATGTTGAGACGCTGGGAGGTGCCTCAACATCACCGAGATATCCCTTGAACTTGTTCGGTGGAGTTTCTCCGCAAGAGTACGAATTTGATGCAGCGTCTCCAGCCCACATTCCCTCATCAGAGGCCTGCGATCCTGCATAATGAACAGGAGTGTGAACAGTCATCGGTGTGGTGATGGCCGAATTCGTATAACTGCGACCGCCAACGTTCCACAGTGAGGCGTCTGTTGGGAAGTAGTCCAGCGAGAAAGCCGGTGCTTTGAGAGGGAGGGGAGTTTCCGGTTGAGGCAGATGCGACTCAAAGTATGCCACACTGTCTACAGCAGACGATTCGCTGAATATACAAGAGAGCATTGCCAACATCTGGATATCCGCAATCCTTTCAAAATAGACGAACAGGTCCATGATGAAGTCTCTGGCTAGAGGGTGCTGACCCCATTTCACCCTGCCTGATAATGTACCCTCGTGGTTATTAAGGAATGAGTCAAGTGGATAAGTATCGGCATTGCACCTCGAGACCACATCGTGAGCGATCACCAGAATGGAATCGCGTCGTTGATTGTGAGTAAGTACTTCAAGCGGAACACCCTTCTTAAGCAGCAGCGCCAGATACCGCCAGACATCAACCAGATCTTTGGCGTTGTATTTCTCAGCAACCTTGGCATTGTGCTCACAGACATCAGCCCCATCGCCAAAGATTGCATATTCGCGCGCAAACTCCTCCTTCGAGGGTAGGATAGCCCGGAGATCGTGTATTGATATGAGGTTCTTAGGTCGACCAGGTCTACGACGACTTGTGCCAGTACCGGTGCCAGTGCCTACTCCGGTACCACCACCACTCGAGCGTATCGACCGATCTTCGCTCCACGTTTTCCTAAATTGACGGCTAGGATGATACCAGAGACTAATCTTGTGCATTGATGTAGACTCCGAATCGCTGGAAGAGGACGATGATGATGAAGATCCCGAGGCAGATGAATCAGAATCTCCACTTGATACAGAACTGTCTTCTGCCATGAATCTTTGCCGGGGGCCAAGATCATGGGCAATTCTGCCAAAGCCTGCAAAGAACGGTTCCCCTTTTGGACGTTCCCTATAAGCGTCCATTGTGGTTGTAAACAGCGCCCTTGCCTTTTCTTCCTTGGAGGGGAAGAAGCAAATAAGCCTCCCGTTGTGCGAGAACCTAGCACCGCACGTTCTAGGTGGTGGTGGCACGATAGTCCGATTGGGAGGCGCCAGTGCGGTATCAAGCTCATTGTGCGGTGGAAGTTCTTGCGACATGGATGCCGAACCGCCAGCGGGTATGTCTTCGTCAGATTCGCTTGAGCTCTCATCAGCTAGCCCGTCAAGCTCATCATCAAGATCTCGAACATTCTTGAAGAAGGTTGTGCTGCTTTCGAGGTCGACTTCTCCTAGGAGATACGTAAAGGCAACCTCGAGACAGTTCTGTTTCCTCTGCAAGAATTGATCAGCTAGTTGATGAACTTCGCGATCGATCTTCTTATGGGTTTCCGCAGGCATAAAAGATGATCTCTCAACATAAAATTTCGGTGCCCTGGCCTTGGGGTAGCCGACGGGGATGTCGATTCTGACCTTAATAAAAATGGTTTCCCCATCGGCGCCCCATGGTCCGTTCAAAGAAGCATTAAGCGTCAAGTTGTCCATGTCAATATTTTCCCATCTTACTTTGGGAAGCTGCTGGCTGACACGTAAAAGTTCCTCCTGAATAGTGTCAGGTTCGGCCCACTCATCGTCAGGATATCCATGGCCAAAGATCCCCGAGTCTTTTGACATGTGTCGTTTCGCGCTCGTTGATGCTTTCCTCTTGGTCATAGCAATTCCCTTCATCCACCCTATCTGCGACTGACTTCGGTCGATGGTCTTCCCAGATGAGACCTTAGCCTTCATCGAAGGACCCCGCCATGCCATTGTTGAGCGATGGGTTTGGCTCGTGCCTGATCGCATTCCTAGCGTCAGAGCACTTTGCTTGTGATAATTGGTGCCAGGACGATGGTCGCTCATAGTAGCAGATTTGCGATCGCGGTCTGCAGTCTCGTCTACTGTACGAAAAGTTTTGTATGTTGCGCCCTTTCGCGTAAGACTAATGGCCGGATCTGCCGGTATCCCGCGTTGATGGCCAATGGCGGCAAATGTCTTGGGATCGATACATTGGAGCTTGAGTTCATTGTCTGTGCCCCAGGAGACAAGTTGAAATTCACGATTATCTTTGCCATCGTCAGTTGTACCACCACGGCATCTCCACAAGAACTCCTTTGCTTTGTGGTCCCCATGGCCAGGCCAAATATCCACTGGAACGGATGACACTTTTGTTTCTTCATCGAAGCGAGTGTCGTAGAGGTATAGGTCGCCCGGCTCGTTTTGTGGGATGGCAAGAAGACCATGTCCAAAAGGTGTATGACGAGCTCTCCATACTGGAAACCCAGTCTCAATGGTATGCTGTAGTGGTTCTTCGACAGTGTAATCCCAAAAATTGATCCTCTTATCGATAGAGCAAGAAACGATCGCCTTGGGATCAGACCGGTTCCAGTCCAAGCCGTATATCTTCGACTTGTGAGCTTTGATAGACTTGAGAGGCTCTGACGAGCGCCGTTCATCCCAAATATGTAGCCACCGATCGTGGGCTGAGGCAAGAATATGAGATGCTTGGCGGTTGTATTTAACTTGAGATGCACCAGCGGTCCAATCGCAAAACGTCAGAACGGGCTGACGTGGCCTCCGGAGATCCCATGCGTGGATATATCCATCTACTGAGCAGGTTGATAGGAGATCAGGATGGTGAGCAGACCAGTTAACGTCAGTGATGGCACGACTATGGCCCTGCAGAGAGTGCTCAATAGCGCCTGAGCTCGAGTCTTCTCTGCGATTGAGATTCCATACAAGCGCACGATGGTTGGCTGCCGAAACGATCCAGTAATCCCGGGCGGCGAACGGAGACCATTGAACATCCACCACGAGCCACGGAAGACCATGAGTTCTTAGTCGTCGAGGAGGACTGTATGGCGAATCCAGGTCTATGATTGCCAGTCCATCAGGCCTAAGAAATGTCAGTCAGGATTTGTTCATGTAGGCTCGCATCATGTAACCTACGAAGCTAAAGCGACATCTCGCCCTGCAGGGGAGATGGTGGCTGAGCCGACTAGGCCATCGACGTGGATGGTACCATCAGACTCGAAACTTTCACTGTCATACGCCGATTTGATGATTTTGCCCTTCTTAGGGGTGTCGGTGAGTTGGTCAAACGAGGGCATGATGGCGGGTTTGTCAAGAGGCTGTCACGACGTGCCTCATGTCGTAGCTCATATGAGGTAGAGATGGCTGATTTTGTTGGAGCTATAATATACGGCGTACTGCCACGGAAAGGCTTCGGGTCATGTCATCATATGAAGAGCCCAGTCCGTTAGATATCACTTCGCGGGAAAGTGAAGAGCCGTCAAGGGATGTTGTTGAACGCAGATGGTATATACAGAGTGTAAATGAGGTTGCTCAGTGAAGCGAAGCTCGCGTCGCCATAACTGGATGGATGGTTGGATTGACAGGAGGTGGTCAGAGCGTGTTATCACCTATGTCCCACAAGTACCACCCCTGGTTTTTTGAAGTGATTCGGTACATCCCCCGCCATCATAGGTAGTACCTGGCACCTGACGGAACCTTCCGCGCCCTTTATCAGGTGCATGTCGTGGGACCTTTATGACAGCCTGAACGATACCGTGACTACCTTACATTCATGGAATTTCTTTAGGTGATCATCAATATTTATTGGCAATATTTATCAACTTGATTTATTTGCTCATCTGGTAGATTCTTGATATTTCGAGCGTTGCGCAACCCGTTATCTATTCATTTCCCAGCTGTTACCAATCATTCATTGTCCCTGTTTGCCTTTTTTTGCCCCTCGATTGCTTGACTTCTCTCTACCTGCCCCGCCGTAGTTGGGTGCCCGCCTTATTTCAAGGATTCAGACTTCACACCCAAGCACGACCCTTCACTGTCAAAGACGCAAAGCTACGTTGCGATATACACACTCACCGATCTGAAACAAAAAAACCGCGCATACTTCGACCGTCAAGATCTACAAGACTGCCAAACCTGCACCACAATAGCCTAAACCGTCCAGATGGCTCTTCCAAAGCGAATTATCAAAGAGACGGAACGGCTCATGGCCGAGCCGTAGGTCATCCCCAAGGGTCTTGTCTTGCGCCATGTAATCGCATTTAACACCAGTACGATACAGTGTCCCAGGAATTAGTGCCGTTCCCCACGAGGATAATCTCCGATATTTCGATGTCCAAATTCATGGTCCTGCGCAGTCTCCTTACGAGGGTATGTTCTTTATCGACAGACATCGCTTCGTTCTAGCTCTTGACTAATGGTCGCAGGCGGTGTCTTCAGCCTCGAGCTCTTCCTCCCCGACGACTACCCCATGACTCCCCCCAAGATTCGATTCCTCACCAAGATCTTTCACCCCAACGTCGATAAGCTTGGCCGCATCTGCCTTGACGTTCTCAAGAGTGCGTTGAATATCGAAGTCCATCAAGGGCAACCAAGCTGACAAATGCTGTAGACAACTGGTCTCCTGCCCTCCAGATCCGAACTATCCTCCTCTCTATTCAAGCCCTTCTCGGTGCCCCCAACCCCGACGACCCTCTCGCTGCAGACGTTGCCAAGAGCTGGAAGGAGGACGAGCAGGCGGCTATCGCAACCGCCAAGGAATGGACTGCTAAGTACGCGACACCTTGAAGAAGAAGACTGGAACAAAACAGGATATAAGCACAAAAAGAACCAGACTTTGAACGGCCTCGGATGATCAAGTTAGGAGCACAAATGCTGGAGTTTCGGGGCCAACTGATGTCTCATGGAGAGCATTCGGCTTGGAGTGGATACAAGGGCACTTGCAAGTTTGCGCTTGGTGTTGTCTTATAGAACTGAAATTTTTCGTTTGTTTAAGAAACACATTGATATTGATTTTAAACTGACGGGTCCAGATCTACTGGTGATGTGCGACGAATGGGCTTGAGTTCAGCCCTTCGCTGCTTGGTTACTTTCCTCTCGCTATCGATTCCCTGACGACAATCTGACCTCGTGTGTTTTAATACTGAAGTACTCGCAATTTTTCCAGGTTCATATGGACCGGGGCAAGCGAGTCCAACATTTTTTAACAAGTAAGCAACAGTTATCAGTAGAATTCTTGAATGCATCGTCATATCCGGCCCTTGATTCAGTTAACCCCCAATTACGGTTTGATATGCACGCTGTATGCTGTCGCCAAAGCTTATACTTGCGAAGTTCGGGATCACACATTCTAAGCTTTTCGGGGAGGAAAAAAAGCCCAAAGCACATACAATTACGTGCCCGAAAAGTTAACTGTGAAATTACAAATATCCTTTCTTCTTCGTCTCTGTTGAACATTTCCCATTCTTCCTTTTATTCAGCTCTAGGGTGTCCCAGAAAGGCCCAGAACGCCTTATTTCTCCCAATGTTCCCAAGTATGAGAAACCCCATGCCACTATTCAAGAAGACTGCCGAGCCTTCTAGTCTTCGGAATGTCAAGCCGGTTCTGTTTAAGCGGCTTGAAATTGCGGCTGATGAAGACACCAAATTTGGGTCAGTCTTGAAGAGGGCCATAGATTCCGAACCCTTATTCAAGGAAAAGCCATTTGGTATCTTCAAGACTTTCGACAAGGGTTTCCTCGGCAGGTATCAAACCACGACCCATCTTGTTGTTGCGGCGCCAGGTGATGAGGTATGTCTCTATCTTGCTCCCCTCTTCAAACACTAGTCGCTTACAGAATTTAGGGATATTTGGCTGTGAATATTGCAAGTTTCGCTGCGGAGCAGATACCTTGCTTCGCCACCATATGCGCCGACCTCAACGATCTCAGCTGCCGAATCGCCGCCAAAGACTGGCAATCCCTCTCTACTTACGAGCAGAAGTGTGTAATTCTGGCTGCTATTCCTCGGAATCTGGTTCAGCAACTTGGTTTGAACGTAAGAGGAAGGCTTTGTCATTTTGTCGAACAATCCCTTGACAAGATACTTGGCATGAACCTTCCTCCCAAGGCCAGTCATGGTTACAACGACAGTTCTCCTCAAGAAGCTTATCCTAGCCATCAAGATCCCCCTCCCAGCAAAGCCCAGCGTGTGCCCACGGCCTATCAACCCGATCAGAAGGGTGAGATGTCAGCCGTACCTGTAGCCCAGCTTCAAGGGGAGCATGGTCTCGACGGACATCGCAAGCATAGCGGAATCGTCGATGCTAGCTCCAGTAGTGAGAGAGACACTGCAGGGAGGCCGGCAATAGCTAAGGAGACCAACAAAACATCTTCACCCTCCGACGATACAACAGAACGTATTCATAGTAGTGAGGTTCTCGGGCGGGGTCGTCTAACTGCCCTACGTCCTATGAACGAACAACTCATTCATGAAATGCGCATTTCGACTCTCAGGGATTTTGACTATGGGTTGCAAAGCGACATCCACGCTCCTCGCGTGGTCGTGGAAAGCCAGGACGTCTGGGATGCAAGGTGGGCGCAGGACTCAACTCGTCAGGGGCAGCGAGTAGATCTTTCACCTAGTCCATTCATATCACATCCTGCTCACCAGCCTCCTCCACCATCATCACTTCCTCCTCCCCAGTTTCCATACACATATATACAATCTCGCCCAGCTAACCCACCACCAAACCACCTCTTCTCCTACCCGTACACTACCTAACGGGTTTGTCGAGGGCCAAAGGCTCTTTTATTCTTATTAGAGAAGTTGTTTTATTTTATTACCTATTTCGGTGTATTTTCGAACCGGGCCTTACTACAGGTTGCGCCACGAGCCTACCTATAGGTGAAGCGGGAACAGATCAAAATAGCGTACTAGTGAACAAGAATAAACAGACTCATTGAAATTTCTTGATCATGTCAAAAGCCATCGCAAGCCCTCTATCATGTTCTTCTCAGAAACTAACGCTTGGTCCAAGTGAGGGGCTTTGAGCCAGTACGTATGTGGCCATCCCATCTCAACTTTCACTCGAACCTCGATACCCGCATCTTTGAGAATCATTGCGTAACAGAGTCCATCCGAGTATAGAGTATCGTTAGAAACGAGCTGAATCCAAGTTCGAGGATGCCCCTCCAGCTCGGTTTCCGTGGCTTCAAGTGGCAGTTTCTCGAGGCCGTCCCTCGGCACATCTCGACTAAGATATCCACCTAGCGACGTGAAAAATGTAGGAGAGACGCTAGTATGATAAGGCAGTAACTTTTCGGGAACGAACTCCTCGCCGCTGGCTCTATCGGCTGTAACAGGACACCTTAACAGGAGGCCGTAGATGGATCCTCGAGGTACTGCTTGAGCTACTGCAGTTGCCATCTGCCCACCACTTGAACTTCCTACAACAATCGTCTTGGTAGTTGAACTATGGAGTACTCTGAATCCATCCATACAATCTGCCAGAGATGTATTTGCTGAGTTTTGGGGCAGCAGACGGTACCCAACGGAGTAAAGACGAATTCTCGCTACGTCAGACTTGACAAGATGCCGGCACGAAAGCTCTTCGCTATCCGCTTCCCCAACTTTGAGACCACCTCCGTGATAGTATATGATGACGATTTCAGGATCTTGAGGATCGCTATCCGTAAGATCCAGCTGAAGAATGGGAATTGGGTGCCCGTCCAGAGACGAGGAGATTGTAAACTCCGTTCTGGCGACTCCTTGCGATAGCTCATGATCTCGTGCACCAGGCGCTGTCATCCGTGTGTATAAGTCGCGACATTCTTGAGCATAAAATGGTTGCCTCTCTACGACAGAGTTGAATACCCGAGTAGGGCCCCTCCGCTTGACTTCGTTTTCATGCTCCAGCCAGGCGGGGTTTAACTGAGGCGCTGTTGCAAGGACGTGAGTCTCAAGGTCAGGGTCGGGAAATACCATGACAGCTGAGACTTGGATCAAAGTCGATTTCTTATGAAATACGTCAAGATTCAATTAGTGTTGCCTATTGGTTACAAGAGCAATATTGTGTGTTGACTGTAAGTCAATGAATGGATTCAGGCTAAAGGCGTCAAAAAGTACACGTGACCCTGCCATTAGACACATTGCCTGCTTAACTTTACAAAGACAAATTCAGGTATTCTTATGAGTTAAGTAATGTAGCTAGGGGCTAAGAAAAATATTTTCAATTTTGGATGTGCTATTCGTGGGTTTCCCAGAACTTTTCTAACCAAGACTTTGATAACTACCATGGTGTTCACTAACATGGTTGAAATCCACTTCGTCGTACTCTACTTTCCCAAACTAAACATATGATTATAGTATCGCAATAGTTTGCCAAAATGCTAGAATAGAACCGCCAGGTCCTGGCCGGCTTTATGAGTCTATGACCCCCGGAAAGTAGGTTAGGTACCCGTACATTGTATGTTGAGATATAGGGTATGTTACACAATCATCCAACTCCTGCTGTAACACGAAACATAGTAGTAGCATTACGACTGAGAGCATTAAGATATGATTTTTTCATGGTTGCCTTCCTTCAATACAAGAGAAGGAAACAATAGTAGAATACACGAGAGTAGCAACTATTCACCTAGAACTACTTGTAGGTTTGTTACGGCTCAGGCTCAACCGCATTAAGAAGTGGATATTACTATACTTGCAGGCACTCCTATAGCCAGCCCATTCGTATGCTCGTATGTACGTAAGTATCTGATCACCTGGTTCACAGCTTGATTGAGCTGGGTACCGACCTCTGGGAATAAACGGACAGGTCTCAACAGGATTATTACAGCCAGTTGGTACAAACCATTCAATGGCAGAACTTTATAAGAACTATGGATGAAGCTCATGAGTTGTCAATTCTCCCAGAAGCCTTGTCAGCTACAGCACAGTATTAATTTAAGCATTATACGTCCCTTCAGCGCTAGGCTTCCTCCTTGATCAGTGCCAAGGGGTCTGCTTGATTAAAATCGGAACAATGAAGCACAGAGGAAATATTGTAGGTGGTTGGGTATGAGGAAAACCTGGGTTCTGCCTCGGGTTCTCGTATCTACAATGCTAGAGTACACAACGCGAAGCCGGAAAAGGGATATCGCGATTCGTTTAAACCACAGCCAAGTCGCCAAACTTCTCCTGCAGCAGGGGTTAGAACTGTCTTGTGTTTTGTAGTCCAAATCACATACCTTGTAGCCTGGCACCATCCATCGTCCCTTGGAAACGAGCTGAGCAGTCTTCTCGTCGATGGACTTCTCGGCAGCGGCAACCTCGTCCTGTAAAGTGTGAGAGTCGATCCAATGAATTCGGAAATGATGATACGTACGACAGTGAGGTCCTCGAATGGTCGGGCCTCCTCGATGTTCTTGAGGGTAGCGGCGAGGTCCTTGAGCTCGAGGTCGACGGCCTGCTTGGTAGCCTCGGCGTTCTTGACAGCCTCAGCCTCGAAAGCGTCAATGGCCTTCAGCTGTCGGCTGACATCGTAGGTGACGGGCTTGAAGGCGTTGAATCGCTTCTCGATCTCATCGACGATGGCCTGGTTCTTGAGGACGGATCGATACTGGGAGAAGTCGACGGTGGTGGGCTGCTCCTGGAGGTGCTGAACCTTGCGGCGGACGTCCTCGTTGCGCTTCTTGAAGGCCTGGAGGGAGGCAACGGTCTGGCCACGGAGACCGAGGGAGCTGGTGACCTTGGTCCAGTCAAGCTTGAGAGCTGCGCTTCGCTGTCGGAGAAGGGGAAAATTAGCTCATGGTATCGTAGGGCGTACGGGTGCGCGATTCGAGCCGAAGAAAAAATCCGACGGCATCTAGGATCAATCACACGCGCCAATTGATGAATTGAACTTACAGTCGCCATTTTGAGAAAGGTTGCGATGTCGAGAGAGCGGAGAGGATGATCTTGATTGATTGTTGATGACTTTGCCGAACTTCGCCAGGGAACAACCGGGCGCTAGCAAGTCACGTGCTTACACCCAGATATCCGACCAGCCGCGTTTTCGGGACCCCTCATCGAAGCTCAGGCGCAAGGTCAGACATGGCAGAAAATTGAAGCTCAAAAGCTTGGAAAATGCTTAGCGACAGCTATTGATGTTGTAACCGTGATTTGCGCATACGTTATTTCGAGATTGGAACTTTATAGTGAACAATAATTGTTATAGCATCCGGAACTATATCTCGGTCGCTGGATTACATAGTCACTACAACGGTTTCAAGCACACAGTATCACGCATGATGGCAACTTCAAGAGTCATGCTTGATGGGTGTGGGTGTTGTTTCCCTTCAATTGTTTCCGTTATTTGGCATCAACTCCATTCCGCAGGGTACAGTTCACCCAGAACTAATACAGAGCCCAATGTTCGTCCCATGCACAAGCTTTTGTGGAAGATCGTCCAGCCAGAATGTCATGCCTAGATACTTAGGGCCATGATGGAATTGACAATATCATTGTCGTTCTCCTTCAATGCCTTGACAGCCTTTGTACGGCTGACGTTGGCTTGGGTCATGACGAGCTCAATGTCCTTATCCTCGAGACCGGAAGCGTCGACCTCCTCGTCGTCATCATCATCCTCCTCCTCCTCTTCCTCCTCAGCCTTCTTATCCTCGGTGGTCTCAGCAGCCTTGCTGGGCTCGCCGTGGTTGTGGCCAGAGTGGTCCTCGGCGTTAGCGGAGGCGAGCTGCTGGGCAGCAGCTTGTTGAGCGGCGGCGTTGACGTCCTCAATCTTGGCCTCACCGAAAACACTGTATCAAAGGTCAGAGGCGAATCTATATCTAGAAAGCAAGCCAACTCACATGTAGGTGTTGCTGTTGGGAGACTTGTAGACCTCGGGGTTGTTGATGACGAACAGGATCTGGAGCATGTGGGTTAGCACCATTCTTCACTCTACCCCTCCAATTCTGCCTGGAATTCTTTATCACTCACGTTCTTGGGTCGTCGAAGAGTGACACGGGTGATGCCGGGGATACGGGTGAGGTGCAGCTTCTCGAGGGCCTTGCGAGCCTTCTTCTCGTTGCGGTTGTGGATCACAGTAGAACCAGCGGGAAGCTGGCCCTCGCCGACCTCCTCGACCTCGGAGTCGTCGCTGGAGTCATCCTCGTGCTCCTGGACGGTGGTCTTCTTGGGCTCCTCGTCGGGAAGCTCTTCAACGCGGGGGTTCGACATTTTGGCGACTGGTGGGAGCACAGATGTTAGTAACTCTACCTAGCCAATTCTTTGGGAAAGATTTTGTGGCTAGAAAATCTTCCCGTTACCGCCAAAATTGATAGCAAAATAACATAGTGAGCGGAACTGCAGCTGCGTACTTACTTGTTTTGCTGGTCCCAGTTACGTCTGTTTGCTGGCCTGATCTTTCACGTCGTCGTTTTGTGATGGGGATACCTATCGCACAGCGATAATTCTAGGGCTTGGTGGGAGGTGGGAACTAAGATGCATTAGGTAATCAGACTTTGCGTCGCTACTCCCCCTCAGTGACGGTGGAATTTTTGATGGACATTCGGGCGGCAATTAAGGTTAATATGGAATCAGATAGATGCAAAGGCAGAGAGCGAGTTTTTGGGGTATTCATTTCATTTTTATTTTGGCTACAGTTCACAATGAATCCATGTTCTTTTTTGATGCTCCTCATGCTTTGAATTCAGTTGTTGATCTCAGAATTTCCGTATTGACGCCGTTCATCGTGACGATGAAATGTGACATACAGCCTTCCAGAACGGAGCAAAAGAGAATCCAGCAGCCTCTATACCGCCGTGATGTGTTTCCTGCCCTGTTCCGTGCCTCTCGATCTAAACCCGACCTGCAAGCACCTCCGTGACTCCAGCTTAATGACCCATTTATGCGGAGGCCTTGATCTTGGCCAGAGCCTTGCGCTCCTCGAATCGTCGCTGCTTCTTGAGTCGGAGAACCTTGAAGCGGTCGAAGTCGGTGAGACCCTTCCTCCGCTCAATCTGATCCCGCTTCTTGGCCCAGTTGGTCTGCTCCCACTTGGAGTCGATCTCGGACTTCTCCCAGAGCTTTCGGACGACGCCAGTTCGGGAACCGCGGTTCAGATCCTCGACGATAAGAGAGGAGAGGAGGACCTTGCTGAGAGGAACGGCCTGTCGGGGAACGGCGAGCTTAGGGTTCGCGGAAGGACCGTCGACGAGAATCTGTGATGGATTAATATCGTGCGCTGCGGTGAAGTAAGCAGGCAAAACCTACTCGCTTGTGGTCGATAATCTCGACGATCGTGGCCAGGCGGCCCGCGAAGGGGTGGTCGCCGTTGATAACAACGACACGGCCAACCTCAACGAGGCGCCAGTTCGAACCCTCAATGACTGCGTCGCCCATTGTGACGGTGATCTATGTAGCGGTCGATTAGTCGAATGTTCAGAAATCGTGCGCAGTGATTGTTCGAATGCAGCTGCGATCGTAGGAGTCGAGGTTCATACCAGTTGTCGATAATGCTGCCGTTAGTTGGTTGTTTGCTGGAGCCTCGCACCTTGAAGTCGCTAAGGAAGTTTTGATAAAAAAGATATTGTGCGGCTATGCCCTAAAACTAAGCAGACCACAAGCCGGATTAATGTTCTGCCGCCACTCGCGTCAGGGGTCCACTTCAGCAATTGTGCACGGGCCAGCCTTTCGCTACAGCTTCAAAAGAAAATTTCTTGACAACTTCTAGACTTCTGCAGCCAATTCTCTTCTATGAACGAAGAGGCAAACAGCCTTCTCAAGTGCATCAAGGTAAGCATTGTGCATTCCTCCTCCCCCCCCTGCCCTCGCGTACTAGGATGAGGTAATTTGCGATTGATTCTGTTTGATGGCTCTCTTTCGCCGGAGTAGCTAAATCGGACGGAAAGCTGATATTCAATTTCTTACATATTCTGAAAGTACCAATTGTCTTCCGTTTAGTCTTGCACAATCTTGCGCTTTACAATGACTAACCATGACTATAGTGATGCACTCCATATATGATTCACACTTGGCATGCAGCTTGTTGACCGTGTTTGGCCTTCTGGTTTGTTCCTAGGGGAAACAGTTGGACGTCGCGGACACATGCATGACCATGCCTTTTGAAGTAGTTTTAGACGTGGCTCCGAATTTAATCATTAATTAATCCTTTCCCGAACCATTTGCCTGCAATGAATCGGCCGTGATCTAAAGTATTGTGTTGTTACAGTTTAAGCCTTGCCCTTGCGCTTCAGCTCCTCTTCCTCCTCGGCCTGCAGCTCGGCGTCGATTTTGGCACCCTTTGATGGCTCGTTTCCATGGGCGCGTGCCTTTCAGTTGATGTTAGCATGATGTATCAAAACTGGGTCTGCATTGGACTCACGGGCAGAGTAGGATCCTTCTTTGATTGGGCGGTCTCGAGATCGTCACCAGCATCGGACTCCCTCTGTTATGCATTAGTACGGGCCCAGTTGACAGCGAATAGCGGCGCATTGACGAACCTCCTCAGCAGCTAGCCGGTTGGCGATCGATCGCTCATCCTCTATCATTTTGTTAATGCGATTTTCTCGTCTTGGCTTTAGCAGAGCATCTTACTGGAGTCAAGGTTGCTGTGAGAGTTCTCCTTGCCCTCGTGGTAAGGGTCCTGGGTCTTGCGCTCAGACTCGGGAACGTTCCTCTGGTCGCCAGCCTCGTAGACGCCACGGTTACCAACGTTGGAGTAGCCAGACATGATGATAGTATGGAATGTGTTTGGGGTTTTGGTTGTTGAGAAGAACTTGAAAGGTGATGAGATGAGATGTAGATTGTATGAAGAAGCTTTGGATTGACTGTGAGACCTTTTTGTAGTTCACTTCGACGATGAATCTGCCATGGTCGAATGCACCTTCTCCACAGCCTGACTTCATATAATACGTCATTGTAAAGTCCTTGGTCACAACATCGAATGCATTGGATCGCAATCGCAACAAATACGTCATAATGGAAGAGAAAATTTGAAAACAATGATTTAGCTCTTCCATTAGGGTTTCTGCAACAAATGCTGGTGGCAGTCGATCTTCTAGCGCAAGCAATTGGACATGGCTTGGCAAGGGAACTGTCTCTGATCAACCACAAGGAATTTCTAACTAAGGCCACGTGAGAAGTTTATTAACTATATTATAGCTACAGATTGAGATACGATGGTCCATTTGTTGAAACAATGCACAATTCATGGTTTTCCTGCCGTGTATCGCCGCAAACATGGACACCCTTTTTTGTTTCAGGCCAGAGTTGGTAGGATTGAGCGATCGAGATGAGACTACAGACTCATGGGCGAGACAGCAAAAAGAAAAGATGATAGGTACTGCCTTTCTTTAGTAAGATTGCGCCGTCACCGCCTGCGGTTGTATTTAGTGTGACTGAAACAACGCCCGAATGCTGTGAATATGTTTTATGCGCAATTGGTAGCTTTACATTACATTCTCACCCGTTTGGAGTGTGCATCGGCTTGATACATGTCCTTCATCGGAGCTTTTGACTTAAATTAAAAAATTGTAGCCCTACATGATGTTGGTATACCAAAGATCAGGTTGTACGCGTCGAAGCTGCCGTTACCTTATATACTGCAGTCTTTGAGTTGTTCGTTATGGATATTGGCAATCCTATGCTTTGATATCCATGGATCTCAGGCAGTGTTTCACTGTAAGCCCTGCAAAACGGAAGATGGCGGGTGTTATGGTGGGTCTAAGCACGGGCCAGCCGCAAACCCGAGCCATTAAGTCATCTTCGGTGTGACAAGCTTCACCAAGCTATACCAAATCGGAGCTCCAACATCAACCTCTCTTGACAATCGTGATCCTCCTCCAATTGTCGTCTCAACATACATCTTTTAATATCAACCAAACAAAATGTTCCGCTTTGTAAGTCAACTATTCAAGACCCAACTCTTGCTATTACTAACAAAGAGCAGCATAAGACACTCGACATCGTGACGGTCTTCCACAAGGCCAGCTCTCCGGCATCCGTGAGAGTCGCCAACCTGCTCAAGCAGGTCTCTGCCAATGCCACATCTGGCGCCACGCTTGATCAAGCGAGCGATCATTCTGCCCAGACGGCGCCTATTCGAGACCAATTTGAGCTCAACATCACCGAAGAGCCTCCTACAGACGATCAGGTGAAGACGATCCTGGAGTATGTTGGAACCAGCGGTATTTCCAATGTGGTCAAGGGCGCGAACACAGAGAAGGATGCTCTCAGGAAGTTTAAAGAGAGCAAGGAAAACTTCATTCGGCCAGTGGTACGTTCATTCCATGTCCCTGTTATCAGCAGATCTCGATTAACAGTATCTCTAGGTGGTGGACTGGAACAATGGCAAGGCCATATCTGGCGACAACGAGTCTGAGATTCTCAAGCTGCTCAAAGCACAGAAGTAGTGGCTTTATTCATAAGCGTTCATGAGCATCCCATATCTCCCCTTGTAAATACTGTACCAATGATCATCTTTATCTGATGATGAATCGTATTGACACAATGCGCCCAAGTGAAAGACTGATCTAATACAATAGACAGCCGAAAGTTTAGTCTTCGAAGCTAAATGGATAATTCTGTACTTGTTTAGGCTTAAGTACCTTATCTTGCCGTTGATTGTGTTGCAAAGTTCCCCTAGCATTATGTGTATCCGGGTGGGCGCTTTAGGTCACGAAAGGACACCGACATCAACCTCCCCCGATCGAATCGAATCTCGAGCTTGATGAGTGACCTTAAAGAATGCAAAAAGGGGTGCAAACAAACCTTAACGGAAGTGACGGGAAAATATGGTTATGTGCAGCGGGAAACAGCAACCCCTTGTTAGGCACGCAACTTGACAGATTGTGCTCTTTGTGTGTGAACAAAACAAGACTAAACCGGCGCCTCACCTCGTCGTCCTGTATAACACCCTCTCTTACGCTCGAGATATTTGTTCAAACCCCCCTTAGCGAAGGAAGGCCTATCGACCATATACCTAGGCACCAGATTGCCACTTGTTTCCTTTGGTGGTTTGCCTCAGATACCAAGCGGCCACAGCCAGCTGGTATCTCATTGATGGATATTGGATTATTCACTTTGCCAGCCGTCAACCGCCAATGCCAATTACCAGTGGCAGTGTCAGTGCTGGTGCCAGTGCCAGTGCCAGTGCCGGTGCAAGGCCGCCTCAGTGACGGCGACGGCATCACCGCCCCCTCTTTTCTTCCATTCGATTCTTTTTGTTTTTGTTTCCCCGTGGCCTCTCTTCAACTCTCACCTTAATTCCTGCGCACAACTCAAGAACCATCGACACCCTTTCTCCTCCCTCAACCTCACATCATCTTGTGTTGAGCCATCGAAGGAAGGAACAGCTTTGATCTGAAGTATTATACTCGCATTTGTGATCTCAACTTAACTTCATCCGCTTGATTCAGTTCGACGTCGGGCGCTTTCTTTCATTCCCCCAAGGTAGGTAAGCAGCCAAACGCTTTGCTCTAGCATCCCGTGATTCACTGGAGCGGGTGCTTCATCTCTTCAACTACAAAATTCCGGTTCAAGGCAGATGGCACAAACCTCCTATTTCTTGAGAATGAAACACGTGTAATCGTATAGCTACTAATCACTGTCGACAGGGAACATCATGGCCCAACCTCGCTACATGGGGGGCTCACCACCCGTCGGGCCACCACAGCCTCTGATTCCGCACACGGACCCAGAACGGGTGTATGCTAGAGATCAACCACCCAACTTACGGGAGGCTTTTACTGAGTTTTACCCAAATGGCCTTCCGAATGTCTACAAGATGCTCCAGACCCCTGGTGTGGAGGGTGTCCCCCAGACCTATGTCGAGGACTACCTACCTGTTGGGTTCTATACGAACCCCCGACCGAACGCGAGAGCCATCTTCTCAACTCAGAATGGACTGCGGCCTTTCCGTCATATTCAGCACTTGCTGCCCCAGCGTCGGGTTCATCTCTGGACCAAGGACGAGATCCAATCCGTATGCAACTCGCTGCGCAAGCTTTACTGGGATCACATGAAAGGTATGCAGCAGCCGTACTGTTGGGATAGTCTGTGGACATATTTCGATGCGTGTGACATTTACAACTACGGAGCTTTGAACCTCTGGAATGTGGTGAACCAGCTGTTCGACGAGAATAAAATGATCTATATGGATCTGACCAAAGAGGTCGCCATTGAGATTGGCCACTGGGCGGACGAGTGGGTGACTGACGAGAACAATTGCACCAAACTCCTGCAATGGGATGAGGCACAGGGCCCCCTTCTACCTTTGCTCACGGAAGCCGATTGGAAAGAGATCGGCAACATTCAGGATGATGCAATGCCACTCATCGCCAGTGCTCTCAAGCACCGCCGCACACTGTTGCTCTCGCCTGAGAAACTAAGGCCCAGCGCGAAGCCCAATCACCTGGTCAATTCTTGCGCAAACAACAATCTTGAGAACTGGTTAGGTATGTATAATTGTCCTGTGGGGTCTATGATTCGATGCTAACGTGTCCACAGCTGGGCAGCGGATCTTTACACCTGCTGGTCTCCCATCTCCTCCGGAAGCTCGATCCCACCATTGTTCACCTGCGTCCAAGAATGCGTCTGCGCCGGTGATTGTGCACCTCGGAAACCACTACTATGATCCGCCAAGTGGTAAACGTGTATCCAGTGCCGTAGAAGCACTGCACCAGTCTGCGGCCGCTGCTGGGCCAGCCAGCCAGACCATCCCACCAAAGCAGCCCGAAACGGACAATACTCTGTCTTTGGAAACACTTCGGGCGTCGCCCAAGATCAGAAGTAAATCCACTGAGCCGTTTCCTACGTATAGCTTGCCGTCTCTTAACCCCACCGGCAATGAAGATAGCGAAACTGTGCCCCTCCCAGGTGCGCAGGCCAACAGTGCACAGGCTGGAAGCGACGAAGACCATGGGTATGAGCAGTTTGATGCACTTACTCCGACGAAGATTAGGCGACGAGGCCGTGACAACCCACGAGCCACACAAGGAGTTTCCAAGTCCACAGTAACCGCATCGCTGCCAGGTTCGGCTGTGATGGGCTTCTCAATTCTTGCTACCACCCCAGGACACGCTGGCGAGGACACCCAGCAGGCGAGTCACGTCACCCAGCCCTCACCCAGTAGCTTGCAAGCTGGTTAGGAACCAGTTCAGACTACTTCGAGCCCATCGAAAGAGGACCAGGGCGGCCGAAATGGCAAGAACAGGGGCGCAGAGCCACGTATGAGTACCAACAAAGAACTTAAGAAGGGCCAGCGACCAAACCGAGCTCTCGCTCGCTCAGGGGCTCACGATCCAAAGGGCACACAGTTCCCTAGCAATGCGAATGTTCCGGCTCGTCCACAAAGATTAGATCCAAGCTTTCATACCAACTCCGTGGCTAGTGGTATTCCTGAGGAAATGCTGGTACCGCAACCAAATGAGATGCAGACTCCTCTGGGGATCAGTTTCCACCCGAATGGGGCTTTCAATCACGCCGCCCAAGGAGGCTACTCTACCCTCCAACAAAACTATGGAGTGCCGACTGGATTGGGCTACCGTCATTCGAGTGTGCAACAGCCGCTTTTGCCTCAAAAGGGTCTTGCACCCAACCGAGGACGAAACGCCAGTGTTTCTTCTCGCTTCGATCGTTTCGAGCCCAACGATAACCGATGGCCTCACCAGCATCATCATGAGAATTTCAACGGTCCTACCCCTGCATCCAATCGTGGAGGCTATCAACGTGGTGGACCTCGTAAAGGAGGATCCCGCCGTAATACTCATAACCAGCGAAATGCAACTGCACCGATAATGCAGCCCCAGGCCTGCCCTGATTTTGCCCACAAGAAGCGTGATGGAGCGCCATGGAAGGGCGAGTGGCGTCGACCGGGCTCAGACCTCATACAAGTTACATGTCAGAACGTCCAGAATGGTCTCAAGATTAACGACTATGTTCCTTGCTCCTGCCAGATGTGCGATGCTCGCAACCGCTCTGTATATATTACTGTTGAAGGTTATCAGAACACCCCGAACGCAGATCTGCAATCACGGATCAAGTTTGGTCTGGCTGAGCGCTATGGATTCGTAGAGGAGGTATACCCGTTGCCTTCCAAAGAGCCTGGGCGTTTTATTGCTCGGTAGGTTACGAGTCTTACTACGCTAGAGCATATGAAAGACTGACTTTGAATAGCTTTGTTCACATTTCTTCCGTTGGCGATGCTTTGAGAATTGGCGGTGGAAACATGCCCGAACAAGGCATATCGCTCACCTTTTCGCCAGCCATGCGTTCGAAATGGACCCTTCCCAATCAGACTTACATTCGAGAGGCTGCAATTCAAGGTATCGAACCGGCTCCTTCGGCTGCGCCATTCTCTCCATACCCGTTCGGTCCTTCCATGCCCATCAATACACCAAACCCCGCTATCGCTGTCCATATTCCGCCTGGAGTTAATCATCCTGCTCCTGTCGCTCTACCGCATGAGTACGGAGGTCAAACCTGGCCCAGGAACGAGGCACAGCGTGGTCTTCCGGGCATGACGCAACCTCCTTTCTTTGATCAACCACTCGCTGTCACACAACCAGCAAGAGATCCACAGCAATGTTTTTCTGAAGAAGCGGGACCGACTTTTCTCCAAGCTGGACTTCCTGTCCCTAACACTATGGGTTTGAAGAAGGGCGATGCATCTCCTGATGAGCTTCTGCAGACAAAACCACCAGCTGAAGAAGCGCTGGAGGAGATCCATGGTGCTGAGCAAGATGATTTCACCAACCCACCGAACGACGGCAATAAGATTGTTGGGGCCAAGGCTCGGGTTTCCTTGCCCAATAGCCCTCCCGAAGCTTCTCATGATCTTCAAGAACCCTCCACTACGCCAACGACCAATGACGACGTTGCCGTGGTCGTAAAGAACACAACGGCCCTGGACGAGACTCTTGAGAGAGGACTGGAAAACCAGGATGGAGTGAATATTGCACCTCGCACTCATGTTACTGCAACATCAGAGTTAAGTGAGAGCAAGATGAGCCACGCTCGCGTACCAAGCGCCTTCACTGAGCATCAAATCAAAGAGAGACGCCAAGCATGGGCGAAAATTTCCATGCCTCTGAATCCGCACAAGCCTAAGCCTTCCACACCGATTAAGCTCAGCAGTGGTGATAAAAAGGGTGACGATTCTTTTCGGATTCTGAAGGGTGGCAGACGTGAAGCTAGCGCTATGGGATCAGAGGAGTCGACGTCAACTCAGACCGTGATGCTCACGCCAGAAACTGGCAGCGTGTACGAGCCGTCTCCCGAGAAGTCCGAGGATGAGATTTCCTCACAGCACGAGGAAGGAAACCTTCCCATGTCTCGTTCGATTCAAGAAACAGAGGAAAATGCCATGACGTCCGAGAAGGTTGGTCAAGATGAGACACAGCCACCCGAGATTACTACGGAGTCGTCCGTAATCAAAGAACCTAAAGATGAGGGTGAACAGCCAGAGTTGAACCAAGGATCGGAACTCAATGGCTCGGGACACATTGATGAGTCCTCACGAGATTCTTTGTCAAGAACAGCGACAAGGATGAACATGTTGAAGCGTCATGACGAAGACATTCCTGCTCAAAGCTCCCACTCGAACCACCAGCGGGGAAATGCATCGGATACTCAGCCGAGGGGTAAGGCGAAGAAGCCAAAATCGAAGTCCAAGAAAAGGTGGGCAAAACCAGCTTTTGGACCCCAAGGCAATGTACCCGGCTCTTCTGCCAATTACCAAACCGAAGTCTCGTCTGGTCCTCTTTTCAACCATCCTCTACCTCAGACGTCCCATGCTGGCCCTGGAGGAATGAGTTACGAGCCGACATCCGCTTTCGAAAACCAAGACTCTGGTTCTTCCTCGCCCACGAAGCGACACCACGAAGAGCCAGGGCAGCGTTCGACTTCTGGCCCTTTCAAGCGAAGCAAGAAGAATGGACATACCCAGGAAACTCCTCAACCCGAAGCAAAAATACAGCCATCGTTCGACGAATCTGATTCTCCCGATGAGGATTCTCGTGGGCGTAGAGGATTCAGAATGGGCAGAGGGGGTTCGCTTCGAATGGGGAAGCAGCGTCGACCGCGTGCTATCATGACTGGCCCTGCACTTGCAGAGCAACATATAGACACCCAGGTGCCCCCTCCCTCGTCTGACTTTGCCTTCGAATGCTCAGGACTTCCCGTCCCTGGTGGTTCGCCGAGCTTGCATGGACCAGAAACTGGTTCAAGGAGTCGTCTCAACCCCAAAGCGCAGGAGTTTGTCTCTCCATCGAGACTAGCATGCTTCAATGCACATACTCCTACTGAACTAAGTGGCACTGAAGCTCCAGGAAACACCACATTCGATGACTCAGCTATACCTTGTATCAACGGAAAGGGAAGCGTTCAAGAGCCTTCGAAGCTCGAAAGTGACAATTCAGAGCCATTATCATGCAACGATTCAGTTCTTTCTGCGACAGCTGGTCTCACCCCGAAGCATCACCGAGCTTTCTCGGATGGGCTTAAAAAGAACAGCCCTGGTAAGGAAGCTGCGCTCCAAGGAGAACTGAAGAAGACGCCGGGGAAAAACCAGAAGCGTGGTAAGGGAAAAGAAAGAGCAGTGACCTCAAGCGCAAAACTTGAAAAGGTAGAACGCAAACGGGAGACGGCTCAAGATACACCCCATACCCCTGAACATCGAGTAACCAAGGGGAAGAAGCCTGGTATGATCAACGACGACTGGCCATCACTTCCCGGTCCTCGTGATCGTGCACCTTCAAAGCCGCAGACGCCGTCGATCTGGGGCGCAAAGACGAAATCAAAGGGAAACGACCGTGATCCTGGACAAGACTCCCCTCTTACCAAGGAGTAAGCGACGAGGCACTCATCGATAAAGCATTGGGGAGGAGGCATGATACGAGAGAATCTGAAAATCAAATGCATTGGTTCTGATATTGTTCACTTTACTTGACTTGGAGTCAACGGAAAACAGGAATGCTGATTACAGGGGGAGACAATTTCTAGAGATTGTATTTGATGTGGACAAATTGGATTGTCCACTTTGACTTTGAGATATTTGGGTTCCAGTGGTTCATTATGGTAACGAGACATGAGAAGAGTTGCGAGTTGAGTAGCAGGTAATAGAACGAGTACGTTCACAAGTTCGGACCAGTTGTCATGAGTGATAATCAATCTACCACACCCACTAACGTCTGTACCCCATCCAAGATCCAAGGCCTGAGTAGGTAAACTCACCTGGCAGGGCAGAAATGCGTTGAAGGAAGGTCGTAACTTTATATAGAATCTCGGCGCTTTGCTACGAGATACGCATCCAAGTTGTTGCTATATAAAAGCATCTGGCGCTTCAGAACACTCTTACATGGACTACGCAACGCAAAAAATACACACATACGTTGGCTAGCGTATCGAACTGTGGGTTTGGTAGTGGTACAGTGCTCTCCTGTCGCATGCTGATTTTGACCTTTATGTACATTTCATTGTCGTGAAGCCCGACTCCAAGGCTATACCATTGCTTCCTCTACTCTTTCGCGAAATCAAGCAATGTTTACTTATTGCGTGGGCTGAACCAGTCCGGTAACGGCCTCCTCAATCTGCTTGTCAGAAAGACCCTCGAGGATCTGTGACTTTTCGGTGCCTCGCTCTGTGTTTGCGACGTCAGTGATACGGTCTTGGGTTGCCATGGCGGCCTCTGTTGATCGGGGAAGATGGTTTGGGCGTCGGAATAGCTGTAGACAGTATGAAATACGAACCGTATCGGGCGTAGACCTTAGGCTGGGTGCCAGCGGCCTCACGGATGAGAATGGGAGTGTTGGGGTTGTTGCGCTTCATGGTAGGGTACGCCCGGGTAATGAATGATCTGTATCGGCGCGACAAATATGGTCAGCCCAACTGCTCTCAGGCTCTGTAATCCTTCTGTAATATTCCCAAATCGTCTGTGTATCCCAGTTCACTCAATTGGGTCGTCGTCATGTCGATTGTTGTGGGTGTTGTCGTCGCTGGGATCATCGCTCCGAGTAGGTATTGATTGAAACGTACCGAAGAGCCGCGCTTTGCTCCGAAGTCTGGCAGAAGAGGAATCGCACCTCGCGGAGGGACTTTGTGAAGGCGTACTTGCCGGACATTGTGGGCGGATTGGTGTTTGGATCGTTAAGGCAGCGCGGCGAAGGAGTCGGGTCGACCTTGAAGTGCTAAGTAATTGCGAGCTTGTGGTTGGCAAGGATCCTCAATGAGGCTCGGGCGGAATAAACTGAAAGGCGGTCCCAGTACGGTACGTACTGCATAAAAACCCAATGGCGTAATAATGCAGTATGATATTTGCATAAAGCTTAGTTGTGCATGGCTCCGGTGCCGCTGACACTTCGCAATAACCCCGGGCGCACGATATCTCCGGTTTCCGGGCGTCTGCCGTTTTACGCCCCAAAGTTTACCTGATTTTAGCGCACCGTCCACTAAGACTACAGCCTGAAAGTTGGGTCATCTCGGTGCGACAGTGACCGACCCTTGCCCCAACATCCCGTTCTCGTCAAGCTTCTCGCCGACCTTGAACCTCGCCTTTTGACTCCCTCCCTGTGCCTGTGCTTCAGAACCATCTCCCCTCCACCAAAGAGATAAACGTGTAAGTCAGCAATTCCTTTGTCGTGAGCTGGATCAATTGCGTCATTCTTTTTCGACTTGCTGCATTTTCGTCGTCTTGTCACAGACGAGTTTGCGGCGCGCGCGAACCTCCTCTGACTGGATTTGATATTGATACTGATACTGACAATCGCATTCTCAGAAACGACTATGGCCTCGCCCGCAAACACCATCCTCCGCGCCTCGCGCCCTCTCTTCCGTCAGGCTACCCTCGCTGCGCCCGCCCGACAGGCCTTCCGTTCGCAGGGCCAGCAGGCTTTCCGCCAGAACTTCTACCAGGGCGGTCGTCGATGGCAGAGCACCGATGGCGCTCAGCAGCAGCAGCAGCAGCAGCAGGGCTGGTTCAAGCGCATGTGGGAGAGTGAGATTGGCTTCAAGACTGTGCATTTCTGGTGAGAACCCACGAAAGCTTTAGATGGGATTGTGGAGACGGTTTGCTAATATGCGTGATTCCAGGGCTCCCGTCATGAAGGTTCGTCAACGACACTATCTCTACCTAACATCCCGCGATATCCAAATCACAATGCTCAACCATACTCATAAACCAATCAATCACGTCTCAAATGCAACATAAAGCACAAAGACTGACTCTGTCTATCACCTATAGTGGGCTCTTGTCCTTGCCGGTATCTCCGACTTCGCTCGTCCCGCCGAGAAGCTTTCGTTCACCCAGAACCTCGCCCTGACCTGCACCGGTATCATCTGGACTCGCTGGTGCCTCATCATCAAGCCCAAGAACTACCTGTATGCTTATACTCCCCTTTTCTGCCCTTGTTGCTGTATGTAATCTAATGCCCGTGACTTAGCCTTGCCGCTGTCAACTTCTTCCTCGGACTGGTTGGCCTCGTCCAGATCACCCGCATTGCCAGGTACGAGTCCGAAAAGAAGCAGGGCCTGCAGGGTGCCATTGAGGACATCAAGGCCGATGCCAAGGAGACCATCAGCGAGGTTAAGCCTTAAATGATGTCACCAGATTTGGGCAGTCTAGACAACAGTCGAAACGCATTGCTTTAATCGCGTTTACTTGACATATCTCACGATTTATATTTCCCCAAACGATCGTTCCTTGAAAATATGGTGTTGAAGGGTGGACAAGGACGTAGACTAGCCATGAACGCATTTGTTGCTTCAAAAGGAGGGAACTTTCAGAGTCATACCAGGGTCAGGGGAACTCTCGGAACAAGTGGTTGTTTTTTACTTGTGCAAATTAGAGCATAGGTAGTCACTACGTACAGTTGGGGTTGGGCTCAACGAATAAACTTGTATAAGACACGGCTAGCTCCTTGTAGTTGTTGAGTACATACTATATTCACTCACGTACGGTGTTCCACATTAACCATTCACAACAGCCAGTTGAGGTATCGACTTCTTATCATTATCCAAAACTATCTCCTCTCTAATATTGTTCTTTAGGTATCATTCATGATGGCATTCATACCACCAGCAACCTCTCGTACCACCTATGAACGCCCTGCCACAAGAATTCCCTTCCACCATAGATCCAGTCATTAGGTTGTAGGGCCACGGAACGTCGAGTGAAGTACCAGTGTTAATATGTACACGAGTAAAGACAACCCCTTGCTTCTAAACAGCCATCAGGCGTTCACCTCATGATCTCAGTCATGTTTCAATATTTTCTTCCCATGCCAGGTGGGTCGTCACATTAGACGTTCATCATCATAACCATCATCAATCGCCCCCTTTGTCTTACTTCTCCATGTGACCGTCATTCAAAAGCATCTCCAAAACGATCTGGCGGCCCGCAAGCTCTGGGTGACACATGGCAATCTTGACAGTGCCCTTTGACCCTTCACTGCCGCTTGACGACTGCATATAGCCATTGCTATGCGAGTTCAACGTACTTCTGCCCGTAGGCCCCCGGACTCCAAGGTCGAGAACGCGCACATCTCGACCGGCAATGATTTGACGCAACCGTCCATTCTCCGCATTTCGCACCTCGACATAGTCCTCGTTGAAGAGGAGTAGGTATTGTCCGTACATTGTCGCACCGCGAGCCTTCTTTTGCTTGCCCGTGTACTCCATAATAAGCGTTCGGCTGACGTCGCCGTGCTTATCCACGTACACAGCGCAGTCCTCGTATGTGACAATGAACTCGTTCTCGTTGAGCCTGAACATGCCAAGCGGTTTCTGATCCCGGATACGACCGGCGATGTTAGCAATTGCAGGCGCCTTGAGGTCCGGAATCGACATCGGCTGCTTCTTATCAAGCGTAAGCATTTCAACTCCCTTGGCTGTCGCAACCGCTATGTATGTTTGGAACAAGCTAAGGGAATAGCACTCGGTCGGGAAAAAGAATTCGTCAAAATCACGGAAAGTTTCTGCGCTTCCTCCACCAGTCTTGCGTCCACCAAAGAGTCGTGATTTCTTTTCAGTTGACTTTTGGAAGATGGGCTCGAGAACCTTGAATGAAGTGTGCAAGCCCTCCTTGCGCTTGTAGAACAACAGCATCCGGTCCTTCATTTTGGCTGTGGCGAAGTACGTCACATCCTTGGCAAGTCTCTGCGGTGCTCGTCGGGGGTTGTCGTTGAGAGGTGCTGAAAAATCCGAGACTGGCGCGATTACGTCCAAAGGATAAGAAATGAGGTTCTTGTCGGCAATCAGCACACAAACGGAGAACTCCTCGAGGACAGCGATCTGGGTGACGCGAGTCGCTTGGACCGTCTAAGAATATCAATGTTAGCTTTGTTGCGTTAAGCAGCTTAGGAAGAGGTATACATACCCTCTGCCATCCACGAGGATTTGACGGCTCCGAGATGTAGACACCGTAATCGGTTCCAATCGCAATCACGGACTTGCCAAATGCAGTGAAACTAGTAGCGCAATTGACCTGGGCACGGCAGACGGGAGCGACGCCCTGAGCTGGTCCCAAAACGCTCTCCAGCTCTTGAATAGCCCGGTCAAGTGGAGTGCCTTTGACCGGAACACTTGGAAACCTGGCGTACATAGAGGAAACATCATAATGGAAAGCGGTATCCGCAAGAACTCGAAGCCTGAAAGGCTCGGCATTTTGAGAGAACAGGGCCTTGGCGTGTCTCGTCTTGGTCTCGATAATCTTGTTACACCAGTCGGCTCGATCTTTTGCTGAAGACGCATACAAAGTGTACACTTCGTGGCCTAAATGCTTAACCTTGAATGGATACAGGATCTTGCCTTCGGTGTCATTGGAACCGGTTGGTGTTAGACCTGAGCCAAGGGAGGAATTTGTTGCTGTGTGTTCTAGGCCAGGTCTGCCGGTATTAGTTCCCACTTTGTTGAGCTGAGTACTGGAGGCAGAGGCTGCTGTTGTCCTGCCCAAAGGAGCAGTAATGCCCTTTTGCTTCTGGACTGGCTCATCGTTAATGCTCTCGGGAAACAAGAGGGGCATTGGGATAGGCTGTACTCTGTTAGTGATGATTCGGTCCATGAACTAAAGGAAATATTGCGTACCTCTTTTGAAACATCATACTTCTTGTCCTTGGCCTCCTTTGGTGTCACCGTCTTCGCCAGAATCATGTAATGATCGAAGAGTAAAGCATGGGTATCAACCCATCTAACTCCCTTTGATCCCATCCTCTGCAGGTCGCCTTGGAAGATGAGCTCACGGCCGAGATGGTCAAGGTTCAGAACGGAATGGAAGCCTGGTCGTAGGACGAGCATCCTGTTCAGCTCCATCATTTCGACTCTCTTGTTTTGTTCTGCGACCTTGGCATCGGACTCGAGAGTTACCTGTCGAATTTCCTGGATAGCCTTCGCTAGGTTCGTCTTCTCTTCACTGTCGTTGATCATCTTGCCCTCAACACTTTCAAGCAGAAGAATGTAACGCTGAAGACGTTGGATTGGTGCAATCAGATAATGTGTCCAGTCATGCTTCGATGAGAACTTCTGCTTCTGCATATCATCCAGGAATCGTTTGAAGAGAATATTGCGATCGGCCTCCCTACGAACCTGATAGACTGCATTGGGATAAGCTGAAGCATACTCAATATAAACTGACCTGGCCTTGCGAATCCATTCTCGGAACAAGTCGCTAAAGCCGGTGATCCAAGGTCCCTGCTCTTGTTGACGATACTTAAGCTGCGACAGCAAATGATCTTTGTTGATATCTTGGACGGTGTCCAATTTTCCAAAAACGGTATACAAGAACTTGTCTCGCTTGTCGGGCTTCAGAATTGGTGGCTGCATAACTCGAAGTTGGTCTCGGTAGTATCTGCGGAAGATATCCAGCTGCTTGATGTAGTTTTCCTCGCCGGTTACAATTTCGTGTAGAATGTTCTGGCGGTCAACCTCCTTCTTGGGTTTCGATTCCCAGTCGGACTTCTTAAGGCCATAGAAAACATGCCAGTCGTCGGCGGGCTTGGCGTCCTGGGCCAATTCCTCCAAATCGACCTTTTTGAGGGTACGGGTACAATGGTGAGAATAGCATCGACCGCCGATCTCTTCATCGTGTACCTTAGGCGCATAGCATCCAGAGCCGGTAAGTTGCCACAATACTCCAGATATGCGGCCGTTTCCAAACTTGACCCATTCCTCCTCGGGCACGAGCACACCTCGTTCAAGCATTGATGATACCACATGTGTGCTGAGAACCTCAGCATCTGCCACGTTCATCATTGGGATCTTGCCAGTGAAGAGGTTAATTAAAGCCTCCTCGATAGTCTTGCTTCTCAGGTCCATTTCGCCTTCTCCCATCTCTCGGACCCAGGCCTCGAGGCCGCTGAGCGCCCACGGCTCAGGGCACCTGCGGAAATCGGCCGCGTTGAGTTTCGAGGGTATGAACTTCTTCTTTCGGCCGCTTGGTAGAGTTATTCCATCAAAGGCCGCTATGGAGCCAGCAGGCGTTTCGTATTCTGGGAAAGATTGGTTCTGTGGCACCTGCTGGTGGTGCCTGGCAAGCTTCCTCCTTTCTTCAGCGGCATCGGTCCTGGAGCGAGCGGGGGTTTGCACCTGAGGTGTGTGGCTGTGCCCAGCCAGTGATATAGATCGCTCAGGTTGTGGATTATATGGCTGGCCAGATGTATAGTAGGCTTCGGGATTGTCTGGGGCACCAAACCGCGAGTCTGTACTGCGTGAATATGCGTGTTGATACTGCTGACGGTTGTTGGTCTGGACCGATAGCATCGAGCTGCTATCGGATCCGGGCCCAGGGATGGCTGGAAGCGGTCGATTTGACAATCCTGGGTGGTAGAATAGGTCTTGAAGCTCATCTTTGCTCGGTGATTCCGTTCCACTTTGTCGAGAACGTAATGATACCCGTTCGTCTTCCTCGTCAAAGCTAAGTCGATGTTGGGTCGGGGGCTGCAAACCTCCCGTGCCACCGTAGTCTATCTCTGCCGTCTTGAACGCCGGCACACTTTCACCTTGATCATATGCACGGTTGAAATAGCCAGGTGTAGGAAGGGGTCGAGCGCCATCCTGACCGGAGGAGGCGGGCGGAGATCCAACATCACCACCATAGGTCAGAGTGCCGCCAAATCCGCCACCGAGCATTCCCAAATCCACACCAGCAAAGTCACTATCGCTGCTCTGAGCTTGCTCTTCAGGGTGGGTGGGTAGCGTGTTATTAGGTAGCGTGTTAGTAGTAGGCTCTGGTACCGGGTCTGTCATGGCCGGCATGTCTGTATATCCGAAGCCAGTGCTAAAACGCTGTTCATCAAGTTCGGCTTGTCGCATAGCCATGAGACCAGCCTCTCCATACGCATCATCGTCGTCATCATCTTCAGGTTCATAAGCAGTTTGGCCAGTTCGAGTTGAAGTTGTTCGGCTGGCAGTATTGGGAATCGTAGTGGCACCCGAATCAAAACGCTGGAGTTGCTGACCGTGAATGTCATCATCATACTGACCATTCTCAGGCTCAGGGAGCGGGCGATAGCCTTGTCCAGAGCTACCCAATTCCAGCTCCAACTCCTGCATTAGGTTATCACTTGTGATGCGCTCGTGCCCAGCATTCCAAGAGAGTTCGTCGTCAACGGGTCGGCTCGGCAATGGCGCATTCGTTGGGTGCCGTTGCAGACCGGGAGAGGTTGAACCGGGATTTGACGGTGATCCCATAGGCGACGCCTGTGAGTTTGAGCGAGATGACCTGTTATAGAGTGAATTGTGCTCATTTGGAGAGTAATAGGGCCCAACAGGCATCTGGGTCGTAGTGGGATATGGAGGCTGCGAAGCACTGGAGTAAGACGCGGTGTGCCCTGCTCCATTGGATAGTTGGCCTGGATATTGCCCATACGACTGGTCATACGCCGAGCTCTGTGTCGTGCCAGTTGAAGCATTCAGGGAGGGGCTTCGTAAGGGCTGCTCAAACCCAGATGACAAAGCAGGTGAAGCCGCTGGTTGTGAATAAGCTCCACCGGATTGACCAAAGCCAGGCGAAGTCTGAGAGCCATACGTCTGGCCGTATGTATTAAATCCTTGATAGGAAGCTTGTCGTTGCGGGACATTTGTGCCTGCATAAGCACCTGGGTCGTAAGCCTGGGGTGTGTAGGAGCTAGCATTCGAGGCGTAACGGGTGGGAGGCTGGTTACGATAAGGGAGAGCATTGGTGGATGTCGACCGTGAGAAACCCGATGTTTGCGCAAAGCTTTGGGGGTTGTACGAATACGTAGGCGTGGGAGGGACGTCTTGATACTGGTGCTGGTAGCCCGACAACGCGCTGTTCGTGGAACCATAACCAGGCCGGGCCGCCGAAGAGTTATTCATGAAGAGCTCATCCTCGCCATTACCAGGCGAACTGCCGGTAAAGGCAGATGGTCGGTCGAGGGGGCGCTGAAGGTAAGCAGCATCGTCTCCACCGTTGAAGCTGGCTCGGCGTCCAATGTCGGCATCGTAGGATGGTTGGCGCTGCTGCTGCTGCTGTTGTTGTTGTTGCTGGTACTCCTGGCCGCGACCGGTGACTGGGTATTGCACAGGTGGCACATGGCCGTATCTTCGCTGGTCGTCGCCGCGAAAGGACATTGCGGCAGATGCTTAGAGGTGAAAAATAAGTGACGAAGGATGCGAAAATAGTCGCAAGAGCAAATGGCAATGCCGCTTGGGCGTGGCGGTTCGGGCGTCTACCTCGTATAGGACAGCGGGTTGATGAGCGCGGGCGGGTCGCATTGAGGGGTCGAAGGCGATAGGGCCAGGAATCGAGAGAACTGAAGACGACACTGTCGTCGACAGCAAGAATTAAAAGAGCGACAGAATTATGGTGCGCAAGATCAAGTCGAGGCGGTCGAGCTTCAGCGGAGAAAATGGATCTCAGGATGGATGTGATGAGCGGACTCGAAAGCGGCGGGCGCGGGATTGTTTGGGCGGGAAGCCCCTCTTACTCAGACAGGGCAGAGTCGGGTCAGAGCTGGAGCCTCGCGTCGTGCGGTGTGAGATAGCGGCAGTGACAAGTAGTTGGTTGTGTTGCTGTACTGTAGCTCTGACGATGCACTCCCGAGATGATTTGACACAAGGGAGGAAGAAGACACCGACGGCAATAATCGTTCTCTTCGGGAGGTGAGAATTTGGTTGGTGGTAAGGCAGGGTTTAGCGAGTGACGGGGAAAAGAATAAGAGAAGAGAAGGACCAAGGGTAAGTAAGATTGAGACTGGCCGTCACTGGAGATCAATCAGGCTCCGAAGCTCCCATGGACCATCCCCGTTCTGTGAGGAGCGAGAGCGCCTTGTTAAGGTCGTGTTCTGCTGTTACAGAGCGGCACGTCCTACCTTATAGGGCATTGAGGACGTGGGATAGGACAGTTCCCTTGTTGAAGGGAGGTGACCAAGCCACAATCAAATGATGACAAGCAGGAGTTGAATGAATCTTGACGGCGTACTACATAGGTAATAATTTACAATGCATACGGTAGGCACCTGGGCAACCTACCTAGGTAGTCGAGGCTTTCTCCTAGGTCCCGTCCCTCCGTACTGTACAGTGTGACTCCACCCTTTGTTATCACGCCGCCTGGGGAACCCTGAGGCCTTGAACTCGAGCTTCGGTCAAGCAAGTCTTGCCCGGATGAGGCTTTGTGATGAGACCAACATCGCTGACTTGGGGGGTTGTTGGGCTCGTGCTCTTGTTCATTGCCTAGGGTGGGTTTCGATGTTAGCGGGCGCGGCTAGTTTCCGTGCTTGATCCTAATGTTGCTGGTTGCGGCGGTGCAAGACAGAAACAAGCACAATAACTCTGGGCAATGAATATCTTCTACCTCTACACATGCAGTTGAAAGAATACTAAGCCGGTCACTTGGTATAATCATGACAAGCTATCTCAGTAGAATCTAAGATAAGTTATTACAATAATGTCATAGCATTAGCTAGAATGTTACATCATATTCTGGTAACCTTTTTGTAAACTTGATATAGTTATCTTGTGTATTCATGGATGCCACGGAAGTCTTTAACCCACGCGATTGAGTATTCTTATTTCGGCCGCGTGTTACAGTATGGTGTGGGGGACACTGAAAGTGAAGCAGATGGATGAATTACTGGGCGGCCTCGCTGTCAGATTAGCGGGCGAACCGTACGTCAGGGATGGCGCAATACGTTGTCTTCCGAACCTTCGTATTTGCTAACAGCTCCATATGAAAATCCCATTGGATACAGGATGCGTATCTGAATTTGGAGCTGAAATACGATCATCCAATGTGAGGCAGCCTACCGCTGTCTTTTCCTGAGTTGGAAGCCCCAGCCATACCAATGATATATATTATTGAATTACATTGAAAATTTCTTCGATTACATATTGAGTTTCTTCTTGATCCGAGAGTTCTCAAAGAATGGTTACTAGGCACATGAGGTAGCACGGTGTTGATTAAAATTGGGTATCCGTGGATGTGAATGACCTCCTCGTGCATGTTTGCTTGCACCCAGGGACAACAATTTTTATGTGCCAATCGCAATGATATCAGGACCAGAGGCCCTCTAAATTTACATAAAATAGCTACCAAGTTTGATGACTGGTGACCTCTGTCTGATTGATTTCCTACTCATCTGACTGCATGCATACCTACTAGGGTCGGCACGTAAACTAGGTAAACTAAAGAAACGTGTGACGGAGAGACCGAAGCATGTCAGCCGCCTTTAGCCACAGCCCTACAAGGTCACAAGCCAGATCGCTTTAGCGAAATAACTCCCAAGCAATGCTTCATGACGTTGCTTTTTTTGTTTTGTGTTCCTAGTTCTTTCTGTACTGTAAGCATGCATGGTACCATCAATATCCCTGCAGTTAGGCTGCTTTGATTTTGTTTGGGTTGTTTGGGTTGATAAAGTACTCGGGGATCCAGTCAACCTCATCTCATTCTGCCCACTTCGCCAATGTTGCGTTGCCTTGGCGTTTACCTACAGCAGATTCTTCTCTATCCCATGACGATTCTCCACTTGATACAAAAAGTAGCTGAGGGGAATACTTTTGACTGGAAGTTATCGACACTACCACATCGCCGAAATCTATTGTGATTGCCAGGGCTGTAGGCTGATG
Organism: Fusarium sp. MBC 119; assembly: GCA_030411635.1. NCBI lineage: Eukaryota > Fungi > Ascomycota > Sordariomycetes > Hypocreales > Nectriaceae > Fusarium > Fusarium sp. MBC 119. The sequence goes on along the minus strand of JAPERM010000010.1, from coordinate 420,237 downwards.
TTTCATGCAGTACACATAATATATGAGCAAGGCTGAGCAGTGAGCGTGGTAACACAACTGTAATGCTACAGCTTTTAGAAGTCGGTAGGCTGACTCCAGCCAGAACCTGTAGGTGAAGACGCTGAAAACTAGGATCTCACGGCAGCAAAACAGAGCTGTCATCTTATCAAGGTTCCCTCGTTCGGTTAGTCTTTTCGGCTGACGCTGGGCTTTTCTTTTTTGTCCCCATGCCTATTCTTTCACCTCGGCAGGGACTCTGAAGTCGGTGGACGTTCCGGCTCTACGGCTTTACACAACCCTATTGAATAACGGCGACATTCCGGTAGAGGTCCCACTTTTCTTCCGCACCGTACGGGGTGGGCAACCCGGAGATGGCGTCGGCATTCAACTATTGACAAAGCTAGGGTCACCTTGTAGTGAGGCCGAGGCTATAAATTCCAGGCCGAATGGCTTCAGCTTCAACGGAAAGAAATCAATGTACTAGTATACAATCGAGCATCATCAAAACAAACTCATTTAAAATGCTGCAGCAGATGTCAGCACCAAAGGCTGCGGGTCCGGTAATCGGACAACGGGGTGGGGTTGGTTTCATACCTATCTCAGACCTTCGAACCGACTGGACTGACCAGCACATCGAAGCTTATTACAATCTTATGTCTGTTTACGTATCAGGCCCTTTTAAGCCTACCTAACTTCAGATTACTGGGTCGTTGCAATGGCGGACAACACAGACCGCAAGATCTGGCAACCCCTCCACCCCGCTATCCGTGACCGTCTAGATCCCCAATACGTCGCCTATCATGAGGCACATCTACAGTATATTGAGCCTGACGAAATCAATGATTGGGACGGATCTACTCGAACTAAAAGGGTTTCTCTACCGCCTGGAGGCACCAAGCCTATTCCCGTGGGGAATATCAACGACCTCGATGTTGGCAGATTTCGGGTGAGAGTTTACATACCTACAGGCGAATGTGATGAGCGAGGTTGGCCTGTCCTCGTCTGGTTTCATGGTGGCGGCTGGGCAGTCGGAGGGTTGAATAACGGGACAGATCTGTGTTGCTGGGCTTGCGAAAGTATGTTTCTCTTAACTATCCCTCATCCTACAATTCTAATTCTTGAGTCAGGAGCACGTTGCATGGTGGTCAGTGTTGACTACGGTCTAGCCCCTGAGAACCCATTCCCATCTGCAATCGAGGATGCCATTGACGCCGTCGCATGGGTTGCATCTTCTCCAGATGGGTTGCAGAATATAGATACATCTCGTATCTCTATCGGTGGGACATCGTCAGGTGCCAATCTGGCCATCGTCGCGGCGCTCGCTGTGTCCAACCCTGAAGTCCCTCTCCCAACAGCTCAACCTTCACTTCCAAACACTATTTCTCATCCGCCGGTGTCATTATTGCTCTTCATCCCGGTCGTTGACAACACCGCCACAGTTGATGGTGTCTGGAAGCCCAACGCGGAGACTGCCCCATGGCTTACCCCTTCGCGGATGGAGTGGTATCGCAAGCTTTATTTTACTCAAGATGATCATCGACCAAGATGGGATGCCAGTCCTAATCTAGCTCCCGAATCTCTTCTGCGCAAGCTTCCGAAGACATGGATAGCAGCCTCAGAGATGGACATTCTGGCCCCTGAGGCGCTGGCCTTTGGAGAGCAGTTGAGGAGCCTAGGAATTGATGTCGAAACACTGGTGGTGAAAGGTGGGACGCACTCTATACTTTCTCTTCACGGGGTGATCGATAGAGGGTACAAGATGATAGAGGATGCGATCAAACATTTGCAAGTGGCTTTTGGTACTTCCTGATAGAAACATGAAAATATCGATTGCATCTGTCCCAAATTCTACCTTCCTCATATAGAAACTACCAATGTTCGTTTGAACTCATACCTAGCAATAGATCTGCTTATAGAATATCCAATCGCGGCCCAGAACATGGTTACTGTCCGTATCTCGCAGACGCTAACATGCTCACTCCCTGATTTATCCAGCATATCCGAGGTGATAACATTCGACAACAATACACGTGGAATCGGTTGCACTCATCCTAAATCGCAGTAGCCTCGGTGGTGGGGGTCTTTTCGTCGTACTCCCTCGAATTCTCGCTAGCAATAGATTTGCTCGTGCGGCTGCGGAAACACCAGAGACCCTTGAGACCACCATCGTCCAGCTCTAGCAACTCCTTCATGCAGAAAGCTGGGTGGAAAGTATTGAGGGCCACCACAGCAACCACGATCAAGATTCCCTCAAATCCGACAAACATGTATTGATCGCCCATGATGGGACCCTCCCAGCCCTCAGATAGCTCTGCAACTCGGAAAGTGCTTCTCCAAAGAATACAAAATGCCGCGAGAGACAAAGCACCAAGGAAAGCTTTAAAGAGCCTGGAGTTGCGCACTTTCACAATCTCGGACCGCTGGTCGAGAGCTGCGTCACCTAGAGCACGCTGGCGACGGATCGTTCGAAAAGCAAAGTCGACTGAGCACATGATAAAGCCGAGGATCGTAATAACTTGAAAGGCTAGGCCAGCAATCATGATGTTGGAGCCAGTATCAGCGTTTTCGTGCTGATGAGAAGCAACTGCAGCCATACCGCCGCCAAGAGCCTGGAGGATGAGGGAGATGACATCGCAGGGGATGAACTAGAGAGAACAGTAAATTAACCACCAATATCTCAATACTCATCAGAATCTAACTCACAATGCGAGTGTAGTATTCCGGGGGCAATCTCGAGTTCTCTCGACCGAACGCTGATACAATCCTTCGAAGGCAGAGGTAAATTCCAGCAGCCATAAAGGCCGGCCCGATAGTCAGGCAGCAAATCTGCACAAGAAATCCGTTCTCATTCCAAGGATTTTGCCAGCTCATGACTCGCCCAGCGTAACCGATGACTTCGCAGATAAGACCGAGGATCAAGGCAACGTTGAAAGCAGTGCCTTTCCGGGTGATGATCCAAATGACGATGAAACCTATCATCGAAGCAGTAAAGATGGCAAGAAAGGCAGCATTTGGGGCAAGGTCGACCCTATATTGATAGTAGCTGGCGACATTTTCGCAGAAGTCAGACTTAGGATTCTGGAAACACCAATAAAAGAGACCTCCTTCGTCAATCCATGTCTGGTTCGTGATGTCCGGAACGTTACTTGAGTTCGACATGATAGGCAACTAAGGATCAGTTAGGATTGTCAATTGGTTTTCTTTACCTCAGGGAAACATTAACTAGGCAACAATTTATGTTTTTCCTGGGATGTTGGGCATTTAGGTTAGTTCATCCGTCTTACTATGTTCTCGTATTTAAGCTTCAACGCGACTGGCTGCTTTGACTATGCCAGAGATTAGACAACACAAAAGCAACATGAACAATGTGGCTAAAAGGAAAAGAATCCGGATAAAGACAAATGTGCATGGCACATAGACGTAAAATATGCCTTTAATGTCAAGGGCAACCAACACGTTGTAGCTAGTTCCCTGTCTCCACGCACTCGGAGCCGGAGAGTCCTCCCTTCGCTCCGCCGGTGCGCTCAGCTCGCGATTGACCCGCTCGAGCTGACCATTCTAGTGAAGATGAAATCTGAACACTCAAGTAGGTGGAGGACTGAAGGATATATCGGAGGACAAACCCGGCGTGTTTCGTGTTTCGGGTAGCAAACGCTTGCTTGTTTACTCGTCCCATCAGTCCCGTTGAGCCCAGGGAGTGTTTTGTGAGTGTTAAATATGATATTGCCTGAAAGCCGCTATTGACTCAGTTTAGCTCAGTCGAAATAGGTTGAAAGAAGGATCAAAGAGCCTCGCAGATGATCCATCAATGTTAAAATGATCAACGTCCCTCTCCACCCTCGCAGATGGTTTGATACTACATGTGAAACTGAAAGAAAGTACGGATAAGATAGACAGTCCTATCAAGGATACAGACTACTCTGTGTTCCGAGTGAACATGTCCAAAGTCTACCTCATAAGCTCCATCAGTAAATCTGTGTTTATTGTCTCTCATAACATAGAAAAGAATAGGCATTACTCTGATCTCTCGGCATTGAAGATAAGGCATCACTCAGCTCTCCTTCCTCAGTACCCAGCTGTTTTATTCCACTCGATCATCTACTTTTTCTTGTTTTTGTCTGAGGAATCGCTTCTCCCCTGGCTGTCATCCACATGCGTTCCGCTGATGCCACTCTTGGTCACCACGCCCCCGACGGCTTTACTCGTGCCGACACTGATTCCTCGGCCGGCTCGCATACTGTCCAAACTGATGTTGCTTCCAACGCTTCCTCGTCGCTTGCCACTGTCCTTAACCCTAGCTGTCGCTGGAGACTCTATTCCATCGTCTGGAGATTCTCTGCCTGGTAAACGATCACCTTGGAACACATCAGGCGTCACTGGCCGGTCGTCCACAGGTTTGTCCGAAGGTTTGTCCGAAGCGTATTTTACCCTCAGCCTTGTCGTGTTCTTCGGAGATGGAATCCCAGAGGCTTGCTCTCGTGCTCGATGGGGCTGAGGTTGGGGCGCAATCGGGACACCGTTAGTTCCCTCCAGACTTGGGGTGAGCGTTGAAGACTCGCTCTCGCTACCATGATAAGCATGTGCATATGCGTATCCCGAACCCAGCAGGCTCTCTTGCCGACTGACATAGTATCGATCGTACTCTTCCTTACTATGTTCGGCGTCGGTGAAGCTATCAAGCGCATCAAATACGTGCTGGAAGACTTGGGTATCCACATCTCGCGCCCAGAGAAAGTCGAGGTGCTCGTAGTGAGGAATCTCTGTTGCCACCGTCTGCGGTGGTAACTCCTTCAACATCACGTTGATATCCACCAGGGAGTCGCTTCCTCCATACACTAGAACGATAGGTGTCTTGATATTTCGAGTCGGGTATTTGGCCACCTTAGAGTATTTGCTGGTTGTACTGACGCTGATCGGCTGGTGAACATCATCGTCGTACATCTGGAAGCACTTGTTCCGAATGATCTGGAACCAGTGGACCACACTTTTGGTACTTGTGAAGGAATAAAGATGCGGGTAAGCCGCTAACTTCTGACTTGCCGAGATGTTCAGTGTCTGCCAGTTGAACAGGAACGAAAGTCCCATATCGATGAGTTTGCTGAAAATGGGCGGGTACAAAATTGTCTCCCACATAGTTGCCGAGCTGAGGATAGAACGACGGCCAAACAAAAGGAACAAAACAGAGGGGGATGCTGTAACAAGCGCATCGACAATTCCACTAGATAGGCCAGCAGGGGCCATGGCGGGCGCAAGGGCAATGAAGACGTTGACCTGGTTGTTGAGCTTGGGGTGAATAGCTAAGCTAGCAAAAGCCTGAGCTGTGCCTTGCGAGAAGCCAATGTATGACAGGCTCTCCTGCTGGGTCGTATCGAGGATGTACGAGATGCTGTCTGGAATGTCGTGGAAGGCAAATTCATCAATAGAAAAATCCCAGAAGGCGTTAGAGGTCGGGGATTGGTGAATTGACTTCTTGGAGTATTTGTTTCCCCGATTGTTGCCAAACTGCGAATATTAGTTGACGGCTATTCACTGTGCCACAGATGGAACTCACCCAAACATCATAACCCCTTTCCACCAGCTCGAATGGTAGGCATCTTTGCTCATCCGTAAGGGAGACCCAAACCTCGGAATTCATAAGAAGACCATGGTGCATGTAAATGACCTTCTTCTTCAAACTCGTTGGTCCGTAGTTTACTTTTTGTCCCTCTTCTCCCTTTCTCCACTGAAGTCGATGTAGACCTAGAAGGTAACCGTCTTTGGTTTGAGCAATGTGCTCTTCTGCTTCATAGCCCCAGATCCGACATAATTCGACAAAATCAGGCGCATCTCGTACCGAAGTTGATATTGCTGTTCGCTGTTGTTAGTCTATGCCTAATACGACGAGACGAGTTGCTGACATTTGCGTTTACTCTCTGCCCTTCGTCTGGCAGGGGCTGAGAATCTATTAAAGAGTCGTCTAGAGGCTCGATAGAATAGTGAAACAAGAAATGGCGCTGTGATGGCGTTGTTAGTATGGTCCCTACACCGCTTAGAACTGGTTGCGACTCACGCAATGCCAACGTCAAAACTCGAATGACTGCTTCAAGACCGACGAGAAGAAACGAACCCACGAGCGCAAAGTACTCGTAACTATAGCAATTGAAGGTTAGTAAGGTAGGCGCACAGATGAAAGGCGTGCGGGAGGGCGCAAATCGTCTTGATGGTTGAAGCTACGGGGTACGGTCAAGTCAATGGGGAGAACTCACGGACGAAGCCTCCCGATAAACGGAATAGCCATTGCGACCGAATCTCTGGAGCGATACCAAAGTTGTCGCGATACAAGCCTATCCTAGCCTGAGGATCTAAGCTGTGTTGTGGTAAAGACAAGGGTCAATGGGGGAGGAAGACTGTTTGACGGATTGAGGTGATGTCACATGCAACTGAAGCGACATCAAGCACTGACGTCCACCATGAGAGTGCAACAACGAATCATGACCTCAGTGACTTTAGGCGAGATAACAAAATGGACAAGCCCCCGAAACTCAACAAGGCCATCCCCAATACAGCACCGAGGAGGAAAAAGCTGAAGTTTTATGTTGAGAAATTACCGTTTAATGTCTAATGGCGCGATAGGTCTGTCAGAACATTCCATTTCTTCTTCATACCCTTATGAAACAGTTATTACCACACTCCACCCAAGCAAGCCATGGCACATGCAAATGTCAGGGCCGCAGTCAGTGGGATTGGACGTTTCTAGTGGGCCACTACACTGGGCTAAGACACACCGCATGTCCCTTGAAACCATCAAGCAGCTAACTTACCCTGTAGTTATTAAGAACCTGCCCAGTTTCTCGAGTGATGAGCATTATTCGGACACTTCCCAAGCCTGGTGAGATATTCGATTTTTTTTTAAAAGTATCCCTTGAAATTTTTAAAGGATTTTGATGTATTGTTGCCCATACAAGGACGTTGAATTATTATCATTGTAATGAGATCCCCAGAGGTGGCTCGTCTAGGAACGCCGCCACATGAGCCGGCTTAGTATTCCATCCTATCAGCCAATCATATGTCGACCGCAAAACAACCCTTTGAAGCCTTGAGCTTTTTGAACCGATATATCACCTGAGCTGCCATTGACAAAACATATCCAGCCAAAATGCCCAGCTCATGCAAAGAACTGCGTAAGCATCTCACTGACCCTGATATCTAGCCTGTTTGTCTAACTCCCGATGCTTTCCCAGGCGAGGCACTCGCGCAATGTCTCCAAGAATCCGACTGTGTCATGGTCGAGCGTAACAGCGCTGCTGATTGTCTCCGCGAGCCCCTCGTCAACACCCTCCCTCTCAAGTGCCGACAGCTGAAGAAGGGTTTCGGCGAGTGCAAACGTGGCATGGTAGACATGCGTAAACGATTTCGTGGTAACATGCCCGTTGCATATCGTACAATGGAGAAGGCCGAGGAGGGACAAGGATACCAACTATACGCCGGACGACCGGCTTTCGCGGGCGGTGTCAAGAAGACGGACGGAAACGAACCTATTCCCCAAGATTGGCGAGATATCGAGAACGAGAAGTGGAAGGCGGAGCAGGCAGCCATGGAGCAGCAGCAGAAGAAGTGAGAGGAGGGGAAAGACATGATTGCCTTAACAATGTCATGTTTTTGGACGGTATATTCATGGCAATGATTACGAAGACCATGCCGAAATTCATGCTCTTGTTACTCGAAAAGCACACATTGGAAGATGAGGCAAGTTTGAGGATTGCCTTTCCAGGTGTTTGCCCAGGCGGACTCAGTCGAATCGAAACGACGCCTACGAACCATCCATATACGCAGGGACTTTTTGCACACTCTGTTACGACGAATGCAGGTTGTCTCTACTTCATTTTTAAAGCTTGTACAATATCTGTATCTTGCATCATGAACCAATAGTATCTATCATAAGATATACTCTGTATTTTATGGCGCATTGTCTAGGTACCTTATCAATTGAGGAAATGTTGGCTAGGTATCCGTAGGCTGATTACACTAGCCGTGCTTTTGTCCTCATAGTGCAAATCCTCTCAGCAAATAGGCGACCTGGCTTATGCTAAATTCATTCGTCATCAACTTAATCTCTGCGACGCATGCCCAATTGATCTGGATCCTTGATCATTCCGCACATCCCCCACAATCCGAAAGCCAAAGACGTTGTGCACCACGTAATCTTGTGCGTCTAAGAAACACCAAATGGACACAATCCAATCAATTCATATCCGAGATTCGCCTGGCACCCGTTCCTTATCCAATCCCACCCGGATGGGAAATTGCCCTCGTGCGTACGCCCCCTTGTTTGTATGCGTTTCGCGTAGTCTTCTGTTTCTTGGCACCAGACATCGTGTCCTGAAAACCTCATCCTGCAGTCACAAAAGGCTTGGCTCGCCCTTGAAAGCGCAATGGCTTTCGATGGTTGGAGGAGGTCGGGTCGGTAAGTTGGTGGCCTCTTGGTTCCCTCGCTTTAGTTATCCGTGTTTTTAGAATAATACATCTCCTTTTTATCTTCCCGACTTATTACTACCTTGCCCTAGACTAGCCCAGGTGCAATCCTTCAGTCTTGGGAGGTCTCACCACAACCGCCTGAGACGTTGGTTGCTTGGATCTCTGTGAAATCTTGTCCTCCGAATCCTTCTCTCCTTTATTATACTCCTTGCTTACTCCAGTCCACTCATCTACCCAACGTCAAGCCAGGTATCCATCGTCTTGCCAAATCCGGTAATGCGTTCTCTACAATCCTCGCCGCCATCGTTGTCGTCATAACCTTATCGGACTTTACTCCTGTCCCAAATCTCGTGCGCTCAATTCGCCTCGCCCCTCAACCTCCTTTCTCTCCGATTCGCCCGGCCGAAACGATGGCCATCATGATTACCGCACCACAGCGGCGGTTACTCGTCCTCCTCTCGACATTTTTCTTCATATTCAGTCTGTTCTACTGCTGCTCACGTCTCGCAGCGTTGACGGTTGGCCCTCAAAAGGTTGAAGAAATAGATCCAGTCCCCCAAGTCGAGCTTTTAAGAGCCGACAATCCCATGTCATACGGCATGTACAACAGACCGAGCTACGATGGCATCGACCTTATTAGGAACTTACCGAGCGAATACATCCCAACATCGAAAAATGGAAGACGACTAGTTGTAGTTGGCGACATTCACGGCATGCTCGAACCCTTGGAGAAACTACTCAAGAAGATCGAATTCAATCCCCAAAACGACCACCTTATTGCCGTTGGCGACATGATAAATAAGGGCCCCAAGTCCTCCGAAGTCATCGCCCGTCTTATGGAGCTCAAAGCCAGCGCCGTCCGCGGTAACCACGAAGATCGCGTAATTCTTGCATGGCGCGCCCTCAGCGCCCAGCAGGGCGTCGCAGCGTATCTCGATTCAGAACATGCCGCTAAGCAACGGGGCGAAGAGGAGGATCTCAAGACCGCTCGCAGTCTTACCGAACCACAAATGACATGGCTGAAGAATCTCCCAGTCATCTTGTCTGCCGAATCAATGGCCCTCTACATCGTGCACGCCGGTCTTGTCCCAGGCGTTTCGCTGCCCCAGCAGGACGCCTGGGCTGTTATGAATATGCGCACGCTACGCTTTCCACGTGAAGAGTTCCGTAAAAAAGAAATCGAAAAGAAACGCAAGCAGGCCGAGAAACAGAAACAAAAAGAGTTGGAGAAGGCGCAAGAGGAAGCACAGGCGAAGTTCCAGCAGCGCAGTGAAGTTCTCAAGGAAGAGGGTGCCGATTCCCATGCCCACGTCGCTCGTGCCGAGCCCGTAAAGGCCGATTCTGCAGCAGCCACATCCTCGACCGACGAAGCCGGCTTGGAACGGACCAATCCCGATCGCGATGTCTGGATCCCCATTAACGGCCACGAAGGCGAGCGATGGACCGATTTATGGAATAGCGAACAAAAGAAACTGAACGGTCCGGATCGCCGTTCTGTTATCTACGGCCACGATGCTAAAATGGGCTATCAAGAGGATTCATACACCTTTGGCCTCGACTCTGGCTGTGTCAAGGGCAATGCTCTGACCGCGTTAGTTGTTCAAGCCAAAGAGGAAGGCGGTTGGAAGCATTCAACCCATCAAGTCATGTGCAAAAAGGGCTGGTGGTGATCCAGTGCGCCATGTGCCTCGATTCTTCAGGAGTTTAGTGGCAGTTTTATGTGTTGTTGTATAATGATTGTTCCTTGGACAGCATCAAGGTGGCAAAGGGTGCGTATTTAAATCGGACGGATGGCGTTTATGGATCATGTCGACAACGGCGAGCGTTGTTACTAAAGCATATAAAGTTTGGGAGTTTTCATGCATTGTAAAGACAACTGTTCACGACACTTATGTAGAATAATGTTGCTAATGGGCGTGATATATCGTCTTAATTCGTTATGTAGCCACTATCTGTGCTTTTGGACATTTTTTGAATATCCTGTGACAGACCACGAGTTGCCACTTTGCCTCGTCTCGAGGGAAGTCAGGTGGATATATAGTAGGTTTGTGGTATAATCAACAACTCCCAGCAAATAGCGTGAACGAATCCTAGCCAGTATGTGCAGCCAGTTTTGATTCCGCTTACCTCCTCAATAACAGCCTTCACCTGTCTAACTTTTTGTTCATTCTCTTATCCCATTAAGCGTAAGTAATTAATTTAGGAGAGCTTCTCCTTGAGGATACTCTTGAGGGTAACAGCATCAGCAGCGAACTTGCTGATACCCTCTCGGAGCTTCTCGACGGCCATCTGATCCTCGTTGAAGTCGAAGCGGAAGAGAGCCTCATCCTTGATGTAAGTCTTCTTCTCGATGTCCAGAGAAGAAGCCTGGGAAGCATCGAGCTTCTTGGGGACGGACTCGTTGGAGTTCAAGAGCTCCTCAAGCAGGTTGGGCTGTAGAGAAATCAGTTAGCACACATGAATGATTCCAGGTTGCGCTGGGCATGCTTTGTTTAGAACATACAGAGATGGTCAGGTAGTCACAGCCAGCAAGCTCAGTGATCTCGCCAATGTTTCGGAAAGAAGCACCCATAACAATGGTGTTGTAACCGAACTTCTTGTAGTAGTTGAAGATGCTCACGACGGACTGGACACCAGGATCCTCCTCCTTGGCGTACTCCTTCTTGGTGGAGGCCTTGAACCAGTCAAGGATACGGCCAACGAAGGGAGAGATGAGGTAGGCACCAGCCTCAGCAGCACCGATAGCCTGGACAAGAGAGAACATGAGGGTGAGGTTGGTGTTGATGCCGTGGTCGCGCTGGAGGATCTCAGCAGCCTTGATACCCTCCCAGGTGGCAGCAATCTTGATCAGGATACGGTCCTTGGAGATGCCCTGCTCGCCGTAAAGCTATCAATGTGGGTTAGTACTATTGTCTAAGACCTGCTACCTCTTATGATAACTCACCTCGATAAGGTGGAGGGCCTTGTTGACGGAAGCCTGGGTGTCGAAAGAGTAACGAGCGTCGACCTCAGTAGAGACCTTGCCAGGAATGATCTTGAGGATCTCCTTGCCGAACTCGACGAGGAGACGGTCGAGGGCATCGTCAACCTGCTGGTCGATGGGACCACCCTTCTGCTTGGCGTAGTCGATGGCGACATCGATCAACTTGGCGTACTCGGCCTTCTTGGAGGCAGCGAGGATGAGGGAGGGGTTGGTGGTAGCATCCTGAGGCTTGTACTTGCCAATGGCTGTAGCAGGTGGTTAGCTATTGCCCATTGTATCATATCATATCATGCCATATCACATCATGATCATGGCGGGGTTGTCGTGTGCGTGAGAATATGGTTCTTGGACAGGATTATGGGAGCCGCGGGCTCAAGAGCATGCGCATTGATGGGTGAATACTAACAGGCGAAGTCACCTAGAAATAGGAGGTTAGTATAACGCTTGATCGGGTTCCGGAAGTGCGGTAATTACCAGAATCAGACACAACAGTCTATTGCGGTGTACAACAAGCAAACGGTCAGCCATCCGATTACCATGAGAAACATAAAGGCGGGAAAGCAAGAGTAACAGCTAATGGCGAAGGCGACCAAGATTAAACGAGAGGGGAGCTCAGTTGATTGGAGTTATTCTCTCATCCTGAGCTTGAACTCGATGTTTACTCTTGGTCGCGATCATCAAAGGTAATGGTGGGGTGACATACAGTGCCGGTGGCCTTGAGCTGGTCGAGAGAGGTAGACATGATGTATGGTATTGGTTCGTATCGTGAGAAGTTGAGTTGAAGAAATTGGGAATGAGATGAGAAAGAAGAGAGAAAGAAGAAATAAGAGGAAAGAGAGGGAGCAGCAAGAAAAAGATTGGGGATTCCACCGAAAGTTGGGAAGGGACCTGACGTACATACGACGACTGGCGCCTTCTTTGCTGTTCCTCTTCGCCCCTCGCCCCTCCTCTCATTCCCATCAATGCACCCTGCGGAGGTAGGTACGCCGGCCGGGAGCCCCGCTTCCGACCATGGAATTCACCTACCTATAGGTAGCCTGGGCTTGGGTACCTTGACCTCACCTCATCTGCTTCACCTTGGTAGCTCAAGCCTCTCAGTTACAGCCGCGCCAGCCAGCAATCAAGCAGGTGAATATTGGAGCTGTTCCCGTGCAATTGGTACGCAGTACTAAAAAAATATTCCCGCTGCTGACTTCAGCATTTGCTTAGAACTGTAATAATCTACTGTCCTTTACATAACCGGCCGCGTGATATGTATTTTTTCTTTCTCATCATCAGTCATTCCGACATTGCTCGTCCGTCACTCTGTCCAACTTGAACAACGGCAAAGAGACATATTGCTCTGCTTGTCTAGGTAATTACTACCGCTGCCTACCCCCACTCCCCATTGAAGCCGGTCAATTCTTACAAACAGTCCAAGCGGACGAGGCGGACAACTAAACCCCCACCTGGTAGCTTAGTCCCCTTCAATGGCCCTGGCGAGGTCTCGCCGTGTCCACCGAGACCCTCAATGATGTCGTTAGCACCTGGACATAGAATGCCGTGGATAGCTAAAGTAAGGTACATGGAAAGCTTCATGGCTGGGAAGTACTGTATATTTAGCCGCGCATTTTTGCCTACGATCGGACATGCCTCATTTTTTAGCAGTTACAGCTCATGGATGGATATTAACCGCTGCAAAGTATCTGCTCATTGTCAACATCTCGCCGAAAATCGCGCCTTTCAAACCACTCATACGGTGGCCCCGATATACCCAATGCCATTTCTTCGTAGACACTCATGGCACCCATTAAATCACTCTTTACAGCACGTGGTATGCAAGTCCAGCATCCAGGTGGTGGGCGATATGTCGCCGATGCTCTCGGCGGGGAGAATTCCGATGTTACCGGAACTCCCGCATATGAGCACTCCGGAAATCAATAGACCGAGACAGAGGCGCTTTGTGTGAATAACGTTGAAGGGGCCGCCCCATATTTCTGACTGAATGTTCTGCTCAAGTCCGCGCGAATAAGGTGTTTAGGCTTTCAACAAAAATAACCAACAAGAGCGTCCAGAAGAATGACATTGGCTAACGCCGCTCAACATGCTTAATCACTCTCGAGCTAAGCTGTTTGCTTCTTGGCGTTGAACAACCCATGGGTTGAACAACCTGATTGTGCTTGTGTTAGTCATTTTGCAGTAAGAGCACAGCATTGCCTTATTAAGGATCGGTCTAAGTGAGTTTGCACTTTGTAGCAACAATTCCTTTTTGATTCCTCATACATAGAGTATAGCAACAGCCAATCCTAAGACCGTCCCCGGACACCAATACATGCATCTTTAGTTTTCCCTGGTTTGAAACACCATCCTCATAACTTCTTTGTAACCTCTTTGTAACCTCTTTGTAACCTCTTTGTAACCAAGGCCGTTGCTACATAATTAGCTTCTAATCAAATATCGCTTAATCCTCAGTAATATCTCCATACTCCCACATGCCCTGGCGATCCAGCTTAGCCTGGCTCTCAACCTCCTTAAGGTGCTTCAATGTAGGTTCAAAGGCCTTGCTGCGCTCCCATGCCTTGAGCTTCTTGGGGACCATGCCGTATCCACCAGCAACAACGTCCTTGTTGATGGAGTCGTTGGGCCCGGGAAGCTCGCCGGAAGATCCAGTATCATAGAGTGTGACGTAGCTAACGTTCTCCTTGTTGTCAACAAAGTCAAAGCTAGCAACGAGTCGCTTGTTCTCTGTGAGTTCATAAATGAAACCAATAGCATCCTCAAAGTAGTCGGCGCCGGTAGGGAGCTGGACAAACGACAACGAGGCATCAACAGCCTGAGCCTTCAGCTTCTGCGCACCAAACTTGGGCTGATCCAAGGCACGCAGGCTGGACCAAGGGAGCTTCTCGCTGTTGCCGTAATCGATGTAGACGACCTCAGACTTCTTGGCAGTGCGGTCGTTAGCCCTCACGCGAGCTCGGTACCACTGACCATCGGCAGAAAACTTGGCTGACACATACTCTCCTGTCTTGGGAGCATCCTTGAGGGGGTTGTTATTCTTGGAGTCCAGATGGAATTTTCGGAACTCGCTCATCAAGCTCTCAAGAGCGGCTGTCCCCTTGCCAATCTCCTGGATTTTAATTTTGCCGTTGGCGTCAATGTTGGTGAGGACAACATCGCGGTAGTCGGTGGGCTTCTTGTCAATGGACACCTCGGCTTCAGGGGCTGCCTCAGTAGCCTCCTCTTCCTCATACTCCTCATCCTGGGAGGGGTCCCAATCTTGCCACAGGTTCTTTCGGCCTTCCTTAGCCTTCTTCTCAGCCGTGAAAAGCTCGGCGGCGTTGCCGGATTTCTCAGCAGAGTAAGCATGGACAGAGGCAAGACCCTCTTCAACCAAGACCTTAGCAAAGTTTTCTCGGTTAATGTAGAGGTCACCAATGAAGCCGCCAACCTTGTCCATATCATGAATGTCCACTTCACAGTCGCGTTGGTTGCATCGGCGGTTGGCAAGCTCGACAGACTCCTTACCGAAAGGCTCGCCACCTTCACCATCAGCTCGGGGAGCTCGAGGAGCTCGGATTCCGCCAAGGACCATTGTGAGCTTCACGTTCTCACGAGGGATGAGGATCGTGAATCGGGAACCGGCCTTGCAGAAATCGACGATAGCAGGAACCTTTTTCTGTCGTTGCAAGGTTGCCAGCATGATCTTGGCCTTTTGTGTGTTCTCAGAGAGGTCGGTGTACTGCTTGGCCTTCTGAGGCTTACCAGACCACATGCCCTTCTTCTCCTCCTTGGCCTTCTCTTGGGCAGCAAGGAGATCATCGTAGTTTGGGGCTCGGTCAGTGTCGTCTTTCCGATGTCGGATAACTGAAGCCCATCCATTCTCAACCAAGAGGAGGTTGATGTTGGTGTTCTTCTCAGTGACAGTGGCAACCTCTCGGGCCTCAAATCCTTCAGTTGCAGGCTTGTTACCATCGATGCTGATCCGCACGTGTTTTCCAATCAGCTTCTGACGAAGAAACTCCTTGGCCTCTTCTCGGAAAGGACTTTCGGAAGGCTCTGTAGTTCGAGGCCCTCGGACACTGCTGATGCTGATGCGCTTCTCTGATGTTCCGGCCTTGTTCCTGACGAGGATTGTGTCGGCACCAATAATCTTGGATACAATTGCGTCCTGATTTCCACCCTCGGTCTTAGCAACGTGGTGCTTGTGAATTCGGAGCTTTTTGGATTGAGCCTGCTTTTCGGCAGCACGAAGGGCGGCCATCTTCTCACCCAAAAGAGTGGAATGGAAGTCATTGCAGCGTGCGAGACCATCTTGTAGTAGAAACTCGGCGATGTTTCCTCGAGGATGGATGATGGTGGCAACAAGCTGGCCTTGGGGACTGGCACCAACAATCTCGACCTTAACCTGGCGCTGGAGCAGTCTTGACTCGACAAACGCTCTAGCCTCATTTCCATATTCCTCCGCAGGCTGAGTAGTACCAGTCGAGGGCAGTGTTCGCTCGGTGGCAGGCGTTCGAATACCAGCAATCAAGGTCATGGGCTGAACGTGCTTCTTCTCTGATAGTAAGAGTCGGACCAAGAGGCGGTCGCCGCTGAGGACTCGCTCGACGACACCATCAACCGTCTTGCCCTTCCATTCCTTCATGAACTCGGGGCCGCCGAGATCGTTCTGCACCTCGATGATACCACCGACTCCTACATGGAGACCCTTGTCCTCAGCCTTGGCCTTGTTCTCGAGTTGGCGAAGAGTCTCAAGACGGTCCAGAATTTCGTCCGACTCTTCCTTACGGCCAGCATCCTCACGGACCTTCAACCAGCCAGCCTTTACAAGCTCGTCAGGCAGGTTGGTCCCGTCCTTGAGCTGGGCAGTACCGAATTCTCGCCCAGAGGTAGGAATTGTGTAGAGGACGGTTGCCTGAACGGGTTTTCCAACGACGAGGTTTCGAAGGTACTCTCGGGACTGGAAGGCAAAAGGCTCGTCGCCTTCACGCTTCAAGTGAGGAGCAGTAACATAGGCGAGGGACAAGGTTCGCTCGGCGTTGGGGTTGTTGGGGCTAGTCAGTATCAGAGTGTCACCGCTAAGTACACTCTTGACATTGCCGATGAAAGTTTTGGACATTATGGATGAAACAGTAAGACGAGGCGGCGAGAACTGCTTGAACAACGTTCATGTTAGCTCAATCTTGAAACTTGTGAAGCAACGATTGTGGCTAGGCGCAAAAGGCAAACTCCAAGGTTGAGGCATAGCACGAGTTCATGGCAATGCCACTGCACTAGGAATTGGGACACTAGTCAAAGGCATCTCTTGACAGAGGACCACGCCAAACTGGCTGCCAGGTGAGCTTCGAGCTCCGTTTTCTGCACGACACCGCCACACAGGGGAAAGAAGCACGAGATATGGTTGATCTGAACTAATCCGACGTAACGTACCTGAGATAGAGGGTGGGAGGAGGATGTGCTTCTGGATTGAGCCTTGTTGAGAAGCTGGGATTGAGCTCAAACAAGGACAGTCAGATATAGGAGAGAACAAAGAAAGAGAGAGCTTCATCCAAGCATGTGGAGTTGAAGTCGAGATCGTGTGAGGTGCCTTATGGAAAGGTGGCCCCAAGGTCGAGTTCGCCGCTACTAAGGTCAAGTGTGGAGACCAAGCTCAGGGGTTTACGGCGTGTGGATGCCCCTAAGCGAAGCTGACCGCGGGGTACTAGGCGCCTACAAAAACGCTGGAGCTGCCACAGGACCTTTAGCTACAGCGGCGGGGAGCTTGGGAGCTTCATAAGTTGGAGCTATCTTTCTATAAATGGACCTTCGTCGAGAGCTTCAGGGATACATCCGGGGCTCGTTCCTTGACATCAACAAGTCCAATTGATATCACGAGCGTGCACCAAACGATATTTAACATAACAAATCAATTCTAATCATGTATGCACAAAATGTGGCTGACGGTAGGGCCTGAGACCTGTCCCCCCTCAGGATGGACTGATCTGCTTACCCCTTCCCCTCGCGTGGCGATATGATGTCAATGCATCATGGTCTCAGTCAATTACCTACTTATGTACATGATATGTAAACAATGGAACTGCTTCATATATCCTCTTACAATACCGACATCAAGGCAGCAATGGAAAACAGTGATTTACGGTATTTGACTTGAATTAATTGCAGCTATCGGTTATATGACACGTTCATACATTTGAGGTGTCCTGGACGGAGGCCACTCATGATGGCCGCCGGGATTCAATTATCCAAGCTCATGATCGTTTGACATTTTAGTTGGAGATTCCAATGACACCTGATAATTTCATTAGCCACGTAGTTCCCGAAAGTTGGAACTGGAAATTTCTTTCACATACCGCAAGCAGGTCGGGGACCAGCGTTACCAGTCTTAAGAGACTCCTCGTTGTCACCCTTGCCAAGGTCGTCGGTACCGGCGTGGATAACGACAGTGCGCTACCTTCCGTCAGTCAAGGCTCAAATATTAGGTAGAGTATGTTCTTACGCCAATGATGCTGTGGGGGCCAATCAGCTTGATAAGGGAGTCAGTGACAGAGCCCTTGGCGTTGCCCTGGCCATCAGTCTCCAGGTTTCCGAGGTCACCGACGTGTCGCTTCTCGTCAGAAGGAGCACCGTGGGTCTTGTTGTGAGGGTTGACTATTGTTACATTTAGCGTTGTTCATGGTAACAACTAAGCTAAAGTTGAAGATCTTGACGGGTAGATCTCCGAACTTTTGAGCCCTTCTAGGTCCAATAAAGGACCTGGAGTATCATGCAAGGATCAACTCACAGTGAGGGCCAGCAGAAGTGCAGCCGTTGGTGTTGTCACCGAAAGTGTGGATGTGGAATCCCCGCTTGGCGTTGGCGTCGTTACCGGTGATATCCCAGGTAATGGTGGTAGGGGCAGACTCGGACTCCTGCTCGAAGACGACGGTGCCAGAGACCTTGGAGTCACCGCGGAGAACGCTCACTGCAAGGTATCTTGTCAGCCAATGGCTCGTGATGTAAAGTAGTGTAGTGCGAGACGCGATATCGTTACGCAAGACGTTAGCTCTCCGAAGAGATGGCCCTGCAAGAGCTGAATAGGCACATAACCTTGATGGAACGCAACGGCGCCCATCAAGACGTTGGAGAGTCCATCAAGGGACTTCGAACCATCAATTGACGTTTGTGGACATCTTGCTGGCGCAGAGACGAGCCCATCAAGGTACACCATGGGCAGTATTCGCCATCTCGTTGGACGAAAATTGAGAAACTCGCTCAAACCAGCTCGAAACCCCTCCTACCAGCCCGCAGGGCGTATGTGGTTGCGCATCTATAAAGAGGGCCGCCTTCTCCAGAGCATGGGAACATTGGAAGCGGGGAGAGCTTACCAGCCTTGACCATTTTGACGGTTTTTCTTGGGGTTTCTCTTAAAAGGGTTGTTTTTGGGTGATATTAGGTCGATGAAGCGGTCGAAGATTGAATGATGCGAGTGGAGAGGGGAGAGGAGAGGAGTTTTGAAGAGGGATCGGGGTCCGAGTCGACGCGGCCTCCGAGCTTCTGAGCTCTCAACCAGCTCGCCTCTCCCAATTCCAGTCCATTCATGTGCTGTGGCCCCCTCCTTGGACCTCCATTTCCCAGCAGCCAACGAACAAAGCCTTCTCAGCCAATCCCTTCCACAATCTCACGGAGCTCTTGCAAGCTGTTTGGACATCTTCAGCGTCTCATGGAGCTTGCCCATGCTGAGGTGGGGTAGTGCTAGTGCTACCGAATACGTAGCAAAGAACCCCGCTTCGGCAGGCACGTCACCAAGACCAGTGCTGACAAATGATATTGCATCATTGATGAGGAACTCGGTCTCACAGCTCTAGTAGCCGATTTTCGGAGTTGTTTCATACATGTACATGTAAAGCCGCGGACATCCAATCCCAAGACATCCAAACACTATGTAGATAATGATAAAAAGCGGAGCATAACCAGGATTTCCTAATGCACGATGTGGAATCAACAAGAAGACAAAGCAAGGGTTTTTTGTCTATCATTGTCAAGTCTGCAGTACATCATATCCTGTCATGTTTTAAGCATGATTAAATCATGGTTACCGATTTTGGCTTTGTACCAACGAGGTTAATTGATAAATGTGAGCCAATAGATCAGGCCTTGTCTGTACAATCAATATACTTGAACGTCTTCAGATTTAAATATACAGTACTAATCTTAGGCCTTCCCCAATTAACAGTAGACCCGGACCTTGAGATTGTATATGATAGTGTACCGGTACATAGAGCAATAGTTATAACCAAGAGAAGATATAACAGCATAATAGAAATTTCGTTTGGATTATACTTTACTAAAATCCCCAAGACACAGGGACCATTGCGTTCTCTTCTGTGGAGAGGCAAGCCGTCGACTACTCCTAACTTATCTTACTGTAACTTGGAACTGCCCCCTCTTCATTTTGATAACGCCTATCTCGTTTTCTTTCTTTTTTCTTTCTCCCTCCTCATCATCCTCTGTCGCTTCTTGCTCGTCATGATCAGAGCAACCATACCCAAGATACTGTAATAGACAGATGAGATAATATCTTCTTCAAGCAACGAACAAGAAATATCGGATACGGAAGGTGGACTTTAGCTCAGTAAAAAGACCAGAGCTATACAAGAGAGTCGCCATAAAAGCGTCAAGCTTGAGAGTTGTAATCGTCTCTTGATCATCGTTTATCCACCGAGTGTGCAATGGGGGTCAACGTGATATTCTCACAAGAGGCGTAGCCATCATTACGTGAAAGAGCAAGGGTTGCCTTCGAAGGATGAGACCTTGCAATATCTCTATAGAGTGACACCACCTAAGGGGAGGATCTTCGTCTTGTCGCCGTGGAACTTGGCGCGGTACTCGATAATGCCTTTGCTGATAGCTTGAAAGTCCTTAACTTTGCGGTTGCGAAAGTCTGTGAGCAATGCGCGAAGCCCTTCAACGTACTGCTGCTGCTGTTCTTCCTCGTAGTTGCCATAGGCACCAAGCTGAAGGAGAATTTGATCATCTGTTGCCGCTCGGCATGTTAGCGTCCCCTCCACTGGCATGCGCCTCGGCTTGTGTTTCTTTGCTCATTTGTGGTGAATCATGATGACACGTACCCGGAACCTGCATGTTTTCAAAATGCTGAAACTGACACTCGCTACCTCTGTGGCAAACTCCTTTGGCGAGCTGGTCAGGGCATACTTCCCTTGTTACATCGATCTTATTGCTGTATGTCAAGGACCGCAACCCTCCAGAAACCGAGTTGCTGTACTGAGGGTGGAAGCGATATGCCCTGAAATATTGAAGAGGCGTCTCGTATGGAACGAATGATGATTTCGGGCCATGGCTGACTTGTGATGTCGTCGGAATCTCAGCCTAGATAGTCGTCAGCTCTGCGACTAAGTTGGGATATCGAGTTGGTCTACTTCTCGATCAGATTCGGGTTCCGTGTCTCCGTCACCTGTTGAGATGGGTTTAGTAACAGGTGTTGTTCTCGCCAAGTCCTGTAAATCAGCATCACTTGTCTCCAATATTGCATTGTCCGAAAGAGGCGCTCGACTAGGCGGCGACTGTTGTCGAATAGGGGATTGAGGATCTGGCAGATCAACACCGGCGTCTGTCGGTTCGTAGTCATCTGCAGATTCATCTGCTGTATCATCTTCTTCACTGGAAGTAACTGCCTCCTCCATGGCTACGTCTTCTTCGGGCTCTTCGACATCTTCCGCTGCGGTTTCATCAAGTGCGTCAACAGTGTGATGCACCACGGAAGAATGTGTTGACAGTGGAGATTGATCACCGTGGGCAGTGATTTCTTCCACTCTACTTTGCTCATCCCTTTGAGATTCGTCTTGATAAGACTCAGCAATTTCCACCTTGTCAGCTGAGCTGGTGCTCGAAGATTCATCCATCGAGGTATCTCGCTCAACCTCATCATGAGAAAAGGTCGTTTTGTTGTTTTCTGCAGATCCGGTCAATGCATCGTCTGGGACAGGTTCATACGGTGGCGCTTCGTCTGGACGAATATTAGCGTGAATTCTGGCACCATGGCCAATGTGTTTCTCTCGATGGGCGGTTAATATCTAGGTCTTACCTTGGACAGGATCAGGTTCTGACTCATTCTGCCTTAAAATCTCTGGCTCGATTTGCAGAGCATCTTCCCGTAGCCGCTCCTCTTCCACCAAGCTGTACTCAATCTCCTTTTCGATCCTAGCGGCCTCAGATTGTAGATGCTTCAGTTGCTCGACCTTTTCCCTTCGCTGAGCCTCGAGAATTGGTAAGCGTTCACTGGCAACACGAGCACGCAGTGAAGGTCTGATGGGTGGCGGTTGGCCCCTGACCTTGGGCAACTTCGTAGCCGAAACATGTGGTGATGGGCGAGGCCGTGGTGTGGCAGATGCAGGACTGCTTTGCACCACTTCCACTGGCGCTGATGCATCACGCATCGAAACAGTAGATAGTGCTGGAACATCTACACTGCCTTCCTTTGACTGTGCTTGGGATTGAGGCAGAGGTGAGTCATTGCCTGTCTGCTTTGCCTTCTTACGGGCTTCAGCCTCAGCGATCTTTCGTTTCATATCCTCAATCTTCTTATTCATGCTTTCTAGGTCGTACATGCCATTGGCACTTGTGGTTGGAGTTCCTGCAGTTTTGGGGCTAGAAACGGCGTTACGGGACACACTGTCGGGTAAAGCTGGATGATCACGGAATGAAGTTGTTCTTGAACCAGGTGTCATGGGCCTTTGGATCGAGGAGGGACGTAACTCAGGAGAATCAATCTCCATTTCAGCATCATCCTCATCGTCACTAACATCAATCAGGAACGGACGAGTTTCTCGTGCCTGACCAAATGGGCGCTTCGGTGATGACACGGTAGAATATTCGTTCAAATCTGCTGCAACGGGTCGTTTGCGTTGATTGGGTACTGGAGATGGTGCATTGGAAGACAGAAATAGCCCTGGAATGGACGGCGCTGAAGCTGGGTCTGCGGTTTCCGGTACTGTCGCGGGCTGTTCGTCAAGCTTCACTGAACCCACCGGTACAAGGCTGTGCGATCTGCTCGATTCAGGCTCTGTAGGAGGTAGTGCAGGCTCAGGGGGAATTTGAGCCTGAGGCGTGGCCTTTGCATTCGCTTCTCGCGCCTTCATGAGTGCCTCCATTTTCTGTTGTATCAGCTTCGACTTTTCTGATTGAGTCTTAGTCTTCTCAGATTTGGCGCTGCTTGTCGAAGTCTGAGGAGCAGGTATCGATATTGAAGGCTTGCTGTCGTCTGCGTTCACTACTGTTGGCTTGGAGCCTTTTGCAGCTAACAATCGCGCTATCCGATCCTTTCGCTCTTCGGACTTGTCCTTCGCCTGGTCTACAGCCTTTGGTTTCTCGATATCGACACTGGATTTTGTTGAAAGACGCTGCACATCGTGCGCACTGCTCGGCACTTCGGTAACCTGTGGTATCATTGACGAATTTGGTTGTTTCTGGTTGGAAACGGTGGTTCCCAACTCAAGACCCAGTTCCATAAAAAGCTCATCGAGCAGTGTCCGATCGATCCCTTCTGCGACATAGTTGTGGTACCGAACATTGAGTGGCCAGAGACGGAGTATTGCCTCTTCCGCCCGCTTTTTGGATTCTGATATGATTGCATCTGCCTGTCGTGCTTCGGATTGGTGAGTCGCATCATTGTTGCCGCTATTGGCATGCAAGCTCCTCCCGGGAACGGTGAGTTCTATTGCCGGAGGATTGTAGGTGCCGCTACGTGAGGTTTCTACAAATTATCAGCATTATTCATAGGTTGAAGCAATGGGGCGCATGTACGGGGAGGGGATGTACCATTTTCTAGGCCACTCGACTGTATCTCACGAGGCGAGAGATAAGGGGAATATGAACCAGAGCGCTCTCGGCCAACTTGTTTCGGGTTCCATGGTCGTTCGTTGGCACCATGGTCGGACTGTTGGTTCCCGATAGGAAGTTGAGATGTCTCTCCTTGTCGTCCAACATCAGATTCAAATCCTGATATTTGGGCGCCGTATCTGTCAACCGCACCCGCGTCCATTTCGTCTGGTTCATAGATATCCTCTAATTCACCTTCGCTGAGCTCACGGTCCTCTATTGCATCGACATCCACACCGGCTTCTGGCCTATGGCCATGCGACGCCGAAACATGTAATGCAGCGTTACCATCAGACCGTACCATGCGGTTACTTGCGACGGAACTGTTTGGTTCGGGCTGAGCTCCGAGAGAGCTCTGAGGCCATGGCGTTTGCCAGAGTGTAGCATTTTGTGAGAGACCCATACCTAAACCAGGGATGGCGGTCTGATTGTACTCGTAGGCTTCAGTAGCGCCCTGACCATAGCCGGGAGGTTTGCCTTCTGCGGTCTCGCTTGGGTGAAACGTTGGTTCGGTGTACGTTTGATTTGTCGCATAGTATGGCTGTGAAGTTTGATAGCCATGAGGAGCTCCGTAGCCATACACGTAATGGCTCATTGTTAAATGGTATTATCGGTCGCACTTTCGTCGATGGGAGACGCTGCGTCGCGATCGCTATCGTATCAGGAGAGAGAAGAAGATACTCGTAGGTGTTGCCGCGCAAGATCTGTCGAGTACGGGGGATTGTGACAATGGCTGAGCCAAGCCGAAGGCCTTGCGGTTCAGCGTCGTTGCTTTTCAGCATACAGTGATATGACAGCTAAGGTTGCGAGTCGAGTCTAGAAAATCGCAGGAGATTGTGTTAAGCGCAATCTGTTTGTTGATACGTCGGGACTTGTCGAGTACCAGAAGGGCACAATATAGGTGGTCACAAGACGCGATACAACTCTAGGAAATATAAAGTCACAAATTCAATCCGCTCTCACCGGGAACATGCATCGCGTCTAATTCGGATAAGGTTTAGCGCGTTTCTGGCGGCAAGGTCACGTGGGATCGCTTTGTTTACTCTGAGCTCATGTCCCCGGCAACGCGGCAATCCGGGATGTTGATGTCAGTTCGCAGCCCAACTGCGTTTTATTCCAAGACCTGCATTGCATCACTTCATGATATTTTCATGAAAGGGTGAGAACTCACCATAAATCGCATTCCTGCTGTTGTTTTACATTTTATTGGAAGATCAGAAGTTGATCTTCCCTATTATTCCCACATCCCAACTAATTTGTTTACTTGCGCCAGCGCATCACAACCTGGATATATGGTTTACAATCGCAACGCTACGAATTGTTAATGCGGTTGCTTTACGATGTCTTTCAACCCCAACGGTACGGCGCATCGGCGCAGTAACCCGTTTGCCAGAACCTCCTCCGTCTCTCCAGCTACGAATACCACTATCCGACCCAAATCGGCTATCTTCTCCTCCCCCTCATCAACACCCGCTCTTTCCACACCACCTGGACACAACCGAACGCAATCAAATGGGTCACTATCGGCAATAACCCAAGGCTTCTCTGGCACAGCGCCACGACAACATCGTAGCGACTCGAAGAGCGGTACGCCAACATCGACGACATTCGCGCCGTCTTTCATCAAGATGGAGGATATGAAACGAAGTGATGATACAGTCAAGGGTATTGAAGGCGAGAATGACTTCTCCGGAAAGCGCTACGTATGGCTTAAGGATCCACAAACAGCGTTCGTTCGAGGGTGGATTGTTGAAGAGCTAAATGGCGGTCGTCTACTTGTCCAATGCGACGATGGCACTGTGAGTGTTGGCCGTTGGTTAAGGCACCCTGGTATCTAACTGTTGTCCAGCAAAGGGAAGTCGACGCTGAGAGCGTTGACAAAGTGAACCCTGCCAAGTTCGACAAAGCAAACGATATGGCCGAATTGACACACTTGAACGAGGCATCTGTTGTCCACAATCTCCACATGCGATACCAAGCCGATCTGATATATACATACTCGGGCCTTTTCCTCGTTACGGTCAATCCATATGCGCCACTTCCTATCTATAGCAATGACTACATTAACATGTACCGCGGGCGGAGCAGGGAAGACACCAAGCCTCACATTTTCGCCATGGCTGATGAAGCTTTCCGAAACCTTGTCGAGGAAGGCAAGAATCAAAGTATTCTAGTCACAGGCGAATCTGGCGCAGGAAAAACAGAAAACACCAAAAAGGTCATCCAATATCTTGCAGCTGTTGCTCAGACGGACTCGGCGATCAAGAACAAAACCCAGCATTCCAACTTATCCCAACAAATTCTGCGAGCAAATCCGATTCTGGAGGCGTTTGGAAACGCTCAGACCGTTCGCAACAACAACTCATCGCGATTTGGCAAGTTTATTCGCATCGAGTTCACTCGCAACGGTGCTATTTCCGGTGCTTATATCGATTGGTATCTACTTGAGAAGTCCAGGGTTGTCCATATCAACCCGCATGAACGAAACTACCATGTATTCTACCAACTGTTGAAAGGTGCCAGTCCCAGCCTGAAGAGGGAATTCTTGATTGATGGCCTAACTGTTGAGAATTTCAACTACACTCGCGATGGCCACGATTCAATCGTGGGCGTTTCGGATCATGATGAATGGGAGTCGCTCATGGAGGCCTTCAATGTCATGCGCTTCTCCGATGACGAGCAGAAATCCATCTTGCGAACTGTAGCGGCTGTTCTTCACCTCGGAAACATCAACGTTATCAAGGAGAGCCGAGCTGCAGACCAGGCTCGTCTGGCACCAGATGCAAAGGAGCAGGCGGCCAAGGTGTGTAAACTTCTTGGAGTACCTCTGGAGCCATTCCTCCAAGGCCTACTTCATCCCAAGGTTAAGGCAGGTCGTGAATGGGTTGAGAAAGTCCAAACACCTGAGCAAGTTCGTCTCAGCCTGGATGCTCTGTCGAAGGGTATTTACGAACGTGGATTTGGCGACCTTGTCAGTCGCATCAATCGACAACTTGATCGTACTGGCATGGGTCTCGACGATTCACACTTTATCGGAGTTCTCGATATCGCCGGTTTTGAGATCTTTGAGCAGAACAGTTTTGAACAGCTGTGCATCAACTACACCAACGAAAAGCTACAGCAGTTCTTTAATCACCACATGTTCGTCCTAGAACAGGAGGAGTATGCTCGGGAACAAATCGAATGGAAATTCATCGATTTTGGGCGTGATCTACAGCCCACCATTGATTTGATCGAGTTGTCAAACCCTATTGGTGTCTTTTCTTGTCTTGATGAGGACTGTGTGATGCCCAAAGCGACAGACAAGTCCTTTA
This sequence comes from Fusarium sp. MBC 119, assembly GCA_030411635.1. Classification (NCBI taxonomy): domain Eukaryota; kingdom Fungi; phylum Ascomycota; class Sordariomycetes; order Hypocreales; family Nectriaceae; genus Fusarium; species Fusarium sp. MBC 119. The sequence continues at coordinate 393,633 of JAPERM010000010.1, read as the reverse complement.
CTGAGAAGCTCAATTCTTTGTGGGACAAGAAGTCTACCAAATACCGACCCTCACGCCTTGGACAAGGCTTCATTCTCACTCACTACGCTGCTGAAGTCGAGTACTCTACCTACGGATGGCTAGAGAAGAACAAGGACCCCCTGAATGATAACATCACGCGTCTTCTTGCTGCCTCTACAGACAAGCACGTTTCTGCTCTCTTCTCCGACTGTGCCGAATCCGAGGACGATCACGCCACTGGGAGGAGCAGAGTCAAGAAAGGACTCTTTCGCACAGTTGCTCAGAAGCACAAAGAACATCTTCATAAGCTGATGGCACAACTTCACTCAACACACCCTCATTTCGTTCGGTGCATTCTCCCTAATCACAAGAAGAGGCCAAAGCAGTTCAACAACCTCCTTGTTCTCGATCAGCTACGGTGCAATGGTGTTTTGGAAGGCATCAGGATTGCACGAACGGGCTTCCCCAACCGACTTCCCTTTGCGGAGTTCCGACAACGATATGAGGTTCTCTGTCAAGATATGCCCAAGGGCTATCTTGAAGGGCAAGCCGCCGCTGGCCTGATGCTGGAAAAGCTCGGCCTTGATCGTGCTCTGTATCGAGTGGGCTTGACCAAGGTCTTTTTCCGAGCCGGTGTGCTTGCTGAGCTTGAAGAACAACGTGATGCACTGATCACCGAGATCATGTCCAGGTTTCAGTCAGTTGCTCGAGGATTTGTGCAGAGACGGGCGGCCTACAAAAGACTCTTCCGGACAGAGGCCACCAGAATCATTCAGCGGAACTTCAACGTTTACCTGGACTTGGCAGAAAACCCTTGGTGGCAACTGATTGTAAAGATGAAACCCCTTCTTGGTACTACCCGTACAGCCACCGAAGTCAAGCGAAGAGATGCGATGATCAAGGATCTCAACGAAAAAATGCGGCTGGAGTCCGAGAATCGCATGAAACTTGAGGAGGAGCGGCGCAACTGTCACACCGAGATGGTTCGTATCCAACAGACACTCGAGAGCGAACGTGCTCTGGCCTTGGACAAGGAAGAGATCTTCAAGCGACTGCAACTTCGAGAAGCAGAGCTTGAGGAGAAGCTTGCAGGCGCTATCGAAGATCAAGAAAGATTAGAAGATGAGCTAGATGATCTTCTCAATGCCAAGAACCGCGCCGAAAAGGACGTCGAAACGTATCGCTCTCAGCTTGAACAAGCCGCTACCCTTATCGCCAAGCTTGAGGAGGAGAAGAGAGCTTTAAACGCAAAGATCGCCGAGCTTGAAGAGTCAGTCACCGAGATGACCAAAAAACAAGCGGAACGGAGCGAGCAAGAGCTGATTCTTCAAGACGAGATCAAAATGCTACAGAGCCAATTGGCTCTCAGGGAAAGAAAGGTTCAAGATCTAGAAACCAAGCTGGTTAAGATTGACCAAGACTTGGAGGTGAAGCTTCACACGGCCCAGAAGGAGCTCCAGTCGACTAAACTTCGTGAAACTCAACTATCTCGCGAAAATGAAGACATCCAGCAACAGCTTAATGAACTCTCGAAAACATCGACCGATTACGAAGATCTCGTGCGTCAAAAGGAGAGTGAACTTGCTCTTCTACGAACAGACAACAAGAACTTCGAAAGCGAACGCCAATCCTTAGAGGATCAAAGGAATTCCCTAATCGCTGAGAAGGAGAAAAACGCCGAGAAATACCACGAAGCTCAAGCCGAGCTTGTCGCAATGAAGTCTCGGCAATCTCAATTGGAGCGGGAAGCCGAAGATGCGAAAAACTTGCTTGAAGCACGCCTCTCGGAGGATGCACAAGCCGACCAAAACCGTCAAGTCCTGGAGTCCCAAACCAAAGATCTCAAAGACGAGCTGTACAAGACACAGATGGAACTGAGTCGAGAGCGCCAATCCCGAGATGACGTCCAACTGCTGGGTGAACACCGTTACCAAGAGCTGAAGGACGAATTTGATCGCCTCAACGAGTCCAAGATCATCATAGAGAAAGAACTATACGCTCAACAAGACACCTTGCGAAGAACCATGGAAGCCAGAACCACTGCCGAAAAGGAACGGGACGAGGCAAGACAAGAGATTCGGCGGCTTCGCCTGGCGAAGACACAAGCGGAGGAGGCACGAATGCAAGCCGAAGTTGCAGGCGAGCGACAAGCATCCAAAGCAGCCCAGGAGCGTGAGAACAGCCTTCGCAAGGACCTAGACGCAGCCCAAGAGCGACTTCAATGGTTCGAGGGAGAGTGTGCTAAGCTCAACCACCAGATCGAGGACCTCAACAAGCTGATCCTCGAATCGGGCGAATTTGGCTTGAAGAACGACCAAGCCAAAGAGAGACTCGAAAGAGAATTGAGTACAGTCAAAAGCCGCTTGACGGCATCTGAAAATGACAATCGGGCTCTCTTGAACAAGCTGCAGCAGAAGGGATTGGAGATCGCTCGCTCAAGTTCCCGCGCGACAGAAGCATCTCGAGGCCAGATTCAATCTCTTCAACGTGAAAAGGCGAGGTTGGAAGAGCAGAACACAAAACTCAACAAACAACTGGGTGATTCTCAACTCGCCATTGCATCACTCGAGAAAAGAGCTGAGAAGCTTCAACTGAACCTAGAAGATCTCAGTCACGAGGTTGCTCGTGAGGTCAAGTCGAGTAGAAATGCCGAAAAAGCATCTTCTACGTTCACTGCGCAGCTGGCTGAAGCCAACCGGACCATCGAGTCAGAGCGACAACTTCGGACCCAAGCGCAGACCACAGTTCGTACGCTTCAAACATCCGTGGACTCACGAGACAAGGAAATCAATGAGCTGCGGGCCCAGATGCTGGATGTTCTAAGGACTGTTGACCCAGAGGTCCCTATCCCTCCACAGTCAGATGGAACTGATGAGAAGATGCTTATTCAAAATTTCGATCTCGTGAGGAAGGTTGAAGAGCTCCAGCAGAACCTTCGGGTACAAACGGCAGCTCGAACAAATGCCGAAAATCAACTTACTGAACTCAGAGCTTCACGCAATGATTCCCCTAGTCGACCCAAACTTGAGGAGATTCAGCTTAATGAGGCACCTTTCCAAGGGTCACCAACCCAAAGAAGGGCTACTAAGCTCCACGCTCGCAATTACTCCAATACTTCGACGCCCACCAGGCGCTTCCAAGAATTCGATCACCTCCAGGACTCAACACGCTCCGATCGAACAGTCGACACTCTTAACTTCAACAGTCGGATGGATTTGAAGGCTGAAGTTGAGGAACTTCAGAACCAGCTTCAACTCAAGGAGATGCAAAATCGCCACCTCCAGAGCCAGATTGACCGAAGCACACCTGGACCGGAGAACAACGACGATCAAAGCCCATCCTTGCGTCGTATTCAGAAGCTTGAGATGGTCAACACCCGTCTTCATGAGATGCTTGACGACTCTAGTAAGAAAGTGTCGGCTCTGGAACGCACAATCCGATCGGGCCAGCTTTCATTGCGAGATGTTCAGACCCGTACACATGAAGAAATCTTGGAAGTCCTGAACAGTCAGGAGGATTCCCGCCGTGCTCTGGTTCACAGCCATAAGGATGCTGTGGCTGAGTTGACCGACATCAAGGTTCACTTCGAGAGACTAAGACACGATCGTGCTAAGGCTGAGGTCGAGCTTCGTGATGTCAGGTCCGATCTCCATGAGATGACTATGGCCAGGGAGCAGGAAGCGCAAAGCCGGAACCAACTCCTCCAGGAGTTTGCGGACCTCCAAATCCGATCGGATGCAGAAACCTCGAAGTTTGCCGATGTCGCTTCCAGTCTGGACATGTACAAGAGTCGAGCTGATGAGTACTTCAGCAAGCTTGAACAGGCTGAGATTGCTGTCCTTAAAGCTAGCCGCGCCGAACAGTTTGCCAAGTCTCAAGCGAGAGAGGCTGAGGATACCTACGCAGAGGTCATGGCCGAGCGCGAGAAGATGGATGCTGCCATCGAAGATCTCCAGCGCCAGAACCAGCGCCTTGAAGAGAAGGTTGAAGACGTTTCAACGGATCTGGCGACCGCTACTCAAGCCAAGAAGCGACTTCAGCATGAGCTAGAGGACTATCGAAACCAGCGTGCTATGGAGATTGAGGATAAGGAATCGAGCATGGAGCAGACTCGTAAGAAGTACCAAGCGGAATTCGCTACCCTGACAAGCGAGCTTGATCTGGCTCGTGAGGAGAAGCTCTTTAAGCAAGCCGAGATCGCCCGACTCCGAGAGGAGCTCGATGAGCTACGATCGAAGTGGGATGATGAAGTCCTCAACAGTTCGACCTGGTCCAAGGAGAAGGCCCGGTTGGAGTCAACTCTAGCAGATGTAGCCTCCTCCCGCGATGAGGCAGTGAATGCACACAACGAGGCTCAAGGCAAGGTTGTGTCTCTCTTGTCACAAGTCCGTACTCTTCGCTCTTCAGTGGACGAAATTGCTGCGGAGCGAGACCTCCTTCTCCGGGAGAAGCGCAATGTTGAGGCGCGCCTCGAGGAGGCTAAGAATGGCCTGGAGGAACTTGTCAAGGGAGAGAGCCCCTCTCTCCGCAATGCTGCCAACATAGACAAGGAGATTCTAGATCTGAAGTCAAATCTTGCCCAGCAAGAAGACATTGCTGCCGCTGCTGTCGAGAAGATGCGTCGGGCAGAGGCTCTTGTAACCGAGGTCCAGAAGGATGTCATGGTTGAGCGTGAAAACAGCACCCAGCTGCAACAACAGAAGGCGTCGTTGGAGAAGAGCCTAAATGAGGCTCAACTCAAGCTTGTTGACCTTGAAACCAAGGGCTATTCAAGCGCCAGCCAGGATGTCAAGTTCCTGCACAAGCGTATCCAAGAGGTGAGTAATATGTTAGAGTCATACATCACTCGAATCGAAGCTAACATTATGCAGCTTGAATCGCAGCTCGAGGATCAAGAGACTGAGCGAAACAAGTCCCAGCGCTCGGTCCGAAATGTGGATCGAATTGTCAAGGATATGCAGGGTCAGATAGACCGCAAAGACAAACAAAACACGCAGCTCTCAGAAGATGTCTCAAGGATGCGCGACAAGGTCGAAAAGCTTCTGAAGACAATTGAAGAGCTACAGTCGTCCGAGTCCAACAACCAGTTGTCTGCTCGACGAGCTGAGCGTGAACTCCGGGAGATGAAGGAGAAGTCTGCTCGCCTGGAGCGCGAATTGGCAGGATTAAAGAACCTCCGCAACGAGAAGGGATCGGGCAGCGTCATGGGTAGCGTCCGTAGTCGCATGGGCCCCTGGCGGGTCAGCGAGGGAGATGATGCGTCCATGATCGATGTCCCCAACAGGAAGAGTAGCCTTAGCAGGGTTCCCAGTTTCACCAAGGGATTCCTATGAAGGCAGGGGAGACATGAGAAAGGGTTGGAATGTAGGATACATACATGAGATGGGCGTGCATGGTTGATGAGGCGTTGAAGCATTGTTCTAGGGTATTGATACTGTAATGGCTTGCAAGGCGTGGACGACGGGCATGAAGGATTGTGGAAGGTATTACATGGATGTTTTCATCAGCGTGTTATGGAATATGGGTTTTACGTAGGAATAATGAGAACTTCTGCTGACCGATGATTTACTCTTTTAACAACAATCACAACACTTGATTAAACTCAAGACACATTTGATATAGTATTGTTGCTGTTTACAAGAACTCACCGGCGAGGCAATATGCCAGGCTCGCCTGATTCGCTTGCCTCACGATGATATAATAAAACGACGATAAAAGGCCGTTTCGTGATTGGAGTATGTTCCATTGTGTTCAGTATTAACACAGCTTATCTTACATTTCGGCCTACTTTTAACCCTTCCCACATTTTAAGCGCCAAAGGCCGAACGGACAATGCGAGAGTCTCAATTCTCACCCTTTTTCGGATCTTCTGAAGATTTCTCAGGCAGCTGAGGCTTTTCCATTCCCAATTTGCCCATGAGATCTTCCATCATTTCTTCCATTGCCTTTTCGTCTTCTGGGTTCACCAACCCGGGCCTGCGAATCGCCGCCTGAGTCCGCTCCCGAAGCTCGGTGATGGAACAAAGATCAAACCCCCACGATATCCCTCCAACCAACATGATACCAAAGCTCATGACATTGAGCGTGGCGAGTCCAAGAGCTTGAACGGCAAGCAGTGACCGATCTGCTGAGTCGGACCTTACTGGGTGACGGTTGGAAGAGTAGAATTTGGGAAAGGCATCTCGCCGCATCCGTAGCACTGAGCGACGTGATATAGCCACTGATGCAGCGAGGAATCCTGCGCCAGTAAGTAACAGGCCCACTTGTCTAAATGGACGGGCCCATGGTGATGGTGATGGTGATGGTGTTGGTAGTTGGCTTTGTCGAGGTGAAGTAGTTTCCTGGCTATTTTGGGGCGCAGGGGTGTTGGCAGAGTTCGGCATGCCGACAAAGGAGCTTGCCATTAGATGGTATACAGGAGCCCCTTGTGATTTTAAGAATTTTAATGGTCTTGCAATATCCTTGATGGGTATCTTTGTCTTGGATATTCCAAGTGCTGAAAATAACAATTCCTAGACCCGGAAAAACAGCACCCCGATCATTGCATAGCATTTCTCTTAAATACATACTATCTCACTTCATACTGTCCATGGCTTCCCATCAACAGATTTACGTTGCAGGAATTGATTGATTTAACAAAAACATTTAGTTACTCTTCATTTAAACGGCTATGCCAAAACCAAAGAGCAAAGGATCCAAGCCAGGCAAGGTCGAGGCCGCCCCGCCACCACCACCATCTCCTCCATCATGGCCAGTCTTCAAGCCTCTGCTGCCAATTGTTGATCTCTCTCCTCAACCACACCCATTGACATCAAAGGTGGTTCTTATTCCTTCGTTCTTCCCTCGGTCCCTATGCCGCGACTATGTCGCCTTCCTCAAGACCCTGCCTCTGCAAACGACACCTGGTCGTCCCAAGCGGGGCGAAGCAGTTCGGGTCAACGATCGTTTTCAGGTTGATAGTCCAGATTTTGCTTCCCGCTTGTGGGAGGAAACGGGGCTTAAAGAAGTGTTGTTGGATGGTGACGTTGACGAGAAGTGGTAAGTTTTGTCTTATTGTTCAGTCTCTGCTTTGCCCGCAACACACAAGTTTGGCTCGGCAAAGATAATGATTTCGTATTTGGCCATGACTTGAGTAAAATGACAAATTTGTTGATGAGTTTCGTAGGGGTGGTGAACCTGTAGGATTGTCTCCCAATATTCGAGTATATCGCTACTCAAAGGGCCAATTCTTTGATTGTCATTGTACGTGCATAACTCATAATCCCATGACCATGTCTATGGTTTATAAATCATCTTCAAGACTTGCTTGGATCTTCCCCAAGCACCGCAACGGCATAGCGACCAACTAATGGCCTTCTCATCCTCCAGACGACGATTCCAATAACCTCACCCTGCCATCGGATCCTCCCTTGCCAGTGAAAACCACGTGGACCCTCCTGCTCTATCTAACATCAGCTGCTGATGGCTGTGTCGGAGGAGAGACAGTATTCTACCCAAGGGACCGACAATCAGCCCGAGAAGAGATCGCAGTTCCTCTCGAAACCGGCATGCTTCTTTTACATAAGCATGGGGATGACTGCCTTCTTGTAAGTTCTCTTATAGCCTGTTATCCCTTTTGCGTAGAAGACCTACTTTACATACAACATGACCAAGGAGTTTCTTGTGCTGACCATCATCTTCTTACTAGCACGAAGGACGAGAGGTTACGGCAGGCGAGAAATGGGTTCTCCGTACCGACCTGTGCATTAGGCGATGAGGACGACCGTCAGATTTGGTACCAAAATACCGAAACATTGGTATATCTTGCTAGTCTACCAACTATCAACTGCTATCAGAGCAAATTTGTTAGCCCATGGGTCTCATGGTCTGGTCTACCGTGTTTTGCGGATGAATTCCACCTTGAACGCCACGTCTTTCAGTCTCCGATTTTTAATCACAGGGCGTTCAGTTTCTGTGCCCATCCCAGGATTCATACCACCATTCTGCTTTGAGGTCTATGAATCAATCAACATTAAATCCGCCAACCAACTTGGCCAGGCGATCCATAGCATCGTCTTCATCCTCCTCTACTTCGTTGACTTGCTGCGCACCCACCATATCTTGAACCTCGTCGTCCAGATCTTCTTCAACGATGCTGCCACCTTCAGAGACTTCTGGTTCTTCATTAACTAGTTCTCTTTCTTCCACTTCATATAATGACTTCTCCGAGAATGATCGTTCATTGTCAGAGCTGACATCGTCTTCCGGATGGAAAATCGCTAGCGGTTGCCCACGATGAACAACTGTGCCATTTGGAAGGTGAGAATGAATCTCGGGTGACAGCTCGGATTCCTCGATTCTATCTTCTTCCTGGAGTGCAGAGGCTTGGTCCGGCATGGCCTCTGGAGACTCGACGTGGTGTTGAGTGGGTTTTCCACGAGCAGCCGCAGCCGCAGCCGCAGCCGCGATAAGTTGCGGGTCAGAACTACTATTGGTCGCAATGCGACACAACTCCTTGTGGAAAATCCAAGGGAAGCTGATGAGCGGCATTGATTTTGCCTCCAGTTTTCGAGGCTGCAAGATGCGCCCTGCGTGGTTGATTGGGCCGCGGTGGTGTTCATAGAGGGCAATCTTGGTCTCTTCCTCCGTGATTGTGTACATGGCTGCGACAAATGGTTCGAGTTGGTCAGGCTGCTTCCCACCTGCAGCCTCGAAGCAGATATCGCGAAATCTCTGCTTCAATGCAGTGTATTCGCGACCGAGTTCCTCTTGTATCTTGTAGTCTGAGCCGACGGCAGGCTTGGACATAGCGAAGCTCGTCCAGAGCTCGAATTCGGTCTTGAGGGCGTGTTGGCTCAGTAGCCGGCGTACTGAGGTATCGTACTGTGTCTTTACCTGTCTCGCTGCTTTGAGCGTGTCGTTGCCGAGTTTAAACTTCTTGATGATTCGGTCGTCGAATGGACTGTCCCAGATAGGGTTGAACTGAACTGCATTGCTGGCCACTTTGTCATAAATTTTCCCAAGGGCTTTCCTGGAGTGGTAACAGTTTTTCTTCTCCATGAAGTGTGGCCATATTCGAGGTTGTTGGTCACGTCTCAGTATCGCCGGATCACCAGTTTTGGGATAGTCGACTGCTTTGGAGTGTAGTTCTGCAAGTTCAAGGCCTAAACGCGCAATTAGATTGAACACTGAATTAGGGAGCGACACCACGACTTACATTTTGGTGAATCTGGGCCAAAGTCGTCTGACAAGGCTAGGTGGGATGTTGCGATGAGTGGAAGTTTGTCGTTCTTCAGATACTTGACGAAAAAGTTTCTGAGGTCATTGACGTCGACATCGCGGTCCAGCTCAATGGGCTTGGGTGCTGAGTAGTTCATGGGCGGATAGTTCCAGATCTGAGGCATCAAGCTCGGCTCCCAGATCACAAAGAAATCATCTCCGTCAAGATCACCACCAGAAAGCATGTTGGGCAGAGGTCGGTCCCCTGTTGCTGGAAACACAACGACGTCCTTGAGGTGGTGCAGTGCTGGGCAATCCACCGCCTCAACAACACGAATGTCTCCTGGATGCAATGACGGGTTGCGCCCCACGATGCACACTCCGTGGATGATGTGAGTTCTGTTGTACCGCTTTGAATCACTGATTTGTAAGAAGATTTGCGGCAGCTTGTTGACGTCTTTATCCGTAGAGCCCTCTGTTTCAAAGGAATGCCCTCTGAGCGTATTGGTCTCGTCAACACAGCCGAGTACGAAAGCACTTCTCTCGACCTGGATTCTTGCCTTCTCCTTGAGCAGTTTCAGGGACCACGACCTCCAAAGATTGAGAATGTTGACGACGAATGGCTCTTGTAAGTTCTCGGTTTTGAAACCAGCCTTGAGGAAATCGGCAATGTAGAGAGTTGTTTGCTGCTCATCGACGAACTTTGTCAACAGGTCAACTGCCACATCATTGTCCTTCATAGCCAGCTCGTACGACTGCAGCTGTTTATCAAGTAGATCCGTGAAGGATTTTCTGGGCACCCCAAGACATTCCAAGATCGTGATGGTTTGTCGATTGAGAGTAGCTGTCGCTAGTGCGGCGCAACGAATAATCTCGAGACCCTTCGAGTCGGACACGAACTTCTTCTGGGATTCGCGAACATGTACTTCTATGCCTTTGGCGTGGTCCGGCCAAATAGCGAGAACGCCTTTGCAGCCACCCATGCGAAACTGGAAGGCCGAGGGTTTGGCAAAAACATCAAGAGCCATGTCTTCATTGATTAGCTGGGCCAGAAATGAGGAGATCTTACCAACACCGTCAGTGAAGCAGTGTTCATTTCGCTCAATGTCAGGGATTTCGCGTGTGTTAGGAGAGGAGATACCACGAATTTCCCGAGTAGTAGAAAAACACTGACCGAGTCGGGCAGCGTACTTGGCTACAACTTTGATATGATTGAACTGACCCATCCATTTGCGAATGTCGTCGCATGATGTGTGCTCACTCGGGCAAAAAAAGAATGCGCCGTTCACTCGGAGCTGCGAGTTGCCAAATGCAAGAAATTCGTAGACGCGATCGCCAATACGAATGCCCTTGTACATTGTCCGCAACACCCTTTTGTAGATCTCGTCGTTCTGGTCTTTGTTCACCGCGATTCTGCCTCGCTCCGACTCTTCAGTAAACTGGATTCTCAAAAAACGATCCTGCATATGCTTGTATTGGCGTACGACTCGGTTAGACACCTCTACAACGGGTGTGCTGTAGCGGACAATAGTTGGAGTAATGGTCACCTTCCGGACAAGGGTGCAATACGAAGGGATTTTGGTAACAGGAACAAAAGCGTCAGCTTCGGGGTGCTGGAAGACGCTCATGGGGTTCGCTGTAGGTTCTCCCTGGTCAACCAAGAATTCCAGGTAAATCTTGGCCTTGGTTGGGCCCATCGTAGCAAGTTTCATCAGGAATTCCTTGGTAATTGTATGCTCGTTGAGAAGACCTTGAGAGATGCAGACTTCAAGTTGATACCTTACCTCGAAAGGGAGATCAACGACAGAGTCCGGAGAATACTGAAGCATCTGGAGCGCGTTGTCGCCCTCGGCAAGGACTGGGTGTTCCAAGACTTTCCACATGTCTGCCTGTACTCCATGGGTGATTTGGAAGTCGTTTTGGACTTGGGTGGTGATGTTAAAGTCATCGAGGGCACTCGCAATCTGTTGATTGATCGTTCTGGCTTCATCGGTTCTTCCATCCAAAATAAACCGAAGGGTAGTCCAGCGGCCAATGTCGATAAATCCAGGGTCCTGGAAGTCTGTGTGGAGAGCAACAGGGTACCTCATGGGAAGTCCAGCTTCTTCGACGATATCAGTAGCACGGTTCCAGCTCTCCATAACACTCCAGATTTTGTTTTCGTCCGAGAAGGTTGAGCGGACGTCGGGCACCTTCCAATAGTATTGCGGTGGTTTCCTGAGGGGAACCACTAGAGCACAGCAGCCATTGTCGGTTGTCGTTTGGTACACGTTCTTCATGTTCGAAAATTCGATAGCGACTTTGTGTTGTCGAACAACTCTTCTTCCCCGTATCACAATCTCCACAGGGAAGAAGGCCGTCAGCTTTTTGAACTTAAGACTCAGTTCAAGCTTGAGGTTGCGTTCATCAACCGTTCCATACAAGGACTTCATGACCTTCATTGATTCTGTTCCTACCATGCTTCCGAAATGGATGGCCAAAGGGTGCAAGACCAACTTAATCGGGTGCCAGCGCTCTGGGCACACAGGGCTTGGAAGACATCCCTGGGGTGTATGTCTGGCCAGATTGACAGAAATCTCAAGGTCTGTCGGGTACTGCTCTATGTCGGGGTGACGAACGCGATAGATACCGGCATCCCAAAAAGCTCGCTTTGGTGGCGGTTCGAACTTGATCTTCCCAGAGTAGAACCCAGGACTCTTCGGTGCCTCATAGATGTCCATGTGCACAATCTCCCCTTCGTGGGAAAACCAATCCCAGAGATTCGAGGTGGTGACCCAAGTGGGCATTCCCTCGAGGATGACGATGAGTTCAGGCCATGAATGCCATTGCGCATGTAGCTGAGAAGCAATGTTATTGCTTGCTCGAGCTCCTGGCTGGTTTGGGATCCTTGCGGGCTTCCCTGGCCTTCCTCGTTGCGATAAACGCTTGCGATTCGGATCACCTCGAGGCTCTTTTGGAGGGTTAAAACGTGGCCGTTTAGAGCTCATCCTGTGGTTTCAGTCTATCGAAATTAAAGTCGCTGTCAGTTGAGGAGATTTGAAGCAGGAGAGCAAGACACGGGGTATTGGCTTCAGGATAGAGCACATACCCGACATGAACGTTGGCTGCCGTGGCGGTTTGACAGGTCTGTATGCTTTTCAGCACTGGGTGTGACTGTTTCTGCGATTTCTTAGAATTATCTCACGGGGAGATATGCCTGAGGTAGATTCAAAGGTATGCTGTGAAGAAGATGAAATAAAGGCGAGAGCCAGTGGGTGGGTGGGGAGAGGAGAGTGCAGATTTTCTGCGGGAATGATTCACGAAAGGGGCACCTTCTGAAACCTTGATAATGCCAATCTAGCCCAGGTATGGAGATTAAGGGGATACAAATTGCGTGCAATGGAAAATAGAGCAGTGTCAAGAGGGCGGCAGGGGCGGAATCGAAATAAAGCGGCTACCAGCTGCGGCTGTCCGTTGATGTTTGTTATTTGATGAAACAGCAGCTAGAGCAGATTAGTTGGTGTGAAGAATAAGTAGCCCACTCGCCGTCAGAGCTCAACTGTTTGCTGAAGACCATTTAGGTCAAATGTTTCCTGAAAGGTCCAATATCATGGAAGGAGGCACACCTACTTCCATGGTAAAGTAGAAACGCCCCTTAGTCGAATGTTTTTGTTACACGAAGAGATTCCCGTATCATGATACTAACAGAATGCAGAAATTGAGGCTACTTACATCAATACTCACCCCTCTCTCAGTGTGTATGGGTCGTCGATTAGGGATGTTGTACCCTTGTTCTCGTGATATTGGAAGGACTGCATTGCACTGTTGTTTGGATAGTGGAACGAATACTTAGCAAGCTACGGCAAACGCAGCTCTCAATGTATGCATACATCCGTAATCTATAGGGCGCCCCTATAAGTCCTGTTCTGTGGAACTGTACATACCTGCCAACATTTTCCACGTCAGACCAAGTTCTTCACCACTCGGTTTGGCGTCACAGCTGCATTTGCACCAGGATAGACCGTATTCTCCCACGGTACATCCATGATCTTACCAGGGTTTAGTACCCATCGTGGATCGAGCGCCTTCTTCACTGCTGCCATGACAGCCAAAGTCTCTGGGCCAACCTCCCAGAGCAAACTTTCCTTTTTCCCCCAGCCGATAGAGTGCTCTCCCGTACAGGTACCGTCCATGTCTAGCGCACGCTTCACCATATTCTTAACGCAAGCCTCTACCTTGGCACGCTCGCCGGGTACGTTTTTGTTATACATGATGCTCTCATGAAAGTTTCCATCGCCAACATGGCCCAGGATGCTGGCAAAGAGACCAAGTTCATCCATCTCTTTCTTGCTCACTTCTATAATATCGGCTAATCGGCTGAACGGAACAGCTACGTCAGTACTCCCTAAGAGAAATTCGTTAGCAATCGATACAAGAGAAAGCCAAAAAGTGCTGATAGCAGCATGATACTCACAGACATCATCGCCAGTCTGACGCAGAGAGAGCATGGACCAAAGCGATTCTTTCCTAGCAGACCAGAGCAGCTGTTGCTCAGCAGCATCCCGAGCAAATTCAAAGTCGCCGCCCTGGTTAGATGCTGCAATCTTCTTTACTCGAGTAATATTGTCCTTCACGCCCTCCTTGGTGCCAGAAAACTTGAAGAATAAAGTCGGCAATTCTTTCCAGACTCGGGGTTTTGTAGCGCCGCCGAGGTTGATAACTTTCATCTGAACTTCGTCCATAATCTCCATCGCCGCAACGGGAATGCCTGTCTGCATGACACCGGCGGCGGCGGCGGCGGCATCACGAATGGTGGGGAATGTGACGACGGCAACCGAATACTGCTCCGGGATGACTGCCAGCTTGAGTGTGGCTGTGAGCGTCAGCTGAGATCGAATTCATGCTTCCTGGAAAATACGTTTGTAGCATACCTTCTGTGACAATCCCCAGGGTACCCTCAGAGCCAACAAACAGTCCGTTCAGGTTGTATCCAGCAGATGACTTGCGTGGTCTTCGCCTTGTCTTGATAATGCGCCCATCAGAGAGAACAACAGTCAAATTGATGACCCAATCCTTCATCGTGCCATACCTGACGGCATTGGTGCCAGAGCAGTTGGTCCCGATCATGCCTCCTATCTTTGCCGACGGTCCTAGATGTTCTCGTTAGCCATTGAATCGCCTTAAACCATGGTATTCTCCAGCCGCCTACCAGGATCAACAGGGAAGAATAGGCCACTGTCCAGTTGCAATAGCTTTGCGTTCAAGTCCTGCCAGCCGATGCTGGGCTGAACTACGATATCCATGTCATCTTTGTTGAACTGAATAATCTTGTCCATGTACGCAAAATCCACGCTGACTCCTCCGTAGGGGGCGGAAAAGTTGCCCTCCAAGCTTGAACCTCCAGAGTAAGGGATTATGGGAACACGGTGCTCGTGACAGATACGAGCTATTACAGATACTTGCTCCGTTGTTCGAGGGTATGCCACAGCCACAGGCAAAGTATCGGGGTTGACAGTAGACCACTCGGAATAACCATGGGCAAGAAGGTCCTCAGGATCCGTCGAAATAAAGCCTTCTACTCCAACCTCATTTTCGATCCGTCGGATAGCCTAGTTTCAAAGTTAGTCTGAAGGCACTGAAGCACTCATAGGCAATCTACCTTCTCCATCTCGGGCAACGTAGCGTAACGCGGCGTCGATGACCGATTCCAAGGAGACGTTTCGGAGTCATTTCCGCCATTCAAGCTAGCAAGTCCCCATCCAAGAGCTCCGGCTCCAACTGCAACTGCCAAGACCCTCGATTGAGACCATCCTGAAGTCTTCCCCGGTCCGTTTTGAGTGGTCACAGGTGTCTCGGGGCCATGAACACGAGAAGAGGCTGCAAAGTCTCGTCGGATTCCCACTCTCTGAGCACGACGGCTCAGAAGAGCTCGAGTAGAAGTTCTGCTGGCGAACATTAAGAAGATTCGCTTCCCAAGCGGCTATTCCTTTGGCAAGCACGTCCCGGGCCCGCAATTGGCCGTTATGATGTGGAACCAAGATCGATCTGACACCCGAACCCTATACCTTATTCTTTCTCTAACAAACAATTTCGAATTCGTATGACTCTTGCGATGTGTTTGACAAGGTGACGGGATGTCTGCCGTATCTAAGCGAACCTGAACCGGGCAAACCGAAAACAGAGTAAGAGGGCAAAAGAATGAGCAGAATCCTTCAAGCCAAGCCAAGCCAACCGAGAGAGCAAGCCAAAACAGGACCCGGAACCGGAAGCGGCCACGATGGGGCTGACTCTCACTTATAAGTAGTCTCGAGCAGCATCGTCGGCGCACGTGGGGCACGACCAGCAAAGGTCAAAGGTTCCTCTTCTAAGCATTAGTTTCGCTGATGCAATATCGACCGTCGCATCGCTATCGGGTACAGAGCAGGAAAATGGCTCTTTCATAGCTGAGCCTAGCGGGTCATTCTATAAACGGCGAGTGGGCACACGATCCATCCATGGACGTTGTGCGTGTGCGGTCTTACTCTAACTAGACATTGGATGGATGGGAGCCTCAACCATTCATGGACTTGACTGGTGATGACCCCTTACCTGCTCCCCACGCAGTGCGTCTACATGCACATCACAGGGACAACGCGCATGAGACTCGCATTGTCCAATCGCGGCTCCGAGAACTGAAGAAATCAGCATAGCATAACCGATGAGGATTTGACAGGCGTTGTAGTTCCCGTTAGTCATGCATTTCCAACCTTGTGCGTAATTGCGACTCGATAACTTGGAACAGCATCGCCTTCCCCGCTCTCACATACGGTAAGGTAGCTCGGCTTGCTGGCCGACTAGCAGCTTCATGACCTGAAAGCGTGGGAGGGTGTGGAGAGGGAGGAAGAAAACGAACCCACTTGGTGTTGTTTACACTTTGGGGGTTCAAATGAATTTGTTGTGGGATAAGGCAACTAGCTGAATGGAGAAGTTGGGGATTAGCAGAAAGGTTGTGGGTGAGAGAGACGAGTCTACTTCTGTCATTTTTCAACATAGCAATCAATCATCTGCCTGGTAAACGTGGGGTGAACAATGCGTAGAGAATAGTCTACGACCCGTACGGACTACACAGTACTTCACCTCGGTCAGCGAAGCAAGTGTAACATACATACACAACCTTACACGCCGTGAGGTCAACTGACAGCCCCTGCAGCTTGCTTATAAGCAAAGCAGTTGCCTTTCAAGTCATCGGTGTTGCATTGCATCCATCGGCATCCTGATCAGCTGCATTACCTAGGTATTAGATAGGTAGGTAGGTACCTTAGGCCGAATGAATGTATGGGGTAGATGACAATGCCATAAACAAGTGGGCTTACCATCCAATTGCCCTTCGATCTTTGCCGAACTATGTTTCATTCAGAGAATACAGCCCATCTAGCGTTTATTCGACAACAGTACCTCTAACCATGAGGTTCCAGAATGATTCCACACCACGTCAAACGCACATCATCTTAGGTGTTGACGCTGTGCTGGAGTCCTCACATCCTTGAACAAGCTTAGAGATACGAGACAGCAGTTTCACTTGGCTTTCAAACATCACTGTAAAATAATAACAAGTATCCGGATTCGACACTGCGTGTTTGGCTCAAATTCATCTTTTATCGTAGCCTCATGGGGGCTGGCTATCTCCAGGGTAGTTTTAAAGCCGTAAAGCAAACGTCAAATCCGAGACTCCAGTCCACATGCCAGTTTTTCCATTCCTATCGCGAATCCACAATTTAGTGAGAGATGGCATAAGCACGTCGGCGGTCACGCTCCTCAGCGATAGTGAGCTTGACACCCTTGCCCTTAGGCAGGGAGATCCAGGGCTTGTCCTGGCCAATGATGAAAACGTTGCTCTCACGGGTAGCAAAGCTGTTGTCAATGGCGTCCTTGACGTGGACGATGTTGAAACCACCGTCGTGGCGCTCACGGTGAGTGATGACACCAACACGACCCATGTTACGACCACCAGTGACCATGACGACGGCGCCGGTGTCGAACTTAATGAAGTCGGTGATCTTGCCAGTGGCGAGGTCAATCTTGACAGTGTCGTTGACCTTGATCAGAGGGTCAGGGTAGCGGATGCTAAAGAGAATTTTCGTTAGCAACGGGGTATTTGGGGTGTACATACAACCGTCAAATAAAGCTCCTGTCTCGTCGGGTGAATCGAATCGACCAAAGCTTGATCCAACGGCTGAATGATGTCTGACAGAACTCACGTTCGTGCATCGTGCGTGACCAAGAATGGGATTCCACCGCGACCAAGCTGAACACGCTTGACCTTGCCCAGCTTGTACTCGGCCTCCTCGGCCTGAATTCGGTGGACGGTGAATCGGCCCTTGGTGTCGTAGACAAGACGGAAGTTCTCGCCAGTCTTCTCGATGGTGATGACGTCCATGAAGCCGGAGGGGTAGGTGGAATCGGTGCGGACCTTGCCGTCGACCTTGACCAGTCGCTGCATCAGGATGGCCTTGGTCTCGCGGTAGTTGAGAGCATACTTGAGTCGGTTTCGGATGAAGACGATCAGGGGCATGCAGTCGCGGAGCTTGTGAGGACCAGCAGAAGGCTTAGGAGCGTAGGTGCCGGACAGCTTGTCAAGCAGCCAGTGCGAGGGGGCGCTGAGGCGCTTCTGGTGCTTCTTGCTATTGAGACGGTCAGAGACTGGTTTCCCAACGAGACGGCGAGAGAGAAGCACAAATCATTGTTCGCTTTCACTTTCGCAACAATGATTGTTCTTCCCATAGATCTACTCACATTCCGCGGGCCATGGTGTCGAATGGCTGGTTTGTCGACGGTGATGAGGAGGATGGACGAGGGACCTAACGAGGAACGGAGTCTGAATCTGAAAATGATTACACCCTTTTTTTTCCAGTGGGCGCTAGCCGGTGGGGGTTTTGATGCCCTACGTTCGCACTTTCCTGAAAAAGGTCGTTCACGTGAGACATCACATGACCCCGAGAGTAGTAGAGGTTCATCGATCGAACCTGGTTTACGGAGTACAGTGGTTGGCATTATTTAGCTTGGCATCAAAACTTCATGGTGATTGTCTTGTAAGACAAGTGAACCTTCGAGCCAGCAAGCCCAAGATACCATTTTCGTAGCTTTGTGGACATCTAATAAAATCGATAATCGACTAACTTTTCTTGAATACCTATTCCTTCTTTGCCAGTGAGGCAACCCATGTTTTCCTTCCCTTAAGCGCCAAAGCATGCTTTCAGACCGATATAAGTGACCGACGATCAGCGCGTGCTGTATGTTTTTGTTCAGTACGATGCCTCCCAATCTACGTGTTGTACGCCCAAGGCCATTGCAAATCAATTTTCCCAACTCCTGTCCCGACTTTGAGACCCTCATAAACATTAGTGCAGAACAATCTGCGTTCATCAAAGCAACAGCAGTTGATACTACCTTCTTGACTGTTGCATCCCCTCCTTACTGGGACCTTTCTGCGAAGAGCTAGCTGGTGGAGAAAGACCAGGGACTCCCTCGACACCGAAACGCGAATTCGCTGGTGAAAGTTTTGCATCATCGAGTAACAGGCGTGAAATGTCCATTTCACCGCCCATAAATTGAGGTACCGCAGCCTCACCAAACTCGAATGCCTGAGCCGTCCCTATGCTATCACCTGTATCAATTCTTTGATGAGCTGGCCATCGAGGAAGATCTTCACGCGACGTTGAGTGGTTCGTTTGTGGCTTCAATGTTGTAGCCTTGGACGGTTTTAACGAGTTCTCGATTGAGATACTCACTGACGGCTCCATAACATCGTTCCCTCGACCCGCTTCTTTAGTTTGGAAAGTACCCTTCTCTATACGCTGGTAAATATTGGCATACTTGTTGCGTACCCGATCTCTCAGATCTGTTGGTTGCCGAGTGGAGAGATGGAAGCGCGGATCCCGTTGAATTTTGGTCCAAGCAGGGCCATGGATTTCCAGACCTTCAAGAATTTCCATGTCGTCCTGTTCGGTGAAAGGTCGACGTTCACGACGGTGAGACTTTTTGAACGGACCGTGGATACCGAGTTCTACAAGATCCTCCATCTTCTTGCGGTGTGCTCGGCTCTTCTTCTGCTTTGGGGTTATGTCGATGTCTTGTTGTGAGGCTGTGGTCATGTCTGTTGCTGATGCAACATTCCCGTCTATTAAATTCCTTTCAAGATGGACATCTGTCTTGCCCTTCTGCTTTGTCCCTCGGCTAGAGCGTGACGGCGAGTCTCCATCAAGTGACTTATTCGACTTGCGAAGCTCGTCAGGACAACAAGTCCTGAAACGATCTTTAAGATCACCAGCTGTCCGGTCATTGAACTTGAAATCGGTATCCTCAAGAATGCTTGTCCACTTTCCAACTCCGTGTCGGTCGACACCCAACAATAAGTGGTTTGTCTCCTCCTCAGACCACTTCCGTCTTGGCTTGGTAGTCCGCTTCCTCGCCTTATTGGCATTAGAACTCTGCTCGGCTTCCTGAGATGGTTGGGTAAACTCAGGCAATATCTTAATCTGCGATCCATCCTTGACATCGAACGAATCGGACGATATGGGTGGGAACAAAGCGGCGTGCGGTGGAGGCTCGTGGAGTCCATTGATGATCGGTGGCATGACTGGTGCCTGTTGGGCAGCTTTCTGCTTCTTAAGGGGCTGCGGAAGCTGTACAAAATCATCCTTGACATGAAGACCACGATGTCGCTTCTTGTTAGAACCATCATCAAGAACATCAGGGCCATCGTCCAGTATCCGGCTTATCGAATGGGTCGATTCCGTAACTTCAGACTCGCCAAGAGCTACGCGCAAGGGGAACCCCCCAGAAGCTGATGCTAGCTTTCCATCTTGGCTATTCGTTTCCCTGCGATGATCAAAAGCACCATCATCGCTAGCAAGGTGTATTGAGCCGACAGCGTTAGCAACAGACTGTGCGTCAGCCGCCGGTCTGTCACCTCGATGGCTTGCATCGGGCTCGAGTGGGGGTAAGGATCGGTCCGTGACTGTAGGAAACGGTAGAGAATGAAGCGGGGGAAGATCGGTATGAGTGAGTTGTGGTGTCGTCGGCTCGTTGAGCAGGTGAATCAAGCGTGGCTCGATCGTTGCCATCGTGGGCTCTCGAAAATCGGATGGCACATTGAGTATAAGTCAACGACCAGAGAAACGTCTAGACGCGTGAGAGGATACGATAGTGGAAAGCGAAGGGAGAAAGAACGAGAAAGAGGGGAAGCTGCATGCGCCGTTGGCAAATAACAAAAGCTCAGAACGCCATGTTGACTATGAGAATGGGGAGCTGGTTCACAAGAGTCGGGGTCATGAATGCCTTGGTGTGGTCTCACTTGGGCAGTCTGTCTGTTGGAGTAGCACGTGAAATCGCCACATATTGAAGCTTTCCATTGGAAAGTCCGGCAGGAGGGGTGCTGTCCGCACCTGAGCTAGGTGCTGCGCTCTCCTGCTAATGCCGGCACTTCCCGGTCCCCCTCCGCCATCCATCCGATGGGACCTTCAACAAAATTAAGCGGTGGATGAATATTGGTCCTCTCTCACATGCTAGTTCAATGCTTGCTCAACGCTTCAATAGACTAAAACAGAAGATTTGTCGTTGATTCGTAAAAGGTAGGTAATTTGTGTGTCATTATTGATGTTCATATGTAGTTTTTTGGTTTTAAAACTGCCCCCCCATTTTTCTAGAACAACAATACTAAAGGTCGTTATTCATACATTCCCGTACGATGCTCTAGTTGCTATCATCTATAAGCAATTTTAGGTTTTTGATACACGACATCACGATCACAGACGAGATCGGGTGTCCTTGGATTGAGAATTCTTCAACTTTTAACCCTTGTAGGGGCTGGGGCCGACCATCAGTTCAGGCTTGACCAGGGTGTCGAAGTCCTCCTCATTCAGAGCATTGAGCTCGAGGGCACTCTCCTTGAGGGTGAGACCCTTCTTGTGAGCATTCTTGGCGACCTTGCTAGCCATGTCGTAACCAATCTTCGGGTTGAGGCAAGTAACAAGCATAAGGCTATAACATTTGATTAGCATTGTAGCGAGCGTATGGCAACAGAAAACTTACGACTCCTTCATGATGCTGGAGATCTTCTCCTCGTTGGCGCTGAGGCCAGCAACCAGGTTCTTCTCGAAAGAGCGCATACCATCAGCCAGGAGGCGGGAGCTGTGAAGGAGGTTGCGGATAACCAGAGGCTTATAGACGTTGAGCTCAAACTGGCCGTTCATGCCACCAATGGTGGTAGCGACGTGGTTACCCATAACCTGGGCACAGACCATAGTCAAGGCTTCACACTGAGTGGGGTTGACCTTGCCAGGCATGATGCTGCTACCAGGCTCGTTCTCGGGCAGGTTCAGCTCACCAAGGCCACATCGAGGACCGCTGCCGAGGTATCGGATGTCCTGAGCGATCTTGGTGAGAGAAGCAGCCAGGGTGTTGAGGGAGCCGTGAGCCTGGACAATGGCGTCATGGGCGGCCAGGGCCTCAAACTTGTTAGGGGCAGTCTTGAATTCAGTACCAGTCATCTTGGTGACCTCCTCAGCAATAGCCTCGGCGAAGCCCTCGAAGGTGTTGATACCAGTACCGACGGCGGTACCACCCTGGGCGAGGAGTCGCAGGTCGGGCAGGGAGCTCTCAACACGCTTGATGCCAAAGTCGAGCTGAGCAACGTAGCCAGAGAACTCCTGGGCGAGGGTGAGAGGAGTAGCGTCCTGAAGATGAGTGCGGCCAATCTTGATGATCTTCTTGGCCTCAAAATCATCAACCTTCTTCTGGATGGCGTCACGCAGGCTGCGGAGGGCAGGCAGGAGCTCACCCTCGATGTCGAGGACGGCAGCAATGTGCATGACAGTAGGGAAAGTATCGTTAGAAGAGGCGCTGCGGTTGACGTGGTCGTTGGGGTGGACGGGCTTCTTGCTGCCCATGGTACCACCGAGGATCTCAATGGCACGGTTGGAGATGACCTCGTTGGCGTTCATGTTGGACTGAGTGCCGGAACCGGTCTGCCAAACGACGAGGGGGAAGTGGTCGAGGAGCTTACCATCAGCAACCTCCTTGGCAGCTTGCTGAATAGCAGCACCGACCTTGGGGTCTATAAAGAGTGATTGTCAGTGAATGTCACTTAGAAAAACAGTCCATCTGTGCTGAGGTTTATACAGCTCGGGGTATAAGTCGTCAACTTGCACCCATGAAGTGGTGTAAGTCAAGCTGCAAGAGCTAAATCTGATAACCCGAGCTAGGCTTCCTCCCAGAAAACCCACAATTGTATCGAATTGCTACTCACCGAGGCCATATCGAAGGTTAACAGTAGCAGCAGCACCCTTCAGGATACCAAACGCCTTGACAATAGGCGGGGGCATGCGATCCTGGGGCTGGTTGATACGGAAGTTCTCGAGGGATCGCTCGGTCTGAGCTCCCCAGTAGCGGTCGGCGGGGACCTGAATCTCGCCAAAGGCGTCGCTCTCTGTTCGTGTTTGGGACATTCTGACTGAAGTGCTGTGGATGGCTCTGGAGAGTCGAAGACCAGCAACAGGAGTCTTGGTTTGAAGTCGTAGCTGCGGGGCAAGCGAGCATGTGGGCGCCGCTGCTTGGGAGACCCGAGGCAGTGACTTCACAAGA
Source organism: Fusarium sp. MBC 119 (assembly GCA_030411635.1). Taxonomy (NCBI): domain Eukaryota; kingdom Fungi; phylum Ascomycota; class Sordariomycetes; order Hypocreales; family Nectriaceae; genus Fusarium; species Fusarium sp. MBC 119. The sequence continues at coordinate 370,836 of JAPERM010000010.1, read as the reverse complement.
CCCGAGGCGGCAGCGCGTCCCGTGACGGTTCGAAGCATGATGGGCAGTCGGCGGCTGGCTGGCGAAACGCTATTCCGTAGGCTGGGGCAGGCCAATTGAATTGGTTTGGTTTGGCTTGGCTGGAGGTGGGAGGACAATGCTTCGGGGCAGAGAGCCGGAGAATGATCAGATTGCTGTTGCGCAATTGCAAAAGTTCGAACAATCGGAGAGAAGACCAACTACTTGTCTCCGTGCCCTCGGCTGTTAGATTTTAACGGCTCAGCTTTCTTTAGCTTCGTCCCCGGAAGCACAGCGAAAGCGGAAAAAAGCTCGAGTTCCGTACCGTCCGGTTATTTGCCGGAGACGCTTGACCGGGCAACGATATCGGCTTCGCTCCGGTCCATCCCGAGGACCACCGGGACTTCCATTTTGCTAATATGTCAATGTCCATGGGGCTTCCTATTGGCTACCTTAGGTATATGGAGTTCGGGTTTCGATTCTGGGGAAGGGAAAAGTCGCTTTGTTAGGTACTTATCAGATCCTCCCTTCTGATGCTTGACCGCATGTCACTGGTCGATACTCTACCCGTAAACATGGCGTCTTCTCTTCCGACCTTCCCACGCGTGGTTTTTACTATCATTGAGCCTATCTCCTTGTAAGATATCATTATACAAAAACCTTCCGTTCCATTGATCTCTTACATGATTGCTCACACTTTCACAGAGTTGCTGGCTTTGTTGGTGCCGTCATCGACCCAACTTGGTTTATTGGCGAGCAGGCGCCCCAGAAGAATGACATCGAGGCCTCTGATAATAGCATCATCGTGACCTGGCAGTTAGGCAACCTGTACCTACTACTGGCATTCATCGGGGTCGCAGTACTATCAACGACAACTGAGGTCAAGGTTGTCAAGGCATACCTCATTGCTCTATTGCTCGGAGATATCGGGCATGTTGGTTTCAGTTCCTATGGGCTCGGCTGGGAAAGGTCGATGAGCCCTGTCAAATGGAACGCCATGGCATGGGGAAACATTGCGATGACGGTAAGTCAAACAAAAGCGACTTCTTCGCCATGCATTGGATGTGGTTCTGACAACATTGGAATTGGTGTTAGCTGTTCCTCCTCTTTACACGAACAGCCTACCTAACAGGGATCTTTGGCCCTGATCATGTCAAGACAGTCGGTGCAACAAAGAAGACCGCATAACATTAGAATAGCAATCGTGTTAAACGCGGCACGAATAATGGCAGTGCAATGATCACCTTGAATTCAATCAAAGAATCATCACCAAGAGAATAGCACCAAATAGTTTTGTCGATCCTGGCTCGAGGCTCAGCCATCCATCCTTACAAAGGCAGGCAGGCAAGTGGCTCAATGAATAATATATAATTGAGACATTCTACCAAACTTTACGATAACTTACCATGATAAGTAATTGATAATTAATATATTATTATAATTATTATGTCAGAACATACTTTAGGATAGAAATCACTAAAGTGCCTAGTTTATTTGTTTACTTTTTGTTTCTCATCTCCCATGCCTAATTAGGGTATGGAGTAGATGTCTCGATTGTTTGTCAAACCGACTGACAGGTACCTAGGCATCTTGCATAAAGGTTGACACCTAGGTCAGTTCCATTAGGTGCAGGTGGCCAAAGCTCCCCAACTCAAACATATCATAGGGTTCGGGTTAAGGTTAGGGTTAGCTCTCATTGGACGGCTTAATGCCATGATCATCGTTGTCGCGTTTATCGGAAGACAAGAAAACTTTGCTTACGCATACTCATCTCCACGGCGCAATGAATACTCGTGGCGCCGCACTCCGCGCAGAAAAGGCTTCTAACCAGCCTCAACCGCCGAGGGTGACGCGCAACAATCAGAGACATAACTCAGTTCACTCCGGATCAACACCACGCGTAACGCGCACTTCACAGCCTGCGCCAGAGACTATCAGGCCAAAGAAGGGCTTGCAGGCAGATCCAAGGCCTAGGCGTAATGCTCCGCCTTACGCTCGAAACCTCAGCAGTATCCCATCAATAAGACAAAGACCTGACGATGAAAGCGAGTCCGTTGAGGACGACGATGTTGCTGCACGGAACGAAGAGGTAGACGGCCAAGTTGAGGTGACTGAGGGTCACGATGAAGAAATTCAAACTGGCCTGGAGATCGACCCCGCGCGACAAAGAGTCCTGGAGCTCAGTGTTCCAGACCTGGCCAGAGCCGCCGATAGCCTGTTTGAATGCATTCAGGAGGGAAATCCGGATGAAGATGTCTTTAAAGGATGTTTGAGCATCAAAAGACGCGCTTTTTACAACATCCGAGCCGAGTACGACGCGCTCGATCAGTCTGACACGGAACCTTTCATTGACTGGACACGCTTTCTGGACGCGTCTTCTACCCAAGATCAGGGAGTCATGGCCACTCAAATCGCGCGTGCCAACGTGGTGACGGCCTTGGACAAGCTTTATGGGGTTCAGAACAATGAGGCATCGGATATATTCCCATTCCTCGAGACCCTCAACCGGGTCATGCCTACGTTTTTTACGCCGTCTGATGGAATGTTTGAGGAGCCTGAGTGCATTTTGGATCTTCGTACATGGTTATTTGTTGAGGGTATGTCTCAAAACGGTGACGACCTTGATTATAGGGATCTCCTTGCTTCCTTGTTCTATGAAGACTTGGATGGTGCGGAATCCGACAGCGGAAAACAGGGTCGAGACTATGCCGAGCTCTTCGCTGGTGACAACTTCAAGAGCCTGGGTGGAAATGATGATGTGTATGAACTCTGTTCATCTCGCGTTGCCAAGATTATCGAAATCATCAAGAAGAACAAAAGGCACAATGGAATCGCCCAGCTTAAGATGTTATGTCCCCTACATAAGCTGGTGGACGAGCTTCAAAGGTGCTTCAGCGACTTGCGTAACGTTCTGACGTACGAAGAGAGCGTGCAGGCTGGTACTGAACCTCAGTCCCCTTTTCATGAACAAGGCGTGGCTTATAGCCAGGGCGATGATTTCGGGTCCGAGTCGCAATCGATTGTCCGTGCAGGAAGTCAAGAAATAGAGTAAGAGCCACCCTGTTCTGTTACAAAGTGAGGCGCTAATTTATTCGTTAGACCCAGCCTGTTTGTTGATCAAAAGTCCATACGCGCTCTGCAAGGCGGAAGTCGAGCAGGCAGTACTGTCCCCCCATCTAATCAACAGCTTGCAGTATCTAGATCAGGGGTTCCACGCGACTATCGCCATCACACAAATGCTGAGCTCCTGCGTAGTCCATTGCCTCCCGCGAGTTCTTACCGATTGGCAACAAACGGTGGCAATACTCTTGATCGAGGGCAGAAGCGGCGGCGGTCTGTTCAAGAAGAAGATGGAGAAGATGCTTTTGAGACCGACACTCGCAGTGTCAACCCGGCGAAACGTGAAGAACTAAGACGACGCATGCCCCCGCCACCCAGGCCAGAGCCAGTATCTCGACCTTCAAGGCAGGTCTCTGGTCCCCCATCATCTTCTGGGTCCAACTTTCCGGGTTTCGAACAGGACGATTCACAAAACGCGAGCTCCCAAGCGGTCTCACACCCACCTTCGTCCGCGGGAGCCAATTATGAAGCCCTGAGGCTGGAAGCATCGCAACGTCGCAAAGAAGTACGACAGCAAGATCCGCAACGGCAACAGCCGCGACAGCGCGTTCAATGGAGTGCACACGATTCCGATGTATTGACCAGGCTTGTTGCAAGGCGCGGTGCCTCTTGGTCGGTAATGGAATCCCAAGACAACCACCTGTTTGACTATCCGCGGAACCAACAGGCGTACCGCGACAGAGCACGAAACCTCAAGACTGAAATTCTCATAACAGACAGAAATCTACCTCCAGGCTTCGATCGCGTCATTCTAGGACCCAAGGAAGCTGAAAAGGTAAGGGGTGTTGGGAAAAACCCTGATCGAAAGGTAGATGACGTTGATGAGAGAGGTCGCCCTATCAACACTGAGCTCCGACCGGCGTCCATGGAATCTACGCCTTTCTGATTCTTGGACGACGAGCAACCGATGACCACCATGCTCCTTTCTTTATCTCAGATGTTTTTATCACAGTTACGACCGCCTTGGATTGGGATGACCTCGAGGAAAAGGATGTTTGTTAGTATAGTGTATATATATATACGGCACGATTTTACTTTTAAATCACGCGACACACAGAAATTGGTGATTTTGTCAGAAAAGAAACATTGCAATGGATTTCTAGTAAAGAAAATGACTAAAGAAAAAGCTACGTCCACCGGACAGTTGTAAGTCTACAGCGCCGCCAACAGATATCCTTATACACTCTTGCGTCCCTTGCTCGAGCTCCTCGCCATGACTGGCACCTGTATTATAAGCCTGCCGTCGTCAAGACGTAATAAAGGTCGTTATCCTCGAGAGCTTCTTAGTCTGAGGCAAGCACCCAGCACATTCTGACATACAAATCTCAAAAGAATAAGCGCAAGGGACTGAGCAAAATCGCCGTAATGGTGTGGGTCTGGAGAAGTATTCTCGTTCCGAGGCCGCTGACACAAACGCCGCCATTCGAAATAAAGTTTTTGAGATAAAAAGAATTGAAGAAAAATATCATGAGCAATTGATGAGACCTTCAAGGCTGGCTTGTTCATTGGTCCAATAGTCAAAAGCCGTGCGGTTGAGCGTATCAAGCGTCTCACCAAAAGGGGTATCAGCCGTAAGAATAAGGGGAGACGATGCCTATTCGCTTAAGGCGGTGGTCCTCCTCGTGAGTTCAGAAAATGATATAACAAGATGATAAAGGGGTATGCTGCATTTTTCCGAAAATGGTATGACGTGAAGGTAGTGTAAGAGCAAAAAAAGATGGTCGCAGTAAGGCGCCAGGCGCGTTCGTATGTCGTGGGGAGCATCGACATATTTTAGTTGACAATATAGCTTGCCAGTCATCCTCAGAAGGGCGGGCAAGTCCTCTCTTACATGAGTTGGTACCTTACCCTTGTCCTTCGCTGTTTATCGATGGCGATATGGGACATCCCTCTGCTTAAGCCGGTTGGTTCTCCATCCTTCGTACCACTGCTCTCGGCTGGCTTCACGCAGTTCAGAACGCCATTCGCTGAAGACTGCCTCTTTGAGACGTTGGAAGTCACAGTGCTCCTCGTTATAAGGGTCGGCAAATCCCCATGGGAATTGTCGACCAATAACACCTGGCTCGTATAGATCCGGGCTGATAATGGAAAGCGGTAAGAAGGGGATCTCATCTTCCTTCTCTTTAGCCTCTTCCTGTGCTTTGTGTCGTCTAATGGAGCTGGTAGAGAGCCTCTTGGAGCTTGGTGACGCAGTTGGGCTTTCTCGCTGTCCCTGCAGTGGAAAATCTTGGCTCTCGGGCGTCTGGGCGCCATCACGTCGATCTTCGGAATTGTATTCCCCCTCATCTTCGTCCTCCTCGGCAATCCTTTCAGATGAAATACTGCTTTCATCTTCATCGTCGATACCAAGAGCCTCCAGGGGGTCCAACCCGGACTTCTTGATGCTGTCCCAAACACTCCGCTTGAGGACATTCATATGTTTGGTAGTGATAGTGTCGGCCTTGGCAATGACTGGAATGACGGTGGTTTTACCTTGAAGGGTGCGGAGAACTTGCAAATCAAGATCCTCATCCAGGCTGCCAAGAACTCGGGCACCCAGGTGGCCATTCTGCTGGCCATTGATGGCTGGGTTTCTGGCAGATGCAATATTGCGATCCAGGCGAGAAGGGTCAAGAACGAGGAATGTTGCATGAATATGAGTATCTTGTACACCAGGAGATCGCACAACCTTCATCTCCTCGGCGAAGGTCTCCTCAAACTTGCTCTCGAGAAAGGCTGACATCTCCCTAAGCTGGAGGTCGACTACATTCTTCTCCAGGCCCTCCGAGTCCCAAATGGTAAGACCGACACGCTCTCCGTCAATTTCAGTCTCGAGGTAGTGAGGGATGAAGTTTCCGGAAGGAGTGTTGCGATTCTGAGGTATCTCATCGTCGCCCTTCTTAGCCCGCTTCTTGGGTGGAAGAGCAAGTGCGGTTTTGAGAAACTCCAGAAAAGAAGTTTTGCCAGAGTTGCGAGTACCAATGACTAGAATGCTGATTCTACTGTTAGTACATGGTCGAAATAACAAGAAACAAAGGTGACAGAAAAGTTCGTATTCGCTCAGAAATCAACATTCAATATAGATTGATGAGTAGGATCAGGGTGCAGTAGCAAAGAAACTCACTTCAATGGCGTGGGATCCTTTCTTCTACGAACGCGACGAGGACTGTTGACCGTGCTAATAGCACTACTGGCATAGCTGTATCGGCCGCGGTTCGTCATGCTTTCGGTTCTGGCATAGGGATCAAAACCACCGTTGGGCAACGGGGGGACAGGGACAGCGGCATGAGCAGCAGTGCCATAGCTTCGTGGGTGTTCGGCTGAGGGCCGAATGGCAGAGTAGTCTGCTGATCGGGGGACACTGGCTGGTGATTCAGGGCGTAACTCGGGGCCAAAGGATTTGGAAAGTTGTTCGGTATGGTTGGCGAACTCGGGCAACTTGGGAGCGATGCGAGTAGAGGCCTGGCGCTGGCGTTCAAGCTCAGCCTCCCTAAGGGCCTGCGCCTTACGGCCGCCCTTGCCTAGATCACCACTCTTACTGCGTCGAAGCAACATGCCGAAACTGGTACGGCGAGGCTGCTCGTTGTTCATCCTCTGGGAAAAGGATCATGAAAAGGAAAAGAATCGCGGCCAACAGGGCATGAGCGGGCGGCGCGAAGGAGGGTGCGGAGCACGTGGAAGCGGCGGGGGGCTAAGACGAGAGGATGGGGCAACAGCAACCGAATGGGCGACTCCAAGGGAAGTCGAGAACAAATGGCAAAAGATCGGGGGTGGAGGAACGGGAGCGATCGAGACGGAGGGAGGGTGGGCGTACGATAGTTGGCGGTTCGGTCGATGGTTTGAATGACCACCAGGTGTCAAAGCGTATGTTGACAGGAAACAGCTGGTCGCGATGACACTGCGTGGATGGAGAAACAGGAGACAGATGACGACGAAACAGAACCTTGCGTCTGGTTTCGAGCTTCTGTCAGCCACAGAATGAATCGAAACGATTCAGGAACAGGAGAATAGGATGAAGAGAAGCGGTATGTATGGATGCCCAGAGCGTGTGCGCACCTTGTGGGGAGAGCACCAGTATCGGTAGTGGATGTTAGAGATCAGTGGAGAGTGTGAGAAAGAAAGTCGAGGCGTTGGATTAGGCGGTTTCAATTTGCAAAAAGGGAGATGAGTTGGACGTGCCGGGCCTGGCCTTTCCCTGCTTTGATTCGTAGGTAGCGTGTTGCGTGCCCTTATTTGCTTGAGACGAGATGGAAACAGGATTGATGCGCGTCTGAGATGACCAACGGAAGTCAGAGGGAAGCTGTTTGCAGGGGAGGGACCCAAGCTCGTTTCGAGTATGCCGGGGTGATTGGCTGCGTGGTTTAAGGTCGAAAACGGCACTGACGAGATTAAAGGCGTTTAATGAGATTTGTTAGACGACGGAACAGTACCCAAAAGTGCCGACCTTACACTGGTAATCAGATTCAGGCCTGGGTTGTGCTTATGGTCGGACAGAATAAAGAACGTACATGGACAACTACATGTGGCTGATGCTATGTACGAAACATTTCCATGTTTTCCTCCAAACACTGTGATACACGAGGCAAACCAAGGTGCCTCCGGCTGTTTAGTTTTCATTAAAACCGCAGAAATACCACGAGCAGCATCATCTTGATCTCTGTCGCACGACATATAAAGATTTCAATCACTTGCTCTTTGCTTTTCTCTGCATTTTTACCGTAATGGCAGCTGTTGGACCTAAAAAGCCGTCAGGTGTCGCAATCCCTCGGCGCATTTACTCTGAGACAGTCCCGGATACGGACCCTTAGAGTGTGCCCAACGCGACATGATTCGCCAGCTTTCTTCTGCAGCACTAGTGTGGTGCAGGGTCCAAGACAATCTGACTGGATGGAGGTGTCAGGGGAATTAGGGGGAAAGCGGGAATTCTGAATAGGGACTTGACTCCGTTAATAATAAGAGGCAACCCAAACCAAGGGCTTCACCAGCTGCTCCCTGGAAGAGTACTCCGCCTGTCCGCATCTCCTATTTATCTTGTAATGGGTGCTCACAACGTTGTACCATCAAATAGCCCCATATTGCAACGCCATCTTAAAATCAGAACCCATCCCATCATCCATCCTTGAGAGTGGGGACATCCTTAAGTGGGGATGCATCCCCATCCCCGCCAATCTAACGCCACGGGCCCATGACTTTGGATTCGAATTCCAATGCGCTCGTTTGCAATTCCCAAGTACTCGGTCGTACGAGTCAAGTGTTTAAGAGCGACTGTCGATCTCACCAACGACAGTCTCGCGGTTACTTGCAACACTTGAAACCCAATATCGCATGCCTCTTCTTCTAGTAAGCTAGTACATCATAGGTCCCTTACTTTAGCCTGTATCGGAACGGCCCACTGATGCAGGTACACGGCGCTGATAAAGTGCCAACTAACTAAACTAAGCGCAACTTCAACTCCACCAGCTGCATTCGTCTACACATTGTACACCTTGGGGTTCAAGAAAATCAGGAATCGAGGTAAAGCCCTTCTATACCATGATTTCTACTGTGTTCTTATAGGAGTCTCAAAAGCCATGTACTCTCATAGGAGCTCTGAAGAGTCTCACGATGTATGTTTTATGAAACGAGGCGTAAGAATGAGAATTATTGAGCAAAGTCCGAGTACTTCTTGAACCCCCTTGGTACAGTCTAATAAGAATTAAGCCTCATCTTCCGAGACAGCGTGGGCCCTATAGTAGAACAATGATATCAAAACATTGGCATCCAACCACGGAAACAATACTACCAATCAGAGCCTAAAGCAATAGAACACAACGACTTTAATTACAGGGCACTCGATGCATCTAACCGAAGAAACAAAATGTTTTCAGCGCTAGTTCAATTTCAGATAAATTCCCGTACCTCTGAGCCTAGCATCAGTTTCTACACACAACATCGAAAGGATGGAAGGATACTAGAGCAACAGGTACCATCGGCCCCTTCGAGAGTCTAAGCAGTTCCCGATTCCTTGGCCGTACGTAGTACTAAGTGAGGACATGGCGGGTTCTGCTGAAATTTGCAGGTTACATTGGTCGGTCATAAACCTAGGTAGTTACCTGGGCTAAACCCCAATGTTACCAGGGATCCATCTTTTGACCCTTGATTTCAATTCTTCTCTGCAACCAGCTGCTCAAGCAACACCCATCGACGAGAACTCCATATGTAGTATTATCTATGCCCTAGCTGTTGTGACTAGTCGATCACTGCAAATCACCTAATTACCATGTTCACTCCACTTATATCCGGCGACCAGAACTTCACCTCCGGTCTTACGGACCCATGCATCACTTCAACACGCTATGATCAGCCCAAACCCTCTAACTACGAGGGTCCAGACTAGTTTAAATTAGTCTATGCGAACTTGTTGCAAGTTTATAGCAGGGATGGGTATCAACTATCTTACCCGTTCAGAACATATGATATACGACATTAGGAACTGGGTCACATTACCTCTAGGTATCTAGGTCAATGCACTTCATATCATTCACGCAACACATGTAAAATAAGACCATCACCTTGCTGAAACCCCAGTGTTCTGCCTCAGGATTGCGCACGCTCTCATGTGGGACAACATACTCATTGACATCTACTGTAGAGTGGCTTATACTTCCCTCATACTCTGAGATGCTTCAAGCTCCAATATACAGCTACAGCTAGGTGGGGAGATTCTATCTAGGTTCTCTAGACGCCTATGCTAATGCAAAACAATGCCCAAAACCTCATCGTCTATCTATCTAAATTTTACACGCTTTTCATACAGCTGAGAAGGAAATTCGTCATGATTGTTGTACACGTTGTGGTGCGCTTTTGCAACCGACTCACAATATGAGCTTATTCAACCCTCAAACACATCGTGCTGAAGCTCGATGCCGAAGTCTTGCGCGACATCCTTCATCCGCTTCTCCATCTCATCCTCCATTCCTCCCCCAAGGCCCAACCACTGGCGCAGCTTGAAGATGTAGAAGGCCACGTCCGATGCTGCCATGACGGTCTTGAAGATGACATGGCGCCAGCGATTTTGGAGGCGTTGGCTCAGTGGCAGCTGGGGGTCTTCAAACAGACTGCGACTTGCCCATTCGCCCATCATCTTGACACGGTTAACAGGTGAGCCCAGGTACTGATTGTTGCCTTGGACGATTCGCATGTTACGGCCGATAAAGATCAGCTCTTGCGGCCACTTGTCTTCGTCTGCCAACACCTCCCGAATGCCCTGCTTCATCCGCTGCTGCATTGCATAGTGTCGCTCAGCCGGCGTCTTTCCTTCTAATCCCTTCATAATACCGTTGTGTGTGCGCTTGTCTCCGCCCTCATATGGTCGCAATAGTGTCGCACTTGCAAAAAGGTCCGCCGCCTTAATACCCCACGCTTCCGTCACCCGCGAGATCGTTTTATTATCGAAGGTCATGAGCGCCTTCCAGAAAGTACCATACTCGTGTCGAAATTTCGGTGACATGTACACGTAGAGTCCATGGTCAATGAGCACAAGTTCTGCGCGGCCATTGGGTAGACGTCTGATAAAGATGTTGCCTGGGTGCGGGTCACAATGGACAACTCCCCACTTGAAAATCTGTGCGGAGAAGAGGTCCACCATAGTTGTCATAACTTCTCGTGTGGACAGACCTAGTCCACCTCGACCTCGTCGGCCCCGCCATTCCTGGCGCTCCGGTTTGAGGCTCTCTTGGTAAGGCCGCGTTCGGAGCTCGTGCCGGGCCTTCGCGAGGTCGATTTTGGGCAATGGGCTTCCGGCACCAGGCGAGCCATTACCATGTCCTCCGAGCCATCTGGAAGTCATAGTTTTCTTATCCCAAAGCCTGATACCCTCGATCCACTCGGTTACGAGAACTCGCTTGGTCGTAAACTCGGGATACACCGTGGGAATGTAGACTCTTCCCTTCAGTGACTTTTCCCCATTGACCAGGTCTCGCATTTTTTCTGAGTTCTTGGCCTCGTTGACAAAGTCCGTCTCCAGCTCGAGTCGCTCCGTGATGAACGGTACCATCTTGTACAGTGGGAGGTCAAACCACTTGGAGTATATCCATGCGACGGTCCTATGTTCCTGTCAGTGGGCTGATATAGCTGGTATAGATGATGTCGAACTCACTTGAAAGCCCACAGGTCCCATGATATCTGCTTGGCAATCTCTCGTTTCTGTATCTTGATGGCCACTTCCCGGCCGTCTGGAAGTCTGGCCCAGTGAACTTGTGCAACACTAGCACTCGCTCTAGCTTTGCGCTCCATCAAGCCCATGCCATCCTTGCCCGTGAAACTTACGCCGAACACCTCCTCGACACTCTTACCAAAATCCTGCCGTATTACTGCTTCAATGTCGGACCAGTCATCCTGTGGCGCATCGTCGAACATGCGACTGAACATCTTTTGGAACTCTGGCGGTAGTACGGCACTCTGCATTGCGATGGCTTGTCCAATCTTGAGATAAAGTCCACCGTTCGCACGAAGTACGTTGAATAACCGCTCAGCATTACGGTTGTGCAAGTCCTGCACAGTCCCGCCTGTTAATGGCTTCGGTCGAAAGTTGAGCTTATAATCAAGTGCCACAAGCAGGCCATTTCCGAATGTGCGTAGCGAACGCCCAAACCCAGAGGCGTAAATCTGACGGTCACCGATATATATAACGCCTCCGATGGCTGTTACGATCAGAAACCGCCGCACCCACCGCCGTCCTCGTTTATACTCTTTTGCCTTCTGAGGAGCACCAAGTTCCGCGGGGGACGGCGGTCGCATGGCCTGAAATGGTCCCCCAGATTGTAATCTTCGGTATGACGGTGTGAAGGAGTTTATGGGCCGGCGACGCAGGGCAGCGCGTACCGAGGGGCCTAGCATGCCGTTGCGCAACATGCTGGAGGTTGTTGGTCGTGATCAGTTAACAAGAGCGCAGCATGGGCAGTGCAAAAGATTGCTTGTATTAGAAGAGGTACAGTCAATGAACGAGGACGCGATAATTTTGACTCGAAAAGTAGGGAGGGAGGGAGAGATTTTTGGAAAAAGTAACAATATAATATTCTTGTGCTGTCTCCGGAGGTATGGATGACGTCCGAGATAAAAATTCCCGGATAGCTTATCGCCGGGACTGTCCGGACAATTGGCGGGCACGCGACCGCCTTCCGCGGGGTCGGGATAGAATCACTCCGATCTCCGACTCGGTCGTTCACTACGGCGAAGAGTTTCCTGATGATGCAGGTGCTGACTGTGTCATACTGGCTTAACTTACCCTGTGTTCACCGTTTTGTTCTTTTTGGTGATCTGCTGCTCGTCTCGTTCCCTTCTCTTGTCTTCCTTTCCCGATTATGTCTCTACCAACAACACTGCGTTGCCCGATAATTGGGATCCTGCAATCGGATACGCTTGTCGGCGTCATGGATATATTTTCCATATACTCTTTACTAATGATTCGTCGAACGGTTTCCGCTTACACCCGTACATAACGAAAGAATTCGGGCTAAGAGGTGATCAAGGCAACGCAACAGCCAGTGCAAATTGATACTTCTAAGTTCTAACTGCTATCGTGATCTGCTATGGCCCCTCCAGGCTACAGGGTAGGAACCCGAGTATGATATTGTAGCCATGAGTGGGAATAGAGGCCATCATACCTTGTGATATTTAGGCCTACGCGAGTCGAATGCAGATTTCCTTTGGGGCTAGATACGATGTGCTTTCACTGACAAAAACTTTTGTCCCATTATTGTTGTCCATAGGACGAAAGCCTATTTGCGCAATATGCCGATATCGCGACATGTAAGGAGCAGCATGAGTATCAACCTTGAAACACCAGATGAATCTATGGATGCAACAAGCAGATCCCATGGCTATCTCACCCCATCATATTTAAATATAATACTATATTGATGTGCAAGTCGTGCCTGACGTGCCAATAAAGACAGGCATTCGCGGAATGCGAGATCGTACAATACCTTGCTAGGTAGATAATCAACTGAATATCACATATGTTGAAATATCAACAAAGTTGACGGTTGAAGGATTTCCAACACCATGTCAGTTACGAATCAAGGCTATAAATGGTGAACGATCAATGTGAGACTCGAGTAGATGCCGAAACGTGGAGCATTATGCAGTTTGCTTGCTTCGCGGTGGTAGAGAAGCCTGTCACGCTATCCTAAAGATAGCCCAATGGATGATGACTGGACTAAAAAGTAGCGAAACTCAATTAGTCAAGCCGGACCACCACCTGTCTGTTCTTTTTCTTAGCCAGCATCTTGGTAGAGGTCCACATCATTAGGAATATCGGCCCGTCGCAGATTAATGGTTGCAATGCTGCATACCCATAAGAACACAACTTGTGACGCTGCTCCACGACCGGAAGTTGTAGCCGTCTGCCTGAGACCCTGCTACTGACACGTTGAGACGTCGGCAGTGCGCATTCAGACAGAGGACAATCTGGCTGACCTGCAGGCATCTTGGTAGTAGGGCGAGGAGCCAGCGCGGTGGACTGGCGTGACGCGAAGCAGACAACATCTGGTAGAATAGTCCCTGGCGAGTCTAGACTTCAGACGCGTAACTAGGTACATAGAATGACAGAGATCTAATTTCCCTCCCACATGGGCTACCTGACACCCATGTTGTTCTTAAAGCTGCCCCGGACCGCATTAAGGTACAACGCACCTCATTGATGTGGGAAGATCAGGTTGCTGGATCCAGTATCGTCTCAGATGGCAAGGGTTGATGACACGGGACAATAGGTACTGCTGGTCCTATGGGTTACTTTTTCTAAGATATCTGTGTGTGAAGAAAAAGGTGCGCCTAGATTCGAATTAACTTTCGCATTCTTGGTAATGTTGCATGAGAGTCGAGCCAAAACCGGCAGGACAAGGAAATTAGACCAAATGGAACAAAGACGCGCGATAGACGGTTCGTATGACTGCATGCGAAAAAATGACGCCTACGACGCGCGGGATTGGTGGGCTTGTTGCAACGGTAAAGCCCCACTTGAGTTAACCTTCCATTTCCAAAGATGTTGTGATAAGGTGTGGGATGGAGGGATAAGCATGACATGATTGAGAAATTAAACTTGTGGCTAATATTGTCTTATTGGCAACCTAGGTATCATACCGGTATAGAGGCTAGTGGCGCAAACCTTGAAAGAAAAGCTGGACTACTTGCTTGTTGATGGTGAATAGGACATGTGTATGTAGGTAGGAATAGAAGTTGGTACGGATCATTTGGTGCCCAGGTAGATAAGATCAATGCATGGAAGATCCATAATTCCTGCGACATCTTTTGTTGGATCCTGATAACTGGAGCACCTCAAGGTACAGTTTAATCGAGACTGCCCCTGTGCCTGGACCAGCGCACCAACCCAGGGCACCTAACCCATCAGCCAACCCCAGACTAGCGCCTGTTGTTCCCCCGGTGCCCAGCTAAGCCACATAGAGCCAAGTTTGATAACCCAAGCAGAGCAAGGCACATCAGTGGAGGGCGGGCATTACACCCATGGTTCTATCCCCTCCTCGTCGCTCGATCTTCGACCACAACATTCATTCGTTTCTCATTCTTCAACTGGAGTGCGGTAGTTGAAGACATCGACGACAACGTCAATAGACGAGGCCCACCGGGGTGTTCTTTTCCATATTGAGTGGTCATCGCTACTCACATCACCAAGTACTACAACCGCTACGGACCACGACTCGACATTTGCGACTGCGCCGCAACATTCACCGACACAACCACCAATAACTATCGCATAAAGGATCCTAACGACAACGAGAGATATAGAAAGAAAGGCAGACGAACTTTTGAAGTATCATATTGGTTGTGGGACGAATTGAATCGGAATTTCTAGCCTGTGAGGCCCGCATTGCTCCTGCTACGCTACTCGATCATTCCACCGACGGCTTCTACCTCATTCACTTATGTTAACCATCAACACTGCCATCGAAAACACGATCTTCAAAAGAGCTAGACGCTAAGCTCCCTGTGTTTCTCTGTCCCCGCGTCTTCACGACGTCGGCCGCTCGCTTTGTTCTATTGTTATCCGTTATCAACTCGGCGCTTAGCGCATCGCCGTCATGTTGCGGCCCGCGACACCATTGACGGTGCTGCTTTTTGCAGCTTTTGCGTTGCTCTTGCTAGCCGTCATCTCGACACCTATTATTGAAGCCATCCCACTGAGTGACTTCGATGGTGTCACTTACGGCGTCTTTGGCTACTGTCAAAATGGCAAGGGATGCAGCGGTATCGGGGTTGGATACGACACTGGTCAGTCTAAATTTGCGCTCAAGAGACGTCTCTGTTTTTTTTCTCTCGCTTTCCTTTAGTACTGACACTGCCTCCAGCAAAACTAGTTGGGGATAACACCCAGGCTTTCGATTTGCCATCCGGGGTTCGTAATACACTTTCAGCTATTCTGATTGTGCATCCAGTCGCGGCACTTATCACTCTCATCATGACTATCATGGCGGCTGTGTCTCACTTGCACGCCCCATCGCACTCCACAAGATACCTGCTCATCATCTTCATCTTCCTTTTTATTGACTTTCTGATTTGCCTGTTGGCATTTTTGATCGATGTGCTTCTATTTGTACCGCACCTAGCATGGGGCTCATATCTCGTCCTGGCTGCAACCATTCTGGTGGCCATGAGTGGATTGGTAACCTGTGCGATGCGTCGCACTCTGGTCAGCAGGAAAGACCGACAGCGACGCATCGCTGACAATGCCGAAATGAGCGGCGAAAACTACTACAACAGAAACGCCAACGACAAAACAACAGCCGAAGCCGAGGTTTCTAGACAGCCGACTCTACCCCCAATGAGTGGCGGTAATGGCGTCCATGATAATCTCCCCTCCTTCACAACTTTTGAACAGAAGAACAGAAGTGATCAAACCAGTGAAGAAAACATCCCTCTCACCCGCCGCACTACATCAAACCGATCCCCAGTCCCCCCTAATGAGGCAGCCAGCGTCGGTGAGGTTGCTGCTTTCAACAGAAGCCCACAGAGGCAAGGTTCTCGTGATCAGTTTGGGAACCCAGTCGACAATATGTCAGACCCGTACGCGTCTCGAAGAGGACCTTCACCCAGCATGAGCGCCCGCGGAAGAGGCGGAGGAGGATACCGTGGTGGAAGAGGGGGGTATGGTCGCGGAGGGTATGATAACTACGGAGCCTCAATGCGAGGACGTGGAGGCTATGGACCATCTGGAAGGGCTGGCTATGGATCAAGAGGAGGCCGAGGAGGATATGGTCCACCGCCTCGAGGCGCCTATGGCGCCGGCGGGACGAGGGGCGCAAACCCAGGATACAACAATGGGCCCTACGATCGGAGACCATCGCCTGGCCAAATCTATGCTCAAGACAACCAACCATCAGAACCATCCAACGGATATAGTTCGACGAACCCTTCAATGCCCAGCGTGAACACCTATACAGCCTACAGTCCGGAGTCCACCCTGCCGCGAGCCGAGTCTCCGCCGCCTTTGCCAGGGACCGAGCCTGCTACTGTAGGTGGCCGAGCAGTGGAGATGGATGCCTCACCAGCGGTTCAACGTCACGAAGCAGGAGATTACGGACAACTAAGGGACAGCGACGTGGATGTGGCGGGCATGATCGGTCTGCAACAGGGTCAACCCCCGCAGCGACATGATACTCTCATGAGCGAGGGAAGCAAGTACAGCACTGACGAGTACGGCATCCAATTTTCTGGTCCACGATAGGTTGCTGACTTCTTTAACAGACAATATATTCCGCCTCGCGCAGCGTGGAATCAAGCTGATGGCCGAAACTCACCTAGAGTCCCGTCTCCACTGGTGATGGGTCGCCCAACAGCTGAGCTTCCAGGAAGAAACACGCCTCCTGTCGCCCAGCAGGCCGCGGCCACTGGAAACAGTAGCTATTACGAGGATGTCGACCCTCGCTTTGCTTCTCCAACACCCCCCGCAAACAACAACCTTCAACCGCCCCCCATTGAGCCTATATATGAGGATATTCATGCCAATAACGCGGGAGCTCGAAGTCCTGCCGAATCTGAACATTCGACCTTCACCTCTATCTCTCAACGTGGCGTTAATCCCCGTTGGAACCCTAACCCTCCTCCACCGCTGCCATATCAACAAGGGCCTCCTCCTCGACGACCGGCTCACCATCAGCAGCAACAACGTCAAGATATGCTTCTAGACACCCCTGACTTTCAACTGCCTAGTTCACGCAACGGGCGAGGTCCCGGTATGGTACCGGGAAGCGCATACCCACCAGGCGGCTTCTAGTGAACCTGCCGAGTTAGCTTCTGTACTGGCTTCATATTCGACTAGACCATCTCTTTATAATGTCCGATGGTGTTGCTGGTGCTTCTATGTTTAAGTCTCTTACGCTACGGTGGTTATCATCCCGGGAGACACGACCGTCCTTTAGACTAATATAGGGTCTTGTTTTGTTGGTTAGTTATATTTGCTGCGTTTGATTTGCAGCTCTGCGGTTTACTGTTTACTGCATTCCCCAAAACGTACATTTCAGTCTTCAACTCCGATCTTTGGAGGTTACATACAACTTTGTCTCATATGTTCTGATCCATTTCTTCTACTCGCCCTGGTTCTGGTTTTTGGCTTTCCATGTAGCGCGGGACGCTGTGATGCCTTCTTGGCTGGAAATCACATTACAGGTCACGTCTCGAGGCGTCAATAGGAATTTGCATTGTTTTGAAGAGGAAGGAGGTGGGTGCTGCAATCGGGAGGCTGCTCTGACGGAAAGGAAATGCGAACATGAAACCGAGCTTCTCTGCAGGCAAAGAGTGCCGCCGAAGGTGGAATGACTAAGATGAATGCTGCGAGGGGCCTAGTATCTGATGTTGCGTCTGCCCTTGCAAGTAGATATTTTGTTTGTGTAGAGCGGAAGAACAATGAATTACCTATCAAACGAACGTCAGCCCTCTTTGTGTACCGGATCCTGTGACTGCAGGACCTCGCTATTGTTCATCAACGTCAGCATGTGGCTGGAGAAAGTTTTTGATCATTAAAAGTGCCAAACTTGAGTGAGTATTTATTTATACTTGACCTACCCAAGGCAACACAGCTCAACTGTAGTTATTGTGATCATAACTATGACTTAAGGCACCCGTAAAAGTTACTTTACTCGATGATGGTGTCGATCGATGTATTTATAATAATTAAGTCACTTCGATATATGTGCACTTTGCATGCGTTCAACTTAGGATCATGCCCCTTTCCACCTGCATGGCAAGGCAGTGAGTGAGTGATCAACTAGTATTGCTGCAAGCGCCTGCAGTTGCTGGCCAGCTTATGGGTCGTACTCATAACAACCATCTATTTAATGAAAGTACATATGTAGTGCGTCTTCATTGCTAAGAGAATAAATCCTTGAGCAGCGGCACCCTCTGCATTTGAACTCGTCACCTAGACTCTTTATCTTCTATTCAGAGGCACATGAGTAGATGAATTCTGTATTTACCAAAAGAGAGTTGGATCTCCAAAATCACTTGAGATTGAATAAATCTCTTGCATCATGGAGTTGGTTTGTCAACACTGATAAGCACTGTCGGTACCAGCGAAATAAGAAAGCAGTGAGTGCGCGTTTGCATTCAGTTTCTCATGAGCATCAAGGCACCTATATTCTCTTCTTCCCTCTTTTACATTTCGGCGCCTCTGAATCTGCTCGGGGGCTTTCATCATCTCTTCACCAGCCCTCTCCATCTACAGAAGGAGGCATGCGATCTACAGCTTAACTTCTTCATATCTTAAATTTGGATCATATTACTTTGGACTCAGTGAGTACTCTTTTCCCTTCATCTGTCTCTGCGGTCCCCTGTTTCTCGAGGTTTGGTTCCTTCTTGCTCTGCGTGTGCCGAGGTGCGGGCCATGCAAGGAAGGCGCGCGCCTGCCTCAAGAACTTTATCCGTTCCTTCCACTATTGCACCTTCACCCTCACCTTACGCACTTCTTCACAAACCCTTCAATCTCTTTCTCCCCTATCCTCCTTTCCTTTCTGTCACAACCACCCTTCTTCTCTCATCGCAAGCCAAGTTCATTGTTTCCAAACAACGACAAAGGCCTGAGAGCCCACTCATTCTTTGCCCCGTCTTTCATTGCGTCGCATACCATCATCACTTGTACATCGCCTTATCCCTTTCTCTATCTTGTGCTGCAACGTCATCTCTTTGTTTTCAAGACACCGAAAGGAGGCCCCATATAGCCACCTCCTCAGACGATCTAGCAACCGAATCTAACAGGCACCTTCCCCTAGATTTCGTGGCATTTCAGTCGCCCTTACCATCTCCGACAGCCATGATATGCCAATCTGATTCAATCATGGAAGACATTTCCTCTCCTGGAAGCATCACTTCGTCTACCCCGACGGCACCCACTTCGGCTTCAAAAGTCACTTACACCACTGCTGGCACTCTGTATAACCCCAGCACTTCTCAACCACTGCAGCCACCTGCTAGACGAGGTCGATCTCTCAAGTGGCCAGCCGGAATCCACACTGCTGGACTTTCGTTGCTTCCCAAATCTGTCCTTGCAACCCTCCCCCTGAAGGCTAGCAGTCAGTCTCCGTCTCTCCAGCAGTACAGTCCTGTACAGACGCAGTACGACGAAGCCCCAAGCCCCTTGAACGATACAGACCACGGCTGCGTCAACATGTCTGCTCAGGTCCCCCGTCTTGGATCTTCAGCGACTCCATCGCCACTTACATCTCTCTTCTCCGAGGCTGAACAAGACACTTTTACCGACGTCGACCCAAGCGAGGAAAGCGACGATGACTGCGAACTTGGTATGGACCCGTTGTTGAACATGACCGTCAAGTCTCTTCACAACCTGGCTTCTTACCCAAACCCGAATCAGAAGCGAGCTCAGAAGGCCCTTCTTCGAGGACTCAAGCCGGCTCTGGGCTTAAAGACAGCAGCTCGTAGCGATGAGCCCTCCACTCCGCTCAGCCGTTCTGTTGGTTTTCTTGGTCCGCCTAGAAACAATGCTGGATCACCAAACATCTTGCGCTCGACCCAGACGGAGATTGTTCTCAGCAGTCGATCTAACGACGACGCATTTCGGAATCCTCGAGGCAACAGATCGCCTGGCCTACCCGGGACCTTCAAGAGTTTCGATCGCGCTGTTGGTGGCAACTCTGCCCGTACTACTGGCACATCTGGATCCGGTGCACCCTTACCTTTGACTGCTGGCCCTCCCGGTCAACGTCAGTATCGCCCATCCACCTTCGAATCCACCTTTAAGGCACTCCAGACAAATGTGCCGGGCCAGGAAGTCAACCATGAGGAAGATGATGACGACGTTCTTGTGATTACTCGCCAGACACTCCGACAAGCGGGTATTGATAGCACGGGTTCGGTGCTGAACTCAACGTCGTTTGAAGTCACGCCTACCTTGGCATACGACGCTCCCCTAACTGAACCTGCAATGGCTAAAGGAGCTGCTTTGGACTTGCGTGCCAACACTGCACGGGCTGGTGCATTCACCACCTGCCTAGCCCAGGGCTCTCAGTATCCAACAAATATGGCATCATCCCCTTGGGACTGGCCGCCTGCCTCGACATCCAGTTGCCGGGCAACTTCTCAGGAGCACAGCCAGCCTCGATATATATCAGGGCCTCGTCTATGGACGGCAAAAGATCTCGAGGTCCACAACAACAAGACCAACCGCGCCTGGTATTTCGGAGCTGACTTTCTCAAGGCTGCACCAAGTGAAATTGCTTTGCAAGTTCAGCCTCCCAAGGGCAAAGGGGAGTTCGGCGCGATCGGTGATGGACGTCCAACGAAGAAGGGTGAACAGTACCGTCCAATGGAGATCAGTGATGCCAATCGCATGTCAGTGTCAGAGCATGCTGGCCCACTACTCAATATAGCATGTGTGAACGTGCAGCAATTTGTTGAGGGAGAATGGCAGAAGAGCGGTGGACGTGGAGTTCCAGCAGTTCAGGCTGCCAAGTAGCGAACTGCCGGTTGGAAACGAAACAGTTGGCGACGAGTATGAACTATTCCACATGTAATATATGATACATGGAAGCATGGAATAGATTCTGGGAAAGAGTACGTGGATGGGGACCTTGCATTTTCGATGTAGGGGACAAGGTTGGATGGGTTTTGGAATGGGCTCTGGCACACAGGTATCCCCGATATCAGCGGCGATGTGATATGCTTTCAGACGCACGAAGGTTAAACAGCTATATTTCGGTCGATTCGCACACTGACAGTCTATCAAGGATGGTTAACTAGGTAGCCGTTAGCCGACATCTGAATGGAACAAGATGAATCATTATATGTTGTTGATCGTTGTGAAGTCTTGACAAGCCGTCGCTTGTAGACAGTGCATGGCACCGGGAAAGTGACGACTTCTTATACGTAGGATACAGATTTGGTATAATATGATAAGAGGGGACCCTAAGATGGGGGATAATCTCATTACTCTGCCTGTTGTAGATGAGTCGAGGATATCGCTAGCATCTGACGATATTTTTAGTTGGTGTGCTTCATTGTCCACTCTGAACTGGAAAAATTGTAACAAGGCAGGTACTGTGGTAGATAGACATGTCTGAGAAGCATGCAAATCTCATCAGTGCTGTCAATCCATCATGGGACCGACATACTTGCGCGCATGGGCTTGGATGGCACATGTCATAGAAAAGAGGAGTGATCAGCGACCGTTTCTACCTTGTCCCATGTATAACTAACGTTAGCTCATGATGCGAAAAGGGGATGACGAGAACAAGAGTGAAAAGTGTGGGTGGGTCCCATGACGTTTGGCCAGGGGCCTTCCCATTTTCTTGGGGATCTTATCTTTAATTTCCCATCAAAAGCCCCATGAAGCATGAAGAGAAAACCTGCCAAAAGTTGTAGTTGTGTGTGCGCCTTCTTATGTTACATTGGGTTAAAAAGAAAACCAACCGGCCCGGGTTAAGCTAGGTATAACTGAGACTGTACAAAGTACAGCGCGACCGCACTCATTCCTCCACATCAGGTCCCTCATCCCCTCCTCCTGCCAGCGCGTTGTTCCTTTCGATCCACTTTTCGACCTGTTGGCATCTTTTCCTCATTATTCTTGCTTCTGCCAACTTTTGAGTTTCTTCATTTCCTCAACCTCACTTTATTAGCGGTCATCTTTGGTAACCACACTCGTCCGCCGTGCACTGATAACCAGCCTGTGCATCTTCTACAACCTCCTTTCGACGAGGGATTGAGTTAGGACGCGCTGCTGCACGATCAAGCAAGCGAGGGGATACAAGCGCAGAGCGAGCGGGAACCGGACGAGAAACCTAGACTTTACCCACTCCAACGAAAAAAGGACACGATAGCGATCGATCGATTTGCCGACCGACCAAAATCAAAAACACACAACGAACAAACACAATCGCTCGGAAAATCGACTGAACGAACGAGTGAAGCTATCACGATGGTTTACGTACGGCAAAAGGAGCTCCCGGCGCTCCGTGAGTACAAGTACTCTGGAGTCGACCATTCGCTGCTCTCCAAATATGTTCTCAAGCCCTTTTACACGAACTTCGTTATCAAATGCTTTCCTATGAGCATGGCTCCTAATCTAATCACTCTGACGGGCTTTTCTTTCGTTGTCGCAAACTTCCTGGCCCTGCTGTGGTATACTCCCACTCTCGACCAGGACTGCCCTTCGTGGGTGTATTACTCTTGGGCCCTAG
Source organism: Fusarium sp. MBC 119 (assembly GCA_030411635.1). NCBI lineage: Eukaryota > Fungi > Ascomycota > Sordariomycetes > Hypocreales > Nectriaceae > Fusarium > Fusarium sp. MBC 119. The sequence goes on along the minus strand of JAPERM010000010.1, from coordinate 348,061 downwards.
GGCTGTTCCTGTATCAGACGTTTGATGCTGTGGACGGAACTCAAGCGTAAGTTGATTGCGACAAGTCTCATTGTACGACTAGGTTATACTAACTTGAGTAAAAGACGACGAACCCGGCAATCCGGCCCTCTCGGTGAACTCTTCGATCATGGAGTGGATGCTTGCAATACCTCGCTCGAAGTCCTCCTTTTTGCCGCTTCTCAGAACATGGGACAAAGCTGGCAGACCGTGGCCGTTCTGTTTGCATGTAAGTCGACATTGCCGACCTCGCCTCGATTCCTGATACTGACTTCTCAGCTCTCCTCACCTTCTACGTCCAGACTTGGGAGACTTACCACACCAAGACTCTTACTCTTGGTATCGTTAACGGACCCGTTGAGGGTGTTCTCGCAATCGTCATGGTTTTTATTTTTACTGGCTATGTGGGCGGCGCCCATTTCTGGCAGCAGAGCATGTTCCATACCATCGGCGTACCTTCAACCATTGGTATTCCCTCCTTTATTTACAACCTGACATTTACCGAGTGGTATCTTGTGCAGGGCGGAATCGTTCTTGTGTTCAACACTGTCGAGTCCTCTCTTAACGTCATCCGCGCTCGCCGTGCCCGTGGCGACCGTTCTCGCGGCGCTCTCCTTGGTCTTGTGCCGTTCTTCAGCATCTGGTCTATGATCATTGCCTACCTCTATCTCCAGCCCAGGATCCGCGAGTGTCATCTCATCCCGTTTGCTCTCTTTGCTGGCCTTGTCAACGCCTACAGTGTTGGTCAGATGATCACAGCCCACCTTGTCCACTTGCGTTTCCCTTACTGGAACGTCTTGGGCCTGCCTCTTGCGTTCGGCGTCATCGATTCTCTAGGTCCCATCTTCCAAAAATATCTTGGCTTTGGCTGGCCTAGCGCTCTTGGTGATAGCGTCTACCAAGTCGCCTTCATGTTCATGATGCTCGGGACTGCTGTCGGTGTTTACGGAAGTTTCGTCGTTGATGTTATTGTCACCATCTGCGATTATCTTGACATATGGTGCCTAACCATCAAGTACCCCTACGTCGAGAACGAAGGGCTCCAGACCAATGGAACGAAAAAGGACTAAAAGCTTGGTAAAAACCAAGGCCTGGTCAATCAACGATAGCGTTGCAGACCGACTTCTCGTATGAGATGGCCCAACACCAACACAGACGGCTTTGTTCGAAGGGCTAGAAACCCGAACCGGTAGTTCCGGATTGAACGGAGTAATGGAAATATGATTTATCTAAGAGGGCATGGACAGAAAGAATAGAAAGAGCTACGGTATCTAAAAGAAGGTTAAAACAGGGCTATGGCGATCCTTACATAAATTGAGGCCTGAGAACTTTTTTTTTCCCGGGCCGGGTCAACGAGGAGACTTTGTATGATTGAATTGCATGATGAGGGGGATTTGGTTATTTCTCTGGAGTTTTGTGGCGTACCCTAGTGTTACGTTTCTGGGGCTCACGAGTGCTATTATATCTTGGTTTAAACTGCTGTTGTGTATTATATGCGATCCCTCGGTACTAGATTTTCAGTTTTGTATACTTGTAAATCCAAATGTTTGCATTCACAATCGTGGTATGAAACAAGTAGTCATAACGCCCAGGTAACCCCCCCACGATTTCCACAGATGTAGTTCACTGAGATGAACGTAGTCACATCAGAAGCTAAATCCTGCACCAGTCTCATCATCCAGTTCACTAAATACTTCTTACAGCTCTCTGCAGCTGAGTCGTGCCTGTTGGATACAGACATTGGCAGCATGTCTTCAACAAAATGCCCAATATTTTCTCACTGGTGAAGCAAGAACCATAAATACAAAACGCCACGCCATAAAGCCCCGACGGGCGGGGTATCATACTCGATCCACTGACTTTCTTCGTGTGATATACGTCAATCATAATAAGACCATATGTGTCTCTCTCTGCCTAGTTGCTCCTTTTGCGCCTTTTTCTTGGTTCAGAGAAGGTCATCGGTGCCGCTGGCGACACTTTGTTCAATAGCACTAGTAATTGAACGTTCTGAGAAAACGGGACCTTGGCCATCGCATCGAGCACAGTTCTTGAGGCGCTCGCTCACATCGGCTATATCGACCAGACCTTTCTTAAACAGTTCATGAGAAATGATAAAGTCCCACGTAGCACCAGCAGCGAGAAGACGCTCGCCATCATCTGAAGTAACAATCCGGTGGGAAGGAGACTTATTCGCGTGGTTCTGTAGGACGTTGGAGTAGAAGTCGGTGGGTTTGAAGCGTAGGGGCCCGGTTGCAGGCTCTGGTGAAATGGAGCCATGGCTCATGTGCGACGTGGCACGCAATATCTCGTTCTCGGTGGACATTTTCTGAAGGTCTCGCTTGAGGCGTTCGTTCTCAAGAGATGATTGTTGCTGCGCAGCCTCGAGACCTGCGAGTTTCGCCTCCAGGTCCTTGACATGCTTTTCTTTCCTCTCACGGAAGGCACGTTGTCTAGTAAAACCATATGTTAGCTGGAAAAATGACCGATGCCGAGTTGTTGTTGGCAACCACAGTTCGAGCGAATAGCCTGACTCCCCGACGACATCTCATGCTAGATGATTGTGCCGCAGAGTACCAGCATGCAGACAAGAGACAAGGGTAGACATACGCAGCGCGGTTCTGTGCTTTTCTTCGAGACTGAGCGGGAGTCAAGTTCTCGTCCTCCTCGCTGCCCCCACGAGCGATAGATTGTTCGTCAGGGGACTCGTTCCTGAATGCGCTTCCTTGCTGAGGGTGAACTTGCTGGGCTTGAGAAGCAAAGACATTTTGTCCGGGGGGAGTTGGAGGCCCAGGAAAACCAGAGGTTGGCTGGTGAGGGTTGGCATTAAAGCCTTGCGCGGCGTAATCGAAAGATTGGAACTGGTCGCCTTGAGTAGTAGGCAAAGGGTCGTAAGTTTCCTATGTGGGTGACAAAAGACGTCAGCTTAAGAGTGCCAAGGATTCGAGATAAACGAGCTGCAGGTACGACGTTGAAGATACCGGTAGCATGTTGTACTTGTGAGGCTCAAGGTTGATAGAGTAATGCTCAGGTAAGGGAACGCTAAGGCAGGGCTGCACCGGGGAGTGGGGGGAGATGGCGGAGAAGGGCAGTTACTGACAGGCGGGGATGCATTGAAGTCATCGGATCCGGCGGAATGCGAGTGTGACGGTGTAAGAGGAGGAATCGGCATGAACTGGTGATAGGGCTGAGGGTTGGCGAAGCTGTATTGTCCGCTGAAATCCATCGTGAACACTCAGACGCTTTCGCGGATGGATAAGTGGAGTTGAGTTGAGTTGAGTCGAGTTGAGTCGAGTAGACTGATGGGAGTGACTGTGGCCACACAAAACCAACAAGAAAGACAAAAAGCCAGGGATGATTGAGCAAGAGTGAGAGTGAGAGTGAGCAAGTGAGAATCACCGCTCAACGTCGCCCAAGAATCAAACAAGCTCCTTGTGTTTGAAAGTTGTAGAAGTTGAGGTTGGATGGGGATTGGCTCTAGGTAGGTAGGTGAATTAACTACGAGGCGGGAGGCGGGAGGGGAGACGCAGGTGAGGAAGGAGAGACGGAGGGGAATGGAGGGCAGGTGTAGGCGGCGCGATTGATCAAGGTAAGAGGGACGGGGCGTGAGAGGACAGGACAGGACAGCTGGAGAGCACGGAGCACAGCAGGTACTGAAGAGATGCCTTAATGAAGCATAACGTGGAATTTGTTTCACGAACGGGGGGACGGCAAAGGTTGGGCCTGGGCCTTTTTAAGGAATGGCTGTAAGTTTGGGATTTAGACCAAGCTAGACGGTATACGGTAAGGGTTGGGTGCTAATATATACCTTACTACTATCACGGCACTTACCTTTGACGTGCATATTGCCGTTACCTTCTAGTTATGCCCAGCTACTTAGGGTCGGATATCAACATCTTGAGCTTCCTAACTCTAGGAGGGCATCAATTCTCTAATTGAGAACTGATTAGGACGATGAAAAGCGTCCGAGCGATTTTCCAACATGACCGAAAAGGTTCCATGCCGCGTTCGAAGCTAAAGCACCTGCTTAGGAGGAGTTTGGATGGGGGAGCTGCAGCAAGGCGGCCGACGTTATTGGACACCTTATTCGTCGTCTATATCTTGTCGTTTACCCGCCATCTCAGCACAGTTCAGTAATTTACATGTGGTCCAATGGCGGTGCATCCGTGCAAGGTAGTTCATGATTAGCCTGCTAGGCTAGGGAATCCTTTTCCTGCATGCAGGACTATCTTGGACCGCGACGTTGACGCAGGAGCGGAAATGATATGCCAACCGAGGTGTCGCAGTCTTGCCTTGTCTTCCCCTTGACTCAGCTGCCTATACCAGTAAGCCTTCATGCTCGCGTATTATCACGTTACACTTGACGATCGGTTTGAGTGTACCAAAGAATTCGTTGGTTCGAGGTTGAGCTATTAGTCTGAGGATGCCAGAGTCAACCTCGAGAACTTAGAATGGCCAGCAGCTAACAATACATACAGCCCGATATGACCAAAGTTAGTTTCAACGGCTTCTCTAATGTACCTTCTGACCGTCTGCGTTGTCTGATGTCAATCCAACATCCACTATCGTTTCTAGTTATCCCTCTTCCCTCCTTTACCTTACTACGTAGGCTGAGGCTGGGGCAATGTGGGCTGTCTTCATTGACTAGGTAGACAAGGCTCTGCCAGATCCCTTATTAGTCACTTGAGGGTTACGATGAAGATGGGTTTCACACGTCCCTGAATGATATAGGCCGGTAATATCTATACTGCTGACTACTTGACCCAACTGCTGTTGTGTCAGAGCTGCTGCGTTACATCGCTGAAACCATCCGGAAAAATAGAGCGTCAACGTCAACCGTCTGGATAACTAACACCAACGACACATCCTGTTACATACACGAGGGCCTTCATTCACAGCCTTACAAGGCCAATTACTGCATTTTGTTCGGCCCTATTTTGAAAGCCCAACCCCACTCTACCTGCGCTGCAGTCTAACGAGTTCAGCCTGGTCAAGCTCACCGGATACAGCAGATAGCAACCTCAAGCGCAGCTCATCTGCATCCAACTTATGCTAAAGCGGCCGCCCACCCGCTTTGCCCGCCCGCTCAAACAACAAGCTCTCAAAAAGGACCCCCAATGACCCCTAATGCAAAGCCCCCCCATAGCTAGTCCACGCGTCTCTCGACTGAGGCCCCTTGGTGCATTGGCTTGCCCTGCCCTTGGCGCTTCCTTTAGGGCTAAATTTTGTATGGGAGACATTTTCTCAAATCCAACCATGCTTAAAATATAGAAATGAGTAAGCTGGAAAGAATTGACAAGGCAAGGTCTGTGTACCGAATGGTCGGTTTGTTGTAGTTGCCTTAGTAGGGCCCAGAAGAATCAAGAACCTCAAGATATACGTCAACGATATGTAAGTAGTCAGCAACTAACTTAGCATAAGGTTACTATACTGGATCGTTGACTTATCATCGCTAACACATATGGATGTATGTGTAACCAACCAATAAGAGTCAGAAGTAGCCGAGCGCGTCCGCCGCTGAACCCGACTCTGAGGTGGCCTCGGCATGGAGTTTCGAGAGATGCAAGACCCTTTGTACATACATATGCAGTCGAAAGCCTGGATACTCAACTCTAGTAGAAAATATCATCCAGGGACTATTCTCATGCAAGTCGCCAAAGCAAGATACAACCGACAGTATCCCACTCGGATTACAAGGATACACCACGTTCAAAATGGAATAACCAAGCGCGCTCACACCCGCCTGTGGGAAGAATTGTACATACCTCACTCATCACGAGCTGTGGGGTGCAACCCGCTCATCTCCCGCCTCAACCAACTCTCTTGCAACCCCTGTCAACACCATACTTACATACAATGATACAACGTACACGTATCAATAGTCGGGTACCTTAGCCACCAAGCCGCAATGATGTGAGGCTCAATGCCATTACTCCAATTGTAGTATGTATGTAATCATCATACACATGTACGTTGGAAATGTCCCACAAAAGTTAATGTAGGTAAGATGGGCCATTCTCTATGTATTCCCAGTTCAATTGGCTCTTATTCTTCATATCTTCATCTCTAACTTCCTTTTACAAGATTCTATCTAGGCCTAATCCCTCCAGCTCCAAATCATCCACTAGACATCTGGTACCCCCTAATTCTCTCAAGGCAGCAGCCTCTTAGGTGTACGAGGGTAATAGCTTGCCAGATGCACACTTGGTAGGTTAAGATACCAGGCAACCACACGGTCCAAGCCGATGCCACCACCACCATGCGGGGGGACTCCAGCGCTGCGGAAGATGTCGACGTATTCTTTGATGCCTTGGCTGTTTGGGTCGACGCCCTTTGTGCGGATTCGCGCCTCCAACGTCTCCGGAACGTGGATACGCTGACCACCAGAGAGAATCTCCTGGCCTCGCATGAAAAAGTCGAAGGCGTTGGTCACCTTGGGGTTCTCGGGGTCCTCCAGAGCGTAGAAAGGTCGAGCGCTCTCAGGGAATTTATCGAGTACATAAAAGTCGGTCTTGTACTTTTCCTTGATAAGCGCGCCAAGCGCCTTCTCTTGTGGTGTTGACATATCCTCATCGTCAGACACGTTGCGAAACTCCTCAGGACCCTCAGCTCGAAGGAGGGCCTGGCCCTCAGCGAACGTAAGGCGAACTTCCTTGCCTGGCTGAGGTAGTAGGAAGTCTTCAGAGGGGTAGACTGTTCGAACGAGGGCAATCTGTTCGGCGCATCGCCCTTGAAGACCTCGAAAAATGTAAAGGAGAACACCCTCGAGCATGTCACGGACCTCATGGTAGTGATCCTCAATCTCCATCTCCAGATCGAGACCAGTGAACTATTAATGCAGGTTAGCATTTCTGTCATTAAATACAGGTTAATACAGGAGGAAAAGAGTAAGGCTGTTTACCTCTGTCATGTGTCTGGGAGTGTTTGAGTTCTCTGCTCGGAACACAGGTCCAATGCACAGAACACGCTTTCGACCACCAGCAATCTCATATTGCTTGTAAAACTGAGGCGATTGGGCTAAGTAAGCCTGCTTATCGAAGTAGGGCATGCCAAATACGTTGGATCCTCCCTCAGAGGCGGCTCCAATGAGACAAGGTGCCTCGAACTGAACAAAGTCGCGCGCCTCAAGGTACTCAGCAAATAACTTGCGCACAGCCAGTCGCACATCAGCAATGGCTTGCTGGACAGGAGCTCGCTTGTGCATGACGGGGTTGTTCAGATGGGTAATCATGCTGGCACCAGGAACATTCTCGACGCTCAGGTTCTCGATGCCCTCCTTGACCTCCTCAACAGGACCACCGGCATCTTCATCATCAAAGTTGGTGACGGGCCGGTTAGCAACAGCAAGACCCATGCCAAGGACCTGAGGACCAGGGCTGATGACATAGCACTTGGTAATGTGCAGCTCATAGTTGGAAACCTTCACGCTCTTGACTGGCTCAAGGGGCTTTTCAACCTTGGCTTCGACGAGAACATAACCTTCCAGGTTCAGACCACCGATCCACTTTACCATCTGTTTGGAGACGGGTGTGCCTTCAGGGCTGGCTGCAACGACACCCTGAATAGCCCAGTCGCGCTCTTCACGAAGCTCGACAAAGGCCATCTTGGCACCTTGCATACGGGCGTTCTGAATCCATGCACGGAGCTTGATGGTCTTGCCTAGATGCTCATCGCTAAGGCTTCTGAGCTTGACTCGCTCGGCGTCGATCTTGGTAAGGTGGGTAGAGTCTCCGTAGTTGTCTTTGGCAAGATCCTCGGTGTTTCCAGCAGCGGCCTTGGCAGAAGCCTGCCTGGCCTCATGCTCAGCAGCTCGGCGGGCCTTCTCGGCCTCCTTCTTGGCTTTGGCTTCAGCCTTCTTCAATGCCTTCTTAGAAGGGCCAGCCTCACCACCCTCACCAGCCTCGCCGCCAGCAGCGGGAGCCTTCTCAGCAGGGGGAGGAGCGACGGGTTGTTCGGTAGGGGCGTCAGCCATGGTGAAGGTCTTGGTTCAAATGGATGGGTATATCGCGGGGGTGGGGTTCGTTTTCGTGCACCAGGGCTTGCGACGATCGATGAGGGAGGTTGATATATAAATACGTGCGAAGAGATGTAATTCGAATTGGCCAGAGCTCAGCGACGGGAAGAATAAAGCCGGATGAAAATCAGGTGACGAAAGCGACAGTGACTGTGTCGGTGACCAGGTCGGAGAAGGTGAGGTGACGCATAAAAATATGTGAAGTGGTGGTTGCCCAAAAGGATCCAGGCAACGCAACGGCGGGGTTCTTGCCCCGCCAAACCAGACGATTCATCTTCAACCACGGCGTCATGGTGGGGTTATCAAAAAGGTACAAACCTCGCCCTGACACGAGACATACCTACCTTACTAACCTACCCAAGTATCTTGTATTGAACCGGAGAAAAGAGGAACAAGTCGCAAGTCTTCTGCCAAGTACTTAGGCCAGACTTGAATTACAATCAAGCCTCCTCCTGACATTGTTTCGAGTATTCGAATTAGCAATTCATATTAAGTTTACTATACAGCTTCTCAAATGCTCCGTCCTTTGGTATAACATGACTACCCCGTAGGTATCTCATGCAATGTTACGATCCTGGAGAAATATATCCGTCAAGGAAAAGAATCTCTGTCAGCTCGCAACCCTCCATCGCCTCGCTTGTCTTGCTCCTAAACGCCGGTATCAAAAGAACCCTGGATGATATGATATGCAGCCTATACAGAGAATGTTACCACCCCTATGAACCCCACTTCGACCATCCCCATGGTTCCAGCTCCGTTTGGCCACCCGCCTCCGCGATTTGAGTATCAAACTATAAACCATTTTCTCTCCGGTGCATTAATGTAACGGGGCCTGCCGCCCCAAGGACGCTAGCCTTGGTACAGAGATTCAGACTTCTCGCAGGTGAATAGGTTGATGTGTTGATCACCTCGAGCGGCACACCCCAAAATTGGTCGATGAGGGTGAAATGCAGTTGCCGAGATAGGTGAGCTGCGGCTCTGCTGTAGGAAGCTTGAGTAGGGCTCGACGTTCGAGAGCTCATGGCCGTCGAGATTAAAGACCTTGACCGCATGGGCCGATGTCCCCCTGCCAATAGAGTTAGTCGACCACCCTTGTAATCCGTCATCCTAGTAATCGATTGATACTTACACAGCAAAGACCGGCAGGTGTTCATGCGTACTGGCGGTCCGAAGTGTGTCTCGTGTTGTCTGGAACGAATGCAACGGTTTATCCATGCGAATATCCCAGATTTTGACCTTGCCGTTCCTACTTGCGCTCAGAAGCTCTCGTTGTCCGCCACGCTGCATATGGACGCTCTTGATCCATTGCCGATCTGACTCATCCTTCCACTTGCGTACCATAGATTCTTGAGGACGGTTTCTCGTATCGAAGACCCGAACAGCTCCGTCTCCGAAGCCGGCAACGAACATGTTACCTGTCATTTGATCCGAAGTCAACGATGTCACACAAGATCCCGACCGTGCTGGGATGTCCATGACACACGTCTCGTATGCCGCATACCACACTCGAATTACTCGAACATCGCCAGCGACAAGAACTCGACCCGTGACCTGCTGCCAGTCGAATACCATGCCCGAGTTGACATTGCTGGGAACCATGTGTGTCAAGGCGCGCCAGGATGATGCAAGCTCTATGGCTCTGTCCGATTCGTAGTTCCGATATACTCTGATCACACCGTCCGAGGACCCCGTAAGTAGCATTGCCTGATCGTCTTCGTTGATGAACTTCATGTCACTGATCTTAGACCCTTCAGGGTTTCCGTTACTGAAACGACTCAACCGGCCTTGTTTCTTCCAGTCCCAAACGTAAACTGTGTTGCCATCGTCCGCTACAGCGAGATGATCTTCAAACTGATGGAATGTCATTTTCGCGGGCTGGGCGCCGTTGTTGACAATACCAAGCTGATTGTTCCACTTGTGGCTTCCAGCTTGTTGCTTTAATGGCTGCGTCTCCCTGATGATGGTTTCATTTCGAGCTCTACGCCAAAGACGTTCGTTGTACTCGGTGCTTCCCGGCTCGTCTGCCTCACTTGGTTTCATCTGGGGTTCACGGAAGTACTCGATTGACCACTCCAAGAACCTGCTTTTAAGAGGGAGAGTAGGAGGCTTTGTTAAATCTCGTTCTCGGTAGGCGCCGGAATAGGGTTCGTGTGCGACGTTGTATTGTGCTAAGGATGACGATCGATCATTCTGCTCTGGCGGTACAGCAACTTGATTTGGTGTAAGCTTCATTGATGGTGATCGAGGCAAAGTCGGCGTTGGTGGTCTTGACTTATCCTCATTGTTGACCAACGATGGGAACAGCAAGCTCGCAGTTCGGCGTAGAAGCCCAGGAGAAGGCAAAGGCTGCGAGTTAGAAGTACCGACCGCGTTACTCCGCTGGCCAGCGCTGGGAGTATGCTTGTGTGCCAGTTTTGTCGCGCGTTTTTGGATCTCGGCCATGACGAGCTGTGTCGGAGCCCCAACCTTGGAGTTGAGGAGCGCGTGGTGAACAAAATCCACCACAATAGTGGCCTCTCGTTGTACTTCTGGGTGAGGATCCACGCTGAGGACCAAAGCCAACTTCCAAAGCGCCATGTAAACTGTGTTGTGAGATAGGCCATGGGCCATTGGCTTGATAGTGCCGTCCTTGTTGCGGTTGTCTGGCCTTGCGTAATGCAAACCCATCTTGTGCTCCTGGCCATCATCCTGAGGGGGGAACATAAGATATTCCTTCTCTTCCACCAGTTGTTCATAGGCCGCAACCAAGAACTTACTCTCAAAGCGTACGGCAAAATGTGAAAGGAAAACGACAAACTCCTTACGGACCATCGGGCTCCCATCATTTCCCATATCAAGTATAGTCCACGCAATCGACTCCTCAATACGGGCCACTTCCTCCGTTAAATCGGGGATACCCAGGAACGTTGTCATTGCGTGGACCATAGCTGCTCGCACCTCACAACAAGGATCCCTTGTGAGATAAGCCAGCTTGACATACGCGTTCTCTCTGATGCCACGCCACTTTGCCTCTGGGAGGTCCTGCCAAAGTTGACTTATACAAAGACATGCCCATTGTCGCAAGAGGGGATTTTCCTCATTTTGAAGATGAGTTAAGCAATAAGACATAATATCAGTCTGGTTGCAGACCATTTGACCATTCTTATAGTCTTTGCAAAGCATAGCCAGAATGAAGGCACACATGGCCTTATGCTCATCGCTGTCAACAACAGGCAATCCTTCGGAAGGCTTGAGAATCGAGGCAAAGTAGCTGTAGCCACTATCTTTGATGAGGTCTTGTTGGCAGGAAAGGTCCACTGCAATGAGACGTGCCCAGATGAAGACCATGACGGGCTTTAGCTCGGCTGCAGCAGATTGCAGCAGCTTGAGAACATATGGGAAGATGCCTATACTGAGAGCGAGCTGAACAGACCATGGACCCAGGTCAAGGAACCGCCCAAGTAGGATAAGAGCACGGACTCGATGCTGCTGGCTGAGCAGAACTTGCAGCACAACGGGTAATTGATCGGGCGATTTCTGAGCCATTGCGTCGCCTCTGGTCAGGTAAACGTCGAAAGCAGTAAGCTGTTCTGTAAAGAATGTTGAATTTTGATATTCGTAGTCGATTCCCTCGCCTTCCTTCTTCTCCAGCATTGGCAGCTGAGCCAATGCCATATCAACAGCTAGATCCCAAGTTTCCCACAACGGATGCTGATGAGTGTCGGGGAGCTTCGGGTAGGATTGAGGATGACAGCCGTAGACAGTCATGACACGCTGAGCAAGAAGAAAATTGCGGAATAGAGCTGCCACCATGAGGTCTTGCCTGAAAAACTTGCGGAAAAGATCGCGGGGCAGGGTTGTCCATGCAATGCTGTCTGTGATGGCAGTAAAAATCCAATTAAGTTCACCCAGAGGTGTCCGGCGTTCCTGGAGTCGGCCAGGCAGCTTCTTGGCTCGTTCCGGGCTGATATTGGTTTTAAGGGGGTTTTGCAGGACGAAGAACCACAGTGCCATCTCAATAGGGGTTGTGAGACAGGCAGTGAAGAGATCGGCAGGCAAAAGAGGGTTTGTCGGAAGGTTCTCCTTGACGGCGCAGGCGGCTAGGTGAATGTATGGCCGGAAGTTGGTCTTTGTGTAGTTCGGATCGCGCTCCGCGGCCTCCTCCTCTTCCTCCTCATGCTTCTCGACGAACCTGTGGTAGTTGTTGAGAATGTTACCGGCCTCAGAGCAGTCCCAGACGAAGATCGTGGGTGCTTGCAGCCAGTGTTGCAAGTCATACAGTGATACAGGGATGTATTGCGTGTAGTTTTTGTTGAACACCCAGATCTCGCCTGATGCGGTCGGCTTGGGAACGCCGTGGCCGTTATAATGAAGGAGAACACGCTCATCCTTGGCATTCCTGCGCAAAGAGATACAGAACTTCTTCGTCTCTTCGACAGAAGGATCCAGGTACTGTTTATATCGCGCTCTAATCGCAAGAGTTTCGTATTGTGCCTGAAGCGCCTTTCCGATATTTTCGAGAGCTTTCTGAATCGGGGGGATCGTTGGATCTGTCCAAGCCTCGAGTTTTGCTCCTGGGCTGGTCTTGAGCTGATCAGGAGGTTCGACTCCTATGTTCAAACACACTGCGAGAGCCGCCGAGACCGTTTTCAACCTATCCCTTTGTCGCCAATCTTGAAGTTCATACTGAAGTGGTTTAGGTTTGCCCGTCGTTTCATGTCGTTTATCTGTAAAGTACATATACCAATTCTAAAGCGCATGGTTAGCTGGGTAAGCCTTTGAGGTAATGTTTATACTGTAGATGCGGTGTCTTGGAAGTCTAAGCTTTCAGCGGGGTCTGTGTGGAGGAAAGGCACGAGCAGGCTCAGCATGCGTTAGGAGTGCCCAGAAGGCTCTAATAACGAAACATACGCGGGGCTTCCTATGTATTTGTTTCCACGTGCCACAGCAGATCGTAACCCAGGATCCCTTTGCCCTGCATCTGTCAAGTATGATACCGAAGCTAGGGTTTACCCGAACCGACCGACCAGCACATGAGGGTTGAATGAGAGGTATAACTCACGTTAGCTAGCTGAGATATGATATCTTCTGATTGATAGTGGTCCTCGAAGCCATGCCTAGCCCCCCATTCGGGTATGTCGTCTTCTACTGGTTCGGGTTCATCCATCGGCCGTGGCGCGTAGTCACTCTTGGACCGAAGCAGTAGTGGCTTCACAGGCCGCGTTTGCTGGTGATGTTCGATATCGTCTCTTGTCTCGAGGGTCATGCTTCCGTTGCGCCGACCGGGTGCGCTTAAAGGCCGTTGATCATCCTCGTCACTCCTGATGGCGTCGTTCGAGGTTGAGCGACCGTTCACCATAGGTCGCGCAGCCGAGGTGGCTCCATTGGTCTCGGTCGTAGGCGCAGAGGTACCGTTGAGATCGGATCGCAGCGCCATGGCGGCTGAATAGTTGGGGATTGTCGCTGTCAGCGCGGGGAGGTAGTTGTGATCGGAGAGCGCGTATTGTCGTGACGAGCGCGTGTCGGCGAGAATCTAGTGTTGGCTGAGGAGCTCGCAACAAAGCGGGTGCGGATATGGCTAGAGATGTGGAGGGAGTGACGTCTATTGTAACGACACAGCTGTCATGGCTTTCTGTGTAGCTCAAGCCGGCATGACGAACAAGTGCTCGATATACTGAGCGTGCTTGAAGTGACTCGCTGAATTGATAATCCAGTCGTGAATTACCCAAGATCAAGAGGGTCGGTTTTTGGAAGTGGACAAGAGGAGCAAAAGTGAGGCCTAGAGTTCCGGTGTCCGCAGGCGGCTGACCAGGATAAAGGCAGAAATTAGGAATTCCTCTAGCACACCAGCATGGGCCACTGTTAGCTTCCCGACTTAGAAAGTTAGATCACATATTGTGAGGTACTACTGCCTCAGGCTTTGAACTGACCATACTAATATTCTCTTGGTGAGGATATTCCTAAATTATTGGCAGACCTCATGCCTTTGCTGACATTTCAATTAAGCACTATTCGTGACCATTCGATCATATTTTCGGCATTTTAGCCCAAGTCTCTTGTTGACCAACCCATTAGGTACTGATTGCTAGGTCGTCATCCAATGTTATTCCCCGCCCCAAGCCAAGCCCCAGCATGACCAACCATCGACAGGCTTAAGAAGATGCAAGCTATAAAGCGCGCTAAACTCCGACTACACGTATTCGGCCAAGGTAGAGTCGTCGACTGCTGACCTTGCACGTGGCTGTACTACTAAGAGGACAAACTCGACATCTGAAATGCAGGATATATCATCATAAATGGGCAACCAGCCTATAGGGGAAAGAAAAGGCTCAGAATAGAAGTTTAGCCTTCTCTTGTAATAACATAACTAAAGATTATCTTAGATTTTAATAAATATATCATCTAAGAGCTGAGGATCTAAGTGATAAGACAGTATGCTTTGACAAGTTTAGACCATGAAGATGTGATTCATCTTGTGCTTATTACAAGATGAAATCCGGGCTTTCTTTTCCCCTCACGGCCAGCGTCTCCGCTCGAATACACGCGTGACGAATGCAGGTTTTCCTGGTATAGAGTCTCGTATGTAGACAAGCTATCCTGATAACTGGTTCCACTCGTTGTACATCGTATATCGGTATTTCAAGGACATTTATACACTTTACCCAGTCTACCTATCAAGAGCTACTGAAGTGTCCCCCTACCTAGGTACCTCGGTATTCAAGTGTTTTCTTCTTCTCTCGCGCAGGATTACTAAGTGTGGTTTCTCTTGCACCTGTCTCGGCGAAGTTTTACGATGAAGGGTTATACATCCCAGAGATGGGCTTTTGGTAAAGGGGAGAGAATAATGAAGAAGGGCCAGGTTCTAACAGCATACCCCTTGTTCTTACACTTGTTTTTGATGGATTGGATGTTTCGTGCCTTAGAAATCGATTCTTTGTATAAGTGACAACCCAAGTATCGAGTCGAGTGGACGTGGACAACTGCACGAAGAAGCAGATACTTCCAATGACTATTACTGCAAAGTCGAAGGTTTTGAGAATGAGCGCGGGACATGGTATGGCAGCTTTTCCCGGTCCACCGGTTGTTTGTTCCGAGGACTCTAGACAATTCGGTTCATCTTTTCCTTAGAATCATTGTTCTTTCAAAATGAACCACAGTATCAATACTGTACCGACGGCCATAAATTAAGACGCTATTAACAATGCACCAGGTTCCCACCCCTTTATTTCCTCAACTTGCCTGCCTAGGCGAGATAAGTAAACAAAAGCAGTATGGTGGGGACAAAAACGAAGAAAAAAGGTAGTAGAGGCTTGGCGTGCGTAGGCCGTTGGGTTTGACGATGTTAGCGCCCGAGAAACATGAAACGAGATGGCTATCCAATGGGACAGCCATGGGCTTTACTTATCACTTGATCTGCCTACCATCATCGACGACGTTTTCTGGGTAGGGCTTACATCGAACAATTTAGAAACTGAGCATTGCATATCAATGTCCTACATCAGCATTACGAATCATCAATAAGTCGTACCGCAAATGACTGCGATGCTATTCTTATCCCGTTCAAAATGAACCAGGTGTCAACAATGAGCTCCACTATTGAGTGAAGGTTAAAAACACCCGACAGTACATCAAGATAGTTAAATAGTTAAAGCCAATGACGTGCATTCTCAGCAGTACCAAGGGTCGGATATGCGGTATAGTTCATGAACTAAGTATCTATAAAAGAGCATATATCCATATTTGAAGCAACCATTCTATCGCGTCTTTCAGCTAATAACCTACTAGGTACATGTCCCTTTTGTGGAGAAACCGAAATCTACACAATTGGGTTGTGGCATCGGTAGCAAAAATTTGTTTTCTGACTTAATATTCATTGATCTACTGTGTGGCTTGTACCGATGCTTTGTCATCATATATATCCTTCGCGAGCAACAGTTTGGCATTCACCATCTGGGTATGAGGATATTCGATTATGTTTTTAATCAACGAAGTGCCCGTCTGCCAGGCACAAAGCACATGTGCGATAGGGGCACTCCAGCAGAAATCATTGGATGGATGTCACCAGAGCTGCCGTCAGGTATCCACCTTTCGATGCAAGGAAGATCTGGACAGAGGTAGAATAAATAGACCCTTGGCAAAGACAAATGCACATGCCAGATGAGTATAAATTATTAAACAGCAAGTATGTAGTCTGACCAGCAGGCGCTTAATATTGTTTCGTGTTCTCTTCATCAGAGCAGGCAGAGGTTCGTGTGTAAAAACTGACAATGCCGTGTTACCTGCAGCCCCTGGATTAGCTACCGTGATGCATCCAATCCCAGCGAGATGGGAAGGTACCTTATTTATCCTTGAACCCATGTAGAAAATTGGGCTACACATACAGGAACAATATCTTCGGGTGAACATTGACGCTGCCAAGGGCTCGATTGTTGCCTCCTCAAATTACCTAGTACCTGTAAGCAAGTTCTCGTCCACTGCCCACTGTAATGTAAAGTGACAGGGCACTGTACAAACATGCCTAGGCACTCCACTCCTTGCCAGAGAAGGTTTGCGACCCCTAAATGCCCGTTGTCTAGGCTGGAGCCGGGCTATGGCCGTCCAGGGGTGCAGCGAAACCCACATATTCATTGGCTAGAAACTTCAGGGTTTAGAAGTGAAAGGTGCCGGGGCTGGTCTGTGAGCAAAAAGACAGCGAGCAACAGGAGGCGAAAGGTCGTTGAGGCCACTGTAAGAGGCAAGCATCCACACAAGATGAGGCAAGGACTAAGCCCCATCCATGGTTGCGCTGCCCGTTTCCGTTCCGTTGCAGCTGTCGCAGGCTGTGGCTGCTCATTTCGTACCTGACCATCACCACTTTCTTTTCCATCTCTCATCTTTTCCTGCGCCAACCCAACGGGGGCATTCCATCCGCCGCATCGTCACTCTTTCACCCCCTTCGAACGTCTAGACATTTACGTCTGCTTCAACGAATCTTCGACTGCCTGGACGCAGAACGATATAGAAGGAATTCTTGACGGCGTGCGGCAGCGCATCATCTGCCTCGAAGCCAGCCCCCTCCCCTCGACTCCTCGTAATTCGGGAGGTTGACCACGTCCCCCAAAATTTCCAAAGAACGATCCGCAATTCTATCGGCACGTCCACCAATGCTGGCCCAGCCATTCCGAAACTCGACACTTGATTCTTGTTCCTACGTTCGTGGCTGGATTTGTTCCGCAGTCGAACCCTTCGCTTTGTCTCCCAGCGATTCTTGACGCGCGACGACCACACCACCATACTGCCTCGCCTTTCCTGCGACCTCGCTATCGCATTTCACGTACGGAACGCCAAGTGCTGCTCTCGAATCAACTCCTCGCCGCTTTGCGGCTGCTTCATGATCCATCATGGCCTTCCTATTCAAATCCAAGAAGCACCCAGAGAGGGCGCAGCCTGCAAGCCGCGACGCAGGTTCTGGGTCACAGGGGTCGATTCAAAGCGCAAGCGCTCGTGTTGCTGAGAAGAACTCCCTACAGCATCGCGCAACACCTACCGGAAGCTTGAACTCGATCGAGAACGAAGGTAGCAATGGAAGCCCTGATCATGGGCCTGGGCCTCAGCATGGGCACGGACACGGGCATGGGCGCCGCGGCGGAAGTGCTGACCAGCCAATCCAGCAGTCCAGCGATCTATCTGTGAGCTTCCCGTGCACTTCTAATTGCGAAAATAGCCATCTCGACCCATTGACATATGCTGACCGGTGTCTTTCTAGTCGCGAAATGGCCCTCCGGCCAACAGTCCTAATGCGTCGCTATACCCTTGGTCACAACGCCGATTAACGTACACTTCTACGCATCCCCCTCCATTCCCGCGATATGGCGCCGCAGTGAACTCTGTATCATCTAAAGAGGGGGATGTGTATTTGATGGGCGGCTTGATTAACGGGTCAACTGTGAAGGGTGATTTATGGATGATCGAAGCTGGTGGCAACATGGCCTGCTACCCCTTGGCAACCACAGCAGAAGGCCCTGGCCCAAGAGTCGGCCATTCAAGTCTACTTGTCGGTAACGCATTCATTGTTTATGGTGGCGATACCAAGATCGATGAGTCGGATGTCCTCGATGAAACACTTTATCTTCTTAATACTTGTGAGCTTTCCTGTGGTTAAGTGTTTCTAGTTACTGACCCAACCTCAGCAACGAGACAATGGTCCCGTGCTCTACCAGCTGGACCTCGACCTTCAGGTCGGTATGGCCACTCCCTCAACATACTTGGCTCTAAGATCTATGTCTTTGGTGGTCAGGTCGAGGGTTTGTTCATGAACGATCTTTCGGCATTTGATCTCAACCAACTCCAGATGCCAAATAATCGCTGGGAAATTCTGGTGCAGGGCGAGGCGAGCCCCAAGATGCCTGCTGCCCGTACCAACCATACCATGGTGACATTTAACGATAAGATGTACCTGTAAGCACTTCATGGCGAGTTATTTGTATCAACCACTGACACATCGGTAGTTTTGGCGGTACCAACGGGTTCCAGTGGTTCAACGATGTTTGGTGTTACGACCCGGCAGTCAACAAATGGTCCCAATTCGACTGCATTGGCTATATCCCTGCACCCCGAGAGGGCCATGCCGCCGCTCTTGTAGACGATGTCATGTACGTTTTTGGAGGACGGACAGAGGAAGGAACGGATCTTGGCGACCTTGCAGCATTTAGGATTTCCTCGCGGCGATGGTATACGTTCCAAAACATGGGACCTTCCCCGTCTTCCCGTTCCGGGCATAGCATGACGACAGTCGGCAAGTCGATCGTTGTTCTCGGCGGAGAACCCAGCTCAGCGACCACGTCTGTTAGCGATTTAGGTCTTCTTTATGTTCTGGACACTTCCAAGATTCGATACCCGAACGATGCACAGCAGGCGTCCCAACCACGTGTGCACGGCTCACGGAGGCCCAGTGCGAGTGAAGGCAACCGCCCACACCCTGCACGAGATGGATCAAACGGACCAACAGATTCAAGAAAGATGATCGTAGGCGGTCCATCTGCTCCTCCGAACGGGCATCGATCGCCTCCTAACAACGCTGATGCCGAAGGCCCTCAATCTACTTCTGTAAACTCAAAACTCCCCAGAGCCTCGACGGTACCTCCTTCTGGACCACCCCCGCAGGGGCCCATGCCTGCTAGGCCTACTGTGGACGTGTCTGCTGTTGCACGAGTTCGAGGACAGTCTGCAGAGCGCAGCGGCGCGTCAGGGTCGCCCCGAATGGCCAACTCTGGCTCGCCGATCACGCGTGAAGTGATCAACGAGACTGACAGCCCTGTGTCGAATGGTCGACGAACACCTATCCAGCAA
Source organism: Fusarium sp. MBC 119 (assembly GCA_030411635.1). Lineage (NCBI taxonomy): Eukaryota > Fungi > Ascomycota > Sordariomycetes > Hypocreales > Nectriaceae > Fusarium > Fusarium sp. MBC 119. The sequence continues at coordinate 328,725 of JAPERM010000010.1, read as the reverse complement.
ACTACGCGCGCTGGGTCAAGACAGGACCACGTGAACGGAGACGTGCCCAAGGCTAAGCAAAGTCAGCAAGGACGTCCCCAAGGCCCAGGAGACGGTCCGTCGGAGAATTCATCCAAGCCAACCACGACACCTCGCCCAGCCTCCCCGCCAGTCCCAACCAGGCAACCAAGCAACCCCCTTTCTAGGCGATCTTCTGGACGAAATTCCCAAACAGTTGTTCTTCTTAAGGAGCTGGACTCTGCTCGAAATCGAAATGCGTGGTATGCTTCTGAATTAGAACTCGCGCGAAAGGCTGGCTACGTTCCCAATACTTCCTACAGTTCTCTGCTTGACAACAAGGCCACCGAAACCTTTGACGATGAGGATCGACCACTTATAGAGGCTTTGTTAGCTATGAGATCAGAACTCGCCAATGTCCAAACCGCTGTAGACAAGCAAGCGGTCGTCGCTGCAAAGCAAATCGCTGAGGCAGAGAAGCAGCGTGATGCAGCCATTCAAGAGGCTGTTTACTCCAAAGCCAAACTCGCAGCGCACCTAGGTGGAAGTTCAGCAAGCACGCCGCAGCTCGATACGCCTAAAGATGACTCCGAGGCCAGGACCAGCGAGTTGAGTAGGAAGCTTGCTTCGGCATTGCACATTCAGAAGGACCTTCAGTCTCGGCTTGACTCTGCCAAGAGCGAGCTCGAGTCTGAAAAGAAGGCGCGGCAGCTGGCAGATGACACCTCAAACGCAGCCCAAAAACGCATGGCAGAACTCGAAGGCTATAAGCAACAAACATCAACGGAGGTTGAACGTCTCAAGGCGGAGTTACATTTAGCCCAACACGAAGCAAGGGAGCAGTCAGTTGCGCACGCTGAAGTCGCTGCCGCTGCTGAATTATTGCGTATTGAGAAAAATGATATGGAACAGAAGTATGAGGAGGCAGTTGGAAGCTCTAAGGATCACAATGACACCTTCGAGTCTCTCCGGGCTGCTATTGCAGCTTCCGAAGATTCAACAACTCTTTTGGAGACAAAGCTCACGGAAGAACGTAGTCAGCGGGAAAAGATTGAAACGCAGCTCAACAAGCTTAGGTTTGAGCATGAAGCTCGTACCGCTGAGCTTGTGGCTACCACTCAACGACTTCGTGATGCGGAAGAACTATCGGAAAAGCACGCGGCTGAGGCTCGATCAAATCGCCAAGCTGTTCTTGCAGGTCTAGACAAGATCTCGGCTCGAGATGTTTCCGGAGTTAGCAAAGCGGATACCGAACGTATTGCTGCCCTGCAGGCACAGGTCACTACTTCAAACGACTTGGTCAAGAAATATCAGCAGGAAGTAGATGCTGCAGTCGATAAACTGCGCGGCGCAGAAGAGCGCATTGCCGGCCTTGAGCAGTATCAAGAACAGTCAAGCCGAGAAGGAGTTACTATCAGGAGACAGCTGCAGTCCGCTCTGCGAGATACGCAAAGCCTACAGGCGAACAACACCGATCTCAAGAATCAACTGGCCGCCCAACAACTCGAGACGAATGCAATGACGGTGCAGCACAACGCACTAAAGGACATTTTGAGCGAGCGAGGAATAAGCCCTACTGCTTCTATCCGTGCTCGCGGTCTTCCAAACCCTCGAACAAATTCACCCGATTTGCCACGCGTTCGGGATCTTGAGTCTCAACTTGCTAGCTCTTCTGCTGCACACGAGGAAACCAAGCAAGCATTTGCGATCCAGATTCAGGAATCGGAAGCAGCCTGGCGTGAAAAACTATCGCAGCTTGAAAGTGACTACCAGTCAGCAGTACACTACGTTAAGGGCACTGAAAAAATGCTCAAGCAACTCAAAGATCAGCTATCTCGCTATAAGGCTGAGAACGGCCGTTTGAAGACCGAGATTGAGGAACTTGAAGATCGCGTTCAGACTGAAGTGTCAGCCGCTTCGCCAGAATGGGAGAACGAGAAAGCAGAACTCGAGACAAAGATCCGAAGTCTTGAGGCAGAGCTCCAGGAATCTGTCTCAGAAATGGAGAAACGCCTCGTAGGTCTTCAAACAGAGCTCCAGGAAAGCAACCAGCGTCGTGAAGCAGCTCTGAAGGACAGCGAAGAAGCCTCGCAAAAGCTGAACATTCATCGCAAAGACCTCGAGCAGCTACAGTCTGAGAACTCTCTCCTCGAGCAACGTGCAACCGATGCTGAACAGAAAGTCGCCCTTCTTCTGGATCAGGTCGAACACTCTGTCGATAACTACCGTCGGCGTAGTCGGCAGGTGCCCAGTATGAACTCTGAAATGGCTGCCCAGGCCAATGGCCTGGGACTAGGCCATTCAAGACAGGAGAGCTCCGAAGGCGAGAGTATCTACGGTGGCACAACTGGGAACGGTGGCCTGGAAGCTAGAAACAGCGCAGCCCTGGACAGTCTTGCCAACGAGCTCGAGACCCTTCGAAGCCAGTGGGAGGCAACCAACAAGAATTATCGATTAAGCACCAACTTTGATTTCGAAACAACCTCGACCGCCAAGAAGGACGACGATGCTGCTGCAGGCGTTGGCCTCAGCGAGAGCCTGGCAGATTGGCGCAAGAGGCTTGACACGGAGGAACACCACAGTGACGGGGAAAAGCCCCGCCACCCCTAATCCGAAGCAATTCCTGGATACCGATACGCTTTCATGACGCAAATATACCCACCGTCTTCGTTTTGATTTATCCAGGCGATGGTCGATGCCTGTACATCCTGATCTTCGCAAGGATGGAATGGAGTTTCGGTTGTCTCAGTTGACACCATTCTTATTGTTTTCGTTGAATTCAGCCATTCACATTTATTACTTTTCAAACCTGTTGATTTTCTATAAAACTCAATCCATTTTGAAGGGGGGGGCGGCTATCTTTTCTAATTCCCTCCTACTTGCTCGACCCAAGAGGATTGGGTTCGTATACTTGTTTTACTTGTTCTTTGTCGTTTTGTCTTTGAGAACACGTCGTGTAAAATATGGGGCCTCTTTCTGTTCCGCAGCTCTATGATAACAAAGGAAGGGTAAGTACAGGCTGTTAGTTACTCTCTGATATAAATAGCAGCTCTGGAGCGAGCAATTGCGTGCGGAAGGGGCGAGACAATGTACGGCTGGGAGAAGGTTACAATGAATAAATGAAGTATTGTCTGGTTTAAGCCTTAATTACCTGCGTGCGCCCCCCCCCCCCCTGGTGATGAAGTCATGAACTAGACATGATAATATAGCCGGCAGTTTGTTCATTAGATGACATTAATATCGACTTGTTTCTCGAAGCGAACGAACTCATTGCGCTTAGAGCTTTCAAGTCAACCGCAGCTTCACAAAGTTTCAATGGTCTATGCGCCAGGTTGCGACCATGCCAAGTCTAGGTTCAAAACAACCTTCTTTCCGCTACCATTCATTATAGAACCTCGTGGGCTGGTTGCTCGAGAGTATATGTTAATAGCATTCGTAATGTGAACCTTTTAATAATCACATTCATCCCTCGGCATTATCTAGTATTGCCTTACATTTCCTGGTGGTATCAATAATGTCTTTGCGCCAATGTTCAACCCCGAGTCCAGCCATGCCTTGTGGACTTTCCCTTTGCGCCAATGTCACAGAAGTGGTATTTTGCCTCTTCTCTCAAGCGGCAGCCGTCATAAGCCCCTTCTGTATCCTCAAGCATCGCTTGAAGTCCAGCTTACGCCCCTCCCGGGGCATGTGCTCGCCGCTCGCAATGCAAAGCACACGCATCTTCGGATCGTATTTAAGACCTGTCAAGAGTTTCGGTGTAATGAGGAAGTATTGGCTTGAGTGCTCACGGCATGCAATCTCAACCATGCGCTCGTGTACCATGCGCTCGTTGCGCGGGTCCATGCCCTGGTTGATCTCGTCCACAACACGGAAGGGCGATTGGGCTAGAGACTGGAGGGCCATGAGGAAGAAGATGGTGGAAACAGCCCGCTCACCACCGGATTGGCGATGGGCAGTTAATTGTTGGAGGGTCTCATTTTCCCTGAGAAGAGTCAGTCAAAGATCAGGCACAAGGCAGGACGACAAGAGTTCAGGCGAAAACATACCGAAAACGAACCATGATGTCCAGAGCCCAAGCGTCAAAGTCCTCGGGTTTGTGGACGCGAACCTCACCAGCACAGCTAATCTGTTCAAAGTTGTACGCAAAGGCGTCGTTAATTTGAGACACCAAATTATCGAGCCGTGGTTCCCACTTGGACCTCAACTCGTCAATTTCTTGGGTCAACCCTTCAAGCTTTTCGCTTGCTCCTTCCATCTTCCGTGTCAATCGGGCAATTTCCTGAGCACGCTTCTCGAATTCAAGTACAACATTCGGGTTAGCAGTGTGAATAAGCTCCAACTTTGCCTCTTCTGCTAAGATTTCATCCTGCATGGCTGCGGAGGTCTTTCCTTCGCAGAGCTCAGAGAACAGGTCATTCTTCTCTGGTTCGCTGTCGAGGACTTGTTGTACAGCATTAGCGAGACGATTGCCTTCATCTCGGGCTCGGCTAGCATCTTCGGTGGCTTCTCGTAAGACACCTTTCTCGGCATCAAGGCGTTCCATCACATGGGCATTTCGGGCTTTCAGGCCAGCAACGTCAGAGTGGGCCTCAATCCGACGAATTTCGGCCTCGAGCAGAGCCTGGTGTGCTTTTCGAATCTTTTCAATCGCCTCTTTGTGGTGGAGAACAAGTTCGGCTCGACGAGCCACTGCCTCGTCCCATTCGTATCGAATTCCGATAATTCTCATGCGAGCATCTCGTAAAGATTGTTCATGAGCTGCCTTGGAGCGTTCCTCAGACTCTAAACATTCGTCTCAGTAAACTCACCAGCCGTTCAATATTATCGTCGAATTACTCACCAATCTTCTCAGGCAGAGACTGCCACTTTTGGTATTCCTTTTGCAACGTGTTCTTCTCAGATTTCAATCGGCCCTAAGATCTGGTCAGCAAAACTTGTTCATCCTGGTAGACTACAAAAGCAGTGGCTTACAATGGTATCATGAATGCCAGCCTTTTGGTCCTCGATAGTCTGAATCTTGTCTTGTAACTCATGGAATGTCTCCTTGAGAACGTCTCTCTCGCCGTTCAATTCAACCAGTCGCTTATTCAGCTCTTGCTTTTCTTGTGCGTCAATGGGTTGTGAGGTCCAGAACCTTCCTGGTTGAATGGTTTTGGTGACAGCCGTCATTGCCTGGGGTCCATACTCTTTGCGTCTTCTGACCGTGAATGATTGGTTTCCAGCTGCCCAGGAGTTAACTTTGCCGCTTCTGACCAGACGATCGTATTGAGCATCGTCGTGGTCCCTTAAAGCGACACCTGACTGATGGAGTCTCTTCTCGGCACAAAGCATCGCCAAGACGGGGTCTGGACCCTCTAGAAAGTCGATAGCAAACCCATCGAGCCCTAGTTCTCTTGTCTCGTCCGCACTGACTGGTCTTTGAAAAGCGCTGAGTGGTTGAGCACAGGTACGAATAACAACAGACAAGCTTTGGACGCGGTACAGCTGGTCTGTCAGCTTCCTGTAATCATTTTTTGTCTGTGCTGTAAAGCAAGTAAAGTCATCTCCTTGTAGAAGGGACTGTACTTGATCCGAATATCGTTCGTTTTTGATGGAACAGCTAATCATGGGCGGGCCGAAAACTTCCTTCTCAAATTCGTGCTGATGCTCCTGAATCCAATCCCAGCCAGTTGCCAGCTCAGGGAAGTGTTTTCGCATGAAGTTAAGCTGTTGACCTTGTTGAGTTTCCAGGGACTGGATGTTGCTCTCCACCTGCCGAATCTCGTTGTTGATCGATTTACCCCTGTTCTTGATCTCCTCGCGTTGGCCAGACACTTCGCGTTTCTCTCCCTCCAACTCTCTGAGGGTGTGTTCTTGTCCTCGCTATAGACAAAATGTTAGCGTGTATTATCAGGTGCACCGTGGAGATCTCACGATTTTTTGGTTGAATTCTGAAGGGTTGAATTCTTCCGGACGACTTCTCAGGTCAGCCTGTAGAGCCGTGATCTTGGACCTGGACTGAGCCACCTCTCTTCGTTTGGCGTCAAAACTCTTGTGCTCCGAATCGAGCTTATTCTCGAACTCTTTGAGGTTCTCAGAGGCAGTATTCGCATCGCGTGCCAGCTTTTTTGTAAGGTCTTCTGCGTCCTTCAATGCGTTTTTTCTGCCAGAGATCGCTTCATCAATACGTTGGGCATAGACTTGCTTCTGGTTAACTGCCTCCAGAGATGGGCCGGCCTCGTGTTCGAGACGCCTCAGAGACCTTTCTGCATTCTTCTTTCGATCTTTAGCTTCCCTGTGTCTTGTTCGAGCCTCGGAGTATTTGGCAAAAACCAAGGCCGACTTGAGATTCTTGACCTGCTCTAGGATCTCCTCGCGCTCTCGGATCCTGTCCACGTCTGCTTGGAGACCCTGCTGTCGGTTCTCCAGGTTTCTCAAAGTCTCGACATCAACATGCGCGACTTGTTCCAGGTCCTTCCTATCCTTGTGAAGTTCTTGAAGCTGCTTTTGCCAGTCCAACATTTCTTCTGGGGCGGCTGCGCGAAGAGTCTCGCGCAGGAGGTCCACGGGTGTGCAAGCAGCAAATTCGACAACCCTATCTTGCGGAAGGAATTGACACAAATTGTCTACTTGAATTTTGAGCTTGCGCATCAATGACTGAATTTGCTTGTGGTTGGTCTCCTTTCCGTTCAGCCACCATTTCTGGTTATTCTGCTCTCGTCGAATTTGGACTTTGACAACCCAATTCCTGCGGTCTTTCTGTCGCTTGTAAAGTTCGATTTCAATCGTCGCAGTATCCTTTCCGTGCTTGACGAATTCTTTGACTGAGCCAGCCCGCCCAAGGTGTTTCGGGCTATAGCCCAAGCCGAGGCAGATTGCGCAAACCAAAGAGCTCTTTCCAGTACCATTAGGGCCGACCACCATATTGAGATGCGGGCCGGGTAAAAACTCTGCCTTTTCGTAGGTAACAAAGTTTTCCACACTGACCCTGACGATAGCGCCGGCTTGGAAACCACCATCCAGATCGTTCCCGCTCGAGCTGCCGTTCACTCCTCTCGTATGAGGATCGCCATCGATTTCATCGCGGCTCGCATCTTGGTCAAGCCTTGGTCGCTTAGGGGAGTCAGTGTCATTGCCACGTGGTCGGCTTTTGTGACGGGCTTCGTCCTCATGGTCGTCCGTATTGTCGGTATCGGAGCGCCGGCGGCGGCGTGATGACGCCGGTGCCATATCGACCTCAGTGTGGAAGATAATTCGTGGATCGCACGCAGAAAGGAATACAAATGGTGGATGATAATGACTTGTTTCCTTGTGCACAAACTGTTGCAGTAGGTAACTACCTAAACAAAGAGCCAGGTACGTAGACGTCGAATGGAAAAGGAACGCGTTGAATCGCGTCAGTGCGCGCCTTGTAAATGTGGCGTTGATTTAAAGTGGTGGGGTTCTGGCAGAGAAGACAGGAGCGCCCTGGTGCTTCCATGGAAATGGGTCTCTTCCGTTGAAGTTCTGTATCAGACCTAACTGTAACTGCAAGGTTTGAGCACGTCAATTCTACCTAGGTATATAGATATAGCCCTTTCCTCGAAGAAGGTGAAAAAATTGTATAGAAATTTAGTTTTATTGTCTACGCGCCTCTTCTTCTACCATCGTATTGGGCTTACAGAGTATTCCACCCCCGTCGAAATAATACTTGTTCGTTCTTGTGCCCTTTTGTAAGAATTGTATTTGAACTTGGAAAACTTCTCAAAATCTTTCGTAGGCTTGACATAGCTTCCAGATAGTCGCTGCGCACATTCGTTGATTGTCATTCACGGGTTTGGCTGTAAAGAGACATACATACCTCCGTTCCACTAGATAGCTTAGTCATGGCGGACGCCAAGCAGCCCCTTTGAAAGGGAGTAAGACAACTTCATCCCTTAGAATTCCAGTTCCTCCTGGGTGACTTCATCGCTGCATCTCATGTTTGCTACCGAAGAACACTTGTCTAAGCAGAAGATTGCCCTTTGTTCGCCAAATTGAAGACATGGTACAATCAGTGTTTTGGTACAGTTTCTGTCTGCTGCTACACAGCACACCACCTAGTGATCTTGCCTCCGGTATCTTGCTTTTAGAAGTCTTGAGCAGAGAAGAGTTTGTCGACAATCAATGTTATTCTCTTTGGACTTCCCAGTGGACCTCGTCGATGAGAATGCTTGATGTTGTTGGCATCTTATTAGGCTATGAATCATGGAATGGATCCTTTACCCGCTTCCCTTTACAAGGATAAAGGTATGCATCGTATTATTGCACTTGAAGATGTGGTATAGTTACCAATAATTTCAATCTTGACTGATGCCCTCAAGCATCACCAGCCATCGCTTTTCAACCAGATCGTGTTACATCAAGCCTGCCATCGATATGGCGCTTCGATTAAACTTGTCCATTGTGCTTTTCTGACTTCTCCCTGCTTCTTGGAGGACTGCGGCGGCATTCAATGGGTCTTACCATTGGTCCTTGGTCTTAAATCGCATGAGAAACTGGAATGCATCGCGATGTCTCGATGCAAGAAAACCCCTCCATCTTCAGCTTTAGCCAGCTGTCGTCAGCCGAACTTCCCCACCGCATTATAAGTGTGCATGGTTTGTCGCTGGCAGATTGGCAGGTGCATGCAGGTGGCAGATGCCAGTTGAATGCCAACCGGGTACCAGTATCATATTCCAGCCTTTTCTCCCTGAGTACCTTTGGCATCCAGCCTTGCCAAACATATCTGCCGCTGTAAACATTGCATTCCATGCCCAACAACCCCCCTCCCATCGCCCCAGCTTGACTTTGCCTCTTGTTTCTTTCGTTTCTTTTTCTCCTATGCTCACCCGGACTTCAGGTTCCTTGGCCACTTCACCTGACTCGGCGTCTTCGTTTCTCGCCATCTCATCTATCGCCCCTCCTCCTCACCTCCAACCCGTCGCGTCCGTCCTGTTGTTTGCTTGCTCAATACTAACACCTATCTTTGTCTGCACCACATGCAACCATAATTCTTACAACTTCCACGTGCAAACCTTCTTTTGTTTTCCTTCGCATTTGGTCAAGACTCAAGATTGGAACGGTGTAAATATTATGTGCTGATGTACCACGGCCACGGCGATTACAATGGCCGATACAATGGTTTCGACTCTCCGCTCACCACTGTCTGAAGCTTCGAATCGAATAAACTCAAACTATCCTACTCAAGACAACCATCGTTACAAGTCACGCTACGATCACTCCGCTGTGCCAAACGTCAACAATGCTCCACGCGCGAGCTACGGGCATCCTACTGCATACTTTTCTGGTCGACCACCTCCCACGCAACCCCAGGCCGCCGATCCAACACCACAAGCTCCAGCGGCCTTGAAGCCCCCTCAAGAGATGGATGATCAGCGTCGGCACTCAGCGGCATCTTATGATTCCTCGGGTAGCGGTCGCAGCAAGAAGAACTACAAGACACACATCGGCCCGTGGCAATTGGGCAAGACATTGGGCAAAGGATCATCTGCACGTGTACGGCTATGTCGTCACATAATTACCAACCAGCTGGCTGCTGTCAAGATCGTCAACAGACGGATGGCTTATCTAGTACAGGATAGCAGTTTGGCTGCTCTCAGCAAATGGGACAACAACCTCCCGGATCAGATTGATGGCGAGATGCGTGTTCCTATGGCTATCGAGCGAGAAGTAGCCATTCTTAAGCTCATTGAACACCCAAACATCATGAAGTTATACGACATTTGGGAGAACCGCTCAGAGGTGTATGTACTCCCATGAAGCTTCATCTGCGATGGTGACTGACTTTCTAGCTACTTGATACTTGAGTATATCGACCATGGCGATTTGTTCACCTTCATCAATACGAAGGGGAGACTGAGTGAGGAGGTCTCAGTTTTTTTCTTTCGACAAATAATCAGCGCCATCTCTTACTGTCACTCCTTCAACATCTGCCATCGGGACCTGAAGCCTGAGAACATCTTGATCAGTGCTGACCTCCAGATCAAAATTGCCGATTTCGGTATGGCCGCCCTCCACCAAACCGACACACATCAGCTGGCCACAGCTTGTGGTAGTCCTCACTATGCAGCACCAGAACTCCTCAAGAATAGGCAATACAGGGGCGACAGAGCAGATATTTGGAGCATGGGCGTCATCCTGTTTGCTATGCTGTCTGCTACTCTTCCCTTCGACGACCCTGACCTACGTGTGATGATGGCTAGGACGAAGAAGGGACAATACGAGATGCCAGGCTTCTTAAGTCCAGAAGCAGAGGACTTGATTAGGCGGATGCTGCAGGTCAATCCTGACAGACGCATCACCCTCAAAGAGATCTGGCGCCATCCTCTGGTTCGGAAGTATTCATATCTTGACAATCTCGGCGATCTTAACGGCCAGCCCCCCGACATACGCAAGGGATTTCAGTACACTCCGGTACCTGCAAAAGATGTGGACTCTCAACTGGTTCGCCAGTTGCGGTCCATGTGGCATATGTTTAGTGAGAACGACTTGAAGCTCAAGCTTACATGTGATGAGTAGGTTTTGAGCGCTGGGTTTTGTTTTTATGTGTCTAAGGACTGACCTTTACTAGACCTAACGATCAAAAGGCATTCTATTGGCTTCTACACCACTACCGGGAGCAACAACTGGAAGACTTCAAACCTGAAATCGCTCATTCGATGAGTGACTACCACCACATGAAGCCCGGTGTTTGGAAAAAGCGTGTGTCGACATGTGAATTTGCACAGCCTCGCGGAAATGGTCACGGTCGTTCTGTATCACGATTCACCGTGATCTCGAATGCTGCTGAGCTGTCGAGGGGAGATCCGTTCCCAGAGGACCGCATGCTTCACTCTCGCGATTCTCAAAGGTGCCAGTCACGAGCAAGTAGTCACCGCCAATCTTACACACAGAGTGGCTCTTATACTGGCCAGCCCAAAAGGCTTCGAAGCGGATCGGGTGCACAACGTGGGCGCGCGACCTCAACTCGAAACTCTACTACAGGACGCCTTCAATCTTCCCGAGGGTCACTCTCATCCATGCACAGCAGTCGACAAGGTACGCCTCATGCACGTAGCCTACGTCACAAGCGGGGAGTCGACTTTACGCACGTTCGGAAGAGGTCTACTTCTACCAACCGAAACAGGAGTGGCTCTGTGCCACCCTATGTGACAGAACAAGGATCGACTTATCAACTTGAGATGGTACGGTCATATACACCAGAGGTACCAAGCTTGCCGAGTGGCATACTGCCTAAGCCAGCACCTAGGCAAGAGTCCCAGGTCAACACCCAACGCTCTTCTGGGCCGGCTCTGCAGATAGCGCTTGAGTCGCGATATGCATCAGAAATCTTCAAGGAGGAATTGCGGCATTTTAGCAGCAACATTGCTAAGGATTGTGATGAGGCTTTCAAGAGCTCTTTGATAGAAGAAGACTCCATCGCTGGTTCACTGACTGAACCAGACAGGACTCAGTATGAGTCAACACCCTTCTCTTTCACCATCGAAGGCCCTGACGACTCGGTCTGTGACGCTCTTGAAACGAACAAGTCTTTCAGCAACAGGCCCCTTCCACCTCTTCCTACCCCGATACAAAGCTACAATGATAGTTCACTAGTGCCAACGCCCATTGGATCCCGGCCAACAACTGGCGACTCGCATTTGGAGGAGCTGCGTGCAGAGCAGGTCAAGGTAGCTCAACCCGTTGTGCTCACCAGACATGCAGAACGGCGGGTTGTCTCAGCTCCGGCTTATACTCAAAAGCATAAGAGGAACGCTGCTCTTCCATCTATCAACGAAACTGGAATATCCAACGACAAGGCTCGCATTGTGTCAGCACCTCCCCATACTCCAACAAAGAAGGGAGTCGATAGAATCCGTGGCATCGAATACTTGAGCCAAGTCGAAAACAGCATCCGTGTGGTACATTCTCCCGGTGATGAGAGCCCCGTCAAGATGCCTGAGCCGCTCAATGTGCGGAAGAAGATCCCAGAGGCCGATCAAGGGAATCCTCTTCAAGTCACTCAACATCATGAGACGGATTCAACATCGCAACGCAGTGCAGAGGGTGGTATATCAGTAACAACACCATTGTTGGAGCCTTCTTCTCACGACCCTCAGGTGGTGATGAAGAAAAAGAAATCCTCTTGGTTCAAACGATCTTCCAAGGTCGATTCGGAGCCTAGCCGAGAGTCCGTTGAATGGCAAGATTGCAATTCGTACTTGACATCTAGTGACGGCAAGCGAAGCGATTCCACTTCAACAGAAGCTCCGGCGAAGAAGAAGGCTTTCAATTTCACTTTTTGGAAGAGCAACAAACAAAGGGACTCGGTCATGTCGATCGCAAGTGAGTTGTCCTTCGATCCCCCAACCCAAGACGTGATTGGTGACCTAACCTTGCTGGCAGAACCTGATGACAAGGAGGAGCTACCTTCAGCGGAACTCAATGCCATGAGTAAGACGAATGCTTCCGTCAAGGTGTCTCAGTCCAACTGGCATGAGTCTGGCTCAGGACCGGTACGCAACATCGAGGTCAAACAGAGTTGGTTCGCACGCCTATTCAGAGTCAAACCGGCGACAGATCATATTTGCATGACCATTTCGAGAAGACGAGCACGGCAAGAGGTTACCATCCTTTTGCGGGAGTGGCGCAAGTACGGCATCCGAAACATTCAAGTGGATAAGCAAAGGAACATTGTCTTTGCACGCGTTGCAGATAAGAACTGTATGTGTCGTGCGCAACACCTGTGAGGGCCATGGGCGCTGACATATATCATTTAGTTTTGAACCTCAAAGAAGTGTCCCTTGCAGCGGAGGTGATGACAGTAATCGAGCATGGTAAGAAGCAACCGCTCAGCATTATTCGATTCACGCAGGAGCGGGGAGCGGCTAGCAGCTTCCACAGAGTAGTGGACACAATGAACATGATCTTTGAGGCACGGGGCTTGATCGTAGCCGACAAGAACAAGCAAAAGATGATGATCAAGACCCTCAACTCGTGAGGCTGAGGATTCTCGGGGGCACGTCTCGGAGGTTCGTTTCTAACACAACCTTTACGAAAGAGGAAATGCGTGGTTACCGGTGATCAGCGGCGGCACGCCTGTATTGTTTGTTGGATCACTGTGTTCGTCAAGGAATTATGTACAAGGTGTTGGTTGTAAGGAGTTGGATGTATGAGCCATTGCTTTTCGGTTTCCGTTTCTGCTTTGAGGTTGGAGTGGAAGGGTATGTTTTCCTAATATCAACATGGACTGGCGAATATGCTTGCAAAGAATTTGGAGAGAATCCCAGATGTTAGAGACAGATGCCTTGCCCTGCTCTAACTCGTCTCTCCCCGTTACCTCGATCGTAGCTTTTTGGGAATCGAGCAGTAAGAGATTTAATCAAAATCGTTATCGCTATAACAAGATGAATCCAGACCTTTGTATCTGCCATAGGAGTTACCAGTATTATAGTCCAGAGCTGACCGGGTCACCACTTCCGAACACTGGGTAGTGTACATCAGTTCCCATATATAGGTGTTCTAACTTAACACATATTGGTATACTTTGGTTTGAAGACTCTCCCATGAAGCCTATTTTACTAGATCCTTTGTGTAGATCAGCTTGTCGTTCGAGGTGCGCCACATCTGACAACCAACGTCACTCTAATCTTTTATCAGTACATCCACTTGGCCTAGATAATCTCTTAGCTTGCAGAACAAACTCGGAGAATGAACTACTTCTTTGGCTACTTTATCCAGGCATTTGAATATTATTCCGTAGCATCCGGTCTTGGAAAATCCAAGCGGAGGCATGATCCAAAGCATATATATACACTCTTCATTCTATGATGACAACGACGCCAAGCAGATGAAACATAGAAAGGTTATTTTCTTTCCTTTACACTTTGGGTTCGATTATATCAGGACCTTCGCACGGCTCCACTCCTCCCAAGTTTCGAATCATAATCGCGGTTGACTATTCTGTATAGAATTTCTCATTTGATACTATCAGCTGAACAGCTAGGATTTGCTGTAGAACTCTCAAATGTTCAATACAAATTAAAGTGAAACTGAATTCGCCGTCACTTTATTCTCACGATCATATTGATATTAATCCACCGCTGACAGCTATCAAATTCATGTTTTGTTAATTCGCCTCCACCTATAAAATACTGCTATACTGGTCCGCAGTCTCTGTCATATTCCAAGTCAAAAAGGGCTACCGTTGTTTGTATCTTGTTTGTTGCCGTCCTTTCCTGGGTTGAATGATCCCTTCCGCTTCTAGGTTTCTGTCCTGATCGTTACATAACATCATCGAGTAACCCTCCCCTTGTATATGCTCGGAGGTCAGATCCGAAGCGGCGATCTTGAAGATTGGGGTGTTCGGGGGTTTTGTCCGAATATGGGTCCATCAGCTGCCTCGGCTGCATGGTCGGTAGATCGGATGGTGAAGATAAGAAGCATGGGGTTGAGTGTCTTGACCGAAACTTGACCGTGTACAAATTGTAAGCCTTACTCGACCATATCATGTAACATTTAAATATCTATGTTTTTCATTCAATAGCTTGGTGGTGATAACATGGCGGCACATTAAGTAAGTACCAGTGGACAAGGATTACCTAGAATTGGTTCGGGGAGATGCCCGAAGCACAGAATCGTTCATCCAAGGGCGATGCAATAAGCATGACAAGCATACTAGTCCATAACCGGAGCCGAGGTCCAAGATGAATGAATTTGGATTTTTTTAAACGATAGAAAGCGAATTCCTATTACTCACTCGGTCTTTGTCCGACATTTGACCCAAGTGATGCAGTTCCAAGCTTAAGGAACGTGTGAAGCGGCCAGCATGTTGGAGATGGGATGGCGGGGGAAAGCTACCCCAATTGGGTGAGTGCACATGTACATAGGAATAGGCAGGGATACAAAGCAGAGGACGTGTTTGTAGCAGATTTGGGTGGGGGGCTTGTCCATCTCGATGTATCTTTTTTCACCTATCAAGTACCTGGGCCACATGGTTACTCGGACCGTCGCGGCAGTTGGCCAGTGTACTCCGTACCTAAGGACGTACTGTATCCACAAAGGTTCAAGGTGAACCTTTTAGTGTCAGATCTTGTTTGTTTTGGAGTCGATTTCTAACCTGTGAGCTTCACTCCATCCACCCGAGCCAGGCCGATGGCTACCGAGTGGAACACGGACGATGACCGTCGATGGCCGTCAATAATCATGGAATAAACCAACACGGTAATTGAAGTCCTAACCGGACAGAATTGAGCTGCGTGCTAGATGCTGTAGAGGCAGCTGCTCCATCGTTCTTGTACAGTACAACGTTCACTGAGCCAACACGATATCCTAGGTACGATAAGCAATTGCATATCGATGAAATTAAATTCCCTAAGATATGTACCGGACTTTAATGTACGGTTGGTCTCGGCGTTACGTACCTACTAAACTCGCTATGTGTAGCATCTGATATCACTTGCAAGGATGTTCTCTTCCCCAGGCCCGATGGTGCTAGTGACGCGGAGACGCCTCCTCGGTCGTAGACCGAGGAGTAAGTTATCCGTAAGTATTACGCCTTTAGGAATTTGATGTGCGGATGCGGAGCGCAAGCTGCTTCAATTGACTGTCTATATAACAGCCGTGTCGCAATTCTCTAATCTCCTGCTTTAGATATCTATCTACCTTTTTATCTTGGTGGCTATCCCCTCTTGTCCTCAACCTCCCTTAAGCTCACACAACTCCGAATTGCCAAAGTTATTGACAGGCAATCGCGCCCTCATTGGCATCACGTTGCCGGAGCCATCGTCATTCCTCCCTTCGCCATCGTCGACACGTGAAAGTCCCGTTACAGTACATACTTTAATATTTGCCTTTCACCCCTCTTTACTCTCCATCAAATCAACACACTTCCAATTCACAAACTACCTCCTACTGCAATCGCAATCGCAATCGCAATCACAATGGCTTCCATCGACTCTGTCCTTCAGGGTGTTTCCGTCTCCGGCAAGGTTGACGACATCCACCGCAAGATCCTTACACCCGAGGCCCTCGCCTTTCTTGCTCTTCTGCACCGCTCATTCAACGACAGACGCAAGAACCTTCTTGAGCGCCGCAAGGCTCGCCAGGCCGAGCTTGACCGGGGTGTCCTGCCTGACTTCCTTCCTGAGACCAAGCACATCCGTGAGAACCCCACATGGAAGGGTGCGGTCCCGGCCCCGGGTTTGGTGGATCGCCGTGTTGAGATCACCGGCCCCACCGACCGGAAGATGGTGGTTAACGCTCTGAACGCCAATGTTTACACTTACATGGCTGATTTTGAGGGTAAGTTCAGGAGGATTCATTGTGCACATTACAGGCCAATTGAACGCCCACGATGCTACCTACTTATGAGGAGGTTCATAGTCTTGTCAATCAATGGCTTTCTAACCTCTGAAAACGGCACAGTTCGCTAACACTCTTGTTCTACAGACTCCAGCGCCCCCACATGGGACAACATGATTAATGGCCAAGTTAACCTCTACGACGCAAACCGTCGGCAAGTCGACTTCAAGCAGGGCCCCAAGGAGTACAAGCTTCGCACTGACCGCAAGCTTCCTACTCTGATTGTTCGTCCCCGCGGCTGGCACCTCGAGGAAAAGCATGTCACTGTTGATGGCGAGCCCATCTCTGGTTCTCTCTTTGACTTCGGCCTTTACTTCTTCCACAATGCTTTCGAGACACAGCGGCAAGGCTTTGGTCCTTACTTCTACCTCCCCAAGATGGAGAGCCACCTCGAGGCCCGTCTCTGGAATGATGCCTTCAACCTTGCTCAGGACTACATCGGCATGCCCCGAGGCACTATTCGAGGCACCGTCCTGATCGAGACCATCCTTGCTGCCTTTGAGATGGACGAGATTATCTACGAGCTCCGAGACCACAGCTCCGGCCTCAACTGTGGTCGATGGGACTACATCTTCAGTGTTATTAAGAAGTTCCGCAACAACGCCAACTTCGTTCTCCCTGATCGATCTGCTGTCACTATGACCGTGCCCTTCATGGAGGCATATGTGAAACTTCTTATCCAGACCTGTCATAAGCGTGGTGTTCATGCTATGGGTGGCATGGCTGCCCAGATCCCTATTAAGAATGACACTGCCGCCAACGACAAGGCTATGGAGGGTGTCCGTGCCGATAAGCTCCGCGAAGTCCGCGCTGGACACGACGGTACCTGGGTTGCCCACCCTGCTCTTGCTAGCATTGCCACAGAGATCTTTGATAAGCACATGCCCACTCCCAACCAGCTTTTCGTGCGGAGAGAAGATCTCTCTATTGGCCAGAACGATCTGCTCAATATGAACGTCCCTGGCACCGTGACCGAGGAGGGTATCAAGAAGAACCTCAACATTGGTCTTGGCTACATGGAGGCTTGGATCCGAGGAGTTGGCTGTGTCCCCATCAACTACCTTATGGAAGATGCCGCTACCGCCGAGGTCTCTCGAAGTCAGCTTTGGCAGTGGGTCAAGCACGGTGTTAGCACCGCCGAAGGCAAGCGAGTTGACAAGGCTTATGCTCTGAAGCTGCTCAAGGAGACAGCCGATCAGCTTGCAGCCTCTGGTCCCAAGGGCAACAAGTTTCACCTCGCTGCCCAATATTTCTCTGGTCAGGTTACTGGCGAGGATTACGCCGATTTCCTTACAACGTAAGTACACGCTATGTTCCTAATCTCACTTCTCAGCTGGTTTGCTAATTATCACACAGTCTTCTATACAACGAGATCACCCAGGCCGGACCTCCCAGTCCTGCTTCCAAGCTATAAACTAAATTTGAGCAGAAAAGCCATTAGTAGGCATGCGGGATCACATTAAGCGTTTTTTACGAGTGTATGTTTTAGGTAACGAAGGCTCTTTTCACGCGTCATGGTTTTGGGTAATGATATCATTTGTTATTATATCACCATATTTAGGCAGGTGAACAACAATAAAATGGAGTCCGTCTTTCAATCAATTTCAGTTACATTATCTATGGCGTTGATTCTTGCTGTGATTGCATGATTCAATATATAGTTGAACAGGTACAGACAGCTAGTACCACGTCTTTTCAGGTTTCTTTTTATTCAGATACCATCGCGACCTATGGCTTGAATGCATATGGAGAGAACCCCTCTCAAGACCCTCAAGTATCCCTCATCAGTGGTAGTGTTGACGTTACTTACCAGCGCTTCCCGAGACACACTTGCACCGGCACCTAACCTTCACTTACATTCATTTCATTGGTAAAGAACTACATACCAACATTCGAATGTACCTCTCGTATCGCATCTATCTCGCTTAGTTACCAATTACATATGCCTCTTAAAAAGCACTCCATTTCGGAGGAATCTGTTTAATGCACGGCAAGAAACGCTTCCATTACGGCGTATATTGTCGCCAAGACCAAGAGATGTGATGTATAACGTCCTGATGGGATGCTTCTTCCACATGCACTAGAATGTTATTCAGTCTGCAAATATTGTGCAAGTCACCTTCGACATTCCACATGCAGTGAGCAGTGAACCTTGGATAGGGTTTTTAGTATGGGGAGAAAAGTTTGATCAAGGATAACATTCCCCTAGCTTGCTTATAGTGTTGTCGCCTAATATCGTTCAAGTCCTTCCGAAGCTATTCATCCGTCATTCATTATTTCCCATTCCAAACAGAGCCCGTGTTGAAGCACGTCCTTCTTGGAATACTACGCCGCCATCTAGTACTGAACTCTTTGGCCAGTGCTGAGTTGACACTACGTACTACAGGGCTTTATACTCGTACGATTAGAGCTGTCGTCCAGGTTCATCAGCTATACCATCGTAACGAGTGAGGTGATCCTCATGGTAGGTATTTAGACGCAGAGTTGGCCAAACTACTGAACCAGGGTCGTGATTACCTGCTCATGAAGGGGGCGGCTCCAAATCGTGGAACTGTAGACTGCTAGATGCCATCTTTCCTGTTATAACCGTACCCTAGAGATGGTATACTCTGAACTTGGGGGAACACGAGCATATATATGCTCCGTCCTGTGACTTACGCTAATATGCCAACTTCTCGGCAGAAGCCCAGCCAAATCGGTTTTCCAGATGCTTTATGTTTGACCAAAATGGGCCTGTGAAAGAAGCACCTAGTTCACGCCAGCATACCAAGACGGCAGGAAATTACCTGGGTTTACAACTCGTGAGAAGTTGTCGTAGGTTTTCTGACAGTGCTACTCAGAGGGTCGCGCCTGTATTTGCATGTATCGAGCCCCAGTGGTACTATACTTTATCACAAAAGTTCTCCATGTAGATTGTATATCCAGCGATTGCAAATCTACTGGACCGTGTAGTTAAATAGTTTCATTGAGTACGTTTTCGTGAAAACGATGTAACTCAAGACAACGTTATTGAGCATCCGATGAGTAGTAATTAGTTCTTTCAGTGCTAAATGAACCGGCTCTGAAGTCAACAGCAGTCTTAGGGACAAACGGTAAGTTTGTCTTCCAAATTATTAGAGGGGGATGGAAAGTGATTAGATCAGGTTATCTTTAAATCTCGGTCTTTTGAGTCTTGACACCGCTATCGGGGCAAATCCCGGGGCCTACATGTATCGTAGAGGTATAACCACTGGAACCCAGGATCTAAGCAGGATGTGTTTCGAAGACACAAAGGTGACTTGGATCTGATGTATGATGGGATATGGAAGTCCACCGGCTCATTCTTTCACCTGTTCATGTGTTGAAGGCATGAGAAATATAAGCCGATACCTCTTCAAAGGCTTTACTGTTGGCTTGCCGCTCTAATTCTTGTCCGGTATTCTTGGGCATCTCTCTGGTACTTTAGTTCTAGGAAGAGCATTATGTAGAAGTCCTCTGAGATCACAAAGGCAACCACCTTGGGAAACTCTCTCAAATCCATCCAATAGTGCTTCCAAAGGTATGAAGTGGGATGCCTGACTCTCGACAACCCCCTTCCATGAACGAGTGGGCATCAATCAGATATTGAACAACATCGCGGACAGCTTGGGCGGACATGGCATCGGATGTCCAGTTTGCTTTTCCTTGGACGGGACAACCACAGTCGTGCTTAAGTACTAAGAATATGAATCAAAGCTGGGTAGCCTTATCGTTTGTAGATGCACTTTGCTACAGATATAGGACCATGAGAAGGTGCGCAGCTGAGATATTACTTAGCTGGTCAATAATGATGTTGGTAAGGGAGTATCTTCATAAAATAGGATAAGATTTATTTGGAAATTGGCCCAAGATTCTACTATATGTTCATAGTCTATTTAATTTTTGGCCTACTTCAGGATGAACTATGCCATAGAAGTGGTCTTGTCAGTCGCTTGAAAGGTTCTCTTATACCTCATAAGTCCATTTGCCGACATAGCGGTGATCTTTACCTCTTCGGTCTTTGAACAAAGGCCTTATTCTGTTCAGATTGTTAGATTAATCTGGTGGAGATCATAGCAAGGATCCTGCCATGAAAAGGTGGCATCACCCTAGGTAGACAAGCATATGCTTGTTGTTGATCGTGCTCCATACCAACAAAGTCGTTGAGATCTGCATATTGCAGGGTCAAGCGAGCCAACTTGCACATGTTCCAGGTTCATAGATCGGCCAAGCAACATTTCTAGAGTTAATGTAACAGGGCATGT
Organism: Fusarium sp. MBC 119; assembly: GCA_030411635.1. Classification (NCBI taxonomy): domain Eukaryota; kingdom Fungi; phylum Ascomycota; class Sordariomycetes; order Hypocreales; family Nectriaceae; genus Fusarium; species Fusarium sp. MBC 119. The sequence continues at coordinate 308,125 of JAPERM010000010.1, read as the reverse complement.
CTATCTGCAGTTTGTTCAAAATGCTCTATTGTCCCACAGGACGCGAATCGGTCCCATTTTTTAAGTAACCGCGTACCAAATACTTGGGAAGTAGTAGCTCTTGCATTGCGATAATCAACGGTATGAACTTCCAATATGGTGAGACCGAGACCGGGACCGGAACTGGTGGATGCTTCAACTCAGCGATGATGACCGGGACCGATTGAAGGGCTCCGAGAGGCAAACACCATTAAACGAGCCGCATGCATATACCCTGTCATTATTGAGATTAACAAGTATGTAAGCTTTTAATCGACTTGGCAGTACAGAGCAGCCAGCCAAGATTGCTCCCTTGAACGTACAGAGCAGCCCTGCTTGCTTCATTCCCTATAATATCTACGGCTTTAGATATCTAGGCGGTTGGAAGAGGAGAACATGGAAATGTCGAGGCGAGAGAGGGCAAAAATAGACAAAGGGTATCCGTACTTCGTCACTGTCGTTTTGTACGCTGATGGTTCCACTGCAGCATGCACACTCATGCCCGTCTATCACAGACGCACGGCGCAGTAGTGGGGGATCCAACGCACTCGCTAAGGCTTAACTTAAGTTAGTGAATGCCCCTGGCGCGCTGGGCTGCCAGGTTTCCTGGATCTCGGGCGGGAATCAGTCACTGTTGTGGGAGCGCCACCTAGGTACTCAAGCCAACTACGGTATCAGCTTGCAGAATAAACGTTGTGCCGCTGGCGTCAAGGCGTTTCCGTTTCCTATGGACGTGCTCAATGATTTCTGTCTGTATCTACCCATTATGAGTGAGGTGCCGCGTTAAATCGTTTAAGGGCGCCTCGAAGCGTCTCCTGTGTGTCGCCCGTATCGTACACTCGTATACGTAGTCGCAAGGCGCGGCTCCGGCGCTGAACCATCTCGTCTTGACCGGTCATACTCTGTCGACACGGTCATGAAAAAAGCAAGTCCGCCAATATGTCTTTGACAGGGAGTCAAACTTGGATGACCAATCATGGGCGGCCGCCCCTGACGAGGGGTGTGCATAAGCTGCCTTGCCCATCTGGTGTTGGTGTCTCCTCATCACATTAGATGTCTTGCAATGCCTCGGGGCCCTGTCGAGAATGAATTTCTTGCTTGTAAACCTGGTACACGAGAGAAGGTTGAGGTCAATGACATTTTGATATCAAAGCCACTCCAACGTCCTGACAAAACGACTAGAGAGAACTAGGTAGCTTAGCCTGGGAAAAGGCTTGGAGACGAGACGCCACCAGGAACGATCGGCACAGGGATTCTCAGCGTATGTAGATCCTCTGCCATTTGCGGCTGCTTGGTGTTGAAAGAGATGGATTACTCCGCCGTTGTGGCCAGCTTCATGCTGATCCCTAAAATAGTCAGAATCGAAAGTACTGCTTCTTGGGCCATTAGACGTTCGACGTTCGACGTTCGACGTTCGACGTATCACGCATAAAAGTCTTAGACATGAACTAAAATATGACCCTTGAGAATGCCATCATCTTTTCCCTCCAGGCCATTTCCCCGTTCCTGAGCGGAGATTGATTCAACAAGAGACACAACTACTTACATTCAGCGACTAGCGCTTTCTTTCAGGGCTCAACAGCCAAGACGTAGATCACACGTGCTGAACGGCTCTTCCACATTCACGTCAATTGCTTGGGAAGCATTATCATGCGTAACTGATGGAGCTAAACTTGACAAGCATGTTTGTGAGGAAGGTCGATAAACAAAAACTTGCATAGATGATGTAGGTAGTCAGAGGTTCCGAGGATGTGGATCGCGTCAATATTCAGCAGGTTATTGCCGTGTGCGCTCCAGCCCCTGGTTGTGTGACAGTCGCACCGCATCTACAGAGTCCGGCCGCTTCAGCTATGTTCAGCACAGGTTCTTCATGACGACTTTGTACTAGGGGCCTTGCACAGACCAAGACGGCAACGATATCATCACATACTGGACTGCCATGACAGCATCATCTTTGTATCCACTGCGGTCGTGCCTAGGTACTTCAATCGCCGCCATGACTGCTAGCATTCAACACCAAACTGGTTTGTCTCGGCACGGTAACTACCTTTCGCGTGTCCGCCAGACGTAGCGTGTGCCATGGTACTGGGCTCTGGTATTGTACATACTTAGTCGTTCGGCCCACCAAGCGCGGGATATCATTGTGATACGTAAGAAGTCGAAGTCGGCGATTTTGAGTACTCTGCAATCATCAAATCCACAGTAACCTCGGGTATGGTGTAACCAAGTAAGTCCTTGCATCCGTGCGACATGGGGCAATGGGATCTATCGCGTCCCGTACCACCGGGATGGGCGAGGAATTCGGTCTAGATAGACCGCTGTAATGGCCGTGGTCGAATGGTCTCGATCTTCATTTTGCTCCGCCTTATGGCACGATCCCCGCTTCGTCAATGCTCAGGCTAAGCTGCTAACGAACGGAGCTTGCATTGGCGTGACGTTTGTGCTAGCCTTATCGTCAACCCAGCAGAGGCGTAAGGGTAGCGTTCCAGGGTTCCACCAGCGGCAGACGCCATCGGCCTGTGGCCCATCCAAGTTAATTTGGCACACGGATGGCTTGCGGTTAGTCTGTCGGGTGCCCCTGGCTCTCGAGGATCATATTCTGGCACATGGCACCAGGTTTCGCATCGACGGGATAAGTTGCCACAGTGGATTGACAGCTAGAGGTGTTTGCTTGCCTCAGGAGTTTGACAATGGGGTGCTGAAGACAGACGCTTTCTTGCGACAGCCTGATCGTCAATGCTCGCTTTGTTGGGATGGGTTGCAACGACCATGATGTTATTGGCTGCAAAGTGACATGACCAGCCATCGAAGACATTGGTCTACAGCCCGTCCTACCGCCAGAGTGCGCTGGGAGACAACAACGGAATGGCATCTTCCGTTGGTCAATTGAAACTTGTCTCGTGATTATTATTATTTTTGCGGTCAATTCCCGAAGCGCTAGTGCCTGGGGGCATTTGGTATTCTGGTCGTCGTGCACGGGGATCTTCTCATTTGGTGTTGTCAGTGAACAGAAGTCCTGTTATCGATGGCCGACAACTGACGACCTGCGCCTAAGTAAGGTAGGCAGAGTTTGGGACCGAAGCTATCGATTCTATTTGGCTCTGCGATGCCATGGATAGGCTCTGCTAACCAGGTGTGTCATGGCGTCTATCCCCGGAAAGGGGGCATCTTGGAAGAACTCTTGGCTTTGATTGTGGCGGCAGCATTCCGCAGCCTCTTTTGCAGGGGATATTGAGAGATCTATGTATCTATGTGTGGGGAGACTGGAGCAGACGGGGAACTAAGTCTTGGCTGGCATATTGTCTTAGTCATCCAACGTTTCGAGGTATGGAGGCAGATTGAAGCAACGTCGTCGTTTTAATATCTTCCTTTGCAGCAAGAGGCGTTAATAGTTTCGCATCTACTTGGGGGCATGTGACTTGGAAGGTTGATAGCGATATGTATTTCACCTCTCTGTTAGGCGAGCATATTCTTTTTAACCTGGTTAAACAACCAACCCTGTTGTTTGCACATCATCCGAGCCCTCTCCCAACGGAATGAAAGCTCCCCACGTTGCCTGATCACCTTCAGCAGTCATCTTCTTCAACTAAAGCCGTCGCCATACCCCGCACACCTGCAGTGCTGTGAGCCTGAGCCCAGCGTGGCATCAGCCATCTTGCAGATGATCCTAACGGGGAGGGCGCGATACCGAATTCTTGCTGGTGGCGGCCAAGCTGTCTCGCCATTGTAAAGAAGGTTTCCTGTAGCGGGACTCGTGCTGAGGCTCGGATAATTAATACCATTGCTAGACGGATGAAGATTGTGCAACGACTTGATGTGCCTGTCTGTACACTACGTTATGATGCACTACCACCGACAGGGAAGTAATAGCACATTTGGGCCTATGCCTACATCGATAACTATTGCGAAATGGAAAAGCATGCGAATAATAGTAATGGGAGATTCAGCGTATTGCAACTGGTTTTGTTATCATCTCATTCTCAGCAGTTCGTAGATCAAAGAATAAAACATCAGATATGTTTCTCGTTCACCTTCCATTCACATGCTCACCCTAGAGTCAAGTTTAAGCATTTCGTTCCGCGATGGGGCGACCTAGCTCAACGTTTACTTGCTATTCGCAAATAACCCGAGAAACCAAGACCCTAGAGCCTCATCTCCCGCACCGGCTAGTCAGGAAGTAGATTAACGTCAAGACATTTGCATCTCCGCCTTGCCTGCATTGGGGGATGTTAGACGAGCACAACCATGTGAAAAAGTCTCACTTCAAACGGGAATTATCTATCAATCAGGTACGTACCTGAGAGACCCAGAGAAGTTGTTCATTATTCATTCCATTATGCTTGGAAACCATGTCTTTGATGATGAACAGATTGCGAGAGATTACACATTCCAAAAATAAGAATACATGGTTGACAGCTGCAACCCAACTCAGACCAACCTAATCTCTGAATCTCTGTTTGGGATGTTTTACTTACCCTGTCGTGCACCAGCATCACAATATTTGATAGATAGATATACTCGAAAAGACGCAAGCATAAAATTGAACATAATCATACTATTTCCGGGTCTTTGCGCCATCCTGCCCTGGACCTAATGCTGAATCCAGCCCCGGAATCCCATGACAGATGTACACTTGGCACGGTGTGATGATGTGTGGAACACGACTAGGAAGCAATGTTGCCCACCTATGACACACCCTCCAATATTAGCGATGTACACAGGCCAATTCTCGGGCTGTTGGTCCCAGCGCCCCTACGACCAACCCTGGCCGCAGACAACCTGTCGCCAACTGGTCCGAGCACCTCAGCTGAGTCTGGACCAGGTTCTACTGCGATGTACTTCGGTGTCGATGACTGATGTTATACGGAGTACGTACTGCACCTGACAAGCAGCGCAAACCCTAACGTGCAGCGAGCCGGAAGACTACAAAGGGAGGGGAACCAAGAGAGACAGAGCAAACAACTTCTTGGCGCTGATCAAGCTCGTCGTGGGTCATTTACGTACCGGTAGTAGCAACAAAGGAGATCGCGATTTACTGGCATTTTGTGCGAAAATAATTGGAGTACATTCATAAAGTCAATATTTGGGCTGTAATGGTTGGGAGACCTGGGACAATGTGACTTGCATGCCAGGATTTTCGCGGTTCACTCGCGGCAAAATCCGTGAACGTTCGGATACTTTGTCATCTTCCAGACGGGACGAAGCATGGACGTCTTCAGGCAATGAAAGCATTGACAAATGACAAGGATACAAGTATAGTATGACCCGCGCTATTGTGAAAATCCCAATGGAAGGCTTGAATATTTCATTAATCAAATCATTTCCATTCTCTGGGGCACCGTTGTGATGGGCTGAAATGGACTTATCGACCTTGTCAGCTTAATCGACGGGCCATCCATCGATGGATGCCTCTGCTGCACCCCCTCCCAGCCTCTGGGGCATGTCCCAACGACCATGCTATTGAAGACACATTATTAGGTGTTTAACCTCATAATCTACAAATGCTACATGCATTGACATGCACTGTAGAGTTTATTGTGTAAATTGGGGTTCTCAATCGTACATTAGCACTGGTCCATACGGAGGCCACGGAGGCCTTACCCTGATACTGATGTCTGAGACATCTTGTTCACATTCCCGGGACTTGTATCCGTAACTCCCAACAGTTAGGTCTACCGTAATCTATTCACTAGAGAGTGCTGTGGTTCAATGATTGCACTGCTCCATTCATTGGCCGCAAAAGCAAGTAATACGTCGCATGGACATGCGGGCAGACGCGAGGGAGCACTACAGCTAGCCTTTATCAAACCTAGTTTAATGCTTGGTAGACATCCTTATTTCCTGCAAACTACCATTTCCACCTTGGCCAAGATTCCTAGTGTCAAACATAATGCTGATCCAAGGCATGGAGGATCGTTTCGAAGCCCGCCAATCTGAACCAAGGTCTGACCCAAGAGAAGACGCTTTCCTTTCTTTTGACGATATGCTGGACGAGGAAAAGACATGCAGCGGAGCTTCAAACACCCGGCCGTGAGGCGCGAGCTATTGCTATCTGCTGTGAGGAGATGATGGATAGGTATCGTTACACAAGCAAGCTCTTTTACGTATTAGGATATGATCGCCACTTTGCCATGCAATGTGAAGATCCCTGGACGAAAATCCAAACTAGTCCTTAGGACTTGACGTTAGAGTGATATGACGCTGTTCGATTAATAGCCAGAACTCTACGGATACGTACAGCATAAATGTATCCTCCTTGCGTGCAGAGCTGATGGTACTGAGGCAGGGAATGCCTGCCCTTGGCAAAATCAGGAGGAACAAGAGGGAGGCAAGGCTGTCAGACGCCGCCTTCTTCTACTATCACCTATGAAAAGAGTATTCTCAGATAATTGGATGATATCCATTTGTTGTACTGTATCTACTGAGGTATTGAATGGAAGACGGGGTACATTATCATGGACTAAAAACTCAAAGAGTCTCCAAGTCAATCACGAGCTTGACATTCCAACCCACTTTCATTCCAAGCAGTTGGTTCACCTACTGACCAGGACATGAATACGGCTTGGCCGCCTTACCCGATGGGCTTGATCGTGCGGACAGGCGAGAGGTAAGGGTGGCAACGCCGCAGAGCCCCGGGAGCCAAAAAGGGAACAAAGTCGGGGAAGGGCTGCTGTTGCCAAAGTTTACAATCTATGACTTGCGTCGTCGCCGGCGGGAGTTGAGCGCCTCTTTTCTTGATGCGTTCCCAGGAGTTTGGTTAGCATGGCTGAGCCTATCCGTTGATGGCGGCGGAAGGGCTCAACAGGAGCGAAGGACAAGGTGTTGCGTCCGGGATCCACGATGGTCCCAAGGACTAAGCATCATCCCCGGTCGTTTTACTAGGCCCCCCTTGTACGAGTGTCAGGGGAAGGGGTGTGTCAGAGAACAGGGGTTTAGGGAGACTCGGGACAGGGGACGTGAGCCAGCGATCCGGTGGGAAAACCAACCTTTCTATGTACTGGTCTAGTCTATTCAGAGACTCTAGCTCTTGAGGGCAACACGAAATCAATACGGCTTCTTTCCAGCTCAGGTAATGTAAGCTAGAGTGTTTACATACTGGGAATGGCTACCGACTAGGGGAGTTGCATGATTACATAGAGGCTACCGCTTGCTTATGTATTGCTGCTTACTGATCATCAGGCCAACCCAGAGCCCTATTTTCATTCTGCAGCATCAAACAATTAAACCTGGGGAATGCTCAAGGGGTCTGCAGTCCTTGCAAAAAGGCACAAACAAGTTAAGTAAGGGCGTTACTAACGGGTCACAGTGCAGCGTAATCGACAGGGGTATCGGAGCAATCCAATATGCAGCATGTGTGGTCAATAATAAGCGCAGTGCATCACACCACGTATTATTGGGTGGGATGGCATCGGTGATATGAATTTTATAACCAAGTAACATGCTTCTGGCCATCGAATATATTACTATATTGAAAGATACTGATATTCATATATAGAGTCTTGTAGTCTATTGGTCTATATCTTGGAAAGTGTTTGTCCTGACTTAAGAGTTCTGCACTTCCGTTGATCATCCCGTCTTGGACTGTACAAGGATGGAAAAAGAAAATATCAATATCTGACCTGCACTGCAACTCGAACCGCGAAAGCGGGAGCGCAGCAGGGGACCCTTGTGACCCGAGTGGGTACCAAAGCAAGGCACTGAGCGATATTGATACAGATGTAGGTACGGATACTGTAGTCGCCAGTAGATATGTGTTCTGCAAATTGGCAAACTTGGGAGACGAGGGTGATGGGGAAAATGTCGCCCATAGAAGCAGCAACTTTACACCAAAGCACGGGACGTTAGGAATTCAGGGTGAGACCAGTATTTGGATCATACATGCTTCTCTCCATGATTTCTGAATGTCTCTGGAACATGAATTATGACGACGAATGTATTTCAGATCAGCCATACCGTTGAGCCAGGGTCTTTTTATGTTGAGCCATTGAACACAACAAATCTTGGCAGGGGAGAAGCTGGACGTGGCTTTTGAGGCTCATTTGCCTGTGTCTAAACCCCTGTTAATAAGAGAAGATCGTAGACGTCCCTGATAGGATTGTCATTTTGGCCAGTTGTCGATGTCGCAAGTATTTGGTAAATATTCAATGTGCACAATCCCTGCTGTCTTTGATATGCCGCTAAGGTCGGCACTGAGGTTACTTTCCAGGCGCTCATTGCTAGGCTTGGCTCTAGGTCGCTCTCTTGACCTCTTCTTTGGAGATCCCTGGATGAGACAAGCTATACGGAGTCCAACGATTAGATTACCCTACGAAGAAATTAAGACTTAAACCCCTGGTGGATGAACTAGACTTCTGCACCCCATGACTCTGAGGCCCTGGTGTTGCAACCGTCGAGCCCTAACATCGAGTGACAAGTTCTAGGCTCTGGTCGCTGACAGCTGGAGTCTAGGCTCGGTACTGGCCATTCCCATGCTGGGCTCGTCTCCGCGAGGTTATTGATTTGGTGACTAACACGGTGCCATATCTAAGATCCATTCGTGATAGTCTCTGAAATCTCAATGACGGATCGTTCTGAACTTCGCTGTTGCCGAGAAAGACAAATTCAGGGTCCAATTTAGACGAACAACTTTGCAACCATTTTCATTCTTGGTATGCTTGAAAGGCCCGTGTGTACCTGGTAGCGGGCTTGCAAAAGCCGGCTGACTGCCTGTGAGGGTGGAAAAAGGTGTTCATCTGCCACGTTATATGCGTCCACTCACACAATTACTAGCAGACACACTTCCCCTTCAGTCATTTTCTTGTTAACGTTTTTGACTATGACCAGAACGACAACCACCACCCCTATTACCACCACCATCATCATTCATGACAAGCATCATCTGCCTTTCATCTTGGGACCACAAGGGACGCCTTCCGGACGCCGTCCCCGTTGTGCGCTCGACGCCTCCAGGGGTTAGAAGAGAAACAGAGTCCAGCCGGTCGGATCCTGCCACTGCCACAGCCGGGGTACCAGGGTCAATTACAGCCTCTCCAAAGCAGCCATGACAAGCCAGCAGAAGCCAAAAGCGGCCATCAGCCCGCAGCCGGGATTGCGTTTCTTTGCTTTGGGGAACTGGGCTTGTTTGTCTGAGGGCACGGGCTGCCAGGTTGCAAGTGCAGCAGTTTATCAGTCTAGCCGTCCCCGGACTACGAGACGGGATCGGTACTTGGCCAGAGGAGAAACGCAGACATGCAACAACGGAGGATCCCGAAAATTAGTATGAGCCAGAACAAGAGCCACAAGCAGAACTGGAAGTAGAGAAGAGAGCAACAGGTTCAACCACGAGTAGGAAAAAAGAAGGTCAAAAAGAAGGCGTGTGTAGGTACTTTGCGGGAGCGATTTGCGTGCCATCCATCCAAGGCGAGCATCAGCCGCTTTCCCACCCCCTGGTTCCCGATCTGGCCCAAGCCACACAGTGAAAAGTAGGGACGGGGATGGAGATCCCGTGTGCCAGAGCACATACAGTAGAGGGAGATCAACAAGCCCAGGCCAGTCAACCAACTAGAACCAGAGAAAGAGAAGGCTGGGCAGATAGGTAACGAGATCGATCCACGGCTCTTCTGTTCTGTGTTCTGTTGTTGATGAGCCCCGATTCCATTGCAGCCAGTGCAGAGCAGATACACGGGCGCGCCGTCCGGTCAACATGAAGCTTGCACGCACTCACATGCTCGCGATCAACAATGGTACTGATGATGTAGTCGCTCTTTTCTTCAACGCAAGGTAACAAAGCAAATAGGTAGTTGAGCCGAACCATCTAAAAATACTGTACTGGACAGCGCATTGGTGCAGCATTTTCGTTGTGCATGGTTCCGACCGTCGGTCGGAGGAACACTTGTCTTTTCAGCTTACAGGTAGGCAAATTCTTACACTCGGGTCTCGTTGCCTCTTGTCTCCCCCAGTTGAGCATAACAAGCACAATTGTTTCTTAGACGCTGTTTGTGTCTTCATTGAGTGTCTCGTACCTGGTTGCGTTCACGCCTGTGGACCGGGGACACCTTCACACCCCTGCCATTCCAGGAGCCACCCCTGTTCTTCTTTTCCGGCTCCAGCTCCGGCCAGCTAGTGGTGGTACCAGTGGTGATAGTGGTTAGTCTCTTTGGTTTGCAATGTCTGGGCAGTCTGCAGTCTGCAGTCTTCCAGCTGCCAGTGCGCGAGGTGATGGTGGGCGTCCTCTTCCAAACTGTTGGAGGACCAAGGTTGAGTAGTGGTGATGGAAGCTAAGGTGAGAGTGGTTGTTGTAGCTGGGTGCTTGCTACTGCTGCTGCTGCTGCTGCTGCTGCTTTCATTGTTTGCTTTTTCTCCTTCCCCTCCCCTCTCTTTTTTTGTTATCTTGGGTACTAGTTGAGCTCTGCAGTAAGCGACCCTCTTCTTCGGACTGACTCTCAATGGATGTCTCCCCGTCGTCTAACTAGGCAGTCTGGGCTCATGGTGTTATACCTACTCCAGCTTCTCAGGTCCTGGACCAACAACTGGGGCCATGATTCTTTCAGCCCTCCCGCGCTAGTCAGTTTTAGTGCCTGGCGTCCTGTCCTTAGAGATCCCGTCTCAGAGAGAACCTAGCAAGGATGCCAAACCCAGAAGGGCGCCAAGGCGAGAAGCTACGGCCTGGGCAGTTGAAGGCCCCTGCTGGCGCTCTAGTCTCACTCTGTTTTAGCTAGGTTTGTTTTTTTCATGGTCTTTGCGCTCGCTCACTTCATCTCGTTCACTTTCTGTCTGCTCAGCTCTGACACCCCCGTGTAAATATGAAGTGCCTCGTGCATCGAGGCAGGAGCCCCCGACCAGATATACATATTACACCAGAGAACGCCAGAGGGCGCCACTGGGCAAGAAACCTTATTGAAGTCTGTGGGCTTGACACCCCAAAACCCCCCCCAGTCAACCCCATTTCATCCCGATCCAAATCTCAAGAACATCGTGACTACTTTCAGCTAATCCAGAGGTATTCATCTACCTTGAACCTCCTCCGTTTCTCAGCTCCTCTCTTTCCCCTCCTTCTCTCTTTTTCTAACTCAACCTCTCCAACCTTGCTTCAACTCGTCCTCGGCCTTGCACTGCCAACCACTGCCTCTGCATTTCATCAGTGTCGTTTAGAGTTTGCCTATGAAATCAAGATAACTTCAGACGGCCCTACCTTGGAAACACCGAGCTGCACATTCTCCACGTATCTGCAGGATACCCCAAGAAGCTTGAACTCCCCTCTCTACTACGATTGTAGAAGGCTAGCCGATCACAACCTCTCCCCGTTCGAGGAGACGCCCTTCCCGGAAGCCATTCACATTCATTCGTGCCGACACAAACTCTACGTTTGAGTCGAAGCAACCTTGTTCGCCAGCCCGACCTCCCCTGGACGCGGAGCAAGCCTTGTCTAGGTAGTCTTTCTCATAAAGTAACTTTGAGGAGGCTGCTACACGACCACAGCTGCCCCTAACAACAACACCACAACACCACAAGGCAACATCGCCAAATTCGCCATTCTCTCAGCGTCCTTAGTATTGCTTGAAGCTTATATACCGCCTGCATATCGTCCTTCGAAGTTTTATTGAATTCAAACTTAACTCTCAACAAACCATCCGACCTGCCGTGTAGCAGGAGTCTATAACGATCGGTGGCACAAAGTATAGTTATATAAACATCTAGTCTTGCTATGGAGGCGGCCAGCTTTTCTTCACGGCGGCCCGCCGCGGGTGCGTTGCCTGCATTTTCTCTGCCACCTCCTACAGCAGATGTTCCAAGTATGGCCAAATATCCCCTCTATCCTTCATTCTCAGGCAACTCGTCAGAGTCTTTCCATAGCTCCCGCGACGTCGACCCGGTTGGGTATTCTTATCCGCCATCCTACTCTCCCCTTCCTGGCCCCTTTCCCGATCGCCGCGTTTCGTCTTCGCCCAGTATTCTGACCCCTTCGCCAGGAGCCAGCGACGGTCTCAGTCCCAGTCTTTCTAGCGTCAATACGGGCAGTTCCTAAGGTTCTCAAGCTCCTGGTGGCATATATTCATACGCTCATCTCGACGGCACATGGCCCACTCCCGGAAATTCATCATATACCGTGAGCTCAGCGACTCAGGCGCAGCCATCCCTCGGTCAGCAGCCCTTTCCTGGACGCAGCTCTTCCCTGTACAATCAAGGCCCCGGGATTCACCAGTACAACCACCCACGAACCTCACAGTCTCCGGCTACTGGAGGTGAAGGACTTCCTGCGCCTCCTTATGATCAGGTTCATCATCCCTTTCAGACTTCTGTCTCGGGAGGAGGCGGCCAGACTACTCCACCAGGCTTGTCGGCATCCCAACAGCCTCAGAGCACAATTCTGACGTCGCAGAACTCCGTATCTACGCAACCCCCTACTCCCTCGAGCGCTTCCGCACACGTTGATTCGTATACGCATTCGAGGCCTCCGAGCACACCGAGCTATTATACAGCCTCCTCTACACCTCAACAGTCCAGCTTTCCATCCTATGCACCTCAACCTTCTCCGACCCAGCACTCCCCTCCGGGCGGTGGACCTGTGCCCAGAGGCCTTGGATCGCTCTCGGGCCAGCCCCAAGGGGCTGGCATGGCACCTCCTCCTTCCTACCGACCCTATCCTCCGTATCAGTCGCTACCTACCATGGGCGGATCTGCCGTCATGTCCAACATTCATCAGCCCGGTGGTCAGATGTCGATGATCCCTGGGATGGGCGTGCCGCAATACGCCCATCCGATGATGTACGGGGGGCACGGTCAACCCCCTCCGCAATCCGAGCGGCCCTTCAAATGCGACCAGTGCGTTCAATCGTTCAGCAGGAACCACGATCTGAAGCGACATAAGCGAATTCATTTGGCTGTCAAGCCCTTTCCTTGCACGTTCTGTAGTAAGAGTTTCTCTCGAAAAGATGCCCTGAAGGTGAGAATTTTTTTAACAGGAATCCGTCAACATATTTTTGTTATTTTCCCCCCCAGTGTCTCAATCATCTGCTGACCACAAATACAGAGGCATCGACTTGTCAAGGGTTGCGAAAACAAGGCCAACGAAGCTGGTAATGGTGATGGCAACGGAGCAGATCGAAGCGGGGAAGAGAACGACAGTCCCGAGGTAAAGCGGGAGCAGTAAATGTCTTTCGGGAAGGAGTAATTGTTTTTATGGCGCGATACCCCTGTTTCGAGACGACAACAATGCCTTCTGGTTTCAAGGGCTATCAAGGGAAACTGGTGTAATGAGGTTATTGGATGTGGACGATGACGCCTGGTCCGAGGCACCAACCCACCACTTCATTCTTCGATTCAACATTCTTATACAACGTCGGTTAGGCTTTTCATTGGCACATGGGCGCTACGGAGGACTGGAAGATTGGTTTATTGGCGTCAAGGAACAGGGACACTGGGTCAACAAGACCCCGTCCTATCGGCGAGTTTGCGCCAATGTGTGTTTATATTACTGGACAAACGCTAGGTCACAGCGAGGATATGGGCATTTGGAAAAGGACGATCAACAATTTTATGGGCTCCAACCAAAACAGGACGGAACCCCGTTTTCGGTATCATGGTTAGGCGAAGGGTGTACAGGAGATGTCACAGGTCAGGTACGGGAAAGTGACGATTGATAACGAACTTGTGAGCTTAATTTGGTATTTTCAACAGCATGATCTAGACAGTATTTAGGGGTCTGAATTTGCATTTCCATGAGGGTCCTCTCCTCCCTCAGTACTTGAGCCTCAAGCATGTATTTATTCTCAAACCATCCATGTTAGGCATCCCAGAGTCGAACATTCTGGAAAGCAATAATGAAAAGCAGAAAGAAAGCTATGACGCCTATCCAGATCGATATCTTTCTTTGCTAGAACAAAGGGAAATTTTGAAGGCGTCGGTATGCGGGACTGAGCTTGTGGGCCAACTTGAAGAAGAATGACTTGCCGCTATTCTTTCCAGCTTCCTTCTTTCTCTGAAGCTAACGAAGACGGGTTCCGGAGTGGGAATGGAGCAATGTTTGGCATGGAGGTTCGGCCCAGCCAGCCACAGTAGACTACCTAGGTACCTTACGGAGTACAGTTCTGCCTATTGAAGATGGGCAGTAGTGGGAACCAAGGATGAAAGGTCCAATCCCGAAGCGCAAACAAGACAGTTGGCCAGCCAGACTCGCACCTAGCCCAAAGTTTTTTTTTGATGGGTGATTGGGCAATGCAAGGAGATACCCGAAAACTCCAGATGGGCCTAGATCGCTATGAATGCATTTATTATGCTGGCCTTCACAATGGCTAAGGTTAAGTTGACTTGCAAACTGTAGCCTCCATCGAGATGATACCGTGATTCAAGGGAGGGGAGATGCATGTGGATTTGTCTACCCAACGTAAACAAACACACTGGGGCTGACCCGAACATAGGTTTTCACAATTCAGTTCTGAATCACGAATGTTATGTTTGTTGTCGAGGATGTATTCACTAGCGCGCCAGTTGCAAGGGCAAGTTGAGTGAAGCTCATGTTCATTGTACCACTTGATTTGAACGTGCATATCTTTTGCTTTTTGCTGCTGGATACCTGTTAGCTAGATAGTGAGATGCGCAGGGCTATCCCATTTGGGGTGTGCTCGCAGATGCCATCCTTGTTCCTTTGGGAACCATGTCCCTGGGGGCGAGGGCAGGCCTGGGCCTCTGCCGACATGCTGCTGAGACTAGTGATAAGACTCTACCCTCAACGACTCTGGGGCTGAAATCGGGCTTTGTCTCAAGAAGAAAGGGGATGAGCTTCTAGTGATTGACTGAGGCGAGATCAAAATGTGGTGGCAAGGAAGTCAAACGGGTTTACACTCATACAACGAAAGCCGAGGTAAGTTTAAAGGCAGGGTGAGATTGTGGTGTGAATTTAAACTATGGGAGCATAGCTATGCAGTCCATGTTCTGGTTGCGGTAGACATCCATTATTGTCAAAGGGTGGCCATGGTAGAGATTGGCCTCGGACTGAGACTCGGGGCTTTACAAGAAATAGGTTCCTGCGTTAACAGTGACACAGCGATGATAGCGAGAGCCAATCGATGTGCTTCTGATATTTTTGACAAATACTATTAGTGTTATGTTATCTCTCACGAGTCTCAATGAACTGGGAATCCCCTCATTCCCCACACTCCCCATCACCAGGTCACACTTTCCCACGGCCAGAAAGGCCAACGCTTATCACAGTCCAGCTAGAGCTTTGGTAGCCCTAGACTCGGATGGGTCAAGTCAGTCAGATGAGGCAGAAACGTCAAACCTGCTAGTCGGGACAGGCGCCAGGCGCCAGGCGTTGTTGGGCGTGTGGCGTTCGAGCTGCGGGAAGATGCTACAGCTCGAAAAGGGATTAAGCACAAGCCTTCTGTGTTGCCCCTTTGGACTCGATCAAAGGCTGTCTATCCCAAATGTACATGAGACGGGAGTTTATACTGCGGCGTTTGAGTGTACGGGGAAGTGCACAAGTGCAAAGAGGGGGGAGGAGGGGGCGCACAAGGCCCATACTAAGGTAAAGCCTGGAACGGCGCGCACTTGGCTTGCTAGAGAAGAAGTAAAGTACGGGGAAGGCAAGCCAGTCCAGCCGGGAGGCGAGGAGGCGTCTGTGATCATGAGTGCATGGCTTGTGGATGTGTACATGTGGCTTTCCAATTGCCATCTGAAAGAGAAACATCTTGGTCGAACTTGCAAATCAGGGCGTGGTCCGACCGCTGAAGTTAAGATCATGGTCGAAATGAAGTGATGTGGTTCTAGACAGTCAGCCACGGATCTGGTCTGGCGTCGAGGCTGGATGTACAGTGCAGTACGTACACGATCTTCCACAGGGTTCACGCCCTAAGGTATATCAACACCTATTGGTGGCATGGACGACAGCTACCGAAGAACAAACTTGGATTAAGTCGGTCAAGGTCTGGCCATACCTTCAATGGCACGGACTCAAGTCCAACAGAAATCACAAGCTTCACAGCGATGTCCAGTCGACTACGGACAGAAACCGAGGAAAGGGGGCGTCTAGATGATTGCAAGCGGTCTCTAACCAAGACTGAGATCCAAGTCATCGGTTCATGGATTCATTGTGGCTTTGGGCGGGCAGTTGGGTTCGAGAAAACAGATGAGCTTGTGCGCTGGGCTGTCGATGCTGACTCCCATCGTCCTGGCAATGCGCTGCATCTCAGAGACACATCGTTTCTTGTGCTGACAGCAGATATCTTGGCTTTGCCTTTCCCGTCTCTATACGGAAAATACTCGTGTTATCTTCCCCCCTCAATATCTGTTCTTCCGGCCATGTCTGAGGTAAGGAGGTTAGGCTGTGGGTACCCGTCGCTCGTAGATGGAAGTTGATGCACACATGAGGTTGTTTTCATCCTATAGCTGCACGCATAGTGAACTCATATGATCTCTACCCGTTCTAATATTACTCCTTCTCGTGTAGTGACTCTCTAGGTCTCGTATATCCTGGGGCTTGGGACTCGGCAAGTTCCTAGCACAACCACGTCTCCCATCGCCGATCCATATCATCTGAGGCAATCTCTTCGTGGTGTTGTAGAAAGTAGTGTGTGACCCTCCTCTCATCACCATCACTCCTTTCCGATTGGGCCGTCCGATAGTTGTTGTTCTCCCTACAGTAGATGTGACTGTATCTTTACCTGTCATGGACACAATCACTCGCTCATATCTCACTCTCGGTGATGAACATATTCAAGACGGTTGGACCATAGTGTAACCACTACTTTCAATTTGATAGGCTAATTTATAACTTCAGGCAAATAGTACCGAGGTTGATTGGGCTGTGCTGTTTTGATGTAGGCTGAGCAGGCAATCCGAACCGAGCTCCACCATGCCTATGTTTTCAGTATAGGTACTCAAAGGCATGCCCCTCGTTACAACTACGAGGCTCTAGTCATTGTCATCGATACATAGTAGTTCCTTTCAACCATGCTATACTGTATGCATTGTTCTGAGAGATGATGTGGTATCGCCCTTTACTGACCTCCAATATAAATAAAAAACCCCGGTCCATTCCGAGCCCTCCAACCTGCAGCTCCCCGGTTACATGCCATATCACTCTCAAACCCTGGAACGGATCATAGAACTCATGCAGCCTGCCGCGGCTTTATTGCCCGCCCGGCGTGTTCAACAGGAGGGAAATTCTCCGCGCTTGGCATCGCGGGAGCTGAGCAATGACGGCGGGTATTGGTGTAACATAACGGTCGAGTCCACGGAAAGAGGCATTTAAGGGGGTGTAGATAATCCAATAATCAGATGATACTGGCAGAGGCTATTGATAGTATAATATAATCCCATGGGTTTTAATTTAGAATGATTATTTGTGTTTCCCTGTTGATTACACCTACTGGCTCGTGTAACCATCGCCACCAATCATAGCCCAAGATTCGACCTACAATATTGGTAGTCGATGGACTTTTTAGACTATCAAGAGATATCACATCATTCTTGACTGTATTGCGGCAAAGTTTCAGATTATCTCGCCAGAACTACTACAAGACTCCATTCGGTCGTAATAGAACGACCAGGTAGTTGCTGGCTACGAGGATTGCGCTAGCAAACGACATACTTGACCACAACCCCCTGGATTGTGTTGATCAAAGGATCTAAGAATAGAATAGAACTCTGTAAAGGCAAACTAAATTTAAACTCCAGTCTTTTAATCAGCAGATAACCGGCTGTGCTATTGTGGCGTAAATATATGCCCATGTTGCACTCTGTACATCCTTCTTCTACTTGATCTTGGAAATTAGGGGTACTATTCTATAACTTGTTGAACATTTTGTGGTAAAGTCAATGGAGTAGAATAAACTCTGATTAGAAGCTTTAATTTCCTCAGTTAATACTCTCTATGCTATTACAACACATATTCTACCATGGCCCATCACATAATCTTGAAATGATAGAACTTGGACAGGTGTTAATGGTGCCACCTTCGAGTGTTTAATTCACTATTTCTGAGCATAAGGGAAGCCTCAGGCATGCTCAGACTACCCGATGGCAGAAAAATGCCAATATACATGTTCAACTGCTTACCGAATTAGCATCAACTGAAGGTTTATCAGAAACCATTCTAGTTGATGTAACTGCCATTGAATTATTGCCACCTTGAAAGAGTCTCACCGGAATCGAGCAAGCTTCAGGCCTTCTGTGATGTATAGAGAATACCAAGAGCAGCTGTCCTACTTCCCTGATCTCATAGTTACCCTTATTCCGTAGTGCAGCAGCATTTGGCTGATGTTCCGCTATAATTCACCAACAGAGTTGCTAAACTTCTCGAAATGTTAACCCGTGATTTTCCACAAGGATTTGTATAATGTATCGCTTGTTCCTGGTGCGTGAGATTAAGCGGCTGATTCATGTACCAATAGAAAGAGTAGATATTCTCTTTTGAAGTTCTTCACAATTACCCAACAGAATGCCGACTTCACCAGTTAGCATCAGTGGTCTCACTCAAAATTCTGCGGAGTGTCCAACTCCCAAGTAGTTTAACATCTTCTAGTGATCAATATAAATTGGCTAGTAGGCGAGACTGCAAGTGCGCGTGGTGTGCAAGCTCACGGGGTCTCAAAGTCCTCTATGTAGCGTAGCTTGCGATTTAAATACAGAAGTACGCAAGAACTAGAGGTTTTTGATCAAGAGCCAAGAGCCTATGCACATGTGTTTATTATTGGAGTATTATTACGTGTCAAACGTAAACTGCCGCTCTAATACTGACCTCCACTGAGGTATGCGAGATATTGAAACAACGAAATGAACACCTGGGCTGGATGTTGACACATACTAATAACAAGTTTTTTTTTTTTTTTTTGGGGGGGGGGACTGTTTGTCATAGGTCGACATACGAAGCTGCACTTAATAGGAAGCATTAAATCAGTTCATGAGTTTCAATTGTTTGAGCTCTTGAGTTGTGGGCGAGATCGATGCGAGAATCATCGGTGACAGCTCGTCACGGGGAAGTATAGGCGCAATTGCTCGCTTGTTGGGTCGTAGGTAGTTTGGCCGTTGCCTAACTGAAAAACTATTCGATAAGCTGTGCAGGCTAAAGTATTCCAAATATGGATACTGGAATATTTACAGGAGCATCTCGTAAAGTAAGAGTGAATATGTGTAATTGCCCAGCCTTCATCGTGCCCGTGAGCCGGGTGACGTTGGGAAGTACATCGCGTAAGTACCGGTACTTCTGCCCAGACGGGACAACAGAGAATGAGTCCATTTGAGCAGAAAACGATTACAATATCTTACCTGCTCTGCATAAAATCACTGAGGAGCATTTTGCCAGATTAGATAGAGCTGATTTCCCTCCAAAGTTAGTATAGGAATTTCCCTATCTTCTGATCCAATGCGGCTGCCTTAAGTTTCCTCTTTCACGACTTGTATCGTCTTCTGCCTTACTTCACCCAGACAATTACATTGTGCCCGAATCACAAACTACCGACTTGGTTTATAGCACGCATAGAGAAGAATCGATAGCGACCCATTCTCTCATCCTCGCATATATAGGCACGATGAACTTTCCGCGACACGACATGCCCGGCATGGATATGGACGGCGACTCCTCCAGCTCCTCTTCTTCCTCTTCACACGGTTCAAGCAGCATAATGGCCATGGTCTTTCAAACCGAAACACGTACTCCTCTCTACTCTGACTCTTGGACGCCTACAAACGCCGGTGCCTATGCCGGCACATGTATCTTTCTTGCCATTCTCGCCATCATTGCACGCTGCCTCGTAGCCTTAAAGGCTGTCCAAGAGGCACGCTGGCTCGATCGCGAAGCCGCGCGCCGCTACGTCGCTGTGAATGGCAAGATCCCACTATCGGAACAAATTGCTTCCAGCCCTGATGCACGACGTATGACACTCTCGGAGAATGGAGTAGAGGAAACCGTCGTTGTTGTGGAAAGGAAACAAGCTGCGGCAAGGCCTTGGCGGTTTAGTGTTGATCCTGTTCGGGCATGCCTTGATACTGTGATCGTCGGTATTGGATATCTTCTGTATGTCTTGCACTCGGGTGTCTGCCTCTTGGGGTAAAAAGCTAATCAGTTTGCGCAGTATGTTGGCCGTCATGACGATGAACGTCGGCTACTTCCTCTCGGTGCTGGCCGGCGTTTTTGTCGGCAGCTTAGCAGTCGGTCGATACACATCAACGGCTGAACATTAAACAACAATGCTTTGCAGAATCTTGGATTCACTTGCTGAATGCGTGGTTCTACTCTCCTCGATCTTGGCTACGACGGCGTTCAGGTTTTCGATTATACCTAAGGTATTTTACATTGGATGGAGCGGGGAGGTGGCCACTCTCATACATCGGTATTCTTATACGGCGGAATTCTACAAAAATCTGCATAACTGACTCTTTCAAATAATTTTCTCTTCTTTGTTTTCATCTTTTCGACATGGTTGACATGATAAGTAGCCTTGGTGAAATGTACGACCCATGTAGCTCAGGTACCGGTACCTCAACGGGACCAAAAAGCCGAAAACCTTCTCAAACCTGCTCACCAACACCCAAGCCGACTACACCAAAATGGTGTTAGTAACATTCTCACGGTACGTACCTAGATAACATGCTTAGTCCATCCATCCAACGTTGTAGTTTATAATAATGAGATATTCGTGAAGGGACGATTCGCTGATCTTGGCGTTGAGATGGATAAGGGTCTGGGTTCTGCGATTACGCTCTTAAA
Source organism: Fusarium sp. MBC 119 (assembly GCA_030411635.1). NCBI lineage: Eukaryota > Fungi > Ascomycota > Sordariomycetes > Hypocreales > Nectriaceae > Fusarium > Fusarium sp. MBC 119. The sequence continues at coordinate 287,421 of JAPERM010000010.1, read as the reverse complement.
CGATAGTGACCTTAGTAGTTTATGATGTCTCTGATTTCGGGACTTTTGAATCGTGAGTCGGCTCAAATCTTGAACATCAGTCACGTATTGCCAGTTTGAGAAGAGATTGTCGCAGTCCGCACGCCGTGTTAAAGGTGCAATTATCAGTCTGCGGGTTGGCTCCCTTCATTCCTCGTAAGACTACTTTAAGTCTCTGACTTATCAGCACAATGCTTTGATTCCTCAAGAGACCAGCTTAGTAACAACGGTACCTGAGCAGCATATCCGGTTTCGCGGTTTTACCATAGCTACCTAGGAGATTGAAGATTAGTATAAGCAGCGTTGTATGCCTGTTTGAGAAGGAACAGTGGCACAAGTGGTAGAACTAAATACTAAGAGACTATAACCTTGGCCATCCTAGAAGAATATATGGCCAGGCCCAAACATCCATTATAAAGACATTGAACCGCTGTGTTATTGCTACTGGGCAGCCCTGGTCTCGGCTTACAGGGTATATTACACTGAAATCCAGACATTGATAGAACCAACCTGGACAGGGTCATATCCTTTAGCTTTGGTGTTTCTACCGATGTCTATCTCTCTCGCTGAAGACTTGCCCTTGGGGGAACCGACGCCGAAAGGTCATGTACGGTACCAGAAGCTAGACTAAGGTTACATGTGAGCATTGACAGCGTTTTTCAATGATTGTCTTATTAGACTATCGAAAGGCAAATCGAGTTCAGGGATGCATGTACAAATGTTGCCCCAGGGCCCGATCCGGTTGGACACAAAGACCATAGAAGACGCATGGAAGCAGCTATATCTCACCTCTGCTGTAATTCGGAAGTGTTGGAAGCTCTCCAGCTAGTTTAAACTGCCCCAAGTGTGTCTTCAAAGGCCTTCAATTCGGGTATCATGCACCTTTACAGTCCTAGTCTTCCTGAACGCCCCGAAGTAATCTCAGCTGGTGGGACAAAGGGCCAATTCGTGATATGGAGTGACTTTATTATCACTTATGAGCTAAAGGCGTAACAAAAAACTGAATGATTCCCTTCCAAACAAGGCAGGCATCATCAAACACAGCGCCCTGCATGTGAGGCAAACTGATACCTACTATGCCAATGTTACGCAAGCACTACTTCTTGTTTCTTCAGCCTCTCATTATTCACCGTTTTCTTACACTTCCTTCCTGTTAAACGGGGACCCAGGTAGTTCGGTCCTCTTCAACTAAGAACCATGACGATAGCACCTATGAGAAAGTCAACAACGTGTAGTTAGGTACCGTGCAAACATAGAACCGCTCGACGACGAACTTAATTTAGTTTAGACTACAGTTCCTTCAGTTTGTTCCAGCTCGGCTTGTACGGGCTAATGTCTGATAAGTCTTATGTGTTGGATGTGCCATCTTGCAAGGCCGAGAAGCTTCAACGCTCCTTGAATAAAGAAAGTCATACCTACCAGGTAGATTTTGAACCGCAGACGACATCCTTAATTGGATTAGTAGCTGGTTAATTGAATTATTCGTGCTCTAGAACGGCTGTTAAGTCAAGCCCATCTTGGAGCTCTTCACACGATCAACAAGATAACATCTAGAGCAACGCCAGCGAGAAGTCCACATCCGCAACCTCGTCATTTCCAAAGAAATGCACCACCCCTTGTCTACTACTCGTTTCCAATCCCAACTACATACAGCTCATACATGAAAAACTTCTTTCATCCATCCTTTCATCCCAACTAAGTCCACATGCTGGTCCCATCCCCACCTCATCTCCAAACAAGGAAAAGGCCGACCCCAAACCCCTTCTGTCGTAGGTACTCCTTTCTCACCCAACGTCATCTCATCCGTCCATCCATCCACGCGACACACGCGGAAAAGAAGAAAATAAATTATGACAAAAATAGTAAAGCTCCCCCCGTGGGTAGGAAGCAACCCCGTTGAAAGAGTCTCCCAATCATGAGTCGCCAACACTCCTAATGCGGTAAGAGATGCAAGAACACGCACGTCCGCGACCCTGGACTTTGCTCCTTTCTGTCGTAGTTCAAGCCGGGATCTTGGACTTGGGGGAAAAAGGCAAATCGCCTATGTTGCCATTTTAGATTTAAGATTTACCTCATTCGGCAGCCAAAGTTACGTAGGGACTCGGGAAGGAGTTTAAAGATGCTTGCATTTCTGGGGTAGCTTCAGATGTGGAATGCCTATCTTGGGCAAGTCCGATGCAACAGCTTTACATACATCCATCATGCTGTCGCATCAACTGCACCATCTTTAACTAGAGTTTTTACGTGATAAACGGCTTTCCGAACGGCTTTCAATAAGTTCAAGTTGTATCTTTCCTTAGAAAGTGTTCCTTACATATGCTATACACGGCGCAACAGTCAAGACGAATGAAAGAGATGAGTATCAAACCCTTCTGTGTTAAAAGCATCCTTTGTCTCTTTTGGCCCATGATAGAATCGTCAAATCCGCATCAGGTTCCCATTCCGTAATCATTCGTGCCTTCATCCCATCCATTCCTGTACCATTCCAAACACTCTTGCGTAATTCACAAGCCAAACGCGCCCCTTCATACTCTTCAGTGACAACACCCATTTGCTCAAACACGCACCCCCCTCTCGCATATGGCCAGGGCGAGGAGATACACCTTCCACAAAGCCTTGACCACAAGAAAACAAAAGATATGTAAGGCTTGCCATGAAGTTATTTCTCAAGATCGATCTCATGTTGCTGGTGTCAAACCCGAAGAGTGCAGATATCAGTGACCGCAGAAGGCGAATGCTACAGCCGGTGAGCCAACCGTTACCGGATGTGAGTATTAGAGCCCAGTAAGAGGACCTGTCGGGCTGGCACGTAGCCTGAAAGCCGCGATGTAAACTAGAAAAAAAAAATAGAAATATCAAAGAGAAAATGCAGGTGGCAAATCAACACCAACCAACGCCTTTTCACCAGGACCTCACAAGACAGCTCTAATGTCAAGGAGGGACGTGCAAGGTCGAGAGACGGCGTCTCGAGAAAGCATTGAGCGCCGGGTATCAGTGACCAAAGACCGATCTTTGGGGTCGGACGTCATTACGACTGGTGGTGGCTGTTGGCAGGCATACCCGGTTGCGGGGGTATGCCAGAGCCATAAGCCTGATTCCGTTGCACGTAACTTTGATACGCGAGAGCCTGCTGGGGGTCCATGGGCATGTTGGGCATGTAGTTGTTGGGCATGTGAGGGTTCTGGGGAATACCAGGTCGGTTACCCTGAGGAGGGAGGTGCTGGTTGGGAGGTTCTTCGGGAGACTCGACCTGATCGCCGCCATCTACGCCGTTCTCGTTGCCAGGAGTCGGCTCGGGGGCATTCAGACAGGCCTAATAACAGTCAGTCGATGGTTCATGTATGAGGCGCAGTGTAGATGCGAGTGCCATAAAAAAACGCGCTACAGTGCATCGCGGGAAACCAGTCGCGTACCTGAATCAAGTTCTTTCCCTCAGCCTTGGTAACGAGGGGCTGGAGCTTGGGAGTGGTGAAGGTGTAAACGAGACCGGTTTCAGAAACGACAAGAAGCAAAACTTGAGTTCCTGTGAGAACGGAGAGCTCGTAAGCCTAGTGAGTGAGCCAAGGGTTAGCGATTGATGCATTAGGAGGTTGGTTCCGACGAGTTGTTCGTAAGTGAACGCGGAACTTGAAGAGCTTATTGTTGACGCGACAAGGAGTTTCACAGGCGTCGCGAAATAGTCAAGGGCGCCAATTGACGCTGGATTTTCGTGTAGAGTCAATACTGACAAGTGCGCGTAGTGAATTTCCTGCGCCTCGAGTGGTAATGACGATCATCTTGATCGTTGTAACAAGCTCTGGTGTCGCTCATGATGGTTGGAGACGTGGAGGCATACCTTTTTCATGATTCCAGCCTTGCGCTTGGAAAATGTAATGTGTCGGCGAGACTTATCGCTGATGAACTTGATTTCAATCTTGCGACGCTCGCGACTGCCCTTCTCATCATCGTCATCATCGTCGTCGCCAGCTGAAGGGCGCTGGCGCTTGATGCCGCGAGACTCTGTGGCGTTGCCATTGCCAACGTTCTGAGAGTCATCGAGCTCGGTGGGCGAGGTCTGGTCGTGCTGGTCTGTGATGTCGGCCATGGCGTCTGTGAGTTGAATCTCTTCTCAAATGGGCTTGGATTCGATTATCTCAAAAGAGAAAGCGCTCTTGTTTGTATTACCACGAACGAACCGCGACAGGAAGAACAAAAAATGGTGGTGGAGATACTGCTTTGAGCGTGGTGCCGATGGATCTATACTGGATCTGGAGTGGGAGCGGAGAGGAAATGGAGGGAGCTGCGGTGCGCTGCGTTTATTGTCGCAGAAACCTGGTTGGGCACGCTCTTGCTTGTTTGCTGCTTCGAGTCTGGTCTAGGTGTGTCTGGGTTTGGGTCGGGGGGGCCTTTCCTTTTTCTGGGTGCGGACTGTGGAGAGCGTGGGTGGCGCGGACGGGAAAGAAGCGAGGCCAGGCGAGGTAAGTGCAAGTGCGCGTGTTGGAAGGGTAAGTGAGAGAGTGCAGGGGAAAGAGAAGATGGCAGGGTATGATACAGTGCACTATGCAAGCAAGACGAGGGAATTTGCCTTAAGCAAAAGACGCGCTGATGCTCATTGGCAGAACCGATTGCGGCCGCTGGGTATCCGCATGCAATTGACGAGGCACTTGGCCGAAAGCGGAGATGACAGGGTGTGGGGCAGATTCAAAGCTTACAAGGAGACGAGAGTCCAGCCCAGTAACTGCCAGGGTTCAAGCCGATGAGGGAGGGAACATGGAGCGGGGGAACCAGAACAAACGGGTCCTGTTTTCTCCCACTGTGCCCGTCACTCGGTGTGTGTGCGGGTAAGGGACAGGTTGAAGGAATTAACAGGGTATGTCAGTTTGTCCGGTGAATATATCGAGGACAAATTACCACTTCCTAGGTTACCGGGGGGAAGCCTGCTGTCGTTTTACTAAGTCTGCTAATACAGCAAGCTTTTGGCTGCTGCGGGACGGTTCCCAGTCTCCACGAGTGGAATGGGTGCAAGATGAGCGCGAGGATGGAAGGGATGCAAGGTCCAGCTTTGACCAACCACAACTTCTGAATTAGCCTGCCTGTTGCTGAGTTAGGGAGTCGGCGATTCAAGCGTCCGGTGGGTTGCTACGTGCAGCGCGCCATTGCTGGTGCGACTGGGATTGCATGAGTGGACTGTGGCACGCGTGTGGTGGATATTTGTGAGAGCTTGTGTGAGAATCTACATGGGCCTCGTACATGCTCAGGCGGCCAATGTATGGTGCGTAAGAATAGACGTAGATAAGTGTGGTTTTGGGAATATCATTGAACACAGCATGGACAGGTGGAATGAGAGATTCAGATGAATAGTTCATTTTTCAGCATAGCGCTTCATGGGATAGGCCATAGAAATCGATCAAGACGAGAGATGTAAAACATTAAGAAATTGTCCTGTAAACACCACGGATCGACCTCGATTTACTACATTATCTTTGTGGCTTCTTTTGGTACAATTGCTTGCGTGCATTTGCTATTTTGGTTCAAGTTGAGCGTCAATGGTTGGTTCATAACCGCCTGTCGCATCTGGGTCAGGAACAGTAATCAGTAACGTCATTAATATTCAACGATGAAAAGAGGATAGTAATGTTGTAGCCGTCCTGCACACGGACTCGCCTGTGGACAATGAAGAGATCGCCGCGCCCTGTCCGAAACCCTCACTGACGACCGTTTCTTCGTTTATCGATGCATTCATCACTGATCGAATGAGTCCTTTGCTTGCATGTCGTTATTAGGAGCAGGGTTCTTCCGTCTCGATCTGCCTGGGTCACCAAATTTCAGTATTTCATCGGTCGCCTCGACCAAATTCGCACCGGCCAACCTCCATGCCAGGCAGAAGAGTCTTCGTCGATGGCAACAGAGAGACAGGGTGGGACGTCAGTGATGACGGACGACCCTGTGAACGACATGCATCTGTGCCTGCGTGCCTTGTTTCGGCATCTCGACGGTTGCCTGGTGTGTTCTCTTCAAGCCGAGTCTGAGAACGGCGACCGTTACAGCTTGTACAAGGACGTTGTTGACTTCCAGTTTTGGAATGACATTTGACGTTCAGTTAAAACGCGATCTTTACACAGAGCCTCGACAATATGCTGGACAGAGTTTGGCTTGTTAGGTGGAGGCAATGGCCCACGACTCGGCCCATCAGGCAAAGCACTCCACTAGGATCCCGCTCCGCCCGCTCATCTTTCCAAGCGAGTGACACAGTGGTGCCCTACCGCAGAGTTGGCTTCTTGCTCTCTCTCGATGTACGTACCTGCACCTTGCAGGAAGATCCTGTCAACCAGACCGTGTTGCTTAGAACAAGACCCTCGGCCGCATCCTGGATATCGTGAGCCGTTGAGGCAGTGGATCATTCTACGCCGCACGCATGCTGCCGCGTGACGAACCAGAACGCAGCTACAAGCGCAAAAGACCTCTGAACCTCTCTCACATCCTGTGCAATGCAACCTGTCTGGTCGTCAGAGTCTTCGACCTTCTGGGCTGGTACCCGTTAGATCTTGATTAATACACCTAGCAAACCTTCGTGGTTATCCCGCAAAGCGAAAATCCAGGGCTCAACTCCCCATGATTGCTCACTGTCCAGCCTCCCGTTAACACTCAAATCTCAACTAGCGTAGATCTGTCGCACAGTGTCCCCGTCTTCATAATTTCCTGGGGACCAAACTGAACACGAAGAACACAAATTGTTGGTCTTTGATGGACACATGGTGGTACTCCCCTGTCTGTGTCTGCGTCTGGGCCTCGACCTGTGTGTCGCATCATCCACTCTAGCAAGCGGGGCTATTCAGTGCTGGGATTGACTGAGCACTATTAAGAGAACGGCCCTTTGTCAAACCAGCCAAGAACTACCAAGGTCCGCCTGGCTGTTGTCGACCTCGATTGTCCAGCTTTGCATATTATTTCGGTCAGACTGCTTACTGTATGTCGAATGACCAATGGTCCTATGGTTTACGGAGTATAGAGATGCAGTAGATGGACATCAAAGTCAGCATGCCTGTGCTGCACTGATAAGCCATGAGATGGGAGCCCAAGGATAGGCGGGCCTACTTCCTCGGCTCCAACCCCCCGACTACTGGGGTTGTATTGTACCATACTGTGCAATACTGATCGAGACCCTGGGCCACTGGCTCTTCACCCAAACCCATGCTGCAAATATGCCGCACAGTTGCATGGGCATGATTGGCGGGAACTTCCCAAGGACGGTTCTTAAATCCCAATTTCCAACACGAACTTCGCGAGCAATTTGACACGCTCCAGCGCGAAACCGCCACTAGGAATGGTGGGGCCGACTCCAAAGAGACCTACCTACAGCTCAAGCTCGAAGACAGCGTCATGTCATCCCATCATCCCAGGCTCTCTGTTTGGAGGAGGCAGCAAACCCTGTGGAGCACTTGTATCGACCAAATTAATAGCTTGTTAACCACGAAGCGGGGAATCCTGAAGTACCATTACAATGGACCAGGGATTGGTGGACGAAGGCCTCGGCTCCGTCGGAGGGTGGCGGGAACGGCTCCAGGGTTTGTTTGTTCCGTGATAAGGGGCGACTTTAGGGCGGAACAAGTGTACTTTGACATGATCGGATGCCGTAAGTAAAGTTGCGTCGAGTCGCGTCGAATTCGGGGCCGGCCGAAAGCCAGGTGGCAGGAATTAGTCTGGGCAAGCAGCAGTTTACCAGTGAGTACGGACGGAGTAGCAGAATTGAAGTTGTAACTGTCTTGCGTGGGATTTCAGCCAATCCATTGATCTCACGTGTAAGATATCGAACAATTCCATCTCGCATTTAAGGCTGGAGGCACAGACGGAACAAGAAAGGCTTCATTCCGCAGGGGGAATGGCGCCGCAAAGCAATTCGCGAATAACGATGAACTAGATGGCCGAGATGGGACTGTCAAAAGGCCTGCTCATCTCTTCTCTCTGCTTGTGACTTGACGCACGGTCCCAGAATTCAATGCAGTGCACCAGAGCGGGGAAAGCTCCAGCTATCCTCGGGGCCAACCTTTGCAACGACAACGGCGTGCGGTAGAGGTATGGATTCTTCCCAGACAAAGGGCCAAAGCTTGCTAAGGTTTTGGACGGCCCCTCCCCCCTCGTTGACCAAGCTTGGCTCAAACAGGAAGCTCCCCGAAGATGGCACAGTGTCAGCATAGCAGTCATTTTACAAACGACGTGCGTATCCTGAACGCGGTCTGCCAGGACCTCTATGTTATATCGCAAGTGTAAATGGCTGATGAGGGCAAAATGGTATCGTAGCATTGTGTGGCGTCAGAAGATCTTGCTCTTCGAGTTGTCCATGGCCCTGAAAATCGAGAGTGTCGGCTGAAGCCGTGAGATACAAGGGCTGGGTACGCGCGATGATATATCATTATAGCAAGCTACTACTAGTACTCCGTTAATTGCATAGCACCTGCGCCATGTGGAGATGTGCTTAGACCGCTGGCTGCTCTGCTGCGAAAGGAAAGATTGTGGAAGGAAAGTGATCCCGTCCCCTTTGAGTTTTTTAAGAACAGACGAATGTCTCGTGATCCGTTTGAGACTTCCAGTTATTGTCTTTATTCTTACTTGCAGCATGACAACGTCAGAAGCCTATGCAGTATCGTATTAAAACAAATCCCAGCGCATAGGCTCCCTTCCTTTATGCCGTACGGAACTGGAGGCGATTTTGCGATCGCTCGATCGTTCATCAATCGAGGATCTACGACATCATCCGGATACCCTCTATTGCCCTAACATTGATGTCATCTGCATATGTAAATCCCGTTACATGAGGTTCGCGTGGTTAGTTCCGACCATATCTGCAGGACAGTCTCTGGCGCTGTAATGAGATGAGCGGACGAACCGTTCGGTCTTGTTGAGTCGGGTACCTTAGTGGTAGACAAAGTGGCGACGCAGGCATCGGGTCTGGCGACACATTTACATATCACAACATGAGGAGCTGCATCGTAGAATTACTCGCATCTGAGGTGGTGATAACATCATGTTTATATGCGAAATTCGCCATGAGGTTGGAATTAGATATGCGGTTTGCCAGCTACCACAAAAACACCATCCCTCAAGGGGTATTATCCCCATCTTAAAAGGCGATTAAGCTCGCCTGACCTAGCGGTAAACTAGGGTTTGTACCCGCAGACGTTACAACCGCGAAGGTATCCCCTTACTTGGCCTATTCCTCATATTCTCTAGCCTCCAGATCATTGCACCTCTCAACTACCGGATCAACTGACGATATTGTCGTATTGAATCTGTGTGGATAACTAACAAGGGTACGATCGTCAAGATGTAGATCTTGCGAGAGAAACATGATCACGCCAGAAAATCATATGAGAATTACAGCTCAGCGGCTGTTACTGACAGTTGATGGGGTTTTACTGGTATTTGGATTCTTTTCAGAGGCTCTGCGATTGACTCGATTGACTCGAGCCACTACAATTGGCCTGTTGCCGAGTCTCAAAGTCTCTTGGCTCCAACAACCGCTGTCCCAAACAGGGCATTCAACCAGTCATTTCGGGTCTTTGATTGGCCACCGCCTCGGCGTGGGACCACGATCAAGGGGGCCGTTGACAGTTCGGCGTCAAGATCCATCTCCTGAAACAACCTTGGTTGCGGATTTTGACAATGATCAGGTGTTGTCCGAGACGTTTGAGTTGGGTTCTCGTTTCATTGTTGGTCTCGTTGTTGTCGGATTTTCTTGACTCGTGCTTCATGGGTCGATCGGTTTGCTTTCAAGGAGGAAGTCTTCATTACATTTCTCCCATCTCTCTTTAATACCATACTATACATTCTCTTCAACGGATTCTCCGTGCTCGCTTCGGCGTTTGCTATCAATCAGATCTTTCTTTCTTTCTTTCTTTCCTTTGAAAATATTTACATTTCTCGAGGGTTGACCTCTTGAGACCACTCCCTTCATTCACTTCTATCTCTCGACGAGACTCAATAGCCCGGACGCTGGCCGTCTACGAACAGTATCTCCTAAACGAAACCACTCAACGATAGAGGATATCCGACACGGAAAATACATCTCGATTCTTAGTTACCGATCTCTTCTCGTTGAATTATCATATATCAAAATCAGCACCGCCATCATGGTCGACAAAATCTTTCTCGCTACAGTCATCGCCGACATTCTCTTCCTCGCCTCGGGCGTCATGGAGCTGGTTTTCTCGCTGGTCGTACAGAGCCTGATGAACGATATGCCCTCGGATGGCGAGGATGCTACTAGGAACTTGCTTTACCAGCGCTTCCCCTTGACAGCGGGTATCGTCAACGCTATCTTCATTCTCGTCACTTTCGCCGCCACCTTGCCAGGACTTGTTATGCCCGCTCGCAGCTTTCTCAAGGTTTCGGGATACATGGTGACCTTGTGCTCGATATTCACCATGTGTGTGGCTGTGTACCTCTGGGTCATGACATTGAAGATGCGGGGGCAATTCTTCGACATATATATTGAGCAAGAGCCGGAAGTGCAGAGCTTGATTCAGAACTCCGTACGTTCCGTTCCATCTTTAAGACGATGTGTACTGACCAGCATATCTTCAGTTCCAATGCTGCGGCTACTACAACAGTACGACGCCTGCCTTTGTTATGGATTCGACGTGCAGTAGTCCTGCGAGTGCGGCTCTTCTACGTGGCTGCGCAACATCCATCTCAAGCTTCGCGAACCTTCACATTGACGGCATCTTCACCGTTCTTTTTGGCATTGTTGGTAAGTCTAGATCTATGTTGCTCACATGGCTACGCGCAATAAACTTTTCAGCTGTATCTAACAGATTATATAGGCATTGATGCTATCTTTGTTTTATGCATCGCTTGTCTACTCAAGGACCGCAAGGAGCGTGAGCGTTACCGACATATCGACGAGAAGTCGGGCTACCGACAAATCTAATAGACCCCCCTTTTCCTGGCAGTATCGTCATTGATTGGCTCCCTGTCATATAATATCGTTCACTTCCCCCTACCTAGTAGTAACGAGTACCATTCCCAGAGAACGTTGTTGTGTTAGCGATTTTTTGTATATTACTCCGACATGTGACGAATACCAGCGACCTATATATAATATTAATAATTCATCACCGACGCCAGGAATTTTCTATGGTGACGTTATTATCGCACTGCCCTTGGTACTCAAACAGCTTTCAAAGATTTGCAAGAATCCATAATTAGGTGTCATTGAACCAGATATAAAGTATATATCCATTCTTTGTGAAAGTTTTGGCTTTATTTGTACCGCTACTAAATGATTCCAAACGTCGTGATACCTCTTGTTCGACTTTTCTCCCTCCGCAACTCAACCTCTTCTAATTCAAAAACCTCGCCGTCTGCCATGATTCGCTCCCGATGCCAAGGTCCAACAAACATGCCTTGAGGATCAGCGTCATTACGTACCGCCCGGAAAGACTCAAGATCCTTGCCGTAAAACGCTTCGATCTCAGCACGAAATGTTTCGAAGTTCTTGGCCCAGTGAGGTCGACCTCCGAGGTCTTTCATCAGCCACTCAAAGGCCTCGTAGTACCGCTCGCGGCATGGGGGATCCATCAAGTAAGGTCGGTAGAGGGTGGCGTTGAGGTACAGAGACGGTCCATCGTCAACAGTAATGTCCAGATATGGTCGTACATTGGAGGTAAGTGTAGTATCGCTTACGCGGACCTCGACAGGTGCGTGTACGTAGAGGCCGTCGGCAGAAAAGGGTATGTTGTGAGGAACGTAGTCAGGGTCGTCGGGTGTCAAGTGGTTTAGCCATGAACTCAGACGTCTAAGAGCTTCGGGGCCCTTGTGAAGGGGAATGGCCCATTCATTCACGAATTGGGAGTAGAGGCAGTTCATGAGTAGGGCCTTGCCACTGGGTTGAACGGCCGATGAGGTCGTTCCATTGCGGAAGCCATACTGCATACCAAAGACAAACCACTCAACCCAGGGTAGAATCCGGGGGACGTGATGGGCTAGGTAGAGGAGGTTATGATAGACGTAGTATCCAATTGACCCATTGTAGCCACTTTGAGGGGGATCACGATGCTCTTCGTCGGATTTCTCTGCTTGCCAGACTACCGCACGTCTCGAGTACGGGAACCACCAGACCCGGACGAACTCGCTCTGTGTCCATAGATCACGGTTCCAGGATTCCAGCATCTTGTATTCGGTATCAATGCTTTGTTGCCACTTCAAGGTAAAGGCCGGAACCGCCTGGAAAGTAACTTCTGTAATGATACCAACGGCTCCAAGTGAAAGAAGAGAGGCCCTGAAAAGGTCGGTCTTTGTGTCTTTGGAGCAGAATACGGTGGTTCCATCAGCAAGTGTGACTTTCAGAGAAATGATATCCTCGGACATAAGCCCATGGCGCAGACTACTTCCATGAGTACCAGTGGAGATGGCACCGCTGATGGACTGCTCGTTGATGCTTCCAAGGTTAGGCATCGTCAGTCCATGCCGCTCGAGCTCACCACACAAAGAATATAGCCTAATTCCTCCCTCCATAACAACGACGCCGGTCTCCTTATTCACCGAAAGAATCCTGTTAAAGTTGTCCAAGTTGATGAGCCAGCTAGATGTGCAGGTGATATTGGAGGGCGAGTGGCCACATCCGGTCGTCACTAGACGCCGGCGGCATCTTCGTGCCAGATTCACTACCTTTTCAACCTCAGCCAGCGACTCTGGCTGAATAAACAGCTCTGGGAGGGACGTGAAGGTGCGCGCCCAGGTATGGTGAATATGTTGCGGCCGGGCGCGGAATGCGATGCCGTCGTCGAGCTGTGCCAGCTCTGCAGCCACGAGGGGGTCCATTGCACGGCGCGAATCGCGGGCGATGGCAAATTAGGTCAGAAGGATGAAGAGAAGAAGGATATCGAGAGGATGACAGGATGAGTATTAGTATATCGAACACAAGTGGGATGAAATCGCTTGATGCCGAAGTGGGCGTAGTCGCATTCGGTCTCCGGCGTGTGGGTCAGTGTCGGAATCGCAAGTCTCGCCGTGCCAGCAGCAATGTCGTCTGTATTAAGCTTATTTGTCCATTTTTAACATTTTGACATTTCCGTCTATGACAGCAAGTATACACATCACACCAATGGAATTTGGGGGGCGAGTGTAGGCATAGTGTAACTTGATGGCGGTTCGGATCGGGAAAGATGCACAACTTCAAGTAGGAGAAAAAAAAATAGGCCGATCAACAGAGGTCCCTGGATCGCTACGACAGGGAACTAGAGATCGAGCATTAGATTCTGATTGGTCCAAACGGGAGAGTTCTAGACGTCAACGATATTTACCGGGTACTGCAAAGGTGCGATTAGAGACTAGGGCTTCCTGTGAAATGGTAGGGATGTTAATGGTGTCATTGAGCCTTCAGCCACCGTCATCCACACGCCTCGGCTCGTCGCACCTGACATCAGTAGCCAACTACCCTACGGAGCCTGTCGGTTTTTTATTTATTAATGGATAGTAATTAACCAGATGTGCTGGTACTTGATACACTGGTTCAAGCTGAGGTTTTGCTGAAAAGCCGAGGTAGTGTATCCATACATGAGGCGTGTGCTGCACTGGTAAGACTTTGCTCGGGTGTTAAAAGTCAACACAGTCGTATATTCCTCCAAATTGCCGTATTATTTTTTCGTTATCTCGTTTACCTAACGTGAACCTCACCTTTTCATCACGTTGATATCCCAATGAACCAGCCACCTACGAAATGATCGAGCATGGTAGATGATCCTGACAATGGATTGAGTCGTCCGATCCTCCAAACCCAACAAGACGATGGCAATACATCCATGTTTCATCCATAGTCCCAAGGTAAACCTTCGCTCTCATCTGTCACAAGACAAGCCCCGTTGGCTCAGTGGTAAAGCGTATCACTAGTAAAACATCCGGTTCAACGAACCAGTTACGACATGATAAGATCATAGGTTCGATTCCTATACGGGGCATGTGATTTAATCTTTTGCATTTTCATCTTTTTGTTCGTTTAATGCTTGTGTTTTGATCGATATATCGTGGTGAGGATTTTCCATCTTAACTAATTAAAATCAAGGTCAGTTAATATAAGCCAACTAGAAATAAAATTGCTAACTCCTAATAAGAATAAATAATACTAACTATGCCCGAAAATAACTAGTTACCCTTCGGGTAACTAGTTATTTTGGGTAAGATCACTGGTTCGATTCCAGTACGGGGCATGTGATTAGCCGATTGAAATTTTTGAATCTTTCCTTGAAATATATTATTATCAATGATATTGTTGGCGATGACCGTGAAGAGGAAAGTTGTCTGTTTTTTTTTTTCTTGAGCAATGACCCCTCTATCCAGTGTTAATATAAAGGAAGGGAGGGGCGAAACCTAGTGCCACGTTTTACCCCAACCTCCAGTGGTAACAGTAGTTCAGAGACTTTGCTCAAGGTCACAGCGAAGATATACCTTAACCTCGAGGGTGTGGTGAAGTGTAGGAATGAGACTTGGCTCAATAGCACCAAGAGATCCGAGGTGGTGACAGCCATGTAAATCTCAATGTACCGAGAATCTCCACGTCTATGGACACGCCAGTTCGAAAGTCTAACCAGCCTTACGTGAAGCTCGGGACTAATTCTCTTTATTTGCTCTGTTTCATGACAACCAAGATCTGGGTATCGACGAGTTATGCTTTGCACGCACGAATAGGAATGGTGGTTTGTCTGCTCCCAAGAATATGGTATAGAAAGTGGTACTGTGGACTAGAAGCAAAGCACATCTTCTACTAACAGACAAGAGATGCAGCATTCCAAATATCACGTCTCAATGCTTTCAATTCAAGAGCGAACAAGATATGCAGTCACACCTATAAGTGGGTATCTTTCTATTTGAAGTTACAGTTGCTGTACATCTAAACTCGCATTGGACTCGATCATCCCTGGACTCTACCAAAACCATCTATCATATGGCAGCCCGGCGAAGCCCAGAGTTTACTTCACCGTCAACATCCCTCTTCTTCTCATCTATCAGCCCTTCCTCGAACAATATCGCCCATCTATCTGCCAGAGAGGCAATATCCCAATCCCCAAGCCACGCGATATCGCCCTTTCCCTTCAACTCGGCGGCCACAGACGTGACGAGCTTTCCGTCAAGACCACAAGGGACAAACCGAGCCCAGGGGTTGACGTCCTCAGGCCCTTCTACAGAAATGTCGATATTCACGGCTATGCCAAGGGCAGTAATATGTCGCCGATGGTGGACCCCCATAGCCGCGATCTTGCGCTCTGGCTGACCAGCTGGTGTAGGAATCCAAACTCCAGGCTCATCACGGGTTGTGTAGGTTTCCAACCCGAACAAATCCGCGAGCAAACGACGCGTGGTAGCTTCAAGATGAGCTGCGTACGACATAACCGAGTACCGGGCATATAGTGGTGAATGCATGTCCAACACAGGCCACAAAACAAGCTGCCCAGGACCGTGATATGTCGTCAATCCACCGCGACTCGTCTGCCTGACATCGGGATTAAAACTCTGCTTAGGAATAGGATCACGCCGATAAGGAAGTGCGACAGAAAGGGGCGCTTGGAAGCGGGTTGTTTGCGCCGAAGTCAGGGCAGGCTGACGACGGCCAAGCGTAAGAGTTGGGGTGGCCTCGAAAGAAAGGAGGTGAGGAAGAGGTGTGTCGGTTTGTTGGTCATCGCTGAGACTTTTCCATTTAAGAAATTGGGAACGGAGGTCCTCCTGAACAGCGTCGGCAGTGTCGTAGGGGACGAAGGCGCCGGGGCCCGACCCCTTGAGGTGTTGATGTGTGAGCAGCGTAAGAGGCGGTGGTCCGGATGTCGGAGCGGCAGAGTCGGACGCCCATCTACGGACGGAGGCACGGCCGGCGTGTGCTCCGGCCCCGGGGCGGAACAGAGTGGATAGAACGGCGGCGGACGGAGCAGCTTTGAGCCGCATGCTGGGTGGCATTGTCGGCCGATGGGTGGCCCAAGCAAGTTCACCGCTTGAGCAAGCCGTTCGACGAAGACGATCGGTCAGTCGATGTGGCTTGCAAGCGTACGTGGTCAATATCACGAACGGAGACAACTTATGCGTGCGCAACCATAGGTTGGATTTTGGTGCAAAGTGAGTTCATGCTTGACGATCCCGTGGGGCTAAACAACACGGCCGACGGTGACGTCGGTAAACCGGGGCCGAGAAATCGCGGAGGCCGCTGGGAGTCTAAAATTTAAACTCTACTCGGGCATGTGAATGTTCTTGTTCTTGATTAAATCGCTCCAGTATTGAAATGACTCCTGTACCGTACATGGATTGTACTTTTTTTTTCGTTTCACAAATGTGGCTTAGAGGAGATGAGTTTTGCAGTCGGTCTGCTACGTACGACAGCTGTCAAACGAAAATGGTGACACCAGCTGAACATGAACTCATGATGACCATGTTTTAGCATGAGTACAGTACGAGCTGAAGCTAATCCAAGTCTTGCACCAAGGGAGCTGAGGACTGAAGTACCTAGACAGTTGTCACTACCTTACGTAGCTCGGACATGCCTGGGAAGCTCCGTGAAGAGACATTAGCTAGTTGATTATCCGAGCTTCTGAAATGTTAAGATGAAAATGTACCTAGTTACAGTCCAATTCACTTAACGAAGACTGTCTCAACTGCGTGGGAGGCACAACACAGCATAGCACAAGCGAACGCCGAGCTTCAGACCTTGACGAAGCTTGGCATTCTGCAGACTCATCGCCCCATCCATCATCGACAATCACTTCCTTATCATCAACGTCGCTGTCGCATCATCCATTTGTGTCCCATGACATCAGAGAAGAACGACGCTAAACTCGAAGAGTGACAAAATGGTTGCTACATCTTTGCTCTATTGGGTAAGATGTTGTGGTGCTGCTTTTTCTCTGGAGGAATCATCACCGCCCAATGTCGTCATCACCGAGCTGTTGTGCACTCGGGACTTTTATCTAGCTACACTAGTAGATTCCCTTTGGGCGTCGAGATCGTAGGCTAAACCCATTGGAACAGGGTAGAAGCATCATCTGCTGTAACACAAGCTCTCAATGCCCCGCTGCGAGGTTTTTAGTGTGATTCACTGTCACTGTAGCTAGGATCAAGATGCCCTGGATGATGGATGCTAGGGGTGGACAGCCACGGGGACCTACGTAACGCCTCCATGGGTGTCGAACCGAGTTGATTCGACTTGCGAGTGATAAGTTGTATGCCCTCCCCGTAAACTTGCTTACCGTATTCTCTAGGTCTCTTCTCTTCGTGAAGCTATTCCTGTCGGTTTCTTCCAAAAGTTGTGTCTCTCCACCATCAAAGGGAGAAGAAACACATTCGTCAACTCAGCGTCGTACAATTTGACTGAGACAAACATTTCCCGTCTCCACACCGACAAGCCAGTCCATCACATCACCCCAGGCGCTAAGGAAAAAGCTCCAGAAACAAAAACAAGAATCCCTCTAGGAGCTAAACAAGGTTCATAAGGATCGTCAATCTCCTCGACTTGGGCTTCCTTTCTCTTGTCGCTCCCTCCTTTCCTCCTTGCTCTTACAATATCTTTACTATCGTCGAACAATCAAAACGTCTGATTGCTGTACGTATAAAACCGGCCTGGACCCTTGTTAAAGGAGAAACGACAAGACGCACAACCCTTCTAGCGGCCTTTTTTAGCTGCAGTGCTTCCCTGGCGGTGATCCTGGCGTGACGACATCCAATTCCCGGGCTCCATCACAGCAAATTAATCCTCCGCGACTTGATTTTTTAGAATTTTTTTTTTTTGCAAACGACTGGTTGCGATAATAGCTGAGGCTTTGCTGCGTGATTATTCGTTCAGTTGGTTCATCCTATTCCAATCGTCAGATTACCATGGCGAAGAGTAAGTCTTTCCCCTGAAGCTCGCAGAACAAAACCTAGAAACGGGGACTATCCCTATTTCCCTATTGATCGCGCCGCATTACAACAACTTCGCGATCAACCAGCTGATACTTTCCTAGACGCCCCTCTTGGCCTTGCTGGCCTCATCCTCATCGCCGTTTCCCTCCTCCTCTTGTGGTTCATCATCCTATCAGGCCTGACTTCAACCACGCCATTTGATAAGACCTACTTCCTCCGCGCCGACACAAGTGGTATTTCGGGAGCCCGCGACACCACACAATGGAACTTCTTCTACATTTGCGGTGCCGGTAACAATGACTGTGATGGCGCTCGCGCTGCCCCTGTCATTGGCCGCGCCTGGAACTCAAACCCGCGCAATGCCCCCAGCTCGCTCGTCGGTGGCCGTGCCGGTGATACCACATCCAACAGGCAGTTTTTCCTGTGGCGATTCAGCTGGGTTTTCATCCTCATCACTCTGTTCTTCGAGACCATTGCCTTCTTCACCGGCTTCATTGCCTGCTGTGGGCGCCTTGGTGCCGGTATCTCTGGATTCATGTCCATGTTCGCCTTGTTCTGCTCCTCCGTCGCCATGTCCTTGATGACGTATGTTTCCCTTCCCTTCTTGTACCTTGTGATGTCCGTTTGCTAACAACTTCGTTCAGTGCCACCTGGGTTCTTGCACGAAACGCCTTCCAACACAACGGTCGCTCGGCCTCGCTCGGCCGTTACGCCTTTGGCTTTGCCTGGGCATCTTGGGCCGCTCTGTTCATTGCCACCATCCTCTTCTGCCTGGGCATGCGAGGTGACAAGTCTTCTAGTGCAGGCTACAGCGGTCGCTCATGGCGCCGCAGACGTAGCGTTCGCAGCACCCATGGAGGTTACGAGGGACGTCGTGTCAAGGACGACTACTCGTAAAGCATGATTTACCCTGAATCGAAAACGGCCCCGACACGACCGTATCCTAGCAAGCGTGCAGGCGTTAGCCGGGAATTGAATGAACCCAAGGTCGATTTTCATTGAACTCAATTGCCACGGGGCCGACTGCCATGGATCGCGTATGCGACAATGCCGAAGGCCGACAACGTCTATCGACAACTTAATTTTACCCGTCCATATTTGGTCTATATCACTCACCTGTTCTATTTTGCAGGTTTGTATACATGGAATGTCTTGGCGAGAAGTATGAGCGTGCCCCGAAAGTAATGTTGATGTGTTGAAGTTATGGGCGAAATCGACAAGAAGCGTGTTTCGCCAATTGTTTGATAGTTATTTATGAATGTATGATATTGCAAAATACAAATACTGTTTTTCATATCCTCATCTGCAGAATAAGATGGTGGTGCTATTTACATCCCAGTAAGGGATTCTCAATGATCGCAGTACCCTGCAATTGAATAGCAGCAGAAGATAAGGTCAAGCAAAATACTAAAACAAACAAGGCAATGTCAATCAAGGTTCACAAATCGACCTCCGTACCATCTTATACAACTTGGTCATTCAAATATCATATTTACGTTATTCATGCGTTCGTCAAACCTCCAATCCATTCATCCTATCTTGCTCTTTCATCAAACGATTGAAACCTGAAGTTGCCTCCAAAGCCTTCTCTTTATTCCTGACTCGTTCCATCATTTTTCCTTCCCTTCGTATACATACATGAACAATTCGACATGCTGCCTTGATTCATTTCCCGACCTGACCCCATCCACCCAGTTTTGCTCTTCCATGAACAAATGCTAAAATCCGATCCGAGTTTGTCTAAAGCCATTCCAAAGCGTGTACAGGACTGTTCTCCAAAAAACAAAAAACAAAAAAAAAAAAAAAAAGCAGAGAAAGGCGGACAAAGAGGCCCAGTAAGCGCATGCTCGAGCTTAGGGGCATCGCGCCCTGTTACCTTACAACAAGAATTGTCGATACATTGGTAATAGTCATCGCGTCGATTGAGCAGATGTCTGTAAAATTCCTAGTGCTGTAGCCAACTAGATACCTGCTCTGTTGGCTGGGTGACGTGTCCATTTCTTGATCTTATTGAAAAATGTTGACTCTTTGTTCATCCTAGGTTCTCGACTCATGCGTCGTTTGGACTTGTTAAAGGGCTGACACTATCGAGTGGTGCTGTGTGTAGTGCTGGCCTCGCAGGTCCGGTCTTGTTCAGTCCATTTTTCTCCAGCTGTAGGACGCCGTTGACCCATTCTGCCACCTCGGCATCATCGGTTGACGAGTTCAAATCAATTTTACCGACAGCTTCCGCAACCCCGTCAGCCTCATCGCCATCCTCAACTTCTTCGGTGATAGTCTGGGGCTTTGTAAAGTCAACGAGCCAGGGGTGCTTCAACAGCATTGCGTAGGTCGGACGCTTGGCGGGAATCTTGTGAAGACAGCTTAGAACAAAGTCTTTTGCAGTATCTGAGTAGCCTTCCTCAGGCATTGCGGGCGGATCGCCCTCCACGATAGCCTATACCATGTTAGTTACTCATAAATATGCCACCGAGAGAACGGTAAGTTGACTCACACTCAGTTGACTGAAAATAGTAGAAGATACTTCTGGCGGGTAGGGGTATGCGCCCTTGGCGCATTCGATGATAGTTAGGCCTAGACTCCAAACGTCGCTCTGAACGCTGTATGATCCATCCGAGTTACCGGCTTGTGCAAATCCACCACCAGAAATTCTTTCCGGTGCCATGTAGCTTTGGCAGCCGATATTGGTTCGGGCTATACTGGCCACCAGGTTGCCGCTGACACCGAAATCGCAGATTTTGACCTGACCGCGGGTGTTGACTAAAATGTTCGTTGGTTTCACATCGCGGTGGATGATGCTGTGCTCATCTTTCAGTGACTTGAGACCCATGACTGTTGAATATGTGATCTTTCGTAAGACATTCTCAGGGATTCCACCAGAGTACAACTTGTCAATAGACCCGCCATCCATGTACTCAATACACATGTAAACAGCGCCCTCCTGGAAGAAAGCACCGTAGAAGTCAATGATGTAGGGCGAAACACATTCGTGCAAGATAACGAGTTCTTTGAGAATGGTTGTGAATTTGGCATCATCGAGTTCCAGCCGCATCTCTTTCATTGCCATGACTGTGCCGGTGGTAGCGTCGCTCGCGTCTGATTGACCCTCGGCAGAATCTTCCGCAGGCCTTACCGGAGAGGGATCGGATTGTGAATACTGGACGGGGAGGGGCTTTCTTGCAAGACCTTGTCCGAACCGGGGAACTCTTCTTTTAGCATGCTTGACCTTGTAGACGGTTCCATAGTTTCCTTTACCCAGCTCGGCCATCACTTCCACCTCGTCAAGGGAGATGCTAAAGGTTTGACCGTTGGCAAAGTTGACTCCTGTCCGTGTGATAGTGGCAGCACCATCAAATGTCACCCATCCCTTCTCTGTGTCGATGTACTTCTTGAAATCGTCCATTTTCGACCCTTGGCCACCCCCTTTTCCGTTCGATTGTTGTTCGCTGGGAATATCGCCTGTAATATCTGACAACTTTCCAGGAGGTCCCCGTTTCTTAGTAGTGGTCGTAGCAGGGCTGGGTCCGCCCATATCGGACAGCTTCATTCCCATTCCAACACCCATCTTGGCCCTTCGCTCGCTAAGGGAGGGCTTTGATATCGCAGGAGCTGAATTGACGTGCGGGGCATGTGGTCTTTGCAAATTCGAGGGCATTCGTAGGTTGGCAGGGAAACCGTTTGATACGCTGGCCGTTGGCGATTGTCCTGAAGGTGATGCCGGGTTACCAGCGGGGGACATCCCTTTTTGCATGCGTTGCTGGTGCAGTGCCTTCGCCTTTTCCATAATGCTGTTCTTCACCGCGTTACTACTGCTTCCAGCAAAACTGGAGGACTGTTGTACAGGACGTCTGGCCAAGCCCAAAACGCCCATAGCTGTTGAGTTAGGGTTCATATTGCGGGGATCAGAGACGGATCGCAAAGATGGAACTCTTCGGGGAGGCTCATTGGGGCTATCGTTGGCAGGGGATTCGAGCGGCGTGCTAGGTTCGGACGAATCTTCAGAACCCGGAGATGCGGGCGTCGATAGGTCCTTCCAGTCCTCCGGCGTGGCCGGAATCGAGTCGGAGGCGGACATCGGGAGATGCGGCAAGTTGATAGTGACAAAGTAAAGTAATGCTGGCTAAGAATCTGCGTTGGCGAACAATTCTGGTTGAAGTTGTGTCGACGAGAGAAAGGCTCGTCAGAAAATTCAAAGCGGCGTGGAAATCACGAGAGATATCTTGACAAAACCGCGGGGAGCTGTCGATCGGGAGACGGGACGCGATCGATTAGATGGGTACAAGAAAGAGCGATGGAGGGGGAGCAGATGGTGCGATTGTTTCGGAGCTAAATGGAGTCAAGCAGCGGGCGGTCTAGGCTTTTAGGACTCTAGTACGGCTCAAATGACTGGGGCCCCTCGTAGTTGGGGAAGAAGGCTACAGAAGCCTGGGGACGAACGAGCGAGTTCACAGAGGCGCACGTCCTGATAGCGACGATGTTGGGATTGTAAACCTCGAACGTCTTTAAACTGCGTCGTCTGGTGTAGATGATGCAAGGCGATCGTGTATCCGAGAGGCAGGATGGTAGTATATCCGGGTTTCAAGTAAAGTGATTTCGGGAAGCACTTTGATATGCGTAAGTAGGTAGCCTAGATTCGCCGAATGGCTAAAGCTCGCAGGCCTTGTAAGGAGGTCGTGGGAGGTGTGCAATCGGTAACTGAGACCAGGTTGAGGTTAGAATAACTTGCTTTCTCAAATACGCAAGGGTGAGCGCGCGGCATTGGGGAACCGTATAGCGATTGTATTCGTACCTGAAAAGTGTTTGGCCGTGATCAAGAGAAATAGTGACGAATTGACTCAGCTGTTCACTCGATCCTGCGCGTATCTATGGTTGAGCAAGGTGCAAATGTCCGGGTGCGGGGTCAAAGCCTTGCGTATGAGAACAGAATAGCGAGGGGATGGAAGAGAATATGCCAATGAGTTGTGTAAAGCAGTGGGCAATGTCTATGCTAGTAAGAGGGCGAGACAATAGCTTGAGAGGCACACGCAGGTAGTTGTGATGAAGGGGAAAAAGAGACGAGCCTAATGAAGTTGGTGATGGTTTTGGATGAAACGCTGATGTGGTGTGGTGGTTTGAACAAGCAAAAACAGGTCCAGAACGCGGCACAGCAGAGAGTGCTATTACGGGCTATCTATGCCACTGTAAGCCCATCTTCCAGGGGGCTTCCATGTCCAATCCATTCCAGGACCCGACCAGATGGACCCAACCCAACCTCAATCCCCGTCTCACAGTAGGTGGACAGGAAATACCAGGCAATGGATGGAATTCCCCGCGGCGGGCGCTACAGGGATTCGTTTTACAGGGCAGATTGAAGCTACGCTAACGTCACCAGAATTTGTTGCTGGGAATGGATCCATGGCCATGTTCATCATGAGCATGGAATTTCATCAAAGGCGATAAAATAGGCGAGCGTTGCTGGCGACATTATGACGACACTATATTAATTACTTGGTATATTAATATTAAAGAACCATCGGACTTCATTTCTTAAAAGGAGTAATATGCACTATTCAAATGAAATACTAATAGTTTTCAAGGCTTCGAGCACGATTCATCCTTGATTTGGGAAATTTGCGACGCCATCGTCGATGGAGAGCTGTCACCGATGACGTTAATCCCTTCGATGTCAACATCCATGGCTTGATGTCCGGCCTTGGCTCCAGGTGGGGGCCTGCATCCATTGGATACTGAGAGGATCAAAGGCGACATAAATATCCGAGCATCTATAGCCCATGTAAACGTCTAAGGCGTACACTTGTTTTCAAGCGTTGCGGTCAACAAGTAATGTCTTTATACGCCATGCTGTTCTTGCTACCTGAACTTGGAAGATTGAGAAACGACCCCACTGTCGATGGGATCAACTTATGGGAGCGCTTCCGCTATCCGCTACCCAAAATGAATATTACATACTGTACTGCTGCGAGTGGACACTAGTACGCAAAGATTTTCATCACTAAGAGTGTCAATCGCACGATGAGACAAATCGAAACAGGTATATCTGAAACAAATAACCTCATCGATGTCTGTCAGAAACAGGGAAGAAACTCACTATCTGTGGCTTGAAACTGTAACTGGGACCGTTGAGCTGAAGCAAACATGCTACTAAATAGTAGATGTTAACTTGTTTGTCGATAGGTAGCCCACAAGTTTTATTTGGAATGAAAGTCACTGCCAGAGGGCCTTTTGGTTGCTTTACCTTATGAATAAAAAGTTGAGTACAACTACACCGGACAGCTTCACGCATACCTTGGCACATAGGTAGGTATCGAAAGCGACCTGTCTCAGTTTGTCATAACCCTGTCCTAATTATTTTTCAAAGAGGCTAAGTCTTTCGTTCCACGTGGTAGAGGCATCTGATATGGGGATATACTGGATGAGATACAGCACATCGCCATGGATTCTCCAATGTTTTTGGTGCGGTTCGGACTGACAAAATTAACATCAATTTCAACTTTTTAGAATATTTACGCGGAAGGATAGAGCTGGTAATGTTCTGAAATCTCGATTGTGCCTATGCTTTCGCCGCGTTTGACACATTGACGATCTATGCAGGTCATACCTAGTTTTGAGAGGTATATGCCACATACTAGACAGACGATCCATTTGGTACAATACTTCGAAACCATTCATGATACAAACCCCCTATAACGCAATTTGTGTCTTGATGGCTGTGGCATGTACAGGTAAGGCAGGAATGTTGGCCAAACGCTGGTCGTTATAGAACCACCACAAGGCAAAATTCCAGGTTATCAGGGAACGCATGGGACTTATTTCAGGTATTAATCTTGAGTTAAATTCTGCACAGAATGCAAGTTCCTTCGTGCAGTGTTACTTGACGTTGTCAGCTTATACCAGGACACCTTATCACGGGCTACTAGAATGGATGGACGACACGACTCTTACTGTCGGTACCTCACCCAAAACTACGCCGCTGCAGTATCCCTCAGGTTTAAGCTCATAGATAGTCGCGTGACTATCTACGCGATCGATGGGGTTTGCCTCTGACTTCGACTGCTCGTGCACAGCCCCAAGAAGAAATGGATGGGCTACACTTCGTGCTCCGTACCTTTCTTGGCTTACCATGGAGGCTTGACAACTCCAGCCTGTGAGCGTGGAGGGAGAGACAACGTGCCCTGACAGAACCATGACGAAACATTGGCGCCACACCTAATGCAATCGTGCGTCCCGCCGAAGATCATTCTCCTATCAACCCCTGTGGACGGTATCAATCCCAACCTGGAAAGCCTGAACAACTCGAGACGCTTGATGATGGAATTGGTGACCATGAGAATCGCCTCGTTTCATTAAATCAGCTCACCCTGCCAGTTAAGCACAACTGGATGGGCGATCTGTTTGATTGATGATACAAAGTAGTCGTCAATTGTGGCTTCTCGTCGACGTGGCCTGCAAAAACTCGTTCTGGCTGAGCCCAATGGGAATATGTACCGACCAATAATTGGCCTCCCAAGCCGCGTGGCGCCGTCAAGAAAGGTCTCGTACCTATTCTAAACCCTTGCTTGAGCGACACTGGCCCTGACGCCACGGTACACATGGGCAGGTTTCAATGGCTGGCTTATTGTCGAGGCGTGGATCAGAATGGTTGGGTTACCTCATTCAGGACGCTGGCGTTTTCCTGAAATGGTCCACTGACAGCGTTGTGAACGATGGACAGACAGATTCCTCAAGGAGCTGAAGGCCCGGATTGAGGTAACCAGCGTACAGTGAGATAGCCCAGATGTAGCCTAATCAAGGCAGCCGATGGGGCTTTTGTCATAGTTCAATATCTAGCTCAAGGTTATCAATCGATGATGGGGGACGTGCATCGCCGTCTTGTAACTTGTTCTACTTTCCAAGAGGCACTGCCCCAGAAAAGAGCCCACTCCCGCGCGCTCTTTTGATTTCGCCATCTCTATCGTTTGACTTTCTTCCCTTTTAACACCCAGCAACACAATCGACTGAGGTAATTTGAAAGCATTATTGCTAGATATATCAACTGTGCCTTTTAATCAGCTTTTTACGCGCCTAGCTTTCTTTCACGTAAGAAGCTTATCGGTCGCATCCACACGCGCGCCCACACATACAAGCGATCTTCCAAGAACTCTCCGATTCGCGCCGATCCTTTATTTTTCTTCTACGACAACGACAACAGCCCGAAGCATCGCAGATATTTGATGGCTTCTTGGCAGTCCTTTTCGGTCCCGTCGTTCCGGCTGACGCAGCTCGCTCAAGATGCGTACGAATTGCCCCTACAAACGTTAGCCAACACCCATGATTCGCATCCTTCGATTGGGCACCTATGCCTCCTCGTCTTTGAGGCCGTCCTCGAAGTAGTATGTGTCAGCCTGCCTGGCTACATCGTCGCGCGACTTGGTCACTTTGATGCCGAGAAGCAAAAGTTCTTAGCCAACTTGAATGTGATGCTATTCACACCATGCCTGAGTATGTTCTAGCGCACCGCCATTGCATATCCAGAACCAGAATGCTAACATCGAGATCACAGTCTTCACGAAACTTGCCTCCCAGCTTAACGCCGAAAAGCTTTCCGATCTGGCCATCATCCCAGTTATTTTCGTCGTCCAAACGCTCGTATCATGGATCGTATCCTACGTCGTCGCAAAGCTGTTCCGATTCAATAGGCGAGCTTCCAACTTCGTCACTGCCATGGGCGTTTTTGGAAACTCGAACTCGCTGCCCATTTCCCTTGTTCTCTCGCTTTCTCAAACCCTTAAGGGTCTGCATTGGGACAAAGTTCCTGGAGATAACGATGATGAGGTCGGCGCGCGTGGTATCCTCTACCTCCTTATCTTTCAGCAACTTGGTCAACTCGTACGCTGGAGTTGGGGATACCATGTTCTCCTTGCCCCTAAGGACAAATACCCTGAGTACCGCGAAGAGATTGCCGAGGAAGGCCATCGCTATCGCGATGACGAAGATTATGAGGAACACGAGACTGCAGCCTTGATCGATGGCCTTGACGGAGAGACGGAAGATGAGGGAGATCACCACAGCATTGACTCGCAAAACTATGATCCTGCTGGTCGTACACCCGTTGCGAATGGCTCTCGGGTGTCGCTGGCAGTTTCCAGCGATGACGATCTGCTGTCCAAGAAGACCGTTTCTAAGAACCATCAAGGTCAGACGAATATTGCTGCCCCCCTCAATGGCAACGAAGGCGGCATGGAAGCCTTCCCTCGTGTCCCGTCACTGGAAGACGACGAGCCAGCCGGTATTACGGAACGGACGAAGTCTGCTATCAAGGCGCCCTTCGTTCGCCTTCAAAAGGCAACATCCAAGGCTCTCACCAACTGGTACCAGAAGTCCCCTGCTCCTGTCAAAACTTCCCTGAAGTTCATGAAGCGTGTTGCCGGAAAATTTAACAATTTCATCTGGGAGTTCATGAACCCTCCGCTCTGGGCTATGTTGATTGCCATCCTCGTTGCTTCTATCCCAGCACTTCAGCGACTCTTCTTTGAGGAAGGTTCTTTCGTCCAGAACAGTGTGACCAATGCTGTTCGCTCTAGTGGAGATGTTGCCGTTCCGCTGATCTTGGTTGTGCTCGGTGCCAATCTTGCTCGCAATACCATGGCCAAAGATGAAGCTTTGGACCCCGAGGAAGAGCGCATTGGAAACAAACTTCTTATCGCCTCGCTCCTTTGCCGCATGGTTCTTCCGACTGCTATCATGGCCCCCATGCTTGCGCTGATGGCCAAATACGTGCCTGTTAGCATTCTTGACGATCCTATCTTCGTCATCGTCTGCTTCTTGCTCACTGGAGCCCCCAGCGCACTTCAGCTGGCTCAAATCTGCCAGATCAATTGCGTCTTCGAGAAGACTATGGGCAGAATTCTGTTCCAGAGCTATGTCATCTGGTAAGCTGATCCCGGTCCCTCGGTGTTAAATAACCCGAATCACGCTAACGTATGTAGGATCCTTCCCTCTACCCTCATTTTGGTAATGATGGCCCTTGAGGTTGTCGAGTGGGCTCGGTGAACCACATGGCCCAATACACCAATCGAAAAAGTCGGATTGAGAGGTCCTTTCTATTTGTTTTGAGTCTTTTGAACCTTCTTGGTGCGAGTTCGTGCTGGCGTTCAGGGCGTGTAATCGAAGGTATGGTATCCTACTACGTTGAACTGGGATTCAGGCAGATTTAGTTGGAAGATGCGGAGTGCTCTGGATCGCGCCTTTTGCGTCTGTTATCATACCACTCTACAAAATGCTGGTTTTAGCGGGAGTTTACGGCTGTAAGTTCTGACTTTGAGTACTCGAGACTTGTATGAATAAGTAACAAAATAATGACCTTTTCGCATTGGATTTGGTAATAAAAGTAGCACATATGTGCCACATATGTGCCACATAGTGACTATTTGTCGTTAACGTGGAATTATAATACTCGTAATAGAGAAGTGCCAATTGCAATGCACCCATTTCTTAGGCTCCATTAACCAGGTTTCCGTCTGGGACAATTGCCCAATCTCTTACAGTGCCTTTCCAGTCGCTGATCCGTACGTCCTTGATATCAACAGATACGACTCTGACTTCCTCACCAGCAACAAAGCAGCCGCGACCCCCATCCTCCACAGGACCATTGTCACGCTGGAATGGCTGAGTGGCGGCTTCGTCAAAGGTGTTGTTCTCGAGATGCTGCTCGCGATAATACTTTTCCTCCTCTGTTCCGCTGGGTACCAGGCGGGCGGCACCTCCTATGGTCGCGCTGATACTAGAGAGTTCCGAGGTGTTGAGGTTCAAGAGAAGCGAGGCGAGGCTTGAGCGGTGTTCGGGGCCTGGGGAGCCGCCAGAAGGGCGACGGCCCTGCGTGGGAGGTCGGTGAGAAACCCCTGAATTCATCATTAGTGTCTCGGCTTCATATGTAAGTCTAAAGGACAAGATGCGACGTACAATCGTGGACGAGCAAAGATACGTTCGGGTTGGCAACCAAGTTGGTAGTCTTCCGAGAAGCTGGGTTCGTAGTCATGATGATGACAGGATAGTTGGAGTAAGGCGACGATGGGAGATAGGTATAGTTCATAAGAGAAACGTGTGGCATGTTATCTGTGCACGTTGCCAGGTGAAGCTATCTCAAGTGTAAGTCACTGACCATGTATGACCCTTTGCCCGTCGAACGGACTGTCGGGGATGCGGGGGAGGGGTAGAGCCTACAAAGCGAGCATTTTCCAGGCACTGGACAACGTCTGGGGGAAGCGTTGAGGTTGACTGCTTGTGAGTGTCGCCTTCAGAGGCCTCGGAATTGAGTGGTATTTGGTCCATACTTAATCAGTACGATGTCTTTGTGCAGTGATTGATGATGTTCAAGGAAAGCTGAGAGCTGTCGTGCAGGGGCTTCTCCAAGCTGCACGGTACATTCCGCGAGTCCCGGCAGGAATGGTGTACTCACCACCCTGGCTTAGTCATGAGGAGCGAGGGGCAGGTGACGTAAGGTACTTTCCCCAGACCTAACAATTGAGCTAATGGAAGCTTCAAAGTTGCCGTCTGGGGAAGGCGCCTAGGTACCGGCTACTTGCGGTTCCTTACGGTCACGTTCGCCCTCCACCGGCCGACGGCATAGCACATTCACGGCATTAGAAACGAGTCTCATCTTCCGAGGCAGGCTCTGCAGACGGCTTATCTTCTTATTTATGTCTCTGGGCTTCATCCTGAGGTTCTCTCAAGCTGCATACTGCTTTGAATTGAAATTGGGTGCTCCTGTGATACAATCGCCCGCAATGCGTTCTACACTTCGCGCAAACCGTCGTCTTCCTTTGAAGCCTCTCCCTCGATATCTCTCTACAACTACCCCTTCAAGCGCTTCCTCTATTTCAGCTGCTTCTTCATCATCTATACCAAAGCACACACCCATCAATTCGGTCCTTATCGCCAACCGCGGTGAGATTGCCATTCGTATCAATCGGACTGCTGAGCGCCTCGGCATTCGGGCCACCACCGTTTACACAGATGTTGACGCTGGCTCCTGGCATGCTTCTTCAGGATTTCAGTCTCTGGCACTTGGCCCTGCAAATGCTTATTTAGATGGCGAGAAAATTATCGCACTAGCCAAGCAGAATGGCATCCAGGCGCTCCATCCTGGTTATGGATTCCTGTCTGAGAACTCCAAGTTTGCAGAGCGTTGTGAAGAGGAGGGCATCGTATTTGTCGGACCACCCGCCACTGCTATGGCGGATATGGGACATAAGGCTCGTAGTAAGGAGATTATGACAGCCGCCAACGTTCCCTGCGTCCCAGGCTATCATGGCGCAGACCAGGGTGAGCAAGAGCTCTTGGACCACGCCAAGAAGATCACATTCCCTGTACTCCTCAAGAGTGTACGAGGCGGTGGAGGCAAGGGCATGCGAATCGTCTTGACTGAGGAGGATTTCCTGACGCAGCTCAAGAGTGCCCGTGCCGAAGCCAAGGCCTCGTTCGGTGATGGAGGCGAGGTGATGCTGGTGGAGAAATATATCGTCCGCCCAAGACACGTCGAAGTCCAAGTATTTGCCGACAAGTGGGGGAACACCGTTGCTCTAGGCGAGCGAGACTGTAGTGTCCAACGACGACACCAGAAGATTCTCGAGGAGTCGCCCGCTCCTGATCTGGACCTGACAACTCGACACGACCTTTGGGATAAGGCTCGAAAAGCAGCCTCGGCCGTCGGCTATGTTGGCGCTGGCACTGTTGAATTTATCCTCGATAAGGACACCAACAAGTTCTACTTTATGGAAATGAACACCCGTCTCCAAGTGGAACATCCAGTTACAGAGATGGTCACTGGATTGGACTTGGTAGAATGGCAGTTCCTAGTCGCTGCAGGCGAGAAGCTCCCGCTCTCTCAAGAAGAGGTGGAAGCCCAGATGAACGAAAGGGGCGCTGCTATTGAAGCACGAATCTATGCTGAGAACCCCGAGAAGGGCTTTATTCCCGACTCTGGCAAGTTGGTGCGGGCTTATCTTCCCGCTGAGTTGCAGAATGAGGATGTTCGCCTAGACTGGGGATTCCGTTCTGGCAATACCATCTCTGAGGCCTACGACGGCATGATTGCCAAGCTTATTGTCCGAGGCGATACACGGGAACGCGCCATTGCCAAGCTGGAAAGTGTCCTGCGCTCGTACGAGATTGTGGGTGTTGCTACAAATATCGAGTTTCTCAAGCGGCTTTGTGAAACTGATGCTTTCGTGGCTGGTGACGTGGAGACGGGGTTTATCGACAAATGGAGAGAGGAACTCTTCAAGCCTCGACCTATCAAGAACGAGGTCGTTGCTCAAGCAGCCCTGGGCATGATCAATTTCGAGCTTCAGAATTCCGGTCCTCACGGCCTGACACTTGGCTTTGGAGAGGCCAACACTATCGGCGAACGCAAACTCACCTTTAAGATCCTGGATGCGTACAGTCAGGAAGAAGGCGAGGTTGTTGAGGCTAGCGTGACACAGACAGGTCACAACCTGTATAATGTCGTTGTTTCCCGGAAGGGTGACGAGACGCCTCAGGTGTTCACAAACATTGCTTGCCAGCCAGAACCAGAGGGTGAGGTCATGAAAATTGAGTCATATTTTCCCCTGGAACGAATTCAATCTTCCGTGGTGCCTCAGCACACAGATAATGACACCAAGGTCACTGTCTTTCAGCATGGCGTGAAGACAGACCTTGTTCTTTTGCCGCCTAAGTGGTATGAGAAGGCGCTTGGCCTTAAGGAATCATCGGCCTCAGTCGCGGCACCGATGCCCTGTAAGATCTTGAAGAACGAGGTAGTAGAGGGTCAAACAGTGCAAAAGGGGTCACCATTAGTAGTGTAAGTGCACACTTTCTGATATATTCCCCGACATGCTGACAAGTCTGCAGAATCGAGTCGATGAAGATGGAGACTGTTATCCGGTCTCCGCAAGATGGTGTGATCAAGAAGCTGGCACACAAGGAAGGGGTAAGTACCTGCTGCCTATTATTATAACCATATTCGTTCTAACATCATCTAGGATATCTGTAAAGCAGGCACAGTACTTGTGTTATTTGAAGAGGCTGAGGGCAAGGAGGAGGATGCATGAATGATGTTGGATACCATGATAAGATGAATTTGGGCGTTGTTTTAAAGGAACCATGTATATAATCCGATCTATCAAGTTGAAATATGAGTTGTTCCCTCATGCATCCATTAGCTCAGTCTATCCGCCAGTGTCTTGTGGTCTTTCCCCTCCTTTACGGCTTCTTGATGGTTGATCTGTAGTCCTACCCTATGCCCATACCCAAACGCCAGTAACTCCGCCATTATCTCAATCATGAATCATCCTAATCCCTGACATAAAACAACATAGAAATTCAAAGAACATGTGTCTTTACCCGAATGAATAGTCGGGCGAGTCTGTCGTTGTATTGGTCGGCTGAAATAGTATTCATACCGTGGTTATCTTGTATGCATCGTTTTGTAATCTGGGGGTAGATATCGAGCAAGCTTGGATTTCTTAGCCGCGTGACGAATTCGTTTCCACCAGTCTTCAAGGCGTGCCTCAAACCTCGGGTCGTCGGGTGAAGTATACGTGGTAAGCTTGTTAAGTAAATCCTGTAACATATATCAGAAGGAGCTTGTGCCATGAACCTTTTGTACGATACTCACCTCATCCAAAGCTAGCGTGATGAATCCTAGTACAAATGCCACCCAAGCAAGGGTCCCCTTTGTACTCAAGAACTGATTCCCACCTCGGAACTCAACTGTTCCTGTACACTTTCCGGTCTTGGGATTCGGGAAGATGTTCTGGAAGTTCCACAGCACGTACCTGTTACCCTGCATGTAGTAGTACAATCCCATCTCGGACGACGTCG
Organism: Fusarium sp. MBC 119; assembly: GCA_030411635.1. Lineage (NCBI taxonomy): Eukaryota > Fungi > Ascomycota > Sordariomycetes > Hypocreales > Nectriaceae > Fusarium > Fusarium sp. MBC 119. Next base: position 254,709 of record JAPERM010000010.1, on the reverse strand, counting down.
CTTTTACCTCTGCTGCCACCTTGAGCAATGAACCCTTGCTCTTTCCGAGTAGCAGTAACGTCTCGCGTAGCCCGGAGCCCATGCTCTGCGTGTTGGTGCGGCAGTATTGGTTCTCACGACGGGCTTTGGGGAGCACAGCCGCGACGAAGTCCTCGTAGACTATTGTTGCAAATGCAATCTTCCTGAGACCACGTAGAGTAAATTTGTTCTGGCCGGAGACGGGAGTGACGTGGACGTGGCCGCCGCAAGAGATATCGCGCTGGGGGCTAAAATGAACTCGCATGGCTTCCCAAAAGTTGCCTAGAATGTTGCCGACATTTTGTTTGGTATCCAGGCGAGGAGAGACGACTTCCATACAGACTGAGAATCATGTTAGTGAACAGCCCTGACAAGTCTATCCGCTTAGTCTCATTAGGGACATACCCATAGGTCGTTCTCTCTTTAGAGAGCCGTCTCTAGTGACAAACCATTTGCCACCGTAGTATTCTGGGTGTTTGCTGTACTTTGAGCAGTCGTCATGCACAGCTTCGATGTCGCGGTTACGTAGTTTCTGGGCAAGTTGTCGATACCAGTCGACATTGGTGAAACTCTCTCCGCCACCATAAGGTTTCACAACAGCCTCGATCTCGACACCAAAGTTGTAATGTCTGAGCTTTTCTGGTGTCATGATCGACAAGGGAAATGCAAAGATGGGGACTGGAAAAAGAAAAATTGGTCAAGATGCTGCAGCGTTTTTGGGTTAAAGATGGCCGATCTGGCCTTGTAGATGTATAAGATGCCCTCCTTGATTTTTGTATAGAAAATCTTTCCACGGCGAGGGTGTCGTATCACACTGAACTGATCGTCTGCTTCCTGATGTGCTCGCCTTATTCAAAGCGTTTGGATATGGCTGCTCGCCTACCCAAACACAATAATATTGTCAGTCGTTGGCTCTCAGCATCCAGATTGTAAAACTACCTGAATGACCTGAGTCGTCTTTGTCACATCTCAGAAAGCGCCGCCTCGTCGCCCTATTAAATATGTACAATACAGAAGCATTTCTGGCCTCGAATGGCGGTGCGGATGGGTGGTTCGGCAGAAGTTGTCAATGTGGATCCGGCCGGGGGTTACGGAGGGCTTGCCGGGGGTCCGGGGCCACGGTACGGCGCCCAACTTGGAAATAGAAGCGGGCTGGGCCGTTTCCATAGCGTCTCGATCTTTTAAGGCTATCAAGCGACGCATGCTCGCCTACCATTGAGGCTGCCCAGACAGTCGGGTTTTGCGAGAATACAACAGCGTCTACCCTGTAAAATCGCCTATTAGTCGTTTAACGAGTCTTCTGAACGTGGACCGCAATAATTGGCCGTGAGTTGTTGTCTCCTCAGTGAAAATCTGACTCACTTGCTGCCCAATGTGACAATAAGGCCCAGTCGGGACCTGCACAAGCTGGTCCACTCCGCCTATTGAGCGCGCTGGCCGACTGCTGTACGTAAGTCAGTTTATGCTTTAGGAGTGTCAACGTGGACGCTGCTTGTTTGATCGCGATTGTGTTTTTCACGCGAGGGAGCCAATTCCCATCACATCTTAATCGCCGTTAGCTCACTATCACATTCCCCAACACAACACAATACACACTACTTCTTTGCATCTCCCCATCGGATGCACGGAGGTTGTGGTCTCCGACAGATCTTCAACATGACCTCGCCTGCCGTTGAAGCCCCAGCCGCCGACACCGGACGGCAGATCACCAAGTACTATTTTGCCTACGGCAGCAATCTTCACCTGCAGCAGATGAAAAGAAGATGTCCTGGAAGCAAGCTCATCGGATCTGGAAAACTGAGAGACTATCGATGGCAGATCAACGAGCGTGGATACGCCAATGTCATTGAATGCCAAGGCCACTGGGTCGAAGGACTCGTCTACGAGATTAATACCCGTGATGAGGGTCGTCTCGATATCAACGAAGGTGTGGCCAAGGAAGCATACCAAAAGTGCTACATGACTATCATGCTACGGCGTGCCGAATCAGCCTTGTACCGCCGGCCTGTGTCTTGGATCGTCAACAATGGGGGCCCAAACCAGGCACGTCACATCACCCAGCAAGGAGACGGGCAGAGGAAATCTATCAACCACAATCCACACTGGGAACAGAATATCTTGGTGTACATCAGTCCAAGATACATCACCGACAGCGAGCCCAAGGAGGAATATGTCAACCGGATCAACTCAGGCATTGTCGATGCAAAGGCCTTGGGAGTCACCAGTGACTATATCAGCAACTGTGTCCGGCCGTTTATCCCAGCATCATCTAGCCAGGACTCAGCAACAAAGGACACAACCCAAGCCGCAGCGAATACAACACCCCCGAAGCCCAAAGTTGTGAGAAAGGTCCCAAGTGCCGTTAAGAAGGTCAAGCAACCTGTTCGCGAGGTTAAGCGAACAACTCCTCCCAGGATTGTGGAACAATCATCGAACAGGACGACCAGTCAAAGGCCTACACAGCATCAGTCTCAGGGACCTCACGGCCAACGTTTGACCAGGCATGCTGTATCAAATGTTCCTGAGCGACTCAGACCTCGCCCTCAAGCACGTTCGCATGCAGTGTCAGCGCCACCACTTCCCCCCAGGCCACTTGCGCAGCACTACCCCGGACAGGCTCTGCAGGTTCCAATGTCTGGACGACGACGGCCTGCATCAGATGCTGGCGCACCGCCTCCCTTGCCGCCTCGACCAACTCGCCGAGTCCGAAGCATAACTAGCATACCTGTTATCATTACCCAGGAAGGTTATGGTGGTTCTTGGTATTAATAAATGGCAATTCTAGCCCAAAATTCCTTCAACATTCTTAACTTGGAATTATTCGTACAATAATTGACATTTCCCGTGCGTTTTTCTTTTCCTTCCTTTCATTCTTCCTCTTCTTTTTCTTCGGCCTATTGCTTGTCTTGCTGACTTTTGTGTTGAATAAGAAATCTTGTCTTCTGACAAACAGACTATCTATCTTTGTCTGGTTGATGTCGAGACGACGGATCCTGGCCCTAAACACATGGTCAGAGCTTGGAAGTGATCGAGGATAAGTGTGCTTACTCCTTGAGCTTGATGCCCTTGACGAGCTCCGGCTGGTTCCCTGAGACGCCGGCGCATTGTCCCACAGCCACCTCATTACTGTTGGGCTCTGGAGCACGTCTCCCAATGCGTTTCTGACGAGAACCGTGGGCTTGGCAATTGCTTTCAGCCCGAGCTTTCTCCCGCCCTCGATTCTCTCGACGAACAATCCAGGAGCTACATCAAATAGGTACAAAACGTTGCGTCGCGCTGGCGAGGTCGGCTTGGTTCCGGATAAGTCGAGAGCCACCCCCCCGCTCGCAAGGTTAAGACACTGGTAGTTCTCCAGCCTTGTTGCAGCTGTGCGAGCGGGCCATTTCAATGAAAAGATGCTGGACGCCAGGTGAAGTTGATGAACAAGATCTGCCGCAGGTTCCACGATGCTTCGGCGAACAGAGCCATGGAGTTCAGCAGGAGACGTCCTTGGGGCAATGGTTGATAGTAAAGATGTCAAGTCTTCGGTGACAAAGTTAAGGTATCGTTGTCGTCGGGCTTTGAAAGCGGATTGGTGTGTCAACGCTGTGAGCGTCTCGCTCCTCCATTCCCTACAGTGAGCCACATCTCAAGGCAGGTTAGCATTTGCTATATGGCGAGTCTAAGGACAGAGACAAACCTCTCGGTAGCCGATACATAGTGTTCTCGAGCTCATCAATCCACATTAAAGTTCCATCTTCTTCAGTATCGCTCAGAGGACAATAGAAAGATTTGGAAAACAGGGTAATATGGAGATAACTCATAATGACCGCCATGATGTGGAACTCATCAGATTGATGAACACTCAAGCATCGCCTTGACTGCTCTCTGAGAAGCGTGACGAACCGCGATCCCTCCGGTGGGACTGCCCTGGTATTGAGGCGGCCAGTCTCCAAATCCTCAATCACATATCTGGCGCGGTTCTCAACCCAACGCTGAACATTGCCAACCAAATTTTTGTAGGCGTCCTTTGCTTCCGCTTCAGTAATGTCTTTTCTCCTAGGTTGCAGATGAAAGATTTGGTCTTGGGCCTCTGTGAGCTGCCGTTGAGTGCTGGCAAGCTTCCTTTTGAGGGCTTCCACGTTCGCTGCAAGTTGGTCTTTTTCTGTTTCTCGGTCCTCAATTTCCTGTTGCCGCGAGTCCAATACGTCCTCAGTGAAGCGGCGCAGATGGGTCTCGTTAGCCAGCCTGTCTTCAAGATCGGATGTGTCCGAAGTTACTTGTTTTGCCTTCAATTCACCCTCTCCTACTGATTCATGCTTACTCCCGCCCTGAGCCAGCGATTCGGTCTCTGGATCCATGGTAATCGAAGCGTTTCGTTAAAGTCTTTCAATTAGGAGCTGTATAAAGAGGAATAATTAGCTCGTCAATATTAAATTAACAATTTGGCGACATGCTAAAGATCAATCCAGTGAGTCTATGAGCTTGGGCCTGGTATCAAAGATTGAAGCCACATGTGGCACGACTGGGTCACTCTGCAGTCAACCGCCAATAGATGTCAAGGTTGCGCGATAAAGACCTCCAGCAGCCTCATGTTGCGGTTGGACATCAGCGTTATTTCGATTAGGCACCGGCTAATGGGTACCTGATGCACTCAGATCTCTTTCAGCTGTGCGACATCAAAAAGTCGGTCTCGTCTTGGGCGGCCAATGCTCCACTACATAACATAGATAGGTTTACCAAGGCAAGACTGGTTTCTAATCGTGCCTATTCTGCACAAAACCAAGACCAAGATACCTGGAATATGGGCAGCCCACACGATCCAGTGAAGGTGGTCAAAGAACTGGTCATTGCTTCATGACCTGTCGGTGAAGGGTGAACGAGGCCCAAACTACCCCGGTCCCACCTGGCAGTGAGGCCCGAAAGTGCCAAAATGAATGGCTGGCCACGCCCAAAGTCACAAAGACCAGGTTGTCGGGTGCTGATGAAAAATATTCCGATGCCCTACTGATCTTTGCTGTACCCAATTGGGGGCATGAACGAATTCTGGGGCAAGTCGCTGCCTCATTGTTATTCGCGAATGAGCACTTGGACAGAGGAGTTGCGTTGCCATACCTCATACATTGCAAGATCATACCTATCCGTCCCACCACAAAGAGTTGACTTAGCGATGAATCAACCGTAGTAGATCCTCAAAAGAACACAATTTGGCCATGAGCAATCGCAGAATCGTTGTTTCAATAGATTTTGGAACGACCTACTCAGGCGTCGCTTGGGCGGATACCACCCGGGTAAGCGATACCCTTGTCTGCACTGAAAACGAGACTGCTAACTTTAGGAGCCCGATGTTCAACATGTCGTGACAGAATGGCCCTCAGTTGGCTCTACCAAAAGCAGTCCTAAAGTACCTACCGAACTTCGGAAGGTAGCGACTGGGTGGCAGTGGGGCTTTCAGATTCCTGAATCTGCAAAGAGAAGTAAATACTTCAAGCTGTTAGTTCTGCTGTGTTCTCGCTTCAACCATCCTGTCTGACCAAGAACTTTTGTAGCAAGTTGGATGATCCGGCTCAAATCACCAAAGATGGAGAGTCGGCCAAGGACCTGACCAAGGTTTACCTCTCATGCCTCCACGCACATTTTGTTAGCATCCTTGAAAAGCGACTGTCTCCCAGTGTGGTCAAATCGACTCCCATGGATTTTGTCGTAACCGTCCCGGCCATTTGGACACCCAAGGCAAAGCAATCAACGGAACAGGCAGCGGCCATGGCAGGATTCTGTGGTAACCAGCGGATCCAACTTATCTCGGAACCGGTACGTTCAAGAACCAAGAGCGGAGTTGTGGTTGGTGCTGACAGGTGTATAGGAGGCGGCAGCGTTGTATACCCTCAGGACCCTCAGTCCTGCCACTTTACAAGTAGGTCGAAAGTTTGTTGTTTGCGATGCAGGTGGTGGAACTGTCGACTTGATCTCTTATCAAGTAACAAAAACAGGCCAAGTCGAAGTAAAAGAAGTTACAGAGGGCACAGGCGGAAAATGCGGCTCGTCCATGCTAAATATGCGCTTCCGTCGACACCTGAAACAAACACACGGCGAGAAATACTGGACTGACGAAAGACTTGTACCTGCTCTGAACGAATTTGAGTCGGTAAGTATCTTGATGGCTCCATCTTGAAGTCAGCCAACTCAACGTGCTGCAGTTCAAAAAGACCTTTTCTCCAAAAGGCGAACCTTTGACTCTAAAAGTCGACTCTAGTCTTGGCTTGCGACGAAATCGGTACACTATGACACAAGACGATATGAAGACCAAAATCTTTGAACCAATAATGAAGGATGTTGTATGTCTCATCAAGGAGCAAATCAAGATGGCAGGAGACGGTGTTGCCGCTGTAATCATGGTTGGGGGATTTGGCCAGAGCCGGTATTTGAAGTCCCGCGTACGAGATGCTATCTCAAGCCGTACGGATGTTCTCCAACCAGAAAGCGGCTGGACAGCTGTGGTTAAAGGTGCCGCAATGCATGGGCTCGGCCGATACCAACCCGCAACGACTCGAGTGGAGGTCGCATCTCGTATCGCAAGAAGATCGTACGGGACATGTTTGTTGACCAAATACGATATGATGAGACACAACCCTAAAGAAGCGTGAGTAGCTCTTCTATGGGTTACGAGACATTCAAGCTGACACGCCGTAGGTTTTGGTCTGCAAAGGAGCAAGAAACAGTCGTCTCAGAGATGTGTTGGTTCATTCGAAAGGTACTTGACGTCCAACCCAGGCTGCCAACTAATTTATATTGACTTCATTAGGGCGAGTCTTACCCGCAGGGTAAGCCATCGAAAATAGAGTATCAATGTGACCTTCCGGTGATGCTCGGCCACGTGCCGCAAACCGAAATCGACATTTACAGCAACAATCAGGATGGTAAGGTTCCGATCCATCTTGACGAGACCACTCAGCATATCGGGACGCTCTCACTAGACCTGAGGAAGGTCCCTGAAGCAGTTAAAAGGACAGCAAAAATAAGGCGAATGGGATTGCATCGATATTATTGTTTGAAGGGAACCATTGAAGCTCTGTACGGATCAGCAGAAGTCACCTATACGGTCAAGCTTGGAGGTAAAAAGCTCCCAAAAGAACTGAATGTGCCATGCGCTAATATATTCTTGTATAGGAATGACACACGACATGATTAGTGTCCGTTATGAGCGATGAGGCTCCAAATGTTAGGGTTCGAATGTCAGGCGCCAGGCGAGCGACAGGACAGTGGTGATGGCATGTCGGTGCCAGAGTGGTCAGTATCGATTTACGCATTCGTCTCATGATGTTACGAGTAGAAAATAGCAATGTTATAAATATGAATCGTGAAAGAGATCAAGGATCTGGAATAGAGGTATTGAAGGTAGAGATCTGCCTACTTAGGTACCTACTACTAGGTACCTAGACCAAGGTATGGAAGGGGTTGATTTGAAAGTGGTCACATGACCTCGCGTTGAGCCCCACTATAGAGTCGCGTCTTCTTCATTGGTCTTCAAATCACCATCACCTATCTGTGCAACACCAGCATAACCAAACACCACGATGCTTCATGCATCATGGCCGGCTATATTACCACCAGAGCGGCTTTCCCCGAGCATGGGCAATCAGCCGGTGACTTTGCTGCCGGGCCTCCTCCATCAACCCTAGCTGCACAACTTGTGGAGAATATCTCAGCGTCCACGAAATCCTCCAAATCAGACGAGAACAGTGAACTCAAGGGCTTCTTCGCTATTATACAACGCGTTAAAGATGACCCCACGCTTCTCAAGACGCCGGAGGATCGAGTGGAGCATAATCATATGCTCATCTACGTTTATTCTCGGGCTGTTTTGGAAGGTATCCGCTTGGACGATCCCTTTCTTGACCGGATACAGGTACGGACTGAGGGCCTAAAAGCTATCAACTTTCTCAGATTCTCCATCAAAGAAACCCCCATGGTACTCAAACACACAGTGAATGGTCAAGAGTATATGTTTCGCGGACAGGAACCATTGTGGGTCTGGCTTCTTCCTCAGTTGCTGAGACTCCTTGGCCATGACCAATGCCTCGAACTGACGGAAGCCATCGAAGGCTTCCTTCAATATATGATGCTGATAGTAGCACAAAACTGGAGCTTGTGGGATATGGCTCCTGCATATTTATTTTATTTGCGTACCATCACATCTCGTAAGTCGTCCTCCCAATTTCGAAAATGCAATAGCTCATCGGTGGTAGACCTACTTGCTCAGCTTCAAGACCCCCTCGTTGTGCCTTCTGTGGAAGAGAGCTTTAGAAGACTATCTCTCCCTCCTGAATTTGCCCTGAAGCGATATCTCGACAAAAACTCATCTCTAGTCGGTCAGCTTACATATTCTGTTGACCGGATGTCACAGGCTCTACAACAGTTGATTAGCCTGTGCAACGTAGTAGTCTACCCTCTTCTATCTACGGATGAAGCTTTTGCGACCGTTGCCTCATTCTCAGACAGTGCCGTTTGGCTGATCGATGTCCTTGGGGACATGCGAGCTGTTCAGGTTCGTTTCGGCTGTTCATTCCCAACCTCTCCACTCCACGTTCTTCAGGTGACTCTAAAAATTGAGCGAGCGTTGTCAAGAAAGAAAGGTATCAGCATTTCAGTCCACAAAAAGGCCATCACTCTCATGATCTTGCTTTGTGGTGAGATGGCAACAAGCGTGAACCCCTCACCTATGCTAGACTCTATTGATGAGGAAACTCGTCATACGTATTGCGTGGCGCTTGCTGCCATCGCAAGGACATCTGTTGAAGACAAGTCGATTGGTCGATTGGCGATATCCAGCCTCGTAGATGAGTCTTCACTTCTTTATTCTGCGATGCCTGAAGGAACAGATATCTGGGTATGCTATATCATTTTCACCTGCTTCCATCATACTAACAATTGAACAGAGAGTGACACAGACGTTGAGGCAGATCACTGCAAATCCCCAGCCGAAGTTACTTAGTTCGGCTTTGCACCCCTCAAATTTTGAGGATGTAGAAGTGCGCGAGGCAATTGAGGCATTGTCTCTAAATTACGATGCTCCTGATGTGAATTCCGGGGACCGTGCTAAACGCCGAAAAGTTTCGCAGTCGGGTTTCGGCCCTGTTTCTGCTCTGTTGAACTCCGCAGGGGTCAGCTTGGGGATCTCAGATGTCGATGACGACTTTTCGAATTTTGAACAACAAGCTTTGTAAGTTATTTCATTCTTTTGGTCTTGCAAATGCTTATCAGTACAGGGATGCATTTTCGACAGTTGATGAATCACATCAGTGTCTTGCACTTGATCTGTTATCGCGAATATCCTGTCTTGCTGACAGCGAAGCCGAGCCATCTGCTACTGGAAACCCAAAAGTAACGGAATTTCACTGCCCCATCTGCGAAAAGAGTGCCTTCTCGAGCCGTTCAACGTCACATGAAGCAGTCATTCACAAGTCGCAAGTCGAGGCACTTTTTGCCAAGTTGATCCGGCTCCCTGTTCTCGCCGAATCTAGACGCCCAAGAGTTGCTGCCATGATGGCATTAAGAAGGGTGATTGTGCATTGTGACGATGCTGAATTACTCAACCTGGAAACTTCCGTCCTAGGTCAGTGGTGTCTACAATCCCTGAATAGCTCTGTAAGAGAGCTCCGGATAGCTGCGGGAAGAGTCCTGGCGACCTTCTCTATGGGTAGGCCCGAACCAGTCCTCGCAAGCATGGTACTTCCGGCTCGTCCAGCGGAGGAGAATGGTAACAGGAATCAACGCGTGAACCAGCTTCAAGCGCCATATGCAAATGGTGATTTGCGCTCCAGTGCGACAGATGGAACCTCTCCGATGAAACGCCAAGACTTGATCTCACGCAACAGGAAAAATTCGATTGCGTTCTTGAAGTCAATATCGGAAAAGAACCAGTCAAACTTGACAGAAACATTCATCATGGCATGGGGTCAGCTGGGAACAGTTGTGTGGGAACATGAACTCAACCTGGTTCTCATTAAACTATTGGAATACCTAGGGAGCAGCAACAATGTTGTGTCGGCCTTTGCCTTCAACGAGCTCTTGAATCTAGCTGAAGCCCGCAGAGTAACTCCACGTCGCCTTTTCGAGCCTTTTTGGCCCAACTTGGCATACATGACCACCAAAGATATGGTTCAGCGTCCTCAAATGAGCCGGACTATTGCTGAACTGTTGCAAGTGTCCGTCAATGAGTTGCTCCTCTTGATCCAAACACATGCACTGCCATGGCTAGTGCTTGATAAGCAAAAGGATGTTATCCAGAAAATTGCCGAGGCTCGACGAGAATCAGAAATCTGGCTGCCGTTGATAGATCCAGCAAATTTGGCCGCCACCCTCGCTTTACTGCTGATTCAAGATACCGAAGATATCGCTAGCTTTGCAAAATCACGCCTTGACGACTTGTCAACACACTTCCACAATGAACCGCTCGCCAACCTTCTTCAGGTGGAGCCAGTGCTCACCGTCATAGAGTTACTGAAAGCCGCTGGCGATGTAGAGGAGTCTCGAAAGGCGCCCGTGAGTAAAACCTCAGCGAGCCCCTGGTGCAAACTAACACATTTCTTAGATTAGGAAGGCTCTGGATACTATGGCCACGATGGTGCTACCGGTAAACAAAGAAACTCGATCTAAAAAAGCGGATCATACTGCTCGGTACATTCATTCTACACTTCTTGGTCTCATGGCACAACTTTTCGATGTAATCAACGACCCAAACCTTCCAGATCCAGAGCGTCGGCGCTACATTCGAGCCATGGAGGAAATGATAAGGGTATCTAGGGGTTATGCGAGTACTGCCAGACCGCAGGTAAGTATTGCATTTTGCTCATCACAAGCAATAACACTAAGAAGACGACTAGATATCTGCTTGCCTGCTCTCAACGCTGGCGCAGGATGCTTTGAGGGAAGCTAGCTTCTCTTGTTGGGCATCAATGCTCACTCATCTTGATGAGGAAGATGTGGAAGCGTTACTGGAAACGACCTTCTTTGTTGTCACTCGTTATTGGCCTTCGTTGAACGAGTCAACAGCCCTTCTTGCCCGACATATGCTCAAGTCTTTGGTCAATGAGTTTGACAATCTTATCGCAAAATACATCGTAAAATTGCCTTCACTTAGACATATTCCTGAGCTGAAGGATATTGAGGCCAAATTGGACCAGCACAGACCAGCGGCGCTTGCAGTTGAAGAGGTTCTGGAGGCATTCGCTGAGAGGATCTGTCATGAAAACTCCGGCGTCGCACTTCAAGCACTGACAGAATTGATCCCATACCTCCAAGACAACCAAGCCGCATTGCACGCCTCTGATGTTAGCCTGCAGTCAGATGCCGGTGTCATACCACTCATGCGATCTCTCCTTGACTGTGCATGCAAGTACAGTGGCTTCCCAGGAGACATAGCCCGGCTATGCACGGAAGCAATGGGATTGATAGGTTGTCTGGATCCCAGCAAGATCGAAACTGTGAAAGAGCAGAGATCTATCGTCATCTTGAACAACTTTGCGGATAATGAAGAAACCACTGATTTTGTTGTCTTTCTCTTGGAAGAGGCCTTGGTGCCGGCCTTCCTATCAACAACTGATGTCAAATTTCAAGGTTTTCTGTCTTTTGCCATGCAGGAACTTCTAGACAGAACTAATATCAGGGCCGCATGTGCCATGCAAGGTACTGGGATGATAGGTGGCAACGATACTTATCGCAAATGGATTGCGATGCCAGAACCTATTCGAGAAGTAGTCGCCCCTTTCCTGGCTTCTCGATACGTCGTTGCACCCATGGCGAACACAGAGATTGAGTACCCCATTTTCCGTCCTGGAAGGACTTATGCAAATTGGCTAAGACAATATGTCTTGGACCTTCTTCGGAAAGGACAGACGCCTTTTGCCGACATGATATTCGAGCCTCTTGCGCGGGTCATCCGTGTCAAGGATCTTTCAATTGCAGAATTCATCCTTCCTTACATAGTGCTACACACTCTGCTAGGTTCCCGAACCACTCAGAAAGAAAGAGAAACTGTTCTCGGCGAACTGCTTACCATCTTGCAGCATCAACCTGCGGAGGGTGCGTCGTACATAGATAAAGAGGATATGAAGAGATATTGTCATGTGAGTGGTCGGATGTCCTGGTCTTCTGGGGCATGCTAACTGGTTTTAGGGCGTCTTTCGTATTGTCGATTATGCGATGAGATGGATGCAAACCAAGCGAGCCGCTGGCCGTCTCAATGAAGCTGACAAGGAGAGACTAGCGCAGGTGCAGGAAGCTCTTGATATGATTCCAGCTGAATTGATTTCACAGAGGGCTGTCGACTGTAACGAATATGCCCGAGCGCTTTTCCATCTAGAGCAACACGCTCAGAAGATGGAACAGAGGAAGAGGGAACCAGGAGAGCGTACTCGCCTTTTAGAAAAACTGCAAAACATCTATGCAAACGTCGATGAACCTGATGGGCTTGATGGAATTTCTGCTCACCTCCAAGTACTCGACATCAATCAGCAGATTTTGAGTCATCGAAAGGCAGGCCGATGGACTGCTGTGCAAAATTGGTACGAACTGCAGCTGGCCAAGGACCCTGACAACACAGACGTACAAATCGACTTGCTCCATTGCTTGAAGCAGGCCGGCCAACACGGTAGGATGCACCAAGCCCTCTATCTCAATGTTAGCTGACGATGAACAGAGGTGTTGTTGAACCACATCGAAGGTATGCATACCGATGCATCAACAGACAACAAAATCATGCCCTATGCGGTAGAGGCAGCGTGGGTGACAGGAAGTTGGAAAAGTCTAACCAAATTCGCCAAACGATTTCACGGCAACGTCATTGAAGATTTCAATGTGTCAATCGCGACCATCTTTGATAAGCTGGGAGCCAAGGATAAGCCTGCGGAGTTGTCCTCAATAATGAACGATATAAGAGTCAAGATTTCATCATCGATGAACAACTCATCCACGGCATCACTTCATGCCTGCCACGACCTTCTCCTCAAGTCGCATGTTCTCACAGACCTGGAGATTATCATGAACACAAAGGCGGGAGACGAAGCGGCGCGCCAGAGGACTATGGCGCTTCTAGACAGGAGACTTGAGGTTATAGGTGCTTACATGAATGACAAACAGTATCTGCTTGGCATTCGCCGGGCTGCGATGGAACTCAATCGGTAAGTCCTTTTAAGCGAGCTACAATCAGCAGGATACTTATACTAACCAACACAGGCCAGCATTTACTGATCTTGATATTTCCGGATTGTGGCTGTCGAGCGCACGACTTGCACGAAAGTCAAACTCCCTGCACCAGTCTTTCAACGCTGTTCTACATGCTTCGAAGCTAGGCGACGATGCGGCCACCATTGAGAATGCTAAGCTTCTCTGGCGAGAAGACCAGCACCGAAAGGCAATTCAAGTTCTCCAGGGAGCAATCAAGAGCAACAAGTTTATGACTCAAACGGGAACAGCCACGAGCACAAACTCCAGCAAACTAAGCCCTCAGCAAAAACTGTTGACGGCTCGAGCGCAGCTACTTCTTGCTAAGTGGCTAGACAGCGCCGGGCAAACACATGCTGGTGCCTTGCGTGAGAAGTATCAGCAACCGCCCAAAACCTTCTCAACCTGGGAGAAAGGACATTACTATCTTGGTCGCCACTACAAGAAGATTCTTGAGGCCGAAAAGCCCCTCAAAGCCGATGATCAAAGCGATAACTACATCACCGGAGAGGTTGCTAGACTCGTCATAGAGAATTATGTCCGTTCACTGAACTCGGGGACCAAATATCTCTACCAAACCCTGCCGAGAATCTTGACTCTCTGGCTTGACCTCGGAGCACAAGTGGACAAAGCGCCAGAAGGCAAAGCCTCGCTTTCCCGAGAGCTTCACCGAAGGCGCGTTGAACAACTCAATCTTTTGCACTCTTTCCTCGACAAATACATTCATAGGCTGCCAGCATACATCTTCTATACGGCTCTGCCGCAGATAGTTGCTCGCATCGCTCATCCTAATCCGAATGTTTTCGATCGATTGACACACATCATTGTCAAGGTCGTCGAGGCTCACCCGCGACAAGCGCTCTGGAGTCTGATTGGCATCATGACGACCAGACAAGTATCAGAACGCAAGGCACGGGGCACTCAAATTCTTCAGACACTCAGGAATATATCTAAGAAGGTGGAAGGCTCCTCGACCGACTTCAAGCATTTGCTCAGAATGGGTGAGAAACTAGCCGAGCAACTGCTGCTGGCGTGTCAAAACGGAGACTTTCGCGGCAACAAGACCGTTCACGCAAGTTTAAGCAGAGATCTTCGATTCCACCACAAGTGCACGCCCTGTCCGTTGGTTGTGCCTGTGGAGAGCTCTTTGACCGCGACATTACCAGCGGTGTCGGAGTATGTCAAGAAGCACAAGGCATTTTCTAGGGATGTGATTACGATCGATTCTTTCCTAGATGATGTATTGGTTCTAAGCTCTCTAGCTAAGCCAAGGCGACTCACGGCGCGAGGTAGCGATGGGAAAAATTACATGCTTCTCATTAAACCCAAAGACGACCTAAGAACTGACCAGCGTCTTATGGAGTTCAATGGATTGATCAACCGATCATTGAAGCGCGATGTCGAGTCCAGTCGAAGGCAGCTCTATATTCGAACGTACGCTGTGACGCCACTTAACGAAGAGTGTGGAATCATTGAATGGGTGCCAGGAATTAAGACCATGCGAGATATCCTCATCAGTCTTTATGCTTCGCGGAAGATTTACCCCGACTACACGGTTCTCAAGCAGCTCATGGATGAGGCATGTTTGTCTGACGGCAAAACCAGGATCTTTACAGACGAAGTTCTCGGGAGATTTCCTCCTGTGCTTCAGTTGTGGTTCACGCAACAGTTCCCCAACCCATCAGCATGGTTTACTGCACGCCTGAAATACACACGGTCATGTGCTGTCATGTCCATGGTAGGCACCATTCTAGGACTTGGTGACAGGCATGGCGAAAACGTGAACTTGGAAGAGGGTAATGGCGGAGTGTTTCACGTCGATTTCAATTGTCTGTTCGACAAAGGTCTGACATTCGCAAAGCCTGAACGAGTGCCATTCCGGCTCACTCACAATATGGTAGCTGCGATGGGTATATACGGTTATGAAGGACCGTTCCGCAAGTCTTGTGAATTGACTCTGAGCATTCTTCGTCAGCAGGAGGAGACGTTGATGACAATCCTAGAAGCATTTATTTATGATCCAACGCTGGACTTGCAGAAGGAGAAGCGCGCACATCGGAGGGGAGATGTGGGCGTAAAGCTGCAGCCACAGAGCGTCGTGGACAGTATCAAGCGCAAGGTTAGAGGATTGCTCCCGACTGAGAGTATTCCATTGGGTGTTGAGGGCCAGGTGGAGGAGTTGATTAAGCAAGCAGTTGATCCCAGAAATCTGGCGGCGATGTATATAGGCTGGTGTCCATTCCTTTGAGATAGATGCAAGGTCGTTCGTTGTTGTAGCAAAGGCAGATAGATAATGGCGTTTAGTGGTGCATTATGCATAGAAGGAACAAAAGAAAAACAGTCAAATGACCCGCGATACAATAGACTTTTATTCAAGAATGCAGATCAATTCACTGCTTTTTCTTTTTCTTTTTTGTCTTTTTTCCCCCTTTGCACAGGTGTGTTAGCAGCTGCCTTTCACTGGTGTTTCGGCTGTAATTGGGCTCCTCCTGCCTGAAAGAAAGACGCGTCGGTCGCGCGCAGACCAGCTCAAAGCTCGCTCCCCAAAAACTGAGCTGGCAGCACCTCCCACTTCACTCATTCATCTCACCTCATCGTCCTCTTCTGCCTGTTTTTACTTCACAGGCCAGGACAAAATCTATAAATTTCATTTCATCCCTCTCACTTTGAGTCGCGGTGGAATTTTTTTAGCATTCTTTCTCTATTCAAGACGCGAAATTTCCTTCGCTAATCATCCTTCTCAACTCGCGCAACGCACAGCAGAGCTCGAGCTTTTACTCGCACTCTCAATCTTCCTGACAAGATTTCATCCTTCTCGATCAACTTTCAAAACTTTACAGCACACTTCCTACCACCGCAATCATGGGCGAATACCGTATTGGTAAGTCGCGAAAGCATACATCTGCTCTTTGTTGCGGTCGCGTTGCTATGCAACAATCCTGCCTCGAAAGCTCTATGACGAGTGAAGTTCGCTCACAATACATTAGAGGTATCCCCCAACAACCGCGCTGGTTGCAAGGACACAGAGTGCAAAAAGAACGCCGAGAAGATTACCAAGGGCACACTCCGTTTCGGTAGCTGGGTCACCATCCAGGACCATGGCAGCTGGGCATGGAAACACTGGTAAGTATCCTCAGAGTCAGTAAAGCGTGCAGTATTTAGCTGACACCTTTTTAGGGGCTGCGTCTCTGGTCAACAGCTAGAGAACGTCCGTGAACTGTGCGAGAATGGGAATGGCAAGTACGATTGTGAGGCCATCGACGGCTACGATGAGCTCGTGTAGGTTACAGCCATACTCACATATCTACATGTTTTTCTAATATCAATAGCAATCACCCTGAGCTGCAGGAGAAGGTCCGCCGCTGCGTCTATCAGGGCTTCATTGACCCTGAAGACTTCAAAGGAGTATGTTTTTTTCATGATACCCTGCAGTTGACACGACTGACGGATCATCCAGGACCCCGAGAAGAACAAGCTCGGTGAGAAGGGTATTCACTTGACAGCTGCCCAGAAGAAGAAGAAGGAAGCCGCTGAAGCCGTATGTCTCATACCTGATAGCTCGATCCATGTTTCTGACCTTTGCCTAGGCCGCCACAGGCGATGACGAGGACGCGCCTAAGCCCAAGGCCAAGCGTGGACGCAAGAAGGCTGCCAAGGAGGATGAAGAGGATGAGCCACAGCCCAAGAAGGCTCGTAAGACCAAGGCAACTGAGGCAGAAGAGGATGAGGAGAAGCCTGCTGCTAAGCCTACCCGTGGCCGCAAGACCACCAAGGTCAAGTATGAGAGTGAGGATGAGGATGAGGCTCCCGCCCCTGTTTCTGCGAAGAGAGGTCGCAAGGCCGCGACCCAGAAAATCAAGGACGAAGAAGAAGCCGAGGAGAAGCCAGCTCCGGCCAAGAAGGGACGAAAGGTAGCCACGAAGAAGATCAAGGACGAAAGCGAAGACGAGGCTCCCGCTCCTGCTCCCGTCCTTACCAAGAGAGGACGCAAAGCCGCTGCTCCCAAAACAGAGGACGAGGAAGAGAAACCTGTCCCCGATAAACGAGGACGTAAGGCTGCTACCAAGAAGGCTGCTACGCCCGAGGAGGAAGAGGCTGCTGAGGAAGCACAAGAAGAAGAGGAGGAGGAGAAGCCTGCGCCCAAGGCTAGAGGCCGCCGAGGCCGCTCCAGTAAGGCTTAAGGCACCTGTGCTCGGATTTTAACACAGTACAAACAAGTGCGTCGATTATCTTGAGATCTTGCGATGGTTTCTTCTTTGTTGTTGTTGAGGTGTTGGGGTGGATCACTATGAAGGTACGGACTGTACACTATTTGGGAGCGCTTTGCATGACTATGACTTGTTGATGAATGTCATTCGGTGGATGATTGGTAGCTGAGCTATGCAAGTCATCATCTTAAGTAATATGCAACAATTGAGTTGTTTCTTCAAGCAAGGGACTCTGACGTGTGCGGCTCTGTCGAGCCATGGGGCAGTCTGTTGTGCCTTGTCGTACAGTGACCAATCGAGAATATAGGAACGTGATAGAGCAAACAATGGAAGCTTGTAGATTTATGGTGCCATGCTTAGGGTCTGTCTCGCCAAGGTTCGCTTCGTATGTTAAACTAAAATAGCGACTGTGGATAAGGCATGATGCTGCCCAGGCCTGAATCGTGGGAGCCATGATGATGACCAGAAACGGCGGGCCGTCGGTCGATCCAATGAATAATGCAGGTCCCGTCAAGGAGCATTTCCTCAGGAGCATGCCTAGGTTGCCTTTGTTTTGTTCCCCACAAGACGACGGTGTGATACAGCTGCGGAGAGCGAGGGGTAGGCCATGGCATCGCAGTGACGTTATTGCAATGACGTCGTCGATCCATCACGATGCTCAATCACTGTCAATTAGAGCCGAGCACGGCCAAATATAAATAACTTCTCTGTGCTTAACAAACTCTTCCTTCTTCATCCCCAACCATCTATCAAACACATAACAATCTTCCAATCACCACCACAAACAAATCATCATCATGCCTCGCAACGGAGACGGTTCTTCTGACAACGGCCCCTTTGAGGAAGCCAACCAGACCATTGCCCACGGTGTTGGCCAGCCTGACGTGAGTCTATCTATCCACTCCATTTTGCATCATGAGGGTCACAGTTAGCTAACCGCTCTCACTTCAGTCTGACCGCGTCGACCGCGCTGACAAGACCGCTCCCCTCCCCGAGGGCAAGGACGAGCAAGGCAAGGCTCTTCAGGACACCGCTGCCAGCGGAGGCCAGAGCCAGGGCATCAAGGAGGGCAAGGATGTCGGTCAGGGCAACTAAATGCGAGGAACTTCACTTTGACGGGAGGAGAAGACAAATCAGAGGATGAAAGATACCTAATGCTGTCTGCACGGGAAAGTGCATCATGATGACAACGAAATGAATACAAAGAAATGAACAACAAAAAGCTGTCGGCGAGTTTGATACTGTGATACTGTAATTGACATGGGATGGGATGGGAAGTGATCTTACTGTAAGTCAACTCTTGGCTACGCGCCTCTGAATACTGATATCTGTCCAGGATGACAGTTCATGAACGGGGGTTTGAAGTGATCGCGTGCTGTTGAAGCTAGGCCAGTTTAGCTTCGAATCGCGGAGAAGCTTCACCTAACCAATTGGCTTTCGCGTGTGCTACCATGTCCCCTGAGAAACCGGACCTGACCCTCCGCCTCTACCCCACCAAAGATGCAGCCGTGTCCAGCCATAACTGACGAATACTGTGTACGGGTATATAAGCCAAAACTACAAACAAACTTCCAACAGCAACACACAAGCGCATCTTCGGATTCGCTTGATCGGTCTGGTGGTCTAGTGGTATGATTCTCGCTTAGGGAAAACCCTATAGCATAGCTTGCGAGAGGTCCCGGGTTCAATCCCCGGCCAGACCCTTATCTTTTGCAGATCTACTCATCTGAGTGGGATACCGTGGAACCGTTCCTTTTTGCTCTGATGCTCCCCTCCCTCCCCTCTGTTGTATGTATGTAGGTTGCGAGTATCGAGTGAAGTTAATGCAGTGTTGCGGCAATGTATGTTGTGGTTTTGAAGTGTCTTGTTGCTTAAATAGAGTTTTCGCTAATTGCGCGATTGGTCGAGCTTAAATCAGCCTTGTTTAACGACAACTTTCATATCTTTCTGAAGGATGAGCAAAACATTTCAGTTATCTCTTTCCATTCAAATAACTCGAAACACCTACTAATACTCTATGAATAATCTTCTTCTCTTTATTTGTGGTGCTCGCCTTTATTGCCTCGGTATCTTCCTCCTTTCATCTGCTTCCTACCCTCCTTTCCTTTACTCTCGCGTTTATCTTTCTTGCCTTTCTTGGCTTTTCGTGTTGCTCGCTTCTTCTTCTGTTCGCATTCTATGCAACTGTGTTCTTCCGGCTCGGGGTCGAACATTGATTTTTTGTCATTTCCTAACAACTCCGGCATAACTCGCATCCAGTCTTGGACCCTTCTCTGCGCGTCGTTGTAGTGTCGTTGTTGCTTGGCATGGTAGTAGATCATGTCTTCCACCGATAAGATATGTTGTCCATTATCGGTTTGAAACGCTCCGCTTGATGTGAACCGTCTTAAACTAGGCTGAGTATTGTATTTGTCGCGGGTATCTGGACCCTCGAGTGGCCCGCTGCCTACCCTATAACTCTGCTGGTTGTCGTCGTGAAACTGCACCAAAAACTTAGTCAAAGCTTTCGTGTAATTCAGGTCCTCTCCAAAAATTACTCACAACTTTCACTCGGTTTTCATTTCCATAGTTGAATCCATCTCGTGGCGTGTCATTGTCTCTCGGAGGTCGACAATCACAATCGCAGCAGCAACACCAGCCATCAGAATCACAGCTCCAGTCGGACAAGGAACTCAAACTTTCGGTTTCCCAACAGACACCCGCAGAATGGTATGGATGATAATTCCCAAGGGGTTCGTCTCCGTAACCGGGGAGATATGTTTGCCGTGTTGCGCATCCATAGTTAGGCGTACCAGCCCATTCATCGATGTCTGCAATCCCATCGGCCATTATAGAATGGACGTCGTCTTCAATCAATAGATTCTGCAATGAAACAGGAATAGAAAGCAGGACAGGAAGAAAATGAGCAGTAAATCAGTAAGTAATAAAAAGCAGACTCATTTCCCCATTGGTTATGTTTGTGTCTTACTTACGCCAGCCGATAACAAGGACAATTGCAGACGCCGGTACGACAGGAGTGATAGTCTTTCGAGCGAGTGCCCCAATTACTCAAAATGTATTTACACAAGAGAAAATTCGCGGAGAATTTGATTGTCGCAAAACCAGCAGCCTCCCGTGCTGCGGCAGTTGGCGTAACCAACAACATTGTTCGACTTTGATATCTTGGTATCTGAACAATGGCCCTATGAATGCGGCTTTCCGATCCCCTGAAGCAATCAAGAACTTTAGGCAAAATATTCCCGCATACTCCGATGCGTTCCGTGCTGTATAATGCGCTGTACCCCTGGCAAAGAAAAGCAAATGCTCCGACCACTTAACCAACCCAACGCCTCAATGTTGCGCCGCCGGACGTTGCCCACGGATGTGACGATACGATCAGGTTTGTCATCAACCACGTTGACTCAACTCATCCGCGCCCAGGTCACGTCTGGCGACGCTTTTAAATGCTTTTTGGCCCTTTGTTTTCCGCGCCCTTATTGTGGCAACGTGCCCTGTATCCTCAATGATGTGTTTTCAGAATTCATGCCGCATTTGTGTTGGATACTCCTTCACGGAGACTCCTCCTCAACTCAGCAATATCTTCCATGCC
This sequence comes from Fusarium sp. MBC 119, assembly GCA_030411635.1. Taxonomy (NCBI): domain Eukaryota; kingdom Fungi; phylum Ascomycota; class Sordariomycetes; order Hypocreales; family Nectriaceae; genus Fusarium; species Fusarium sp. MBC 119. The sequence goes on along the minus strand of JAPERM010000010.1, from coordinate 233,694 downwards.
CTCGAGGCTGCCCTTTCTACCCCAATTTCTAGGCTGTCTCTTAAGAAAAGCGCCCACTGCACCGAGGTATCCCTCGTGCCTGAGAAAATATGCCTGTTTCTCTCCCTTACTCCAGAACTTGATGGCATAACTCAACGTGTTGATGGTCTGTCGGTGGCCCCTGATGAAGGACCCACCAAAATAAATGTTGGATAGGTTATGAATTTGTGATTGTAGGTAGGCGATCTGACCAATGTTGTTGGAGATGGCGTAAAGCAGGGAACGCGACACATCGGCGCTGTTGAAAGATGCGTCACCTGGACTTGAGGAGCTACCGTCCTCGGCTGCTGACTCTGCTTCCCGCTTCATGCGGAAGACCTTGCCAAACGACGAGGCAATGGTTGTGCTTTTGAGCCCAATCTTGCTGTAGTCTTGTCCGTAGATATCGCCGACTAGCATATCAACGTTGGCATTGTCACCATGTGCGGCTTGTTCAAGCATTTCGTCAAAAGTTCGTGCTCCTGTGAGTAAAGACAAGAGACCCCAGAGGGTACCACCGCCAAGCGATGTTCCGCCAACTCGCTGGTGTGATCGCGGTCCGGTAACCTTGAGAAACGAAACGCCTGACCCAATGTTGACGAGGAGATAAGGATAGATATTATCTTGAGGCACGACAAAGTGCATAGGGTCGGTTTCGGAGTAGGTAAAGACTTCGCGAGGAATTTCGGTAATGAAGAAGTCGAGACCTGGTAGATTTAAAGTCAGCTTTGTAAGATTTGTGTTCGCAAGCCACGTTACTAACCAATTATAAGACATTCCATCTCTTCTTCCTGGGACACGTCCACTTCCAGTCCCTCTCGAATCTTATCATAATACTTGAATGCGCCGCCACCTGTGGCCATCACGCACAGCTCTCCCGGTCGTGAGCCATTGACGAGCTGGTTATCGCGCAAGTGTCGCATGAACTCGATACAATCGTCGATGCGATCCGTCTCGAAACTCTGAAAGTTCAACCGACCGCCGGGATCTGTGGAATCGACTTCGCGCGAGAAATACACAAGCTTTATAAGCGATCCGCCAATCTACAACAACCATCTCCTCGGTTAGATATCGCCTTCTCCTGAAGGAAAGTAGAAGTGAAAATACATACGTCAATCGCAATATGGCTCACAATCGCTGTGTGATATGGTAGTCGGATGTCGCTCGTCTCGGGGTGTGTCGGGCTCACTCGGCCGTTGACTGATGTGAGGCCGCCTGCGCCTGCGCCTGCTCCAGAGGCCGAGGCTGGCGTCGCTGTGTCGGGATCAACAATGAAAGCGCCCTTGACGTTGATCTTGACACTGCCGGGGCGGATAATGGTGCTGTCTATCTCGTCGGTCGACGTCATAGTTCGGCGATGCTGGTGAGAAGGTCGCGAAGACCCTTGGGTATCTTGCGCAATGGCATCCTCGTGTTCTGAGGCGGGCGTCATGGCGTGGTTTCTCCTCTTGCTCTGCGCACGAGGACGTTGAATCGAGGATAGAGGGGGTGGGCGGATAGTGGAGATCTGGAGTTGAAGGGTCTTGGTGTAGTTCGGATGCTGCACGCGACAAAGTCAATCGCAAGGCCAGCACAGGATTATGTACAGGGAGATAACAACAAACTTGATATGATAATAGACTGGGTATTCAAAATCCAGGAAACAGACGAGGTAGAGAGCAGTAAAGGAGATAGACTATGTATAAACGGTTGTGGAGGGGTTATCAATCGGATGGGGAGACTGACATTACAATGGGGTTGACCCTTTATCGATAACGAACCTCGTTCATCATTTTCCCTAAAAGCCGGTGGGCCGAGGCTTCCTTCATTGCCCTGGGGAAAAGGTCCATTAAAAGAAGGGAAATGAGCAGTACGTATTATCTCAACAAAGAAACAAGACAATACCTCCTTTTCTCCGGACTGTGGCCGATGATACTCTGTTGAGATGATCTACAATCGAAAGTGTCGTATTCGTTTACCGCGAATGCGATCCTCCGAGTTCTTTCTTACTGCAGAATTCGGCATTAAACTGCCAGAACAATTACCACCCGCATTCTGACTTTGACAGTCCCGACGGCCCGGATATGGAGGGGTCAGGGTTTGATGCCGAGCTTGAATCAAATCCAATGCCGTCGGCTTAACACACGGAATTGAACGGCATGCAAAGGAATAGTAGTCAGCAATGACTTTCAAGACATCAAATATCATGGTTTGCAACAAGGTCAATTGCGAGGTATATTTACATAAATCTTCCATATTTTACATGAACTAGTAGCTCGTACACACGAAACCAACAGCCTCGAGTCATCTCAGACTCCCCTACGGAGTACAACGCCTGCTTCTCAAAACAACTGGGGTATCTGTCACAGACCTTCTACAACCCAACAAAAGAAATGGAAAGGGGTTATGTCTCACGCATGCGTGAGTGATTAGAAGAAATTACCTCCAGGAACAGCGACAAATATCGCCGTGATGACACCGCCCATGAGGACTGAAGCAAGCAGCGCCTGGATGAAGATGGTATCCTGAATTTGTCGCAACGCTGGCTCCTGGATCCAGACTTCGCGGTCAAAGACCTTGCGGACGATGTTGCGCTTCTCGTATTTGACGACCCACGGTTCATCCTCGTAGCTGTTGCTGGAGCTAAAAGAGTCAAAACTTCGCTTCTCCATATTATTCATGTTCTCGCTATCCACAAACAATTCCCAGGGCCTCACATGGCGGTGGTGCATGCCATGGAGAACGACACACATGCCCTTGTAGGCTGCAACAAGGGTGCTGATACCAAGAACAAGGGCAATGGCTGCAAATGCCCGGTAGCCTCGGCGGGCGCTGCTCAAAGTGAGGACAAGGCCAACGACAATGCCGGCGGCAATGAGTCCAACACCTAGCGAGCGAGCGAAGAAGACACGTGCAGGGTTGCCGTTGCAGATAGACCAGCGGACAAAGTTAGGATGGGCCTGATGCCGAAGACTCGAGTCAACCGTCTTGAAGATGCTGCGAAAGGCACTTGGATGGGTCGTCTGAGAGAGCGCCACGATGGCTGCTTTTTGTTCAGAAGACGACAGGTTCAATTGTCGAGGAGCACCATCCATGATATACGTCACAATTACTCTGTTGATTTCTTCTCGGAATGGCTGGATCGTGACTGATATAGGGTTAGCGTTTTGGTCTCATTCCAAATATTCGGAATGTCTCGACTCACAAGGCTGTTGTGCACCAGCCGCCTGGAATGCGTCAGAGGCTTGGCTTTTATAACTCATTGCATTGAGCGAATTCATCGTGTTGGACGCCGTGTAGATCGACGACTCATCCCCTCTGCTGCTTTGGGGCGGTGTCGCAAAGGGATCGATAGTGTTGCTCATGCTTCGGTCCTGGCTGCTGGCCTTCTTCTCAAAGTCTGTGCCCTTGAAGATAGTCGCCGCCTCGGGCTCCTTGCGCCTCTTATCGGCCTGCTCCTTTCGAATCTTGATAACAGTCTCATCCTGCATCGCCCTGGTCCACTCGGGAGCGAGCTTGATGTCGGTCGTCGGGTTCGCATTGAAGCGCTTCTCATAGTCCTGAAACCAAAGATAGAACTGCAAGTTCTCGGCAGCATGCTCTACATAAATGAGATATGTCATGAAGTCGCGAATAGTCATGGGCTATATCACAGTCAACAGACGCTCCAATAATTGAGAGAGACCAGATGAAAGAGGCTGACTTACAGGACAAGTACCACCGCTGATGATCTTGTCAAAAGCCAGTGAGTCGGGAATGCCAGTTGAATAACCAGAAAACCCCGACCTGACTGAGCCCTCAGTCTTTCCCGCATCAGAGACCGAATCCCCGCTGTCACGGAAGGATTGCTGATCCACATGCTTCGGGCGCGTGTAAGTGAGTGGAAGAAGCCCCATGGTGATTGAATTGAGCAGTGTGAAAAGAGCGTATGGGTAACCGGTCAAAAGAGGAAGACAAAAGACTTGGCGATCACCAGTAGTTAATCGGCCACAAACTTATCCAAGACGACGGGAACGTGTTTGGTTTAAATAACTGGTTGGGCAAGGATAAGTCCCAGTCCCTTGGTCACACTGGGAGGCTTGTGGTGGGCTAATGCGCATACTCAAATACCCAAGGGGGTGACAGACACCTGGACCTTTTTTTATGCCCAGATACGTTAGACTCGACCATTAAGCCTCTTTAACGTAGAACAACACGGTGCATTCTGTCAGAAGGAATAGTTGAGTGGATCCCGAAAAGCCATCGGCGACGAACTTTGCTAACATGAACTTAATGCTTCTTCGGGATAGCCATGGCCCATGGCTCCCACGGCCTTCTCAGGAACACGGACGGAAACCAAGTTACACATCAAAATCAATAAGTAAACAGGGAAGTGGGAAGGGGAAGGGGAAGGGGATGGGCACAGCTGATTGGGTTGTGCAACGTTTTCGAGTTGTTCAGCCCTCCTCTCACAGACGCTAATGCTATCCAGTCACCATCACACCAACATACTGAACCTGGCTGAATATGCATGATGACAGGAGCTTTTGTGGTCTGAGCACCAACGACATTCATTCAGAAGAACTCTCCTCTTGGGAAGCTGTCCTCCTGCCTGAATCTGCTGTATTCACGTAGTGATTTCCGATTCCCAGGATGTCATACGGAAGTGACAAGATCGGACATATTTCCAAAGCTGGGATCAAGGCCTGGCACTGGTTGTTCGGTTAGATCTTAGCGGCCGGCTGAGTCCCCTGATTGCCAGAGCTGGCTGGCAGCGGAGGATCGGATCCTGAACGAAGACAGCGTGAAGTTGTACCTAGTTTAGGTGTGGCTTTTCCCCCCTCAGAGACCGGGCTTACGCCAGCCCGAATCACTGGGAAACAGAATTGACGGCACTCGGCTTCTGCCCTCTGTTGGTTAATTATACGATTGTGCTCTAGAAAGGGGATAGAGGGAGCGGCAGGTACCTTGTCGCCTCTTTGATGTTTATTGGGAGGAATGTGTAGCTGAAGCTTATTGCTCCCGGCGGGCGACAGCATTCTGATCGTCGGGCAGCCCGCATAAACGGTTCATGGAAATGTACTACGTAAAGCACATCTGAATTCGAGTAAACCTGCACAACCTCATTGGTTAGCTTGAGCTAACCCCCGTAGTCAGCATGTCTTTGATCTTGTTTAGTGGCCCACTTGAGGAAGCTTGACATTTCAAAGGCCTGGTAATCTAGGTAGGTGACTGGTACTGATATCCGGAGTAAATGTGACGGGCTACAAACTACCCTGTTCCCTGTCGCCGAGGCTTCGGCAATCTGGGGAATCGGGGTGGACAACCAGAGACCAAATTGGCGCTTCTCCGAGATGGCTGCTACTGGCGTGACAACTCATTGTTTGCAAGAACAATGTCTCGGAATGTAACTAGACCTCGATGCTTTTCGGCGACTGCGACACCCTGAAATCTGAAGCGGCGAGTCGCAAACGTGACATTTGGCGCCAGCACCTGAGTATTTCCGAGGCCCCCAATCTTTCTTTTCTTTTGGTGCAAGAAGGGCTGAGGGAAGGAAGGCGTCATATGGCCTTCTGATGGACCAAATCTAGAGATTGATTGATGCGAAAAGTCGTGTTTTGTAATGGTGACGCAGGGGGGACCTGAAGCTTACCGTGAATGGTGTTTTTGGCCAATTGTGGCTGGCTTAAAGTGACGGGAGTGCGGCGAGGTGCATGCACAACCCGAACCTGGTTTGGCAGCCGTTCTGTCTCCCCCTGTTGCCTCTTCTTTGAACTGGTATCAGATTGCTCGATATCAAACTAGACCTTGTGGAAAGACCCTTTTTACTCATGTCAACCTGAAACCCTTTTTTATATCCCCTCGACAGGCTCTGGCTGATAACGACGTAGTGCTGCTCATTGTCATGGCCACTTACATGGGACCGCAGGGTGAACATCCTAATCTCATAGTAAATGGGTATTTGCAGATGTTGAAATGGTTGAATGACTGCATTGTCAAAATCGAACCCATCTTTTGTTTCGTTAACTCAGTTCAATCCCACCATACATTAAGCCAGTGTGCTGACTACCAATGTAGGTATTCTTCCTCCAAGCCTCTGGTCAGCCTCTCCCACATTCCTCTAATTACGCGGATTATTACCATGCTCTGGCAGACTGTGACTCCAAGGATAGTTGTATCGAGTAACTCTGGCTGAAATACTATCAATTTTATCCATAGTACGCATCTTGCAATCTCGTCGCCTCCTCGGAAAGACCACCGTGCTCGGCATCGTCTCCTCTCACATGCTGTCGTCCATCCCAAAACCTCTCCCTCTCCCTCAAAATCTCGTTGGCCCATGCCTTGCCAGCTTCAGAGCGTAGTTTACGCGCAACTCCCATAAACTCACCTAGATCCCGTTGATTCTCACCATTCCTCTCATACTCCACTGCTTGCAAAAGGAGCTCAATCTTGTCAATGTCCTGCGCGAACTGGGCCTCTGGGCTTTCGCCGGCCTCAAACTCGTGCCAAAGCTCTTGTATCTCAGCAGTATACCGTCCAGACCAGCGGGTGGCTATATACTCGATGGTCGAAGCCTCTCGTCTGCCTTTTTCAGCCTTGGACACTCCGCTGAACGGAGTGATGTCGCCCACGACAGATTCAGCAATGTCATGAAAAAGGCACATCTTCATACACTTGGCTTGGTCAAGACCTTGAGGAGCAAACAAAGCTATCATGCCCATCCTATAAGAATGATCTGCGACCGACTCGGGACTGTCAAGTCATAAGCCTTCATTGAGCCGTCTCATTGACTGGACATGACTTACTTAATTCCGTGCCTCTTCCAGCCCTCGCGCTTTGTCGTCTTGAGGCCTCCAAGGAGGTGGAAAAACGAAATCGGTGAGTCAGATCCAAGAACCAAATCATTACCATCTAGGACTTTCTCGACTGTCCATTCTTCGCCAGTCTCTAAAAGTGCATTAGTACCGTTGGGTAGGAAGGGAAACGAAGAGTACCTGAGCCGACTACTGGCTGGTTGGAGCCTGTCTCTGCCATTTTCTTTTATTTTTTTATGATGTTCTGAAGTTATTTCAATGGGCAAATGTTGAGTGTAAGTTGTCAGGCTCGATATCTAGTCAGCCCATGCATGCAACATGTTCCCCCGCTTCGGGGTGTTTCGGTCCGCATATACCAGCCGTAGATCTTGCATGTATCTGAATCATTTTTCAACTTCATTTGATTGGTAAATCAGAGTAGCAGTTGCCGCAAAAGTCAAATGAGAGTATGGTACAGCATGTGCTTTTGAACTGATTAGGTGTAAATTCGGCTTTAGGGTAAGTGAGTTAGAAAGATGAAATACCAGAGAAGATCCTGTAGCAGTTAATATGACGGTGTCATATTGAGACAGATATTATTTCAAGTTTTGTTTGGATTATGAAGACTTCAATTAGTGACCAGCCAGGCATTTCGGCGTTGAAAGGTTATGCCGGGCTACTGGTAAACTGCCGCACCAGCGTTATCATAACGTCCGATGAGCTCTGATTTCTCGTATGACATTTTTCACCTGTAAACGGCTTGCCACTCAGAACTGAATTTTCTAGGGTTTGTCATGCTGCAGAAAGCAAAAAAAAAAAAAAAAAAAAAAAAAAAAAGACATATGGTTTGACATGTCATCGGGTTGACAGCGAGTCAACTGCTCCGTTTAACGGCCCCTGCACAGTCGCCGAAGTAACCCCACATTGCTTTAGTTCTTGCTCAAGTTAGGTTCAATATCATTCTTTGAGCTTCCATACATGTTTCCAGAACCTCGAAATCGGTTCGGAATCAAGTTTCCAATCAATCCCATGTCCCTGGCAGACTCATGATATGAGAAGGATCAAACATATTACTTAGCCCGGCCCGGGGGCCCGAAGATCGTTGCGCGGAATCACTTACATCATTTTGATCCGCCAGTTTGGAATCATTGACCTAAACACGGACCAAACTGTTGTAACCACCTGATGTTCCCCAACGGCATTGCTTCTGTCACTGATAATCTAATCAGATCCCGAGCTGGATGACAAATGCCAATGCAGAAGCTGACTTGGCGCCTCACACATCGAGATTGAAGCCTCGCCTCGTGCCCGCCACTTAACAGACAACGGCATCGTGAATATGTACGCCTCGGGTTTCAAGCAAATTCGGAGTAGAGGCATACCTCTTCTACATTATAAGTTTTACCAAATTATAGAGATCCATAGTCTCATAGCTTAGACTACGAATAACGTTATGGTATAAGCCTCATGAAGTTACGCCTTATAATAATGCCGTAATTGGTGATCTCAATTGAATTATTTGGTAGAAGAAGTCTGGACTCTTACTGAACCCTCTAGGTACGATGCCAAGGGTACCTCGTATTGATTTTCGCTGAAGAAGACAGTTCGAAAGCAAGTCGATCTTGGAACACGTCCTAGGTAAATATGATTCCAAATGTACCCCCGTTGACAGCTGCAGGGTCCCTGTTCCTATCAAGGTCCTCCCGTGTCTCAACACCAAAGCGGCGTGTGCGGCCGCCGATAGCGGTTCCACCAAGGCCGCGTCGACCGCCCTCCGACACCCCCACAAGGCTTCACTGACCTCATTAACGACCCTCTTTTCGTCAATGCCGTCTCTGATTGTATGCCGCCCTCTCCGCCTCTCCGATCGCCCTCCGAAAAGGCAAAAGGTTGAGGAAGGCGGGGTGGAGAGCTGGCTTTAGGGTGCCTTAGGTAAAGAGCGGCATGACTTAGACACGGAAGGCACGTATGAACGAGAGGCTGCTATATCTTCTAAAGATTTCCTCAAGCTCTGACTCTTAGCTTCTCTTCCACCATCACACTCTTCCACCATCCAAACCTCTCTGTTCTCTCATTTAACCACAAACAACCACATCAACCACACAGACACAGCCAAGATGTCTGAGCTCAAGGCTGGTGACAACTTCCCCGAGGGTGTCTTCTTCAGCTACATCCCTCCCTCTCCCGAGATCGCCGAGTTCTCTACTTGTGGTACTCCCATTGCCTACAATGCCAGCCAAGGTATACGATTCTCATAGCAAAGTTTCACCGCACTTCAGCATACTCACGTTGAATTACAGAGTTCAAGGACAAGAAGGTCGTCCTCGTCTCCATCCCCGGCGCTTTCACCCCTACTTGTTCCGGAAGTCATATCCCCTCGTACACGGAGCACATCGATAAGATCAAGGCCAAGGGCGTTGACCAAGTCATCGTCGTTGCCTTCAACGACGCCTTTGTCATGAATGGTTGGGCCAAGGCCAACGGTGTCACCGACGACCGAATCGTAAGTGCCCGAGATTATCAACGTCGCAAGAATATGAACGCTAACTTGACCAGCTCTTCATGTCCGATAAGGACGCCAAGTTCTCCCGCACCATTGGCTGGAACTTTGGCGAGCGAACTGGCCGTTTCGCCCTCATCGTCGACCACGGCAAGGTTGTCTACGCTTCCAAGGACGACGAGCCCAAGAGCATTGAGACTTCCGGTGCCCTTGGTGTCCTGGCCCAGCTGTAATCGGATCGGAATTCCACAAAAGTAGTAAACATAGAACATAGACATGACCATGAGAGATGACCATAGAATCTAAACACAAGCCTCCTAGGAGCATTTGAGCTCGATACTAGTCTGAAACGTATTTTGTGGAATGTGTTCTTGTATCATACCTTAAGGTATTGTGTCGTTATCTCTAACAAGCTAAGTTGCTAGTATCCTAAATGACGCCGTGAGTGATTTACCCAGCCACCACATGGTTGCACATCCCTTCCTCGTCACGGCACGAAACGAAACAGATGTGTTTTTTTTTTGTTTGACCATTTGAACCGATACGGCATTGCTCAACTATCAATGCACCCTATTGGCAATCCATGCACCCGAGATTGTAGAAGAACCGGCCGGACAAAGACACAAGAACCACGGACTCCACTCTCCCATTTTCATCCTCCCTAATAGTCCATCCTAACTTAACGGGTCTTGGCCTGAACCTTGGGGGCAGAGCCCTTGGCACCCTGCTTGCTGACTTGTCGGACAGCCTGGCCCTTGGAGGCCTGGGCAGCGAGCTTAGCCTTCTCAGACTTCTTGGCAGCAGCATCGGCCTGCTTCTTCTCCTTGCTCTCCTTGATGGCCTGGGCACGGGCAGCGGAACGGGCCTCGGGTCGGATGTTGCGCTTCTCCTTGATCACGTCGAGAGAAGCACCGACGATGCCTCGCTGGGACTTGACGGCGCGGCGAGTTCGCTTCTTGGCAACCTCCTATAGAATGTGTCAGCCCTGTTACATGAGGTGTCGACAGGAGGGGCCAGCAGAGCGTGGAAATCTTCGTTCAAAGTACTGCTGGCGTTTGATTGATACATACCTCAGAGATACCCTTGCGGTGCTGGCGACGGTAGAGGACGGTCCATGCGATACGGCGGGGGTTCTTCCTTTGGAGGAAGAGAGACTCCGACTTGCCGTTCTGGAATCGGAAGATCTTGCTGTCGCCACGGACGTAGAGCTTACCCTATGAAGCGATACCCGTTAGCCTTGATAACCTCATCTAGATCACTGCCAGGTGTCTGGTCCATGCGATCCATCATCGTCATCATCCCCCTCCAGCGACTGAGGACTTCGCATTTCGATAATCGACCGGATCGCATCAACGGGGTAATGGCAGGAAGGAGCGTACCTTGCCAGGGTAGATTCTCTCGCCGGAGAAGGTGTCCTCGTAGGTTCGCATCTTGTCGCTGGTTGTGCGTTTGAGGCGACAAGGTGTTGTGTAGTTGACCGTGGATTGGCGATGGCAAAAGTTGAGGGTCGTGACTGCAGTCAATTTCTCGAATTGTGTGCCTACTGACTAAGCGATCTAGGGCAGGCGAGACGCCAATTTTGGTGGGTTTCGGGCTATCACGTGCAGTTGCGCATCCACCCTGACCGGTCATCCACTGAGACCGGAGAATCGTCGGTGCAACATCCTGGGATTGAGCCGGGATAGATTCACTTACAACCCTGATCGATCTGTAATATTCTTTGTTTCTAATTATTCTGGATTTTGGTTATTTATTGGAACAACCTGGATATGGCTAGATGACGTCTCAGCCGGATCTGATTGCACAAGCAGTATTGCAGCAATTTCATAAGCTACCCGCGAAACGGAAACCCGCTGTTCGTGACAATGGTCTCCATGAATGGGTTCCGTTGAGTGGTATCGTGGCCGAAAAGGAGGGCAGTCTAACTTGTATAGCCCTGGCGTAAGCAAGCCCAGGTTTCTACGATATCTTGGAATATTCTAAAACAATCTCGTAGAACTGGCATGAAGTGTCTCCCAGCATCAAAAATAGCAGAATCCAACGGCGTAGGCATTCATGACTGGCACGCCGAGATCTTGGCTATCAGGACTTTTAATCGCTATTTGCTTGATGAATGTCGGAGTCTCCTCGTCAGAAATGACGAGTCTGGCATACTGCAAAGGAAGAGGGAGATGACTGCATCCAATGGTGAAGGAACTTCCTTACAGCTGTTCGAGATAAAAAACGATGTTAAGCTGCACATGTACTGCTCAGAAGCACCGTGTACGTTATCTTTAGAACATACCTGTTACTGTTTCTGACCGAGATAGGTGGTGATGCTAGCATGGAGCTCACAATGGCTGCCCAAGACGACGCTTCAGCATGGGCTACGCCAACTCCAATAACCAGAGCGCCCACTTCAAATGTCGAGACCTCTCTCCTAGGGCGAGCCTGCTTCTCTCGGACTGGCATTGTCCGACGGAAACCTGCTAGAGGAGATGCACCGCCCACGTTATCCAAGTCTTGCTCTGACAAGATAGCTCTTAAGCAGTGTACCTCACTTTTATCAGCTCTCACCTCACTCTTCGTTGACCCGGCCAACGCGTACATCCACAGCATCATTTTGCCGAGATCCCAATACTCTGAGCTGGCTTGTCGACGTGCGTTTTCAGCAGAGGGCAGAATGAGTCCCGTGGTTGGCAAGGAGTGGTTGGGAGGCTACGCATTTAAAGAATTCTCAACCATGACTACAGATTTGGAATTCGAGTTTTCCAAGAAAGCTGTGAAAGCTCGAGCGGACAAGATTTCGGCCAGCAACCTGGCAGCAACATGGTCACATTCAGGCTTTGAAGAGAACATTATCGGGGGTGTTATACAAGGTCGAAAAGCATTCAAGATAAACGGGGCAAGTTGTACTTCTAGACGGAGCATGTGGGAACTAGCAAGTGAGCTTGCTGTCAGCCTCGGCGATGCATGCCTTACCACAACAAAGCATCTAGGCGGTGGCACGTATCGTGATATGAAGGAGGGACCACTGACAGCTCACAGGCAGAGAGTCAAGTGTGAAGCCCGTGAGATGGCACTGTCAGGGTGGATCAGGAATGACGGAGGTTCAGATTTCCAACTAGAAGAACGTAGCAATCATTGACATCATTAGAGATTGGTATTTCTCCCGACGTAAGTCGTATTTTTTGTGTTTGTACAGATCAATTAACCTCAGCCAGCATAAAGTCGCCATTCCACCGCGACATTCTCAAGCTGTGACCTTTTGCGTACCCGTACCTACTCCTGAGCTACTCGACATAGAGAGCCGGGGGAGTGACTGTTACGACTCTCCACCCATGTCCAGGGGGAAACATAAAACCCGCCTGGTAGGAAAACCTAGCCACCTCTTGGCCGAACAGACCTACGATTTCACTGCCCCTTCGCCCTTGAGTGTGTAGAAGAATTTTATTCGACCTTAGGCTCGTTCTCGAAGTTCTCACCCTCAACCAGGTCGGGGATCTCGTCGTCGTCCTCACCCTTCTCCTTCTGGAGGTTCTGGTAGCTCTCGGCGAGCTTGCGGAGGGAAGCAAGGGAGTCGGGGCCGAGCTGGTTAAGGATACCGGGGACAAGCTCGGTAAGCTCCTTGTCCTCACCGTTACCGTAGATGGCGAAGGTGTTGGAGGGGACAGCAGCGTGGACTGTTGAAGGGGTGAAGCATGTCAGTATACACCAAGCCCCGCGCACAAGACCAAAGTGGGATGACTAACCCTTGGGGGCAGCAAAGTGGATGACGTTGCCGTCAGACTTGAACATGTTGACCTCCTCGATAGCCTGAATAGGCTGGGTGTTCAGCTTCTTGAGGGCCAGCTGCAGCTTCTTGTCGTCAGCGCCGGAGCGAGCGGGCGCACGCTTGACCTTTCGTCGGGGGGTACCCTTTCCACTAAGTCGTTCCGTTAGCTGCGGTGTTCGGAGGTGACGGTGTATAAGCCTCGTAATGCGCAAACATACCCTATATTATAGATCAGCTTATTGTTCTCAATGCACAAGTATTTATTAAATGCGCAAAATCACGTACCAGTTCGGGCACCCAGGCCGAGCTTCTTAAGGCGTTCTTGGACGTCGGACATGATGGGCGAAATTCGATTGCGGGGGATCGGGGGACTCGATCGAAACTGGGACAAAACTCGTCAGTCGGGACGGATTCGGACGGGATAAATCGAAAAGTCGAAGGACTATTCCTCGAAAATTCGTGCATGCGCGGGTTGGGCAACTTACCAGTAAGTTAGGCTTGGGTAATTAGCTGTTTGTCGCCGTCGGCTTCGAATCAGTGGTGATAAGTCAAAGTAGATTTTGTGCGTGCCAAGAGTTTTTCGCCTGTGGAACTACCATTTCGCCGAGAGAGGAGGGGCTCTGGGTGCTCCGCCCTTCACTTGCACCATCAATTGCCCGTGACGTTGCTGGCTCAGGCTCGTGGGGTAATAAAGCCGCACCACAGCTCCCCACTGCCTACTACCTTACGTGAAGCTCTGGATAACCGGGCATGGGAGGACAAGCACCGCAACATTCGCATGGTTTAAATGATGTACGTGTTGCATACTAACTCAATTCCAGTAGGTTCAAGCTTAATTGCCAGTTCTACAAACTTGTTGCCTCTACCTTGTTTCGTACCAATTCAAGGTGCTTCCTTGACTGACATTTCAAGTTCAGAGATGAGCGCTTAAGGACACAGCAACTCGTCAAATACGCCATGGCATTGAACGACTTACATAGAAAAATGATAAGATGAGTCCATAGCCAGTATTTGGCTAGAAACAGTTATGGATTAGTCCATAGAACTCCAAATAATTTACTCACTCCCTGGAACTAGTCTCTTATATCACCCAGCTGTTGTACATGAGCAGCCCTTTCATGATGCTCAATACTCTTACAAGGAATAAACCGATGCCCAATGTGCCACAACCACTTTCGAGAACTTATTTTGAATCCAGTCCTGCCTCCTTTCTCATCTCTTCTCGTCGGGTATCAGTCTCAATCTGTGACGCCTTTGCTGCGGCAGCGGCAGCCTTTCGCTTACGTTCCTCTTCTTCCTTTACCACAATCCAAACTAGGCAAAGATTAGTATTTAAACCCAGAAAAACGAAGGCAAAAAGGCGTACTCGGCTTATCTGATTTGGAATACTCCTTCAATCGCGTCACAAAATCGTCAAACTCTTGTTGTTTCTCCTCGCGGTTCTCAAGACTCTTCTTGCGCAGTTCGGGGTTGTATCTCGATCGAAGCTCTTCCTCAGAGGGTGTCAACCACATGGTAAAGGCGGGCCCGCCGACTGCGACCACAGCACCACTGCAATGGTCAGTTAGCTCAAGGTTCATTACAGCTGCGATTGTACAAGACTTACCCCATGAGGACCTTGGTCCAGAACCACCACCTCGAAGAGGGTTGCTTAGCTGCCATGGCGGAATGCAAAGAGGGAAGGAGTATGTATGTAGATCGAAATTCGTGAGGTGTAGTTCGTGATAGCGAGTAAATTAAACTTGGCCCTCTTCCAATGATGGTTTTCACGATTCTGCATCCGTCATTGATTTGGCAGTATGCCCTTCATTGGCGGGATGGCCAAAGAGGAAGGCGGTCGCGGAGCTAACCTTGACCCGACCCCGAATCTCAGACATACCATTGCCAATCACACTGAGAATGAGCAACAACGTCAGGTGTCCCAGATATGATAATAAATTGACATGAGTAGAAATACGCTAAGCTAATGTAGTTTGCAGTTGCAAACGAATCGTAAGTGAATCATAACGTATCCTGGTACATGCCAGTTTGTTTGTGATGGGCTTTGAATGAGCTGGAGACATGACGGGTCTGGTCCATTGAGACCGACCACCTGTGTGGTTCACTGTGTTTCAGCTTCCCACAGCATGGAATTCTCTGCTCGTGTCGAACAAGCTGCTGAGGAGATGGCCAAGACTGATCTTCCCAAAGAAGACCCTTCGCAGCTTCTGACTGGTCAATACTTGAGTTCAGCTTGGACGCCAACCTGACAAATCGCGTCTCGAGGAGCCATAGTGGCCGGATAATTCTCCGGCTTCATCGGATCTACACGCTCTCGCAGATGCCTGTCCATCTTTCACTTGCGCTTACGTCTTGGATGGCGATTACTGTACTTTACGAAGCTCACAGCCTCGGCCAAGAGCGCTCGATACGGCCGCTTTTGACGTCAACGCGGCGGAGTGCTAAGCGCGAACCTGGGTACCAGGTCGGCAGGTCTGCACCTCTTACGCACAGGTGCCGCAATGTCTTCAATCTAGCGCTAGTTAACCGCCACAAGAATCTGAACTCTTTCGGGGACGCCATGAAAACCGTTCATTGACAGGAAACCATGGGTCTTGGCCGGCTCCACAGATGATGTTATGCGAGGAACCGTGCTTAGGGCTACCGGGGGCTATCGAGGAATTAGACACGGCATCCATAGGCTTCATTGATTTGTTTCGACTTTGAGGCCAGTTCACTTAGTATTGTTGCTCTATCGTATTATCATTCGTAAAGGTGGGCGGCTGGATCCTCCGCCAAAGGAGCAAACAGCACCAGTCAGGATGAGGATGGGCATTGTGATACACAACAATGCTTTGTCTGAAGCATAACACCAGGAAATAGTACCTAGAACCCTGCAGAATAATCGTTTTCCGAAGACGGTAGTGCAAGGCCCGGTAAACCCGATCAACGTCGCCGTTGATGGCCAGGGGTTGGAGTAAGCCACAGCAAGTTATGTATGTGTACCCGTATGTTGGCGGTTGTAAGCCAAGCCGGCAGCCAGCGACGTGCGTAGCGCCCTGTCATTTGAACCATTGGAATGGGTAGCCCAGTGGAAAAACCTCGTGATACATGCAGACCCATTTGACTAGCAAGGCGTGGATTGACAGTTTACGGTTTGATGTGGGCATCAACCTGTTGAAGACAGTTCCTTGTACGTGACGACATCACTTGACTTGCCCGTCTGCTCCCATGGGAGCTCCTCAATATTCGCTTAATACTCTTGTGACAGGGCTAAAACTTATAGTAGTATAGGGCATGAAGAGAGGCCCAGGACCCTGGAAGACGGGCATTGATGCCCCTGAAGACCGTCAGTCTCACATTTCTTCCGCCCGACTAACAGGGGTTTTACTTCAAGCAAGGTACCACCCGCATGCAGGACGGTACCTGGCCATCTCCACTCAAGGTAACATGGAAAACGGCCCTAAACGACAAGCCACCGGAGGTTTAGCGCCCATGCTCCACAACCTTCCATTGAAGAAGACGGATTCTACTGGGCTGCAGCTACCTAACTTAATGGAAACCAACCCGGGGCAGGTCACGTTGGAGGTTGGAGGCAACCTACCTTGAGCTCTCCCGTTTCGGACGAGCCAAACATAAATGGAATCCCCCCGTCCTCGTAATTTGCACCGCCTGAAAGGCACCTTTCGATTTATTCTTCTTATCTTCAAGTGGAAACTGTTTCAAACTGAAGATATCCTACGTTCCTTCTTGCATGATAGTTCGTCACCACCATCGTTTCCAGTATCACATACCGTGAGCGGCTGGTTCTGTGTCTGAACAACCCCAGTCCCTGCCAGCTTGTCTCTACCTTTTTCTTGCTGCTCCCAGACTCGAGAACGTAATCGCTTTTTCGCTTTTTCCGCCTGTCCTCTTGTGGCTGGGATCATCGAAGACTACCATCCTTCTCTTGCAGTAGTTCTACGATCTGAACCGCCGATCACGCGCTTATTCGAAACCCAGTTGCTGTAGCTGCGGCACGAAATGCGACAGTAATCAGACTGATTCTGCGCCGACCGTTACTTTGGACACCCAGCTTCCTCTGGTCTGAGGATTGCAACAGCATCCAACAAGAAAAAGCCAGAGCTTTATACCATCAACTGTTGAACCGCACTTATGGCATACGAAGGAGGTTACGGCGGCCAACAGCGACCTTATGGGGGGCAAGCGCCGCCCAGACCTGCCCCGCGACAACACGGCGGCGCGCCGCCACAACAACACTATGGAGCGCAGCAGTATGGCGAATATCAAGGAGGCTATGAATATGATAACTACAACGGGGGTCCTGTGCAAGAATATGGAGGACAATATCAAGATTACAACTATGGTCGAGGGCCACCCTCACAAGACCCGTACGGGCGCAGCGGACGCCCGATGCCCGCTGCTCGCGGAGGGCCTATTCCTCGTCCACAGACAGCTGATCCCCATCGAGGTCACCCGCGTCCTTCCCGAGGAGGTCCAGCTCCAGGACCAGGCCGAGGCATGCCAAATGGTCCCCAAGGACAAGGCAGTATGCGACCAGGGCCGTATGCCGCGAATTCGGATCCAACAGGTGAGTCTCTAGCGCGTGCTATGCCAGGCTACTCAGCTTACCATGTTACCCAAAGCTCGCCGGCCGATGAACACTCCTCCTATGAGCCCTCAAGACGGCCATTTCGGGCATCAATATCCGCCGCAAGACCGTGGACGAAGACCGGATATGGGCCGTGAGCAACAAATGGTTGACCAGATGTCAAATATGGATCTAAACCAAAGGCCGATGGTGCCAGCGAGCGGGCGTGCAAGTTCCGATACTCAGCGCAGTCAGGGCGATTATGGACGAGCACCGGTAAATGGTGGACGTGGACCTCCTCCTAGAGGATACCCGCAAGGGGGGCCGCCGCCAAGGCAGAATCCAGGTTATGGACCTCAGGGAGGTTATTCAAAATACGATGATGGATATGGCGGCGCCCAGGAGCCTCCAACAGGTGGCTTTGGCCCTCCAGCGCGAAGCAGAACGATGCCCGTGGAGGATGTCAGATCAAGGAACAACATGCCACCACCTCAACGGATGGACCCAATGCAGTACAGTACTCCCGCTGGCCGAGGAATACCTCAGCGACCTTCCACTGCTGGTGGCCATCGGGCACCCCCTCAAAGAACATATACAGCAGGCCCACAGGGAGGTCCGGCTGGTCATTACGGTGGTGAATATGATGATCGAAGCGGATATCAAAAACAACCGACAGCCTCCTACGATGACGTATATGATACCTATTTCGATAATCAGCGGAACAGCAACCCGGAGTACGGATCGCAATCACGGCAAAGCCAAACCAGCTTACCTGACTTTGACGCGGCACCAGCTCCAGGGCAGCGCGGCTCTTTCGAGCAATCAATGCGCCCTGGGGCGGAACAGCCTCAGCGTGGAGCCCACCAAACAGCTGTACTCAACCACGCCAAGTCGCAACCAGTGCTTCGTCAACCCCAAGCAGCTGTATTCGAGATGGTTGGTGATGTGCCAGATGTTCCTGCAGTACCTCTAGTTCTGCCAATCAACAATTACCAGGGCGGATATGATCAAGGATATAACCAGATACCCCCCAGGGGACCAAGTGCACCTCCAGCAGCAATGAACGGCGGTCGTACCGGAGGACCAGTGAATCCAGATGGCCTCCCTTCCCACCCTGCACCCGTTCGCCCAGGCCTGATGCAAGATTCGATGGTTAATATGGGCAGCAAGCCAGCTCCTGTCCGAAATTACGGGGTTTCCACGCCAGCGCCTCAATCTCAACCTCAGCCCCAGCAGCAACGACAACCTCAATTGCAACAGCAGCGGTCACCGCCTCGAAACAACGCCCCACGACAGCCTGCCAGGGATGAAGGCCCCGTCACGACTCAGGAATTAGAACACCTGAGAATGCTAATCAAACACAATTCAAGTGACCAGGATTCGGCATTGAAGTTAGCCAAGAGATTGGTCGAAGCTGCCGACGTCTTGGCACCCAAAATGCCAGATCCTAAGCAACGCACAAGGGCACGAGAACGATATCTATTTGACTGTCACAAGATTCTCAAGAAGCTTGCAAATGCCCAAAATCCAGATGCCATGTTCTTACTAGCAGATTGTCTCGGAAGAGGTCTTTTTGGCGAAACTGATCATAAGGAAGCTTTCACCCAATATCAGTCTGCAGCAAAACTCGGGCATCCCGCAGCGGCTTATCGAACTGCAGTATGTTGCGAGATTGGTCATGAAGATGGTGGTGGCACGCGCAAGGACCCTATGAAGGCGATTCAATGGTATAAACGGGCGGCAACCCTAGGCGACCCTCCTGCAATGTACAAGGTGGGGATGATTTTACTGAAGGGGCTTCTTGGTCAGCCCAAAAACCCTAGGGAGGCAGTAGGGTGGCTGAAGCGAGCGGCAGAGCGAGCAGATGCGGAGAATCCGCATGCGCTCCATGAGCTCGGATTACTGTACGAATCAGCGCAACCTAACGACGCCATCATTCGAGATGAAGCATACGCCTACAGCCTGTTCCTCCAAGCTGCTGATTTGGGGTACAAGTTTTCTCAATATCGACTTGGTTGTGCCTTCGAGTATGGCTTACTGGGCTGTCCGATAGACCCTCGGCAATCCATTCAGTGGTATTCGAGAGCAGCAACACAGGAGGAGCACCAGGCAGAACTTGCGCTCAGCGGCTGGTATTTAACGGGCAGTGAGAGTGTCATGGGACAGAGCGATACTGAGGCATACCTTTGGGCTCGTAAGGCCGCCATCGCGGGTCTTGCCAAAGCCGAATATGCCATGGGCTACTTTACAGAGGTTGGCATCGGTGTTCCGCCCAACCTCGAAGACGCAAAACGCTGGTACTGGCGAGCAGCAGGTATGTATCACGATATTGATGATAGAGACAAGAAGCAGCTGACAATTCATTATAGCTCAGGACTTTCCCAAGGCTCGTGAGCGGTTAGAGGACCTGAAACGTGGTGCAGGTAAGAACGGAGTGCGCCAGCGCGAGCGCATCTCCCGCAGCAAGATGGACAGACAACAGGAGGGAGATTGCGTCCTTATGTAACGGACATGAGTTCTCTTACTTCACCGTCTTTCCTTTCTGAATCTAAACGACAAATTACGAATGAATTATACGAAGAGCTTGTGGCACGAGCGTAAACCGAAAGATGAATACGAACTCGATCAAAGGTGTACCCCATGCATAACCAGCGCAAACCTAGGGAAAGGTAGTCCCTAATATGAATGCGGCATAAGAAAGGCGTTGGATCAGGTGTTTTTGTGAATTAGCATGGATAGCTTGCTTGTGGCAGATACTTAGCGGATGATTTTGTTTACCACGGCGAAGCAATTTTATAACACGTCAAAAATAACCAACAAAAATTACAAATTCATAAATTCATTCAGAAGAACACCCTGCTTGTTCTCATAGAAGCTAAGCTAAGTATTGCATTTTAATGAGAGACAGGGTATACCAAAACAGAGCTCGTTCCACCACACCCTACTTTCTCCCCAACCCCCAAATAGAATGTTCTTCCCCAGCTCTCATATAGCTAGGTAGAGGCATATTCATTCTTCAATCGAAACTCAGCAGGTCCATACTTGCCAATCTGTCTTCCAAGAGGCGTCATGTCAAGCAGCATCAAAGTTGTGAGCACCTGCTCTCCACCCCTGGCAAATGTAGAATATGTGTGATAGATATCGCCATCCTGCTTCAAGAAAACGCTGTATCCCGGGACATCACCGTCCCACCATGTCATCCCCTTAGTCTCGATCTCGGCCTTGTTTCGAAAATTGAGCAGCGCAGGACCTCGAGACTCATCGGCAGTTGCGAAAAAGTCGTAGTTGAAATCCGAGTCACCGCTCGAGTACCAAGGCCAGCTCCAGCCGCCTCTCGCCTTGAAATTTTGGAGCTTGTCGATCGGCGCGCGCGAGACGCAGACGAAGCTCGTATTCTTGTGCTCGAGATGGCGCAAGTCAGGAATTGACT
The DNA here is from genome assembly GCA_030411635.1 of Fusarium sp. MBC 119. Classification (NCBI taxonomy): domain Eukaryota; kingdom Fungi; phylum Ascomycota; class Sordariomycetes; order Hypocreales; family Nectriaceae; genus Fusarium; species Fusarium sp. MBC 119. Next base: position 212,670 of record JAPERM010000010.1, on the reverse strand, counting down.
CGCCTACGTGGCAGCAGCCGCGGCAGCCCTCCTCATCTTCGGGTTTGAACATGAAGTGGTAGACGATGAGCTGATCTTTGTTGCCAAAGAGCTCTGAGAGGGAGAGGGTGGTGTTGTTGGGACCTTGGAAAGTGTAGTCTTTTTCGACTTTCACCATGGGGAGCTGACGGCGTTCAGCGGCGAGTGCATCATGAGCTCGAGTGTGTTCTTTTTCCTTCTCGAGGAACGCCTTTCGGGCTGAGAGCCACTCGTCACGGCTAACGATCTAGAGCAATACGGTTAGGATCACAGATACTGTAGTTGATCTTATGTATAGGCGGCTCACCTTGCGAGTCATTTCAACAATGCTGAATGATAATTTGCTTCAAGTAGGAAGTCCTAAAACAGAGTGTCATATATAGGATAGACGATATTAACTTCATCTCAAATAGGGGGCGTTTGCCCATTTTATAGTTGAGCGTCCTTTCTTAATCGCAAACCAAGCAGAGGCAACAAGCAGCATCGTGTATGTCCATGTCGCAACGATTAGCAATCATATCCAGAAACCTTTGTCCGGTCTTACGGTAAGCCAGCCCGACCGCGATCCGTGGGTTTGCGGTGAAGCATTTATGTGATTATTCAACTGCGGGGTTGCTGCCTCGAAGGCGCATCCTCTACGCGTTGTAAAGCAAACCACTTACAACTGCTTTGCGTCATGAGAAACGCCATTCCGTCGCGATGTCACCTGATGATGAGGGCAACGGTACAGTGTCTGTGAACACAATGGTATAAATTAGGACGGGAAGTTCACGGGGCTATGATAGGCTGTCATGCTGCCTTGGAATCATGCTCGAGCATCATTATGTTCATATGTAATCAATCTTGAATGTTGATATTCTATCATGCTAAATGCTAACCATGCTGTCCAATGCAAAAATGATTCATGCTCTGACTGTAGGAGGTAAGTCGTAAGATTACCCATAACTCATACAGGTAACCGATAAACGATGAAACAAAGCGCCTCAAGGATGCACCTCTCGTGCCATAACACCAAGCCATGCCCATAGACAATCAAAACTTCTCCATCAAGTTCGCACGAACCGTCCACATGCGAGCTCTCTTTCCGTATATGTACATAGGAATCGTGCACAGCATTAAGACGAGCTGAATTATGCCGATCCAGATATACACCATCTTCGGACCTTCGCCTTGCAACCAATGGGTCACGAAGAGACTGAAGACAAGTCCGTGTAAGACATTCTTGGAAAAGTTGAGGGTCACCAAAGCCTCCCCAGCGTATTGGCGGTAGCTGTCAACGCAGAATGTAATAGACGTCGTCGACCCAAGCGAACATCCGAATGAGACGATGCCAAAGAACAGAGTGGGGACGATCCAATGATCCTTTTCGTCCGCAGACCATCCGAACCCCATAAGACCTATGCATGTAGTTATAATGATGGGTATGGCCATGACGAGGCGAAACTCGGGTTCGTAGAGGCCACCATTGCGTCGAGCCATTTTCTTGACAATGATGTCGCTGACCTTGCCCGCCACACCAGTCCCCAAGATGCCGCCAACAAATGGCGAAACGTAAACCAAGCCGGTCTGAAGAGCGTCAAAGTTGTAAGAATCCGGGTTGCGGTATATCATGGCTACCGACTCAGAAATGACGATAAGCCAGCCAACAGAGCAGGCATACACAGCAGATGACCAGAGAACCGCTGGGTATGCAAAGAGAATGAAAGGCCGGACCATGACCTTGAGCCACTTATCATTATTTAGACGCCCATGCCATGGTTTCAGCTGCTGGACAAATGATTTCGGAGGCTGTTGGCGAAGATTGTGTGTGTATTGTTGAACTTTGGGTGGTCCTTGAAGTTGAGAGGCGTCCATCTTATCGTTCTCAAGATTCGGGCCCAATTTGAACGAAGCGACATTAGACTCGCTCCCAGTTGTGCTGCCAACGTAAGGAGAGGCGGACTGAGTAGTTCGATCTGAAGTGGGCATTACTGCCTTAGGTGAGACTGGTCCAGGGGCTTCAGGTACTTCAGCAGCAGCATCGGATTCGGCGAAACCCACATGAAGATTCCTGCTTCGATGACCTGAAGCAGGTGATTGTTGTTCATCTTGGGCGGGAGCGATTCCAGCGGAGCCCTCTCCATGCTCACCATCTAGTAATCCTTCTGATCCAGTTTGCTGGGCCTTGTGATGAGAGGAGAGTCGACGAAGAAAACTTGGTCTCTTAGACGGATGCCTTGGCCTTGGGTGGGGAGCTCGATCCCAAAAGGTTTCTGGGACGAATAGGAAGAGAAGCACTGTTCCCAAGCCGATAATCATAGCCAAGATCCAGAAGACCCAGCGCCATCCGAAACTGCCAATGACAGCTGCACTAACCAAAGGAACCAGGTTTTTGCCACCAAGCAGGAGCAGAGTATAGATACCGATACGGTAAGCTCGCTCATGAAGGAAGAAGATCTCAGCAATCGTTGCTGATGGGAGACATTCAACGGGACTGACAGCAACCCCTTGAAAGACTCTGGCTGCTAGAAGAGAGTTGAAAGATGGAGACCACGCAGCCCAAAGCGACGTACCAATGAACATGATGGCGCTGGCAAGATACACCGGGCGTTTTCCCCAGAGGATGGCGGTTGGCGAAAAGATGACTGAGCCGAGTCCCATGCCCATCATGTACAGGCCGGTGGTCAGAGATACCGACTCGACTTCCACGTCGTATGTTTCGGCGATATCTGTGAAACCAGCAGCCATCAAAGGAGTCGTGCCGCCTCCAAGCATGCAGTAGAATCCAAGCGACAACAAGGCGACGTCTCGCTTCCAAGAAGGCCAGTTCAACGGGTCATTCCCTGAATCTTCTGGCTGAGGCTCCAGAATGATAGCCCCGTCGCTTGTCTTTTTCTTGCCCTCATGACCGCTGGTTGAAGCCTGGCGTTCCACTGCCGTCGCCGCTGTCACTTCTGCTGCTGCTGCCGCCGCCGCCGCCGCTGATGAGGCTGATGTCCTCCGCGTATCAACCGGAAAGCCAGCAGGGATTGTAGAATGAGAGCTTCTTGCGTGGACATTTCGCAAACCAAGAGGTTCGTTGCGGTGTGATGCAAGGAGAAGCACAGAACCTGGTTGTATTAGCGATGTCGTACACTCACATGCGAGTAGTTTCAAACTAACCTGGAACCTCAATGGTCTTTTTGTCGTTCAAAACTCCCATACTCCACTTGGACGGCCCATGTGCTTCATCTGAGCCGGAAGCGGTAGAGCCGGCACCCAAGAAACGCCTCCATTTGGGAACATGGGGTTTCTCAGACATGGTGATCTTGTTCAAATACCTTGAGTTGGTGTTTTCTCCCTGAGAAGAGAACAATGGATAAGCCAAAAGGTGGGTGGCGGTTTGGAAAGATGGACCTTGATATCTCTAGGATCACAATGGGACCATGTTTCGACTGTAGACACCAATAGGAAAACTACTAGTAAAAAAATCGGGTTATATGGATGAGATAGGTGTGGTGATGAGGTATAGAAAGATAACAGCTGAAAATTGGTCTAGTAGGTGTATATGTTGTGGTGAAGATAAGAAACCAATCCTTAGCGAAGCAATGGAAGGCATCAGGGTAGGAAGGGTCCAGGAATAGTGGAGTTTTAAGTCGTCATTCGAACGAACGTTGGATCCAATGTCGACCGTATATTGAGTCGGAAGGAAATGTAGACCTGAGGTTAAAGAAGAAACGGGAATATAAGAAACCGCCCAGTACAAGATAGAAGAAAAGCACAACGAAAGAGCAATTCTTTGAGGTCGCAGTTAAGACATAATAAATAGGGGTCTTGAATAAAGATCCCCTCACACCTAAACACGAGTAAGGTTAACAGAAGATCACCGGGCGACTCTCCACTCGCCTCCGGCCTGCTGATGATGGATCCATCACCAAAGTTACCAACCACCAGCGGAAACGGCGGCAATATCAAGTCACTTAGGTTGGAGGTTATGTGACGGAACTCGGCCGTAGCTCGTAAGTCAAGTCAAGTTTCACCTCTGTGAATACCGCACGCATGACCGCCTAAAGCCGTTGTAATCGCGTCTCGTGCAGCCTAAAAGGGCCTGTAACTGGCTCACCCTGTACAGGAGCCATGGCCCCCACACTGCCCGCTGTGCTCGGATCCATTTCATTACATCATTTCTGGGTCTGCTGTCAACGCCTGTCTCACCTCGGAAACTTTGGTGAGCCTCAAGCCATTGAGAATATCAACTGCGCATTGGAACCTAATTTCTTCATCAACTTGCCATTCACTGTATAACATATCATGCACGCAAGCTTAAGAGCTGGGCTACGCCCTCTACATGGAAAGCTGTCTCTGGCCAAGGTAGCGCCTCAGCTGGTCCAACGGGCCTCAATCTCATCAACCACACCGCGGCAAGCGAAGAACCAGATATACTCCCCGTAAGTCAATTCAATTCATTCTTAACCGACCACGTGCCCCCGCACATGTCCCCCTCTGCAACCCAACCCTTCGTCGATCATTGTCTTATCCCCCAACCCACCTATCCTTGACCGCTGAGATAGCTTGTCGTTGACCGCCTAGCTACTGTAGTATCCGCAACAATGACTCCTTCTCAACTTACCTCTCCCTCTCGACCTCATCCCGCACACCCCTACTGACTCTTTGGACTGCCTCCTGGTGCTCAACTTGTAAAGTTGTCAGCCCCCTTATTCGGGAACTTGTCGAGTCTGGTGTTGGCGAGGACGAGGGCGGAGTATCCCTCGCCACTGTCGAGTTTGATTCCCCAGATATCATGTCCGGAAACCCTAACCTAGCCATGACTTACATGATCACCAGCATCCCCACGCTACTTAGCTTTGACGGTGGGGAGGCTCAGACGACAACCAAGCTGGCGGATGCTAGGAAGCTCGCTGATAGGGAGTTTCTGAAGGAATGGATCCGGACTGAAGCGAGGAGACATGGAGGTCGTGGAGGAGGCGGAGGCGGAGGCGGGTCGTCCGTTTTTGGAGGTTTGTTTGGCAGGTGAGATTTATAGTATTCTAACTTTTATATGTAACATAGACCTTTGTACAGTATTCCCACTCTGCTTGGTAGTGGTCTTAGGGTAGCTGGATATCAGAAAGCATTCGATTGGTGTTATCCATACATCTACAACCCAAAACAATGTCCACAGTTTGGAAATCACCTCGAGGAGTGCATACCCAAACCTCAGAGATCACCGCCATGGCAGCAGTGCCTTCTTTACCAAGCCAACTGCACCTTCTCGGAAGTAGTAATGTACCTGTCATCGTGGTCTTTCAACAGATCTACCAAGTTTCGTAATTCGGGATTGATGAATCAACATCTTTCACATCCAATGGTAATTGGAGGTTTTCTTAATCTAAACCCGTTAAATATCAAATAATACGAAAGTTTGGCCATGGATCAAGTTCTACAACATGGCTTGCAGCATCAAAGTGAGTTTGTCTATCCCGGCCAGTCACCCATGATACTTGTTTACAACGTTGAAGGGTCAAGGGTCATCCGAAGTATGTGGCTGTCAAAATCACAATATCCAAGTCTGCCGCCTCAGCTTCTGAATTCACAGCTATGCAAGCGATAAGGGCGCATCCCCTCTCTTTATGTTTCAGGCTACTGGGATGGCAATGCCCAGAAAGCTTTGGCCGAGACTGGACGAAATGTATCAACCCTTTCGGCCCATTGAGTAACTCCCTGTTTCAAGGCCGCATAATTGTCTCTCTGATATAACAGAGTTCATGAAAGAATGCCCTTGAACCAAGAATGTTCAACAAGTTCTTGAGCCGAGTGCCTCTTTCTTGGTTCAATCGCGAGCATGGAACGTAATATCGCAACGACAGCAGAGGCTTCTTCCACACTAAGATCGTCGGGTTTGAGTCGCCAGAATGTAGCCTCGAAATGTAGGTCTCAGGGGCACGCAACGAGATAGACGTCACTGAAGATTCCAAATCTGGAACTTGATCGTGACAAATAACGGCTATCGAGGAGTTAGCTTGGCGAATTGAGTTCAATCAAGTGGCCTTCTTAAGACTGTCTATAGGCTGGTCCTTCACCAGATATAGAGATGCCCCGGTATCAGTTTTGCCGTCAAGCGTCTTCAAAGGCTGAGTTGCGAACTCAACACTCTATGCCAGATCAGCCTCCTCCATCGACTCACTGGAGGTCTCAACTGAGTCCCTAGTGGGCTCGTACACACAACAGAAATAATCACCATTCACTCATTGGCAAGTGAAGATGTGGTCCATAAGCAGTCCGTGTTTTAATAATCCAGATTAAAATAGCGGACGATAAAGCCCTATGGCTGTACCTCATGGCTTTTATTGGTAGCGGGCAATTAAATTCGAATACTACCTTCTTCATTCAAGGTTGTTGCAAGCGCGTTTTCTCTACTTGGTGAATGGTGAAGCACTTCCTCACCCACGCGCTCCACTATGGCACTTTTCGCACAGTACAACCAAACCCTCAAAATCTTTGTTTGATATCAACCTAACAACCTCAATTCTTCAGCCCATAAAAATGGCTTCCACGTCACGGGTACCTCATCTATTAGAGCCCTACCTCTCTCTCACTTCAGAGGCGTCTCTCAATCTTATCACCAGCGTGCTCGGCGCAAGCTCAAACTGGCTGCTTTTGCGACATGTATACTCGTACCTGAGAGGGAACACAGACGGAGGTGAGAGTACCAAGGACACAGGCGTCGTGTTGGTCAGCTTCATGAGAGATGGCGCTTTCTGGAGAGAGGGTTCTACAAAGTTGGTGAGTAGATCATACCTATGGAAATAAGAGAGAGAAAAATACTGATACTGCGTTAGGGACTGGATCTAGACGCCCTCGGTAGAACTGGACGCTTCACATTCGTCGACGGCCTTACAGGGCTCTATAGTAACGACAAGGCTCCGGCACCAGGAGCGCGCAAAGAAAGGATATTGCGAAGCTCCAACCTTGCAGAGATTAAGAAAGAGATTGAAGGTGCTATTGGGGATTTGCGTGCCTCGCGCAAGGTTCTTATCATCGACCAACTTGATACTCTTCTCGCAGTCACCGATGAGTCAACCACGAGTTTGACGCTCCAAAACCTCGTTCTCGGCCTTCGCGGTGTGAGTTTACATCTGCCTAGAACAATCAATAGTAGTTTTTCTGACTAAACGCCTCACAGCTCGTTCATAGCACACTTCTCACCCTCTCTGCCGACACACCTCTTGTTGCTGCCCAAGCTACGACGCTTGAGCGAGAGCACGCCAGCCTTGTCCTGTCAACTGCACACGCGGCTGACGCAGTGTTGGCATTGCGGATGCTGGATACGGGAACGGCGAGAGACGTCAGTGGTGTGGTCCGCATCACAGGATCTGGAATTGAAGGTATGGGTGGTGCTGCTGAGTTTCTGTACCATGTCGCTGCAGATGGCGGGGTTAGAGTATTTGAACGAGGCACATGAAGAACAAGATATAAGTTACAAGGAATAGCAGTCAAGACCACCAAAAGTAGAGCATTTACGAAAGCGACATGATCATTGCAACACTAATCGGTTACCAATTCACGATCCAAGTCTCACAATGATGGGTATCATGTACAAGGGCGTCAATTACCCGGACAGTTGCCCAAAAATTCTCCTCACATTTGTCCTCTCGCAGGGCCACAGGCGCGTTCATGCAGAATCAAGATGCCATTTCAGAACCTCGTAACCGAAACCCTATGGAATCTCAGAAGAGCAAAGGGTTCTTTTTTTTTTAACTTCCTTGCTCAAACATGTAAAACACCATGCCCATGCTCCAAGCCGCCCCTTTACGGTTCCCTTTCATCCACGAACCAACAAACACAACCGCCCGTCCCATTCACCACCTTTGCTCCGGTTCCAACCAAGGTCCCCTTCAGTCTCAGCTCACGCTATGAGAGAGCCGTCATTGTTGTGTGCGTTCTCGGGGGTGGGTGTTCCAAATGTCCGTGGAGGAAGAGGGGCAGGGCCGAAGAGGTGGTGAAGAAGGGGTCAGAAGGGATGTTGTCCCGCTTAGGCCTTCTCGGCGGAAGCGCCTCGGGCACCCTTGGGAGTGCCAGTCTGGAAACCGTTCTTGAATCGTCGGGACACATCCTTGAGGTAGCGAGTGCGGCCAGTACCGACGGTCTTTCTTCGCTTAGCCTTCTCAGACCAGTTGTCTGTAGAGGTTCAGTCAGTACTATGTTCCACCAGTGTCGAATTTTCGTTATCGGGTTTGTCGACGGATGTGAGATGTTCACGTACACTTTCGGGTCTTGGCAGCAGGGTAGCCGCAAGAAGAGCACTCATGCTTCTGGATGTGAAGAGAGCGGCGACCTAGAGATATCCCATCAGCATTTCCGTCCATTTCAATATTTTAAGCCCCTCCACCCAAACATTCCTCATCGCTCGCAGTCGTCCATTCCGATGTCCTTTCTTTTCGAATGTCTATTGCGCGAATCGAGGAAGGCCTGGGCAGAGAAACAGGAGGGCATAAGGACTAACCGCATCGTCGGCACAGGGTGTGCGTCTTGTTGTGACGCTTACCGAAGCTGGAGGTACCCTTCGCTGTTGAGACGCATTAGCAAAACCTGCGACAATCCTCTCGAGGGAATCATCTGCTGTCGTTTCGCGAGCAGCTGACTGGCGGCGACGTACTCATCTTGGCTGTGGTGTTTGGGCGGTTAGTTGGATGGCGATCGAGAAATTCTCAATTTGGGAGACCTTTTTTGGTGGAGTGGACGAATTGCTACTCGAGCCCTAAATTCGCGGAAACTGCGATGTGTGATAGGCACGTGACCGGGGCAAGTGTAACTTCTCCCATCTAGAGCTAAAAGGGGAAGGCGGCCCCGCAATGGTGGACCAAGTTCAGATGTCGAACAGCGCCCATGTTCTAAGCCAATCTCCAAGCGTATCACGATATCAGAAAACACATCGAACTGAGGTTTAAAAGTATTCAAATTGACTGACACTTTCAATTATCACTCATACAGGTTCCGCACCGATGTCCATGAACATCAATCATCATTGAGGTATCTCGCACATATAGATAGAATCCTTTCAAAGTAACAAGTAGCCCCAGACCATAACGCCTCAAAACCCCATCAATCATCCAAAATCTCGCTTTCCAACACGAATTCATGAATCCTACATCCTATATACGATTGAGCCTCAGTTCCATGTTGAAGGTCCAATTATTGATCCTTCCGGAACTGTCTTTGAAACCGCTGTCGTCTTCCAGTCCATCGTCTCCAAAGCGCCATGGTTGCCCCACCAGTTTGGAGGAGTAGCGCTTGTCAGGTACAGAGTGAAGAAGATCACCATAGTTGACATGATGAGGCCACAGTCCAAAGCCGCCGAAGTGACGTAGTTGTACTGAAGCCACCAGCCAGTGTATTTCCGCTTGATAAATTTGTTGAAGAAAGCACCCACAAGACCCCAGCAGAGATAGATATAGACAGAGGCTGGAGGTAGCATACCAGCACCACCGTAGATAAGGGGAGTACTGACGTATCGCCAGATTGAACGAGGCCACTTGCGGGCAAGGAGCCAAGTCAAAACGGGTGTGACAGCACCAACCAGCCAGAACCACTGGAGAGAAGAGTAAATTGCGCCGTTGCTGAAGATACGCGCCGGGCCTATCGCTCCCCAAATGACGGAGGCCGTATAGAAGACGCGACCACCGGGACAAGTGTAGTTGTTGGGCTGGTCGATAGAGCAAACATCAGGAATATGCCCCAAAGCCCAGTTCATGACACAGATCTGCACAATGGCTGACCAGATAGACGCAACTAGCTGAGAGGAAAACATGACCCGAGGAGGGACTTTCATGTAGTGGCCGAGCTTGAGATCCTGGGCGAAGTAAAGGGCCTGACCCATGCAGATGTAGCCATAGTTCTTGAACATCATCATGGCCATAGGGCGACCAGGAACCATATAGCCAATGATGAATTCAGTCAGGACATTAAGGCCGAGCTGGATATTGGTGATAGCCTGAACGACGCCAATGGGGATCAACCACAGGACCGGAATAAGAAGGCAGATGAAATACGCCCAGACTGGGAAACCAGTTGGCCAGCCGGCAATGACGCCAATCGAGATGGCTACCATGACGATGAAGAGAGCTATATCTGGTTAGCAACGCCCTTTATACAATTCTTGAGAATTTGCTTGACTTACCAGCATACCACCAATCCTCTGCATCTCGATATTTCTTCATCAAGCGCATATGAACGTCATCCTCCTGATTGCGAGCGAGCTTGAACTGTCTCCAAATCTCGTGTCCATGGTAGAGGAAAACGTGCACGACAACAGCTGTAACAGCAGCAAAGGACAGTCCATACGAAAGAGCAAACTGGGTTGGCAGGAAGAGCGGCGAGTATTCCTTGTAGGCAGTTTCGTTGAACTGAAAGTTATCGTTGAGAATTCTTGAGACATCGTAAATAGCGCCTGTGTTGTCGTAGGACTCGGATGACTGAACGGGGAAGTAATCCGCATACCAGGTGCCTGTGAAATGAATACCCATCGAAATGCAGACGAAGAAGACGACAATGCCCAGGAGAACGTTGGCAATGGCGTGAAAGGGCGGGATCAGAGGAGACTGCAGGTAACCGCTGTACACCGTCCAATCGAAGGAGGTGGGCATCAAACCATAGCCGGTCATGCCGCCAAAGAGCTTGTTAACAGTGATGTTGTGGGGCGCAATCCAGCAGATCCAGGTGAAATAAGAGAGGCCCTTGAAGATCCAGCCTGGAAACCAGTACCAAACAAAGCCTCCGCATCCCACAATCAAGAACCACCTATATCGTCCCATCTTCCAGCCATTGGTCTTGGTGGGGTCAGAGCCAGAATGGTCGTGGAGTGTGTAAAACAGAGCGCAATTGACCAAGTCGGTAGGCCAGATCATGGCAGCAGGCCACACCAAAAAGCGACGGGCGAGGCCCGCCAGTCCGTAGCCAGTGCAGAGAGTAGTGATGCCAAAAAGGATCTGGAAAGCCCAACCAAACTTTTGGCCATAGAATACCTGCTGGGCAAGAAGCACATCTGTTGCATAGAGAACACCACCACCGTATGCAGCCTTGAAACAAAGTCAGCCACTATTCAGACAGGGAAGAAAGAAATGAGGCTCACATTCGACATGGCAACTATCACCACATGTTCCTTGTAGTTAAATTTACCAGGCTTGAGGTTGAACTTGAGACCAAATAGATTCCATTCGCGATCCGGCATGATCAAATCCCAGCCGAGACCAAAAGGGTACGCAACAAGTTGGACTACGTAGGTTGTGACTGTGACACTCGGGTTTCGCAGTGAAAATAGCATGTTAACACCAGAACCGATGGTGCAAAGAATTAACCCGATGGTCCAGGCGCGAATGGTGTTGGCGGGAACGTCGACATCGTAGTTTCGGACAACAGATCGGACCTCTGGGTACGGACTGTTATCTTCCATGAGCGCGTGCTCAATCTCGATGCCCTTCTCGGCATTTCCTGTCGCGATAGCGGCGTCGACATCTGTAAGGTCGTCGATGGGCAAATTGGGGTCGAACTTGTGGGATTTCTCAAACTGCTGGAGGTTCTCGAGATAATCACGGCCCGAGGCGGAAACGGTTTCGAGAGGACCTGGGATGGGGATGATGTCTTCGGCCTCGTGGCGCTTGCGAAAAAGAGACGGCGCCATGGCGATTGGTATCCTTTGCTCGAGCAATGGACGACTACAGCGACAGCGAACTGACGGCGACGCGTAGGTTGAAGCCCGCTATAGCAGCGACAACAACGGCCTGGTGCTTTGGTGTTGCGAGGCGATGTTGAAGCAGAAGAGGAAGCCGACAGCGGCTGCTGCTTTGCGGGTGTGGTTATACAGACCCGGACTGGGGGGATTCTCAGCCCCGAGGACAAGGAGGGTCTGAGGAGAAAGGGTCGCTCCCCGCGAAGATGGCATATTGGCACTCAGTGTTGCGCTCTTGGAACAGCCATCAGAACCCGGTGCTAGACGGCTTAGGCCGTAGCGTGATTTTTTGTGCACCGCTATCGCGGACAACGGCACACCTGAATCTAGACCACCTGCTTGATTTGGTATAGCTCCGGCCTAGACCTCGTCGACTGCAGTTTCGATGGTCCTTCTGTGGCCTCTCCAGTCTCGAGAGTCGGACCTTTTGTTGAAGTGCAACTGCGTCCCATTCTCGTTTTTTTTTGTTTGGTCCTTGCGAGACGGCAGTTTTGAAAGATTCCAAGCATTTGAAACATTCCACGACCGTAGGGGTACGATGCCTCTTCATACTAACCATACCATCCATCGTGACGATAGCCCAGTACGCCCAGTCCTTTAATGTCACATCAGGTATTGGCACGCAATTCCGCTTTCTTATTCAAACCAATAGGCAAAGGCACAGATGGCGTTCAAGCCTTCAAAGGACTGCTTATCTCCAGCCTCTCTGGGGCTAGCCTCGGTCCATGAGATAACCGTGGTATGTGTGAGAATTCGATCGCTGGTGGGTGTCAGTCTCAAACTTCAGCCCCCAGCCTGGCACTTTTGTCTACATAAACGGGACGACCGGCTGTCAATCATACTGAGAACGACATGCGACGGGCAATTGCTTATTCTCGATCGATTCAGGGTCCAGTTGGACTCAGCAGTGCCTACCTACTTTACCATCATACCGGGTTCAGTATCCCAGATTCAGAATACTTCTGGAACCTTGGGTTTTAAGACAGGCGGCATCCTCCGTTCATGGATCTGTTCCTACAGTAATACCATGCCATGCTATCTTAGCAGGCTCACGTCGTCGATACATCCCCAGAGTTACTTAGTCAATGAAGATGGGGGTAATCTGGGAGTAACCTCTCGATTTTCTCGTTCCACGCACAATCCGGACCTCGCGAGTTTCAACAAAAGGTCCTTCGCATATAGAAGATGGCTCCATTTATTTCTGATCAGCCTCTATCACGTGGCGAACTTTTGTTCCGCTTGGCTCATGTTGCAACCAAAGTGCTGGAACCTTTGATCAGCCCACTAAAAAGTTCATAATTTTTCGGCCGAAAAAGTCATGATGAGGTCCATCATTGCTTGATGAGTGGTCAGTAATTTTCACTGAGAAGTTAACGTCAATGATCAGATTGCCGGGACCTTTTGTCTATTGAAACCCAAATTTAATCAGTGTATGGCGGGCCGGCCATTTGAGATTTGAGCCTAGCTCCAATGTAATAGGCAGTGTAAGTGAGATCGAAAATCGTACTTTGACTTTCCGGTATAATATTATAACAGCCAGTAAACTATTATGCGTGTGGAGTTATACTGCTTTATTTTGAACGAACTTCCTGATGTAAGTCTATCTATTAGCGATTATCCTCGGTCATGGGTGTCTTACCTAGATAGAAACAGAGCTTTTCATGATAACTGTTGTACATGTCCCAAATGGCTATCAGGAAGGTCGGTGCATACAGAAATATTGACGTACTGTGCATACTTTACTGGCTATAGAGCCATCTCGTGACAGAAATATTCAGAGCCCAGTCTCGCCTCAATTTGTTTCGCAGCTTCATTCGGGTGCCCTTGTAATGAGTGCTTCTTTCTTTCTAAACTGCCATAGTGAGTAGGTTAGACTTGAAACATATATTTAACCTCTTGTATCATGTTGTGTTATTATTTGGGTTTGCCCATCTTTGTTTTATCCGTTTGTAGTTGTGTATGGTGGCTGACTCAACAAGAGTGCAAGGTGACGCATCTTCTGCTGCCTGCTTTAACTTCACCGCAAGGTATTTTGCCTTACACTCCAACCAACTGCCTTCAGCTGATAAATTTACTGCACATCAGCCGCGGGGTAAGAAATCCAGAGAACCCAAACTTCAATTCTCAGAACATCAATCATCATGTCGACCACACCTGGAGTATCCTACGACAAGAACGGGAAGAAAACGTTCATCCCCCTCGAGAACAACCCCGAAGTCTTTAACAAGCTTATCCACAACCTTGGCGTGTCCAATAAGCTCGGCTTCTATGATGTCTACAGCGTTGATGAACCCGATCTGTTGGCCATGATCCCTCGCCCTGTTCATGCTCTGGTCTTCATCACTCCTGCACCTATGTGGGCACGCGTTCGTGAAAGCGACCCCGGTTCTACGGAGTTAACCTACGATGGCTCTGGCCCTGACGAGCCAGTCGTGTGGTACAGACAAACCATCGGCCACGCTTGTGGTCTCATCGCTCTCCTCCACAGCGTGAGCAACGGCACAGCCAAGGAGTTCATCAACCCAGACTCAGACCTCGACAAGATTCTCAAACAAGTACAGGATCTAAAGCTCCTTCCACGTGCCAATGTACTTTACAACTCAGCTGAGCTGGAGAAGGCACACATGGCTGCCGCGGTGACCGGCGATTCTGTGGCACCTACGAGCCAAGAGCCTGTCGGCTACCACTTCATCAGCTTTGTCAAGGGAGCGGACGGGCACCTGTATGATCTGGAGGGAGGTTGGAATGGGCCTGTCGACCGCGGTACTTTGGATGAAGGCGAGGATCTCCTCAGTGACAAGGCGCTGAAGGCTACCGTCAAGAGATTTACCAAGGTCGCCGACGGCAATCTCGAATTCAGCATCATCGCTTTGGCAACTGTACCCAATGATGATTAGATAAAGCGTTCAAGATGCAACTTACCTACAAAAAGGCAAAAGGGTTGTTCCATCTTGTCTGATTTGACCTTCCCAGGGATGGTGCGTATCTTGATCTGCCCAGTCGAAATGATACGAACCTAACTTTCTTCTCAGAACTCCAGACATGAAACCTGGCACACAATTTTCTCATGTTGGAGTTTGAGGAGATATTTTGTGGTCTCTAGCAACGAAGTTCTATCGTAATCGCGGTGGATATTGAATGAGCTGTAGTGTTCTCAGTCAAACACGATAATTGAAGCGTTTATGAATTGGGAAATCGCCGCGACAGTTATGAGGCGTAGTATACGTGGCGATAGGGGCATATCAAGGTATCGTTAGCTCTGAACCTATGCTAAATTCGCCATTGAGCACTCGAATCATGTACACTACTTTCCCTACATGTAAAATCGGTTTAAGAGTTCCTTGAACAGTGCTGTTCTGTTCTGTAACACTCTGAGTGAAAAGTCTCTGAGAGCGCCTTTGGACTCAGTCTACATTTGCGTCTTGGACTGCAGCTTGTTCTCTTCCTATCAATTGGCCAGAGGTTGATGGGGGGCCTTCTTTCACCATGTACAATCGGTTATACTGTAACAAGATGGCCATTATACTTTAGCTAGGTCAGTTGTGAAGGCTATTGTCTATCATTTCCCGTTTGACTGTCACAACAAGTAAAGCCTTTCGAGATAGCCACATTTTACAGGTATAAAAACGAGGACACCTGATCCGAACACCGTGACCATGAGTGTTGTTTCATTGACCTTAGCTACATATCTATAGAAGCTTCATCCTAGTTATCTTCGAACTGTTAGAGAGCTCATTGACTACCAGCATGGTAGTAGCTCTCGTATAGCTCTCTGCATGTATGCTAAAAAGTGCAATACACCTGTCGATAATTCATAGGTGTCATCTACTCTGGAAAGGTTACCGTCGGTTAATCAAGGGCGCTACCGTGGCTTTGGAGAGGTTTCTGATTTCGTAGATACTTCGGTGACAAACCGCAAACTGCCTGAGGGCGTCTGGATCTGGCAGTGTATCCATAGATACGTACAATTGCTTCTACTGACGATGCAGTACGACGTCAACATTAAATCAATGGATCTACAGCTTCCTTACGGAACTAACAAGCTTCAGTTATTCTTTGTCCCTATCTAGATTACATTGCCGAGATTGCAGTATTCCAGCATGGTGCTTCGTATTATAGCCTCAATCCAAGGTTATACTCTTCTAAGTGGTACTGGCTTGGAACAACGAGGAAAAAATCCTTATATCTATATCGGTAACCGTGTTTGAATGGTAGCGCCGCTTTGTTTTAGGATCGGTGGTATACCTGAACTTTGCGGTATGACAACTTGCTGCAGATAAATAGCCATATGGCTACGAGGCCCCAATAATACAGGGACAGTGCCAGGGTATGCTTCTTGTATTTGCAGGAATCGCCGGTAACTTAACCTCTTAGGAAAGTCTCCTGGTTGAATTTTAGTTCTTGTTCAATTAGATGCTATGCAGCTGTTACTGGTTTGTTCGTTCAATTATTGGGCAGCTTATCAACAACTCACGAGAATATCACACGATAATCCCAACATGAAATCCTAGGCTGGGCACACTAACCATCATCGATTACACACTTCCCTCTTCCAGTCCCTATTTCAGCCAGTGATTCAGCTATCGTGAGCCAGGTAGCCCTGTGCAGTTCGGAAGGCGGCAGTACGCCCTGTTACAGACATCATCGGGTATGCAACTGACCGGTTGACACATTGTGAAACATACGCATAGAGGCCTTCAACTTTCCGAACTTTGTACAACTATAAGTCATGTAGCGTGCTTGGTGCACGTTGTTATGGTGTTGAAACCTCTCTTGGTGGCTATGAGTTCTGGTATAGGTACCTAGTAGTGTGGTTTCCATGTCTTGGTAGTTGACGTACCAGCAATGGCATAGCCTCCACCGCGTGGGGAATGTCTTTTCGCAATGGAATATGAGCTCTCGGTATGTTTTACAGTTTTACGATTGAGTCTATGTCGAATTGGTCCCTGGTTTGAATCACAACCGCATGGGTGGATGGCCTCTCTTACTGCTCCTTCTATCGTGCAACGCAACCCCGGGTAAGCATCTTGTCCAGATATGCAGAAGGGGGCATGGCGTTGTTGTCTATGCAGTAGTATATGATTTGAGGCACGGAACGTGTATGGCAGCAGGCATGTCTCAGGGAGTGTAGATTGGACGGCTTTATGATTCAACTGGAGAATGTAGTAAGTGTCTTGCGGGTTGGCTGCCAATTCGTTTACTCTTCGGGCCCCGTGACATTTGACACCCTGATAAGCCAATTCCCTTCTAATGTTCAGAGACGGTATACTGGGTACTGTGGCCGATGGATATTGAAATAGTGGAGGGTAGAGGTGTTCTGTGAACTATGCAGCTCGAACTTGGAGGTACAGAAACTATACTTCACGTACCATCTTACAATTTAGTTATCTAGTAATTTCCGAGCTAGCCGCACAGCGAAACTTAGGCACAGAACAAGATGCCATGACCATGCGGACATGGCACTCGAATATAGGGTAGGATAATCACCGAGACCGCTGTCCAACCAAATGTCATGATATCTGCCCTGCAGCGAGCGGATCAGGGTTGAGGAAAGGAGACGCCTGTGGCATGTTTTGATTTGCAAATACATGCGCCATTGACATCAGTGGTTGAGATATTGATGACCAAAACTGCCCAGAATTGCTGATCTTCGCACATCTCATTAAGCAGCCTATCCCGCATCTGTGCTTTAATTAGACACCAGAACACGTTGATAGATACCTAATGAATAGTCAACGCGGCAGGGTATATGCAGATTGGCCTACACATACCGCAATTATCAACGGAGGAGATAACGATATTCATATTCGATGATGTCTTGAATGTAGCATCACCGACAAACCAACAAGCATATGCAAGATTCTAGAAATCCCATGGCCAGACCCGCCTGGGTAGTGTTGACGATCCCCCCCTGTGATGTCAAATTTAGCACATGCTCCATCCGACTTAGCTACTGGGGCTATCCATCCACAGCGCAACGTCGACCAGGGCTGTTTGATTACCTTGGGCAAGATAGCCAAAAAGCACGGGATGCTCAACGCCATTCAGCCTTGCGTTCTAGGTCGGATAGTAAAGCGGCCGAAGACACGCCAAACCGGAGGGAAACGCCCGCCAAATCAAATGCACCGGGCTCAAATTATAGAATTGAGCATGGGCTATCCGACATTTTAGGAGGGATATAAGGAGCGCCAGTCGATGAGTGGGATAGTATCCAATAGTACTGGAGAAACATGTATTTTCAGTATCAGGGCCTAAGCGACGCCCAAGCGAGGATGAAGTGACGGGTGTACTCCGCACATCCGACGTAGATCATTATGAATAATGGTGGCCGTTCAACACCTCGAGATCACGGTGGGAGATCTAGCCAGAACTTTTTTTTAGGACTTGTTTCCCTGTTGATATATCCACATCCTCTCGTGAAGATCATCAAGAGCTGGAGCCACGCATTGGAGAGGGAGGACCCTTGAATTGGTAACGAAAACAGATGGTACTCCAGCCTCGCCTTGGTCTCAAATAGCTAGGGCAAGAATATGTACATGTAGCAATCCCATTCATCAACAAACTCCATGTAGATTTGAGATATGATTTGTTGCGGCAGATGATCCTCCCGGGCACGAGGAGCGGGACCGAACAGGGAAGACATTGAAACGGTCAGACCAGTCGCCAGTGGATGCGAACCCGAAAGAATCCATCATCAGCAGCAAAGGGAGAGACTTTGATTCATTGCTCTCAAGGCGGACGAGATCAGGCAAGGATGGGCCTGGCCATTGGTCAAGTCTGCAGTGCTTGTGCCAAGTTCCAACGTGCATGTAGACAAATTCGATAGCGTACTCCAAGCCACCAGGTTGTTAGGGGTTTATCTCAACAAGAGCTGCAATGCAGCTTATGGTATCAAGCTGACGCCGGTACCCGGCAACAAATGCCCGCTGGGTACGGCCGGCAGATCGACGATGAGGTTGAAGGACGATGATATGACTGGCCGGCATGGGCGGATCAAGCAAAAACTAAGATGCCTAGTTCGAACGGTCTATCCCGGGGCATGGAAATGTGGTCCATACAGAGTAACCTTTTTGGGCTCAGCGCTGAGTCTCGCTCATCAAAAGAGGAGTGGCTTCGTGGCACACACGTTGGAATAAAACGCCCATACTCGGTCCTTACCCCTGACCCTGGCCTCTTTAGCAAGTTCGGCAACCAAAACTCGTCCCATGTCCATTTCAGCGGCCTGCCAAAACAGTCGAAAGAAGCCTGGCTTTGCTCGGCTTTACGTCATAGACCATGTCGTTGCATCAGATTATCGCCGGACTATCCGTGGTTGTGCTTTGATGGGCTTGAGTCCACGCCGAAGCCGCCTGCTGAAGCGATGAGCAGTTCAGCCGAAGGAAACACGCGTAGAACGGCATGACGAGATTTAGAGGAAGAAGGAGGAGGAAGAAAAGTAAAGTCTGCCCACATTGTGTCGGTACGCGTCAATATTTAGAGCAGACTCGAAGACGCGTACTCCTTAGTGGATGGTGACGGAATGTGGGTTAATCCTGCAAGGTACAGCGTGACAAGACAGGGGGATGTGATCCAGGATCCACGATCGATCTAGTACTTAGGTACTTCATAGGTACAAGTTGATCACTTTCGTAGGTAGAGTCCATATTATTCCGTACTCCGTTCTGAGCCTGAATGATTGATGAGCAACTTCCTGACCTAAGACTCACCAGCTCCAACAGCAACCTTTGTCGCCAAGATAAATGCCTAACCTAGTCTGTTAAGCACCGGGCTGGCATTCATCTTGGCGCTGCGGGAAGACCAGTTTACCCCTGATAGCCTTGGCAACTGAGCCATGGTGGCGGAGAACACGCGTATCAAGATGGTTCCCCCGTGGATGGGATTTGTGACCAGAGGGCCATTCATGCCTGGCGAAGGAGAAATTCGATTCCTTTTCCACCATAGATTTGAGGAGAAGAGAGCCAACTCCGCAACTTTTAAGGTGAAGAAGGCTGGGTGGAGAATGATATCGGACTCTCGGTACAACCACGAGCTACTTATGTAAATCCAGAGCCTTTCAACCCTAGCATTGAGGAATTCATGACTGGGGCAGAGTATGGCAGGCATAATTGGGCTAGGCTTTCTATAAAAACAAACCTCTTGCCGTTGAAACTGTGAGATGGGGATTTCTGCCGAGTGTGGGTAGTTGTATAGCCATCTATTTCACAACTAGACCTGACCTGACCACATAATGTCCGTTGAAACGAAACCTATGGTATTCGTCACAAAATTGCATGTCGGACAACGCTGTTCTAGAACGGCTGAACCGAGCAGGGCTTGACCTGGCTGACCTGCACTGACATGTTTCAAACCTCAACACCAAGTAAACGGCGTTACATGTTGGCAACCGCTGCTCAGGATGACTTCAATACGTTGACCTTGCCAGCTATCTCAGTCATAGGTGTTGATGCTGGCGTAGGCGAGCGTGTGGTGAGGTGCAGTACCTGATGGGTGACTGCGCACTCTCGGAGAGCTTTAAATTCCCGGTTGGTGGAGGGTCAAATATGGGGGGAATCATCCCGTATAACCAACCCACTTAATGATTATGCTTCTTGAGCTCTCTGAGGCGCAGCGGTGCCGGATGTGTGCGTCGTGCTGTGCGATGCTCCACTGGCTACTTTACACGAGGATTTGGTCACATCCCGTTGCTTTGTTGAGAGCTTGGGCCATGCTACAGGGTCACCCTGCACCTTGGCCGGATGAGATGGATTTATCTCTTGCATGTCTAGCATGTGCTTGTCTTATTATAAACTTTGGCGAACGGGTTAATACGACGCTTTAATCACCAGGATACTAGAAGTATGACGGGTTTTTGACGAATACATCCATGTTGAGAGTTGGTTTAATTGTGGGAGAGGTTACCTCGCCATCCATTAATAGCTCAAGGTATTCAGGGTTGCGTGTTTGATATGATGTCTGCAGCGTTGTTTGTCCTGTACGCATTGTGACTGTTGTTGGCTGGAGGACAGTGGATAGTATGTTTGTGATTGAATGTATCCATGCCGCGCAGGCATGCTGGAGCCAGTTTTGCAATATATGCCAGCCAATCCTCATATCAAGCGTGTACAAGATTGGGACCAGAGGATTCCATCGAGGGGTTTAAGGCATGGCTATCTGCATGTTGGCTAGGTTGGTTATCAACTAGATTAATCGGATACCTACCTTACTTTACCCAACGCGTGCTGTGCTTCGCTCCAATGTCAGCGCAGTCCTGTGCCGCACGCGGATGCGAGGAAGGGATAATGCTGGTAGGGATCACGATAGGGAATTTGGACAGTGGAGGGCAAAATCTTGGGGGTGTTGAGATGGATGGATAGAGGCAATCGAGTCAGGGTCTTTCGTTTAACCGGGCAGTTGACAACTCGCTTCTGGGGTTTGCTTCGTATTCATTTGAGTGTGCACGATTGAGTACCCTCGTTTCTCCCTTGACTGATCAAAATTTTCTCCTTCTCCCTCGCTCTCTTTCTTCATATTTCGTAGACTCTTTTTTTGCTGCATCAACAAAAACCGGCAGCCGACGTGAGGTCCGGTCTTTTTTTTCTTCTCTTTTATTTCGGGTCGTGTGGCGTCCGGGGAATACTCAACACCCAGACAGAAAAAAGGAAGACGGAGAGCGGAGTCCAAGGCGAAACGCGACAACGAAGCGAACAACTCGATTAAAAGAAAATCCAAGGCGAAACGAAACGATCGAACCAGTTGATAATAACGCCAACGATTGCAACGACCAACGTCCTATCCGTACATACCGAGCAATCATTCTCAAACCCTAGGCCATCCTGAACAGTCGATTAATTTCGATATTCGATCGGCGCCTGTTTTGGACGAACGAATAGCTACAGTACACCAAGACACTTTGGAATTGAGTTGTTTGGACAGCAGCGGATCCTTGGTTGATACGGTTCTTAACGGTTACCGGGCAGTCGCTTCCGCAACAACTCTTTTCAGTCTCTATCGCATCCCGGTTCAATCTTTAATTGAGCTCGCGTGTATCTTCCTCGTGGAATAATCGATCCATTGGGTCCTCAACTTCCGGCCGCTCCGCACCGATCCTCGCTAGCTCCAGTAGCAAATCTCAAAACGAAGGCTTCCGTGTCCCCGTCCTCGTCCTCGTCAGCATTCGTCACTGCTCCCACACCACTGGCTTATCCTTGGGTTAGAAATAATTCTATTGCGAAGGATCAAGGAACAAGTGCGTGAGCAAAAACGCAGTAAGTTTACTATTTTCCTTGTGTGTAGTGTTTTTGGTCTGAGGTCCAAGCATTGCCTGCTATCATTGGGCCTATGGGAAGCAGAAAGTCTGCATCATGACTTCAAGCCTTTCGTCCAATTCTCCCTTCAAAACCCACCCATCCATTAATTCCTCTATGCAAATCCCCCATCTTGTCATTGGCATTTTTTTTCAAATACGGGGTTAGCATTTCTTGAGGCGGCATTCCCTTCTTCACCACCACATCCTCGCATCTCATCACCCACCCACCCACACACATTTCTGTCATCTTAATTTGAGCCTCCCAACCACTGGCAGCTCATGATATCGTCCTCTCTCCTTCAACCTAAACTCGGACTGAGCCACTCCCGCAAATCGTACATGCCGCTGCCTCCGGCCGGGGACCCCCTTGTCTTATTTCCTTGTACCTGAGCCCGCTCTACTACATACCTACTACTTGATACATACGCGCATTTCTTGCTGCTGGTTGCTGGCCCCTTGCAAAGCTCGGCCCCCTTGGTACTTGGCCTATCTTGCTGGTCCCTCGTCCACTCGCATCTTCCCTTTCTCCCACACGCCTCCTCTCGCTTTCCTCTTGTTAAAATTGCCTAGCCTCTCCAGAACATCTTGAACGCCCCCAGTCCCCAGAGATTGCAGTGCTTGTCTTGCCAAGTACAGTTCAGGTAGGCACTGCACTACTTGGTTTTTCTCACTCGGCGGCGCCTTACCCCCCTGCCACCTCAATTCAAATCGAGGCCCAATCATTCACGGGCCATATCATCATTTACACACAACACGCACGCACTGCCCAGACCGACCGAGAGGGACCCTCTCTTTCATCAACCCGAAGCTGATTAACCCAGGGCAAACGCAGGGCTCCGTAGGCCGAATCGCCAAAAGAAAAAACGGATCTCCCATCCATTCATTGCCTAGGTCCCGCCGTACTCGCACCGATTTCTAGAGCCAAGTCCGCGCAACTTGTTCCGCGCCCGCTGGGAGATTTCTAAGCTTGATCGAGCTCCAATTCTTGTTGCAGCTTCTCAGCTCAGCCCACTCTCGCTCCTAAAGTCTGTCCGACTACGATCCCCAGACAATCTCCCACCCCCCGTTTGGTGCACCGTCCACCGAGGCCATCTCAGCTCTCGTCCCACTCGTCACACTCACTACGACTTGTTGACTTCTTGTTGCTTCATTATTACCTATTGCGAGTCGACACACGAGACGCCGCTGTACAGCACCCCTGGCACGCCATCCTGCCGCCTAAGCCACGATTTTTGGCCCTGTCGCTCGTTGATCCCACTGCTGGCTGTCACTACCGCCGCCGTCATCTCGCCCGCGACGCCTCGTTGGTCTCGTCCCATTCGATAGCTTCCTTCTCCCGAGCCGCTACATGCACAATTGAGCTGCACTATCGCATTAGACCCTCGTCCCGTCGTCGTCGCTTATATTGCGGCTCAGAATAAACGGCAATCGTCATCAGCTGGGGCTGTCCTTGCCGTGCCATCCCTAGGGAGGTACCTTCATCCCTCCCGATCTTGTTGTGTTGTGGTACCCAATATACGCCCCGAGGCTACGGGTCCATCGTTAGAAACCGCTCCGCTACACCCTCAGACTGGCCTAGGCCGCTATTCCGTATTAGGTCCCGCCAGACACTATGGCGCCTGTATCGCCCCGGCTTAAGATTCTATCAGGTTTGTCGTCTCTTCTCTTACAATTCTCCCTTCATACCTAGGGCTAGTTCACGCAGAAACCAGAGGTGAATGGTCGCGTCATTTCAAACCAGCCGGCCCCTCTGAATCTTCCATCAATTAACATCGTCCCTCCTCACCTTTCTGTTTTCTACTCCCCATTCACTCGTTTGTCTTGATTTCTCACGTCAACCGTCAGGACGGTTGCTCGTGCAGCATCCCACCCTTGCCGTTCATCATGGCCAACAGCGAGCTAATGTCAGTTTGTTCAGTGGGAGGCAATCCTGTCTCTGCATTCCTATCATGGCGGCTCCAGGCCACCAATGCGTGTGATGTGACGCTCGTTTGGAAGTCTGGTTACGAGCATGTGGCACAATACGGAATCTCGTTCAAGTAAGTGAATCAAGTCTACTTTGATCCAAACTATATACTGACTGGTTGTTTCAAGGTCTCCAACATTCGGCAATGAAAGGTTCAAGCCTCGACATGGTACGTCGTCAGTTGCTATATACTTCCTACTCAGCACACTAACATGGTGACACCAGTTGTTAGAAACCCAGAGGACGCTGCCAGCGCTCGAGACGGTCCCTTCGATTATGTTGTACTATGTGTTAAGGCGTTGCCTGACGTGTACGATCTCGCCTCTGTCATCGACTCGGTCGTGACTCCTCAACATACATGCATTCTCGTCAACACCACCCACACACTCGGAGTCGAAGCCGCTCTGGAAGAGCGGTTCCCTACCAACGTAGTTCTGTCGCTCGTTTCCGGTGCCGAACTCACCCAACTCGGTCAGAGTGAATTTGAACACAAGGGCCCTACAGACGTCTGGATTGGTCCTGCCAACAACCCCAATAATATTCCACAAACCATCCAGGAGGACATGGCGCAGGCTTTGGCGATGACCCTTAGCTCTGGCCAGGTCGAATGCAAAGTCTCACCGAATATTCGTCAACAGCAATATGAGAGGGTGATAGGGTATGTTTCCAGGATGCGCCATTGAAAACTGGCTAACTCGTTCTGCAGCCCGATTGCGTTTCATCCAATTAGCGTTATCTTTGAAACCCCAAACCACGCGTCTCTTTTGGAGAAGGTCGGCGTGAAGGACATGGTGTCAGAGGTTATTGACGAATTGCTTCGTTTAGCTGATGCTAATGGGTGCAAATTCGAACCCGAATTTAAGCAGAAGACGATTGAGGAGATGTCCAAAGCTTCCGGGGAGAGCATCATGTGGCAAGACTACGTCGCCCGTAGACCCATGGAGATCGAGACCTACCTGGGTTCGCCTGTCAAACTGGCTCGAGAGTCCAACGTTGCCGTTCCTCGAATCCAGACTCTGTACGCTATTCTCCATAACCTCAATCTTGTCAACCGCAACAGACCTAAACCGGGCGACCCGAACGCGAATATCATGCCGCCTGCTTCCCCTTCGGCGCCACCCCTGCCTCGAATGCCATCTCAGAACGGCCATCGACCTATGATAAACGGCATGCCCAATGGCAACGGAATGCCCCCTCGCCAGCCCAGGCCGCGGAACTCGTCTAATTTCAGCCAAGGCGGCATGCGTCGTGGTCCACCACCGATGAACAGCGGGCCACCCAACGGCTATGGTCGGCCACCGCCCTCTATGAACGGCGGTGGTTCTCGCCAACCTTCAAGGAGAGGGTCACTCGAGGAAACTAACCTAGAAGAGTTCTCTCACCTGGTACTTTATGACGATATTCCCGAAGGCTCCGAGCCATCCGTCGCCGGCGATCCCTCAGAGATTAATATACGAGAGCGAGAGATGGCTCTACGACAGCGCGAACTGGCCATACGTGAGCAGGAAATGCGAATGCGCCGGGGACCGCCGCCTCCTGGCCCTCCCAGTGGTCCTGGGCCTCGTCGTGGTCCTCATCCCATGCGCAACAGCAAGCAGGTGTTTGACGATGAGGATGAAGAGGACGACGATTACTTTGACCCAACCGCCAATGCTGGCCCCCCACTGATCGACCCAGACAACTTCGATATGATGAGCGTGACATCAAGAAAGAACCGAAAGGCTCCAGGACCAAGCCCTAGCCAATTCCGCCGCAACCCGGATGACATGCCACCACCTACGCGAGGTGGTCGATTCAGGCCCAACTTTGGTCGAAACCGAAGCAGCCAAGTTGGTGGCCATAGCTCTATGACAACTGAGAACATTCTTGAAGACCCCCTCATGAGC
Organism: Fusarium sp. MBC 119; assembly: GCA_030411635.1. Classification (NCBI taxonomy): domain Eukaryota; kingdom Fungi; phylum Ascomycota; class Sordariomycetes; order Hypocreales; family Nectriaceae; genus Fusarium; species Fusarium sp. MBC 119. Next base: position 186,832 of record JAPERM010000010.1, on the reverse strand, counting down.
TGCTCTTCTGATCGCTATGGATCTGTTGATCGTGGAGCAATGAATGCTGGCTCTAGAGCAAACTCACTGACGGCCTCAAGGCTTGACGAGATGCAGTACGGTCCCGGTCCTGGAGGACCTCCGGGAATGAATGGTGCCTACCCTCGACGTGCCAGCCAGTCTCCCGGAAACCCTTACACCCCATCTATGCGAGGCGGCAGTCGACGAGGATCGCCCCCGAGCGGCTATGGTCCAGGCCCCGGCATGAATGGGCGGCCGTCTCCCCCGGATGGCGTTCGTCAGCCCGTCCCTCGACATCCACCTGGCCAAGGCAATTCGGTAGCACCACAGCAAGTTGAACAACATATCGGGGTGAGCGCCCTCCATCAAACTAAGCCTAGGAATGTTCGCAGTCTGACGGGTAGTGCGAGCGCCAGCGCGGGCAGTGGTGAATTTGACTCGGAACAGTCTGCAAACAGCAGCCAGGGTAGCTTGCCTCCACGACCGCCGATCGGTGTGCGTTAGGTTGGCCCTGTACGGCGATAATTTCAGCAGCCTGCCCCGAATGTCATGGGTCCTTCTCATGGCATCCAACATGACTTTCATTGAATAAGGCTTCGAGGTTTTGGAGTTCTGGTCATGCTTTTTACACCGCTTGCGCAGGATCCTGCATCAATCCTGTTGCTACCGGGATATGTTGAGGCCATGTGTACTACATCTATTCATCTGGTTTAGGCAACTATACGACACGCACCTCGGCGAGGACGACACTTTTTCTTTTTTGTTTTTATTATACGCCTCAGATCCATCGGAAACACGCATCGACACGACAAAAGTCAGGGTCACTTTGGACTATTCTCGGACGCAACGTCTTTATAATTATTTCGGCCTCGGCACAATCCGTACATACACATTGGAACGACCAAACAGAAGTAGCCTATCTTTGGTAATACCGCATTGGAACCAGGGATCACGTTCTGGTGCTTTTTAGCATATAATCGATTATTAGCTGTTGCAAGCCCCATTGATCAGAGGTTTGGGCCCAGGATCCACTTTGGCACATGGAATCGACCATGTGTCAAGAGGTTGGATTCTTAGCTAAGCCGAAACCCCTTATGGAATGCGATTTGGGACTGAGTAACGAATGGGTCGGTGGCAGATTAGGCGGTAGATGGGCAAAACCAAAGGCATTGCATAACCTAGGCATGTCTTTGTTTTCTTTTGATTGTTGAAGCACCCTCCCAGACACTTGCGTGGATATGCCATGAGGTTAGATGGGCCTAGCAATCGGGGAGGGACTATGACAGGCATTGCTTTCTTGGCGAGGTTACACAAGCAGATTAGACTATGGATGGTTGTTTCTTTCTGGTTACTCTGTTTACTGCGAGAAGTTGTGGGAATGTGAAATAGGAAACTTGTGGAGGAGGATGGAACAGATTCCTACTGGAAATATACATAGACACGAATAGTTGCAGGACAGAAGGGTGATGAAATGAAATTACAGAATTCCCTTAACAACCATAACTAACAAGGCTACCAACCCTTGAGCTTTAAGGAGGGCTTGAACACTATGAAATGATTTGGTTGTCTTTCGATGCAAATCTCTGGTCTTGAATATGTGCATCGACCCTTTCCATGTCCAAACTATGCTATCCTCATGTCCAACACCAACCAACATATGCGGAGTACATTCATGCCAGGTGTAAAAGGCTCACGGTATATTGATATAGCCAAGATTCAGTTTCATGTTATGGTGTACAATACTTCCTCGCTATAGAAAACAGCCTAGTAAACTAACAAGGTCGAAGCCAGTAAAGTCATAAACATTGCCATAGGTTCATAAACAGTCGTTCTCACGCCAGCATTAGGGCTTTCGCTCCCCTCCGTGAAATTTCTTGTATGTAAGCACAGCAGCGTAACCTGTAAGATATCAGAGGAGTGGTAGTAACTGGACCCATTACAGCGTATGCGTATGCCTCCTCCTCACTCATTACGAAGTCATCCTCGCCTGTCAGCTGCGGGCGACGGCTCTGACTGCATCCAAGGGTCAGTATATTTCAACGAAAGTTGAGAGGTTAGACCTACTAGTAACGCCACATGTGACGCCGTCGTCCTATACTTCTTACATGCTTCAGGGACACTACTAGGCACTCTTATGCACTCATAACCATCCCAGGAAACGCGTTTCCTTGCGCTTTGAGAGCACCAATGCATTCGTCAGGCAGGAACGAGCTGCAGCCGCCATCATCATCTTAGGCATCGTCGGTTGCGTCGTCGTCAAGTTCATCAGGCAACCAGACGCTGAGGCAGAGATACCAATTGGAGGAATTCGTGCGACTACTGTTCAGTTCCGGCAATCTCATTCCGTCTGGTGCCTTGATGCTAATGTCAATGCCGGGATAGGGCACGTCGGCCTCTGGGTCCTCCACGATGTTGGCTACTATTCAAGTAGCCTCCCGACCATCAATAGTCTCATTGGGAGGGAAGTGCTCTGAGTAGTTGAAGGCTTCAAAGGCGAATGCCCCAGCCGCGTTGGGGTCTTTGAACCATGATTGCCACTCTTGCTGGCTCATGTCGCCTGGTGAACCTGCTGTGCCTACACTGCCATCAAAAGCGGCAACCGAGGAGGCCATAGCTGCGAGTGCTAGGGCTGTCTTCATTTTGGAGAACCGGCATGTAGTAATTTGAGAATTAAGCTTAAATCTAACTATGAGTGTTTGTGGGGGGGTTTGCTGCCTCGTTATACACAGCATCAGGATCGACATCATTTCCCAGGAGAAATTGCACAGCCAACACTTAGCTTTGGCATCGGGGATATCAAGCAGCAAGCATATCTTGCAAGGCTGAATCCTTCGTACCTTTATGTCGACTACACGGGACTTTAATTTGACAGGTAAGAGCTTTGTGCCACCGTCTTGTCGTACGTATGTCTTTGCTGACCGCTGATTGTCGCCTGGATATGATTATCCGACGACTTTGTTCAAAACTCACCGTGCGATGCTCGACCATCCGTTGCCGGAAAGTACTACTGTGTAGGTAGGTTAATAAACAATTCTGGGGGTTTTTGTTGCAATACCAAACGTTGTGCACAGATCCCGGACATGAAGACCAACAGGTTGGTAGCTTTTCGAATCAAGCCAGGTTTGTCTTATTGGTATTGATCGAAGACTCCATTTACAAGGATCATATATGAATGGCTTCGTTCCTCTTCATAGATATTTCATACTCAAACATACACCCAACATGAGTTCATAGTTCTTATATAGGCACTTTTTACTACCTTGCCTTATGTGAGGCATGCGCACGGGCCAACAGCGATGACCCTATGAGGAAGCTGCCCCACTTACTTACTAGAGTCGTAGTAAACAAACCACGAACAATCATTGAATGTGATACTGGGTGCAAGCCTGACAACAACTGGAGGAGTTATACACAAGCCGGAACAAGATCTTTGTCTAAAGTGTGACAAGCAAGACTACTCCCTCCTTCTGATCACAAAAAAAAAAAACTCGAGGTTCTCCAACAAAAAGACCCAGCAAGTCTTCTTTCAATCACTGTAACATTAGCCAAAGAAACAGAATCTTTACAATCATGGCGACACGCAACGTGAGCGGATCTCAGGTGCGACAGAGCATGGCAACCAGCGGAAGTGCTGTCAAGACAAGACAACTCGTGAGTTTTTCCCATACCCTTTGTTTCGATTTAGTCTTGTCTGTTATTTTGTATCTATCGTGCAAATATGCTGCTTTGGTTCAGGCGGGCGCCTATGCTGACGGATACACACCTAAAACAGGCACAACTAAACTCACAACTGGCACAATTGTCATCAAATCTCTCCGACACTGAGAACTTGTTACGCATGACGAGCGTTCAGGCGGAGGCTATGCGGGGATTGGGTAGTTGGCATGGCGGACTGTAAGTGTTCATATTCTTGGGCTTCGATGAGTGTGTAGGGCACTGCAGTGGCTTACTATATACAGGTTCATGGCGGCAAGTAAGGTACTAGGAGAAGAGAGTGTCAAAGAGGCTGGGCAACCGGGGAAGTAATCATTTAACAGACCGGCAGGGACATGTGGCCTAAGGTTCATCAACAAAGAAATGAAGAAATGCGGCGTGAGCCATGTTCTATTAAGCAACCCATGAGTCTTTCTATCGGATAGATTGTGTCAATATGTATTGAGCTGTGAGCTTGATTGACACGTGAACCGCTGAGCTATCGTATGTGAAGGCCTATACCTGCGCATTGGGAGATACCAGTGTGCTCCTGGTTTGCCCCTTAACTATCGCCTGTTTTTTAAGCCATGGCTTTGGTCATTCAAGAGCATGTTAGAAAAGAAGCAACATGTTTCCGGCTCTGGATGGCTCCAAACGCGCCAAGTAAGGTAACTTTCCCGGATATGCTCTTCTCAATCAGCGCAGATTCTTGTAGTTGTCCAAGCATGACTCCAGTGCTGGTTGTGGTATGATTGACCAATGGCAATTTATGTTGGATGTTTGAACTGCAAGCAATCTTTTCTCTGTAACTCATGGTCCTGGCGTCTGACCTGGTGTTGGTTTAATTGTTGGCTCACGTCTCTTTGTCTCGTTGCTGATATCTCCTGCACCGTCTTGACAGTCGAGCTTGCGCAAGTTCTTCCGCTTTTGTCTCGGCGCACTGACTGGGTATCTCTTCAAGTTCCCGCACGTTTTGCAGTGAATTGTAAGGACGTCGGCCCATGGTTTTCTCCCGCCTTTGCTAGCATTCTCCACGGTTGATGTGCAGGTGCCTCCCTCAATCTGAAGAGTATCACAAAACTTGCAAATAGTTTGCTTCATAGCTGGACTTTGTCGAATTTGTGCTTTCAAAGTCACGGCTCGTAGGCTTGTCACAGCTTGACGAGACATGTTTTGTAATGCCTTTTGTTCGTTGGTGGTTTGTGCAGAGACACTGTGCTCTTGGCCCATAGATGAGGATTTTGATGAAGCATCTTGGCCGTTTTGAGATTGTTGCTTGGCAAGATAGGAAGCTGCTTGGTAGAGATAGGACGCTCTGGAATATATGATGCGGTTTTGGACGCTTCTCTGTTCCTTGACTTTGGCCATCAAGTTTGTGACAAATTGAGACACTTTTTTGCTTGTCGTGAAATTAGATTCAGTTCTTTCAGAGTCATCCCAAATTAATTCATATGTCAGTGCATGCTGTGTGTTATTGACACTGTCTCGGTGTGTCGACGGTCACGTGGGTGTTTTTGCGCACGGACCTTTCAGCGAGCGGGAGGCCTTGCACTGTTCCTGCCTGCTTCTGACACCTCCCTTCTCAGCCTCAACAAAGACTCTTTCAAGTTATCCTTGGAACGAGTAACTTGGGTTCTCGATCCATTTTCCACCTCTTGCATCTCAATTCTGTTTCATTTTTTTCATTCAACGTGTTTCGTGGCATAGCAGAGCCGCCTTTTCGACACTCTACGGCGACGCGACTCGTACGTATTCGCGTCAGTCTCGTCATCGCAAGCTCTCCACAGAGGACAGCTTTCGCGACAGCTTTCGCACCGAAATCTAACCACTCTTAAAACACAAAAAAACAACATGTCTCACGAGGAAGACCTCATCGATTACTCCGACGAGGAGATCGGCGGCAACGAGACCGCCGCTACCACCTCCAACGGCAAGAAGGGCGAGCTCGCCGCCGGCAACAATGTCGACAAGAAGGGCAGCTACGTCGGTATCCATTCGACCGGTTTCCGCGATTTCCTCCTGAAGGCTGAGTTGCTCCGCGCCATCGCCGACTGCGGTTTCGAGCATCCATCGGAGGGTCAGTCCTGATATTCTAATACCCTAAGTCATCACATCCCCTCCCTTCAAGCGTCCGTCCATCTCGCAAGCAAGAAGAAATGGCCACTTTTTCCGCAATCGTTATCATCGTCGTCGGGGCGGTTTAGGATGATCCAAGAAACGGTCCGAGCATCCGGGTGGAATCAAACCACGGGTGAGACGTGGTTATCCGCGAAACCACAACTTTGGTGCCGTAATTATCGCGCGAAAGCGGATAAGATGCCATTCGTTGTCGCAATCGGATTCTTCTGGTATAGACAAGAGCGAAACGAGGAAAACTTTCATGGACACCAAGGAGCTCTTGGTGCTCCTGGTCACGGTTGCTCGTGCGACCATACGGCCTTCGGGTCCTGACCTTCAGGCCGTATCACGCCTTCTTGAATCACCACGTCGATGGGAAATGCGAGAATTTATAATGGCTAAGCTGCGACGATGGACGGACTCTTGACATTACACCCGTCGTTCGTTGCTTCTTAGAAACCCACTCTAACATCGATTCGATCGACAGTCCAACAAACCTGTATCCCTCAGGCCCTCCTCGGTGGTGACATTATCTGCCAGGCCAAGTCTGGTCTGGGAAAGACTGCTGTTTTCGTCCTTGCTACCCTCCAGCAGGTCGAGCCTGTGAATGGCGAGGTCTCTGTAGTGGTTATGTGCCACACTCGCGAGTTGGCCTACCAGATTCGCGATGAGTACAACCGTTTCAGCAAGTACATGCCCGACATCAAGACCGGAGTCTTCTATGGTGGCACTCCTATCAAGACCGACATGGAGACGCTCAAGAATAAGGAGACTTGCCCTCACATCATTGTCGGTACTCCCGGTCGTCTCAAGGCCCTCGTCCGCGACAAGGCCCTTCGTCTGGGCAGTGTTCGCATCTTTGTGCTCGATGAGTGCGATAAGATGCTTGATCAACCTGGTGGGTTCTTTTTTGCGCTCTCTGCAAGCGATAGACACTAATCAATCCAGACATGCGTACCGATGTTCAGGATGTATTCCGCGCTACTCCTCAGCAAAAGCAGGTTATGATGTTCTCTGCCACTCTGTCCGAGGAGGTCAAGCCTATCTGCCGAAAGTTCATGCAGAACCCTACCGAACACTACGTCGATGAGGACACCAAGCTCACTCTCCACGGTCTTCAGCAGTACTACATCAAGCTAGAAGAGAAGGAGAAGAACCGCAAGCTCAACGAGCTTTTGGATGATCTCCAGTTCAACCAGGTCATTATCTTTGTGCGCAGCACTGTCCGTGCCACCGAGCTCGACAAGCTCCTTCGAGAGTGCAACTTCCCTTCCATTGCTGTTCACTCTGGTGTCAGCCAGGAAGAACGGTGAGTTTTGATTGTACATGGCCGTGAGTTATTTCTAATGTCGTATAGCATCCGTCGTTACAAGGAGTTCAAGGAGTTCAAGAAGAGAATCTGCGTTGCTACCGATGTCTTCGGACGAGGTATTGATATTGAGCGCATCAACTTGGCCATCAACTATGATCTTTCCAACGATGCCAGCTCCTACCTGCACCGTGTCGGTCGTGCCGGACGATTTGGTACCAAGGGTTTGGCCATCTCGTTCGTCAGCACTGACCAAGATCAGGAGGTGCTCAAGGAGATTGAGAAGCGATTCGAAGTCGCCCTTCCGTAAGTTGTTTTTATCTCTACGACATGATCCATTAATTGACCATCTCTAGCGAATTCCCTAAGGAGGGTGTCGATGCCAGCACTTACATGGCGTCCTAGGTTGCCGAATAATGATGTGGTGGATATCACCGCGACAAGGGTCAACTTCTTTCGCTGCCATGGACCGATGGCAAGAAGCTGGGAAATTGGTATTGAGAAATTGAGGCGGCGAAGGGCAAAAGTTGCAAACGTTTTCGGCTTGGTCACTTGTATTGATTATGTATTGAATGGGTTTCGTGCTACGTTCCTAGCTGGCTTCTACCAGCCTAATCACCTCGTGATGTTTGTCCCAGAATCCGTGTCTTCTGAATAACTCGTGAAACTCTATGTCTGCTGCACAAGTTCTGTGGTATCACCGTCGACTCATTTGTCTATCCGATGACTGTCTAGGTGGTTTTGTCCAACAGCTGCGGCGTCGGCTTGGCGGATTCATCTTTCTCACGAGGTCAGTCATGCCGGGTGTGCCACACGGATGAAACGGGTTCGGAAATTTCTTTCTGTCGTCTGAGATGCGATCTCTCTCGTCAGCATGACACTTGGATCTAGTGTGTTCTGGTGACATGTTGCTGTTGTGGATTTGGCCTCTGTTCTGTAAGTGCTTATGTCGCCCGGGGTATTTCACGATAAATAAACAAGCCTCTTGACCCGGCAGGATCGGGCGTAAGATGTGATTGTGATTACGGTAAAGGTGGATTTGTGACACCCCGAGATAAAGTAATGATTCCCGTGCTGGGTAGGGTATTCCGAGTCGCTGTGGAATCATTCGTTTCTTGCTTGTGCTGTCTTGAACTTATGGCAGCGGTCTCTGTTTGCCACCTCAAAGCGAAGAGGACAGTTGGAGGAATATCACATTTGCTTGACTGACCGCTGATGTACTATAGGAAGGTATCATATGTATCACCTACCTAGCAAGAAGGCTCCATGTGTTATCGTCACAGTTTATCTTCTCTCAGTTACTATCAAGTTCTCTGGATAACTTTCCCGGCTGGGTCAGCAGTTGAGTTTGCCTCACGGGAAGATATCCTGCATCTTGGCACGCACACTCACACAATCGGTAAATAAACCAAGGTTCAGCGCTTTTGAGGGGGGTGTTCATTATACCTTTTGCGGCTATTATGAGCTTTGTGGCTTGGAGGGGGCGATATCGGCTCATGGTGTATTCACGGTTTACCAAGCTACCAAGTAGGACTCTTATTAATTCTCTGTTGAGACATCTTCTCTGTAGCTTCTCGAATGATGCCTAATCTGACATGATTTCACATTCACGATCCGACACATTAACAACGATGACCTTGATAGCTGCAGTCAGCAGGCAGGGTCTAGTTTGATTTGGTCCTTCTGACACACGCGCCTCGTGTGGTCAAGGAATGCAGAGCCAGGGCAATGCATGGATGAGGCGTGGACAGAGCTAGGCAACCACGTTTTTAGGGCATGGTTATGAACTGCTAAGCGCGCCTTGGGGTCTGACAGTCAAGGAAACTGGGGTAAGGCTCCAACTTAATGGGACTTTGGAACACACAAGTCTGAGATAGGATGTTCGTCATTGTTTATATGCGTAAGCTGTAAGAGTCTTCCGCCAAGTATCGTATATTGTAATCTCGCACTCTCGTACCGCCAAAAGGAAACTTCCGTGAGCGGACGGGGCCCGAAGTAGCCGGCTGGGGTCGGAATGTGGGGGGCCCCTTGGCAATGGAAGGCAAAGGGTTCACCGGATGTTCGAGTTTACTGTATGATGGACTATCTGTGGTGGCGCACGAGCTGTTGGATCGTGTCTTTGCAAGACGCTGAGGTCCAGTAAGGGGCTCTTCACTGCGGTGCGTCATAACATATTGCAATCTGTACTCAGCCATCCAACTGTAGCTGAGGCCTAGGCGGCGGTGCAACACGCAACGTAAACTACTTCGCCTTGTACAATAATAGACAGCACGAGATAGCATTGTGGAGCTCCTACCTATCCACCATTTTACCCGTAGGACTCCTGGCTGTTCAAGGTAGGGTCATCGAAAGTTGACTCATTCATGCGTATAGTGTGGCCCAAAAAAAAGCCCGACGGCATATATTTTTATTTTGTTACCTGGTAAAATTGGAATGGTTAGGACGACGCCTATTGACTCGGGAGCTCGCCAAGTCCAAGAGGCAGCCGTTATTCGCAGCATCAATTTACCATGGTTGAACTCGAAACTACTAGGTTCCTCGTGGGTTCGAGAAAACACTACCAAATATCACTGACTCACCAGTTTGGAACCAACCACGGTACATGACACACACCCAGCAAGCGGGGGATTCGGTTACTGAGTGTAACACAATCGACACAAAAAGAAGGCCCAGAAACGCATTAACATGTGTACACGTTCATCAGGCCGCCAGACGAAATATTCTGCCGCGTTTTGATTAACAGTAATGCTTTGTAACACTCCGCGAAGATGTCGGATGCCGCAGTCCATGGACAGGTTACCCGAGAGCTCTGAGCGAGCACAGGGACCTGTTCTCCCGGATCTGTTAAGGGTCCGGTGGCCGAACGGGGCCCCATATCTAAACCGAGGAGGTGAGGTGATGGCTACTGCTGAGGTAATGATTTGTACAACTAGACTGATGCGTAATGAAATGAACAGCATAACATGTTAGTGGGTATGAGTACGGCGCACTATAGAGCCCGGTACGCGCGATTTTGTGTTCGGGACTTCTCGTGAACGGCAAAGAGATTGGACTCTGTTAAGGGGCTGGTAGCGCCGCCGCCACTTGGGTGGGCGCACGAGCCAGATGAAGGAGGGCTCATCATGTTCAGGAAGTCCAAGTGCGTGATGAATAGAAGGTTGGCGTTTCACCATCAAGCAGACGCAGATGCAGCGCAGAGGATAAGGATAGGGAGTAAAAAGGAGTTCACACTCATCATGTAGAACTGATGAGGAGTCGTGTAAGCATAGTGGAGCCGAAGTCATGATGATGGTCCATATCAACGAACATGGCCCTCTCATGACATGGGTTTCGAGAATAAGGAAATCCGCCATTATTACATACACAGGTACAACGAGCTTCATACACATGACGACAAGGCACTGATGCAGAAGCCAGTAATTTCCATGGCCAGGTTAATCAAATTGAAAGGGTAACTGATATGGCCGAACAGATAACAGTGTGTCCGACAAGTAGTGAAATTACTGCCCACCCAAGTCTTATTATGAGGTGTTGACACAAAGACAAGAGTAACTTTCTCTTCAATCCTCATAATAAAAAAAAGGTATTTATGTCAAGAAGTAAGAGTGGTGTCTTTGCACCGCATGGCAGCTTTTGGGGCTTATGCTAGACTCTACGGTTACCCAGTTCACAGAGTAACGACGCTGAAGGCAAACCTTGCCTTTTCAATGTCCGGAAGCTTTCTCAAAGTATAACGACGTCCATCTACGTAGTGACTTGGTAAAATCCCCTACTCTCTGCTTGCACGGGCTGTATCGGGACCGTCCAACTGCAGTGAGGTCATTGTGGGACGGGCGGGTTGTCCGTGAATGCTGGTTTAACAATATTTTTGAGAGAATGGCGAGACCTCTCCAGATCTTCTACGAGGGAGGGGGACCAGCAGGGCGCCGAATGGCCTGGAAACACAACCCCAGATCATGGCAAAGACCAGGGACCGACCGGGTCGGACTTGGACACGCGCTCTGTGACTGTACTGTACAGTAGTGTTGTTTTTATTTTTGCCTGTTGTTAAATGCCTCTCGATCCAAGATGCGCGCGGCGAATCTGTGGCAAGGTCCCAAGGTTTTATGCCCTGACCGAGTCGGCTTGCTCGAAAGTGGTTGAGAAAGTCACCATGACTAGATTTCGGGCTTCGTAGCGCATCCGGACGGCGTGGTTGGCGAGTCTCGAGACGAGACAAATCCAAACGAAAAGCCATCTCATCATATCCACATAGTTCAATTCTATTGGATTGTCTCATGCTAGTGTGAAGCACGTCTCACATCATTGGACAAACTGTTTGATATTGACGGCAGTACGTAGCATAATCATGTAAAGAAAGTGAAGAAGTATTGAAATGCTGAGCCCATGGAGACAAGAAGAACTTGGCAACCAGGTATGAAACGACATTTGTTTTCTTGGTAAGACGTAATCATCATGAAAATGATAGTAGGTCATGGCAGATATTCACGAAGCGGTGGCGGAGAAGGCGGAGGTGTGCACTATCTGGAGGAGAGCTGAATGAGAAGAGTCATCGCACATCAGCAGCCAAGTTTTGGAGGGCTATGCTGCCGCCCAAAATGGTAAAGGCTTGAGAGCAGGCCAGTTTGACGGTTCCATTCTTGGGTTGGCACTCAGAGTAATAGTTACAGTACTGTACTGTTGGCGGTTAGTGATCCCAGAGTTTAAAGGTTTGATGATCTGCACTTGTAAGGGTTTAGAAGATGAGGCTCTATTGTTATCACAAAACGATACGATAAGACATAAGCCAGGGGCAACCCGTGAAACTGATGAGGCAGGGAGACAATAATGAGAACCTAAAACGAGGGTGGGATAATGGATTCATGTCGAATACAGAGACAACTCAGTGAAGCCAGAAAGGGTTGGGAGGGTGACCGGGGTGGTCGGGACGGCAGGGATACGCGAGATGCACGAACCAGGCTGGCGTGCTAGCCAGGTGAAGTGTCCCAAAGATGAGGTGAGTAGAAGCTGTTGGTCATCGTCACTTTAACTAACAATGGAAGCTGGCTGCAGGAGAACACAGCACCAGATTAATGTGAGCGAGGCATGCAAGTAGAAGGCCTTGTAAGGCACCTCATTTCAAGATGAGGCATACCCTTTTAAGATATTAAGGCATCAAGGAAGGCGCTCTCGGGACGGGCATCAAGGTGTTAATCACGCATAACACAAGTCAACCTCATCCTTTCTTCACCGTGCAGTATCGTCTCGATGCCAGGGAAACAGAAATCCGTGGATGCCTTGAGGCCTTGATCGAAGCCGGGAAGTGGAAGGGCAGAAGGTGGAGGTGGAGGTGGAGGCGCCCTGGAAAGGGTGGAGGGGAAGGGAAACGCGCGCTGTTGAACCCGGAGGGCCAATGAGGAGATGACAAAAGGCAGACACGCTTCAAGGCCCATCGAGAAAGGCCACGAGTATGTACAGGCTGCGCGATCTGAACACGGTATCGCACGGAGCTGCAAAAGAGGGGCATCGTCCTGTCCAGTACGAGGCCGGCATTCAGGATTAAGCAGCGGATTGACTGGCTAGACTATCTACAAGGGTTCAGTCGTGCAGTGCCAAATAGAACCGCAGACACGGCCCGGGAGTACAGTACCTCACCGCATGGCCAATCTCTGCAGCGCGCCGTAGGTACCGTTGCTCAACTCGACTCTCCTCCTGGTCTCGCTCACGCTTTTGCTGTCCCAGGCATTCAAAACTATGCCATATCCCGCCACTGCCATCTCCCGCCTTTTCCCCCTCCCCCCATCGAACAGCATCGTCGCCGTCATGTTCGATTTCACCCTCTAAATCCGTCACCAAGCGACTCTCTGAAGTCTGCTCTGGATCGTGTACATCTCCACTCTCCACGGCGTCTCTGCTTCATCTTTGTTGTTGTTTTCACTTTGGTAATCTCCTCTCAAAACCACCGATACCTATTTCACCAAACCGACCCTCAGTCAGGCCGCAGCGGCATTCACTTGCACCCTGCGACTTTCTCTGTGTGAACTAGACCACCTTGTTCACGCTCACTTTTCTTTGCCGCCTGACGGTGCAAAGAGTCACAGTTTGACTGATACGGTCTTCCGGCATACGAATTCCAGTACAGCACTGCCTGGATCCAGCCCAGTCCAGCCCAGCCAAGCCGAGCCGAGCCCAAGCCCGAAAGGTGTTGCTCATCTTTTAGGGACCAACCTTGCCTCCCCCGGCCTTCGCCCGCACCCGCACCCGCCAGCAGCCCAGCACCAGTCATCCCCAAGGATCGCCTTTTCAGTGAGGTGACTTTACGGAGAAGTGTCCTTGTTGCTTGAGTGACTCTTCGTGTCATTCTCCGGATTCGCTGGTCACTTCCCCATCATCTATCTCCTTGCCGTCTGATTCAATCCTTTCCTACCTCTTTCTGTACCGTTTACTCTACTCTATTTTCGTTACCTGTACACACTTTCATTCCATCATTATCCCCTGCACACACTCTCTCCAGGCTACCACCCGCTATCAGCTCCTTCGCCACACTTACAGTGACGAACCGGCTGTTAGTCATCCTTGCCCCAAATCAGGCACAGGCTCCCGCCGCGCATACTCTCACGCTGTCTCCGAGATCGCCAGTTGGCTGCCACCTGCCAGACGCCCCCCGCCGCCATTGATCGGTTTCGCCACCGTGCAAAACGTGAAGAGTCACATCCCACCACACCAGGCTGTCACTCACCTCAACGCCTCACGCCTCACGCCTCGCCCCTTAGGCCACTTTAAACAAGAGTCACCCTCTTTCGGTCATCTAATAAACCCTTCCATCACCTCTTCAGGTCATCTCTTCCCTTTCAGCCACACCTTCATCTCGCCAACGTTGTACCTTGCATATCAATCAACACCGGCTTGATCACCATCTTTAATCCTCGACCTCGACCTCGACATCCGAATCTGACCTCAACTTTGATCTACATCGACTATTCTCCGCCCGCCCCGATGGTAGCCTTGTTCTAGGACTGCCACTCGCTTCCGACCTCACCTTCGAGATTTGAAGCATTGTCGCAATGCCTTTTGAAAAAACATATCTTATTCCCGTCGCCGTCTCCGCTTCGTCTTCCGGTCTCATCGTTTGTGTTATCAAGTCGCTTCTTGGCTCCCTTGTCTAGACGCTTCCTGCTTTCACACACACGGATTTACTTCTAACGGTTATTAAACGCCGTTACGAAGTATTGCTACTCGATTTGATCTCGCGAATAATTACCGGTAAACCACGATTTGATTGGTTGACTTAGCCATTGACGGCGACTGGATAAACATCCTGGCTTGAATACCGTTTTCAAGCCCGTTATAACTACCATCCAATATGAAGTGCGACGCGACCCTCTCGCCCGCATCCATCCCCACCCTCCGATATGCGCCCTACAACACATCTCTAGCTTCTTCCGCTTCAACCTCAACTTCTTCTGTTTGGTCCGACACCACCTCTCAGACCTCCGACGATACCTCTATTTCCGCCAACTCTTCCGACTCGGATTCATGTGACTACTTTTCGAGAAAGGCCGCTGCTGCTGACAGCGCTCTTAACTTTCGACGTCGCGTCCAACAGACCCAGACGGAGGCACTCCCCGCTGAATTGCGCCAGAACCCGCGAAGAACTTCGAACGGGCCTCGCGCTGCATGCCCTCCCCCCCTGGTCCGACAGTCCGACCGAAAAGTTAACTTTGTTGATAGCCTTGTTGGTATGTTATGACTGGATTCTGATTTCCCGTTCGACTGCTTAGCCATTACTCTTATAGATTCGTCGACACAGATCGTTGAAGCCATTTGGCCTCTTTCTTCTGTCGTCTGCCGAAATGAACTAGGAAGCAAGGCAGTTCTGCCGTTGCGCACCTTTATTCAAGAGACTCTGCGCCGCTCCAGGACTAGCTATTCCACTCTTCAGGTTGCTCTCTACTACTTGATTCTCATCAAGCCTCATGTTCCGAAACACAACTTCACCATGGAGCAACCCGAGGACCGACATGCTGATCGCGCGCTCCAGTGCGGTCGTCGTATGTTCCTCGCGGCTCTGATCCTAGCCTCCAAATATCTTCAGGACCGCAACTACTCTGCTCGAGCTTGGAGCAAAATTTCGGGACTCAACACTCAGGAGATCAACCAGAACGAGATTGCTTTCCTGCTTGCTGTTAACTGGAAGATGCATATTGCCGATGAAGTCTTTCAGCGATGGACCGACATCGTCCTCAAGTACACACCTCCTCCATCAGGCCCTCCATCCCCCGGAGGTGTTTCCCAGACTGTATCCCAGCAGGTTGCAGACTGGAAACGCATTATCCTGGGTCTCAACCCCGAGCTGACCAACCTCGCGGTGTTGATTCCTACTGCTCCCGCCATCGCCAGGTCAAGCGACCTCTGTGCGCTGTCGCCCCGCAGCATTCTCAACCTTCCTCAAGAAACCCGACCCTCAAGTGGCTACGGCTCGGCTGAGGTTACCCCCACCCCTAAATCATATAGCACTCCTATGGTCATGGAGCCTGCGCCTACCGGATATGCCCCTGGCCGTATGGCCCCAGCTTTGGGTATGCTGCCAACTCCTCGACTTACTCCTCAGAGCAGTGGACTCTGCACTCCTGCAGCGAGTGCCGCTTCCCACATGCTCAACAAGAGTTCTGCTATGGGTATGGCCATGGCCCAGGCCAACACCTTGAATGCCGCTCAGTATCTCGACCGTCTTCCTGCTTCCGTCACATCGTCGCCCCAGACTTACTGCCCTACTCGTCGATCTTCTCTCGCCAACTCAGTGTCAACTGCCTCCTCACCTGAATCGATGATTTCGGATACTTCGCACTCCTCGCGCTCATCCTCCATTTCGTCGGCCTCATCGCTCGCTAGCGCGACCCTCAGCTCCTCCAGGCTGGGTTTGCAGTCGCGATTCCGAGCACCGAAGCTATGCAATGAGAGATTGAGCCAGAAGCCGACGATCCCTTCGGTTCCTGAGGATCATGATGTGCACTGCTACACGTCCTCTCCTGAGTCTTGCACCGGCCCGGTTGGCAAGCTCGGGGACTTGTCCTTGGATACTCCATTGGCGAGACGACAACAGGAGCTCGATGATATGGCTCGTGATGCTTCTGATGCCGCTCGTGCCCTGCAGGAGCTTCAGAACTATCGTGCAGCCGAGGTTATGCCCGCGACAGCCCCTAGAAGTGGTACAAAGCGAAGCAGAACCGCCTCTATGGACAATTGTCTTCAGGAGAACGTTCGCGAGATGCTTGGTGGCCGTTACTCTACTCCGCGTCCTGGTTGGCCTGATACGTTGGTTCGTGCTCGAGGTATTACCTCGGAGTCGAACCTCCAGGTCCCCGTCCGACCCAATCTGCCTGGTACCGGCAAGCGAGTCTGTTGTTCGGCCGAAGCGGCTCAGGGCTACGAAGTCTCGTCTGTCCACCCTGCCATTGGCATTCGGGGACCTGGCATGTGGGAGGGTATCCTGAACTAAACCCCATCACACCTCGTTGGTCACGATAATTTCTTTTACCAACTTGATACCCTGTCGATTACCGACAAGCTATATCCTTTGACTACAATGTGAAGAATTAATGTCGAATCAATACCTTTTTTTTTTGTCAAGAATTACTGAATTGGGTGGCTGGAAAGAAAGGAGTCTTTTGCTAAAAGGCCTTTGATACCACAGATCCTGGGGCTACATCAACGTGCTCGGAAAGCGCTTTCTTGTTGCTCCAAGACTGGGCCGAAAAGCGTGTTCATTTGCATGCATATCTAGGATTGGGCATTTGGGAAAGGGAGACGGCGGCGAAAGTCTTTTTATTAGGGGACGTTAGGAGGTGATGAGCACAAATCTTGTATGACTAGGACGCCGCTGCTTTTTTTGTTTGTATCTGTTACTTTTTACAGAGCATTGCATGCTACATCGTTGCTACGGCCTCTCGGAAGAGCAGAGACGTGGGATGATGTTGGCAAGTAATGCGAGATGGAGAGGAGATATGGGAAGTATAAGGGGAGTAATAGGTTTGATATGCCATCAGAACCGAGCAGACAAACCCGGTCACCGAAGCGCAACAACCTCGGCGTCGAATATGGAATCTGTGAGGTAATCGGTTTCTTGCATCAACTGGAGTTCAATCTGCCTTTTCTGCAATCAAGACAACCAAAAGACCTCATGATGTCTTTCAGACACAGCCAAAGCTTGAATCCACTCGACCTCGTCAAAGGCAGACCTTGGGAACTTCAATGGCAAACAAACCAATCGATTTCGGAAGCGGACTCGAGCAAAGGAGTCCCGAGAATGATCTGAATTGAGGAGAGCGATGACGCTATGGCGAAATCTAATAGCTAGCTTGAAACAGTCCTCGCGATAGTGGACTCGTGGCAGTCGTTTCCAATCCCTTATGGAACCATTCGGATAGGAGAAAGACGCACGAGCAAAGCAAGACAAGCACGAAATCAAAAGCATTATGCTGGAACACTCATTCTTTTCCGTCTACGCTGACCTATACACGCAACTGAAACGAGCTACTCAGCTTATGTGACTACGTGATACACCATAATGGAGATTCAACCAACGCCTAGCGGTTGAACTGAACGATTGAGATCCTGAGGAGGCCTGAAGACTGAATCCTAAGGAGCGGAACACGTGAGGCACTGTCGAAGTCCGGGTTTCAGTCATACTCTCATTGTGTGATCATGGCGTTTAACCGAACCACACCTGCACATACACCAACTCTGTCTTGCAGAGGGTTTCTTTGCATTCGGAACTACCAGGGATGGCTGAATGAAGGCCGTGAAATCCCGGAATCGCGTGGTTTATTGGACATGGTGTGCTCACGGTGTGTGAGTCACTTCTGACCCATTCCGCTTGGCGCAGATTTGACAGGATGTTACTTTCTTTTTTCTTTGACCTTCTTTGACCCGAGAGGTCGGAAACCTACTTGATTGGGTAGTGTGTGGCAAGAATTCTGAGTCGTGTGTGTGGGCTCTGGGAGAAGGCTGAACTCTGGTTGGTGTTGCGCGAACATCGTCAAGTTAAGTGTTGTTGAGGACAAAGACTGTTGTCTCTGGTGGGGATGGAAACCATTAACGGTAAGCGATAGCGGAGGTAAGTGCAAGGTAAGGATTCTTCAGTCATTGACGACGTGTGTGAAGCGTTGCCTGTTTGTAGTCTTGCTGATGTTCTTTTGGTTCATGGTGTTGAGGGTCTCACGTTGCTTCTCACTTTACACTAACTAACTCATCTAGATCTCATAACACAACATGATGATGCTATCTATCCTGCCAGCGGGGTTTAAAAAACATGAGAATGGCCCCTAGCCCGCTTGCTACAGGCAGAAGCCTTTAATCCACAAGCATCAATATACTTTAATCGTCCTGAACTCCATTCGTTGTTTCCATGTGAGATGCATAATGTGACCAGGAGACTCGGACGAACTGTTGCAAGGGGTGACCGCGCATTCATGCGAGCAATTCGATACAGGATGAGCCATAATGATTCCATATTAGTTCTGACGAGCCGTAAGATCTGCAACCCCAATGTAGTCACCCTTGAAGTTGGTCGAAGCTTCGAGCTTTTGGGTGTATATGAGAGGAGGGGTTGATTCCAGGTCCGTTGCTCGGCGTTGTCGGCGAGCTGGATTAGGTAGACCGAGAGAGCGTGCGCTTATCCGCTACTTTGATGGTTGTAGTTGTTTGGAGTGAATCCACCAACTGGAAGATGATGCCTCACTTTCTGCTCCGGAGCTACGAGGCACCCAATAGTTACTTTGGTGAACCTGGGGCATCGAACCCGTCGTGGAACATCCCGATCCTCATGTAGACTTCTCGAAGAATCTCCTTGCCGACAACATTATCCGCACCCCATTTTAGCCGCTGTTCGATTCGACGTCTTTCCTCCCGAGCAATATCCCTAGGCAACCCACGACACAGCGCAGTGAGGTCGATCAAATTTGTGATCAGTGCATTGGGCTCAGGGGCCTCGATGAACGCATTTCGAAGACAGTCGAGTTGCACTTCCCACGATGACTCATGTTCCTCGACACCGTAGATTCTCCCACCTCTTCGGAGCCAGAATAGGAGACGCAATCTCTCCTCATTCCATGGGCCGGTGATGAGGACCGTGGGGATACGTATCCTTGGGTGAACATCACACCCACCCCATTCTCCCACCTTTGCAAAAGGTTCCCAGGCCAGAACTTCCTGATAATCAGCCTCGAAGCACTTTCGGGAATCAAAATGCCCCATGCCGCCTTCAAATTCATGATCATGGCTATATATCAAGGGGTCACCTTCCTCATCGAGACGTGGAAGATAATGCTCATAGTGGCGATCTCTGGCATAAGTATCTACCCAGGTTTGTTGAGCTTGAAGAATGAAATCTGTGTTGATCCAGGGTAGATTTAGTATAGTCGACTATAGGCACATTAGTAACCTGGAAACTGGAAACGCTACTCAGCTAGACGAAGCTGACGAACCTGAAGATGTCGATCACCGCCAACTGCACTGCTCTTGTCCGATGCAACCCCCGTCTTAGAAACGCCGAAACATTGGTCCCAAGTATCATGAAAAGCCCATATGAAGAATCTAATGAGGGTAGCACGGCCAGATAGCTTTGCACCCATGATTGGTGACGAGCGCGGCAAGGAGATATTGGCGCTGTAGAGAAAGATGCTTTCTAGGACCTCGGAAGGAAGAGCTTGTAGAACTGGACGCCAGCGAGTAGCTCTTGAAGCGAGAACGTTTGAAAGAGAGCGCTTCATCTTCTTGATAGGACGACTTCCGCTGTCGCCAGGGGTAGATGTATGAGTGCTCAAAGCAGATGGGGATCTGCTTGTAGATGGATATTTTCGCTTGCCTCGAATGCGAATGGGAGTAAGACTCATGGCCTGGAGTATATGATGGAGCAATAAAGAGTTAATATCCAAGGTGGAGAAATTGACTTGAAGATGATGATGATGAGACAGATGCAGACGAGTAGAATCGTGGGTGAGCACTGCGTTGACGGAGCGGATTTGAAGCTGATGTGAGCTTCAGAACTGGTGAAGAGTTGATGCTGTCAAGGCGATCGTATCACTCCTTAGAAGTATTCTGTCGGCTGGTATTTTATTGATGTCAGAGTCCTGAGAGGGTGGAGTTGTAGAGAAGCTTTTTGAGAAAGCTGGGACGTTTGGCGGGGAGAAAAAGTTGGTGTTGAAGTTGTAGTTGATTTGGACATTGGGTTGAGAATTTAAATTTGGATATTACTATTTGTTAAACTTCTATTGAATAGTAAGGAAATTGCATTAATTACATACCGTATCTGGTAATAAAACCCGACGGTTCTCATATATCATACCTAATTATCTACTGCGTACTATGTACACTGCTTGAATCCATTGCCATTCACCAGTCTTGAAGTCTCAAAAATCCATGGGTCCGTGCACCCACCCGAGATCCGCCGCAAAACCAGTGGCTTGGGTCTAATGACCAAGCTTTCTTCGGACGTCAACTTTTCTTATCGTCAACGATAAAAGTTTCTTCAGTGAGCGACATCATATCATATCCAATACCAATGCCTGCGTGACTCGATTAAAGCGCAAACCCCAAATCCCTAGTGATGCAGTCAACTCTGTGTCTTCCGGTTCCGTCTCGAAGCCTCCTACGATTTCTTCGGTGCCAGTCCAAGAGGGCTTTCTCGAGCGCAAACCATGGCCGGGACACGATGACGACTTCAGCTGTATGCTGTCGCTCTCGAATGCTGAATACCTTGGCCACACGAAAACAATCTATGGCGCTATCTACGGCATGCGAACGACGAGTTACAACGTTAGATCCCCTCTTGGACAAAGATCCGGCCATGCGGAGGCACCGAAGTCGAAATCAGCCCTGGATATCACAAAGCAGCTTTAGCACGAGTCGGAATGTGCGCAGCTTTTTCAAAGGTCGTAATTCATCGTCAGATCGTTATACAACATGGGATCGGCTTTGTAGATTTGCAGGAAGGAAGAACGAGAAGGCTCTGAAGCCAGATGACCTACCTAACCATGACGAGTTCACTGACAACTCGTCCATCTTCAACAATCGCCGAACACTCGCTGCAAAAGCCGCCTCCGAGCCCCGCCTGCGCTGCACAGAAGTCGACGAGCACGGCAATGTGATTCTAGTTGATGGAGAGTTCAAGAAGACTGAACTTATTGCCAAGGTATGATCGACTATAGCTGGTTTATGGATCTTTGGCAACATGATACTCACAATGCTTCTCTTCTAGTTCGGCTTGCTACCTCGAGACTTGCGCAAGATCGATTCATCCAATCTACCTCATATTCTCGTCCGTCCTTCGGCCATCCTACTCAACCTGCTCCATCTCAAGGTCCTGATCAAGCATGACCGTGTCCTACTTTTCGATATTTACGGTTCTAAGACGTCTTACCCTCAATCGGCCTTTATGTACGACCTACAGGGAAAGCTTCAACAGAAAAATGCACAGGGATCGGGCTCCCTACCCTACGAGTTCCGCGCGCTGGAAGCAGTAATGACGTCAGTAACGTCTGAGCTCGAAGCTGATTTTGAGGCGGTGCGCGAGCCCGTAATGCATATTCTCAGCGAACTCGAGGACGATATTGATCGGCACAAGCTGCGCATGCTCCTGATTCTCTCCAAGCGAGTGAGCACCTTTGAACAAAAGGCCAAACTGGTCCGAGATGCCATTGAGGACCTTCTAGAAGCGGACGATGATCTCTCAGACATGTATCTGACAGAAAAGACACATGATCTGTTTAGGGGAGAGGACGACCACACAGAAGTAGAAATGCTGTTGGAGTCGTACCACAAATTGACGGACGAAATCGTTCAAGAAGCCGGAAACCTGGTCTCTGGTATTCGAAACACAGAGGAGATGTAAGGATCATTACTGGTTTATTACCGTTCATATTGCTAACTATCATAGCGTTCGTGCCATTCTGGACGCCAACCGAAACGCCCTCATGTTGCTCGATCTCAAGTTCAGTGTAGGAACCCTAGGCTTGGCCATGGGCACCTTCCTTGCCGGTCTCTACGGCATGAACCTGGAGAATTTCATTGAGGAGACCAACTGGGGCTTCGCTGGTGTCACTGGGGTTTCAGTTGTATTCTCGCTTATCGTGTGCTGGTATGGCCTGACCAAGCTACGCCGCGTGCAGCGCATCAGGATGATGGACGACGAGCGACCCCGGATCCCTCGCGGACAGGCATACTTCCCCGATGACCGCACAGCGCTGGGACTCCTTGATAACAGGAACCGTGAGATGCTGCGACGAATCAACATGCAAAAGGTCGTGTCGCAGAAGAAGAAGTGGTTTTAAGGAGTTGGCCTACACACATGCTGGCGTCTACGCCCTGCAGCATGAGATTTGAGCGTTCCTGACTATTAAGTGGCACAAGCACAGCCACATGTACAAACTAGAGCATATTCTCGGACACTAGATACCTACTCATCTCAATGAGGTTGAAGTTGAAGCAAAAGATACCCCAATGCGGACAGCAGACACATCATGACAGGCATCATCTATTGTGCAATTTCGGAGCTTAATGCTACCCTGCGAAAATGACGACCAATGAGACCATGACTGTAAAAGCAGGGACATCCTGTTTTCTTCCTGTTTGTCCAATTTGGGAGTCTGATCGGCCTAGTGACACAAGAGTTCATGTTGATTGATCTCATCATGACAATGTGACGTCAGAAATATTCCTGAGGGAGGGCTCGTTTACCGTAATCAAACCTGACAAGGTGCTGTCGCACAATCTAGAGCGTTCCCGTTAAGGGATGGAACATCAGCGGAGTAACTGCAGGGAATCATCAATCATGGTTAAAAGATTAATTGCTCTGACGTCGCGAACGCAACCTCAAATGAAGCCGCACCTGGCTATGGCGGCAATAAAAAGATTACGGCCTTGATTTTGGAAGATTTGTAGCCAATCAGATGGAGCGATGATTCACTAGCCACAGCGATCGATCGGTGGCTGAGGTCATGAGGGAAGCCGAGACTTGCGGCAACTGACGTCAATGCATACTACGTAGGCAAGGCAGGCATGATCCAAGAAAAAAACCCTGTAGAGGCCCGACGGGCAAGCATTGGATTTCAGATATATAAGGCTGTGAAGAGGCTCAACGAAGAGGAACCTTATTCCCAGACATCAACAACAATATTAAGAACAACTCTTATAACAATACCAACATCCTACAACATCTTTTGAAGTGTTGTATCAATACCACTTTGCGCACTTTCACCAAAACACAACCACTTAAAACACTCCACAACACAAAGCATCCAAAATGGGCGGTATTATGTCTTGCGTAAGCCACCTCAGCCATCACTTTCAACTTGGAACATCTTAGCTAACAAACTATCCCACAGATCCGATCGTGTCTCCAGACCATTGGAGATGCCATCATGGCTGTCATTGGCGGTGTCGGCCGCATCCTCCAGGCCATCATCGGCGCCGTCGTGCGCTTCTGCGGCATCATCGTCAGCTTCCTCACCTGCGGTTACTGCGGTAGCAAGGGTGGACGCACCAAGCGACGCACCCGCTCGCACATGAGGACGACGAGGGTGTAGAAACCTACTACTCCTGCACGGAAGAGAAGCGCTAGTGATACCCAGTTGAGAAACGGGAGGGGAGGAAGAATACTTTATTTCAGTATTGCGTTGAGGAAAGTTGGACTGGTAGATAGCGGAGGAGTTTTGCGACTGTCATGATAACGGCCGTCTGGTTTCTTTTGTTGATTTCATATGTATTCTTACGATAGCATTAGGATACCCAATCCTCTAGTCTTTCTGCGAAATGTTGTTTAAATCATGCCTTCCATCTGTGGTGACTGTTCTTGTGAAATATGGTAACCCACTTGTGATCCATATATTTATATTCATAAGCTTAATTTTGGGTTTTCGAATCGAAAATAATATTTGGGGCGGATTGGAAGGATCATTGGACAAGGACAAGGACAAGGATAAGGCATAACATAACTTATTGATAAGGCATCTTTTCTATTTTACCTGGTACATTATTTACTTATCTTACATTAATCTAATCATCTTCTTCCATCACATTACGGTTAAAGAACCCATAGATCTGTCGCCCAGCCGCTGCGCCTACTAATGGCTCTAGCTCTCTCACCGTCATATTGGCGATTTCACGGATACTCTCCGTTTTGAGCACCAAGTTCTTGATGTTCTGTGGTGTGACACCGGGCACAATGGCAAGCATCTCTTGTGGCTCTTGGTTGAATGCCTGCTCCTCAGCCCGAGTATCTTTGTCCAGACCAGCCCTGACAGCTGCAATTGGGTCTGGCTCCTCCTCCTGCGTTTTTAGAGATTCAAAGATTTCTGCTGTCTGGTATGGGGACGAAGACCAGATGATGCGTAGCTTGGGAAATGCCAGTGTTAGTAGCACCAGCTTAGATTGGAGGTCTGATGACAAGTTGGTGGGTGCAACGCTGCTCAGACTCCCAGAGAGATCGGCAAATGGCTCCAGTGTGAAGGACTTGTTCTGGTCAAACTCGATCAGTAGCATCGCACTCTTGTAGTACTGAAACATGGTTTCGGCCTGATTGTAGAGTCGACCATCCTTGAACGACGAGATCAAGTCACTGATAGACTTGCGCTCTACGCAGATATTCGGAGACAGGATGTAATCACCGACTGTGAGCATGCATGGGACAATGACCATCGAACGTCCATGAAGCAGCGACGGTAACGACGAGCGGAACTCTCGTACGTCTACTACTACTCGTGGTGGTTCGGCTGTTGCTGCTAGCCGTCCACCACCGGCAATTCGGGTATTGACGGTACGAAGGAAAGCCTCCTCAGGGTCCTCGGCCGGATCAACCGTCATAACCAACGACATGCTTGCTCTCTCCTTGATGAGCTTGGTAAAAGCGTCCTTTTCTCGTCGAACAGTTGAAAGATACTTCTGCTCCTCGACTGAGCCACCGTAGTACATAAAGTATACCCTTACGTTTCTGTCGTTATGCGACGAACGGTACACCTCAACTCGACGAATGAAAGCGGCGTCTGGCTCATACATGATGATGTAGCGCGGTTTGACTTCCTCGAGGACGTGCTCGTCCTGGTCGCCATCATATGCATGGACGACAACAAGGTCTTGCATGTCGTACAGCTTAAAGAATTCTTCCATGTTATCGAGGGGATCCGCTATAACCTCTTCTTTTTGCTGTGCCTCCTCTTCTGTGATCTGAACCTCAGCCATGAGATCGGCAACTTCTCCTGGTTTCTCAATGTACTGCATGATGCTGCCGTTCTCAGCACGGCCCATGGTTACACCGGCATTACCCCCTCCACGCATTCGTCGCCTCTTGTTTGCAGGAGCTTTCCCGCCTCTGCCTGAAAAGCCTGGACGAGTGTCGGAGGCTCCATTGAGAGCTTTCTGGTTTTCAGAAAAGAGAGTGGCGCTGACTTGAGCAAACTGTCTCTTCCACTTGAGGTAATTTCGTAGTTTTCTTCGCATCATAAATGCTGCGGAGGGTTTATCTTCGTCCTCTTCGTCTTCATCCGCTCGTTTTTCAGTCTTGGGTTTTACGTGCATAGTCTGCAAGAAATCTCGTAACTGTCTGCACGTATCCGTATTTGAGCACATAACCAGAATGGTGCCGTTGGAGTCGTCTCGAATCGGAGGCTCAAAGTACAGATCGCGGTCGATTTCTTCCAATACCTCAGCCAAAAGCGCCCATTTGGGAAGCTCTTCGAGGACAGGTCTCAGGGAGTCGATATTATCCTCCCGAGCTGCATCCCTGGCGCTAGCGGAGTATACCCGTCGTCTTGCAGTATCGAAAATGGTTTGAGCGGCGTCAAGAAAAAGCCATGGGGATTGATTTTGTCGAGTTGATCCTGGGGGAGGAGAGTGCGCGGCATGGATCGTATCTAAATGTTGGAGGAACGAGACAGCATCATACGATAGAATAGAGTTAAGCATAGTTCTGAGAACCGATAAGTCGTTGACAATCTGCTTTGTCTTCCAGCTCACACGATGCCAGTTAGGATCCAGTTGTCGTCGAACGATTACATCGAAATTCTTCAGAAGAGCACTGTCGAGGTTCCAGTCGCCCATTTCCAGGCCGCTGTTGCCCTTTTTGAGCTCGTGGATGCTGACTTCGACACATTCCATGATGGCGTTTTGGATCTCCCGCATCGAGTCCGTCATAGGGACCTCAAGCTCGATAACCTCGGCCTTCTTCTTTCCCTCCAAAGATTGCGCGACAGTGACGTGAAATCGAGGCCAAAGCGAGGCTTTCCTGAGAAAGAGGTTCCTCATCATGGTGGCTAGAGGCGAGAAGCCGGTTGTGAAAGGGTCAGGATTATCAGAAAAGGCTTTCAAAAAACCAGCCTTGTTTTTCTGGCGGTAAACCCTTAGGATGAAGGCCTCAAGGGATGTCGCGATAACGCGATCGGCATGGAGTAGCACAAGACCAGTGATGGACTCGGGGTTCAGTAGACCTGTAAGGAGGTCCACCACGAGAATCCGCGATGTAATACTGAAGATGCCACCCCCAGCATACATCTTTTCTCTTGCGCCAACGCTTTGGAAGTCTGTGTTGACGACCGTTAAGCCACGCGCCTTGGGGGACATACTGATGGCCGCATGCTCGGCCAATGCTTCTCCGATCCAGCCATTTTCTCTCTCGTCGGCACCGACCACAACAATCAAGTTATTACCAGCCGCATCGTAGGAGTGGAGGAGGTTGTTGACCAAGCGCATTAGGCCAAGGCCGCGGGCGAGCACAACAAGCTCATCTTCGGCGCGAAGCTCCTGGAACAGGTTCTGCTGATATTCCTAGGCAACAATTAGAGAAATGTGATAGATGGGGATTTTTGGCTGGCATACGAGCGGAAGTGAAAGCTTCACCGGTTGGGGAGCATTGTTTGCAGACATACGGGCCACCCAGGTGTTGGTGTCGACGGAGGTGTTGTTGGAGGAAGAGATGGATGCCGTGAATGATGCATTGACGATCCTAGTGGGGAGACTAAAGTGCTAGGGATGGCGGGGAATTTCTAAGTCGAAACAATGAGACAAAGTAGCCATGATATGAACTGAGCACTCTTGCATGTGGTCCTACAGCTGAAAAAACAAATTTAGAAAGTTTATTATTTATTGATATGTATCTACGACATTACTTGGTGCTGTCAAATTTTGTAAAGGCAACTGAGAGTTACCACCTCAAGGCAGCTGGTTGCTTCTCCATCCCGTAACCATACAGGTATATGCAGAAGATACTCAGATCTTGGTGGGCCATTCTCAGGTTTTTTTTACACCCGTGGCCGTATCATGAGTACTGCCAGAAATACTACTGAACAAGTGTTTGGAACTTCTGCAACTGGTTATCTCTGTGGAATGTTGCTAATGTTCACAACTGTTGAGGACCTTGATTTGGTCGTTACTGTGATGTCCACTCACATACATTCACGCACACCACATTTATCAACTCCTCACGTCATTTTCAAGATCCTGCAGAGTCCTAGATAGTAGTGGTCTCAACATCGGCGTTTTGTGGAAGCAGATAGCCAATTAGCAGCTGTTTCCCACCTCTTGTGACACTTCCCTAACTTAAGAGCTTGCGTTTCTGCCCGTCGCGACTCGCGCCACAGGCAGTCTTACGTAGTTTGGTGGGAGGGGAGACGACGTCATCGCTTTACGCAGCCATGATACGTCCAACAACTACAAAAGGACGTTGATAACCCAACGTATCTACAATCTTAGATCTTCAAATCAACTAAAAAGCTTAAACACAATAAAGACTTTCTACGTTTTTTAAAACTACCACAAAAACCAACCACCAAAATGACTGGTACTGAGCAACAGAAGGAGGTAAGCTAACTACGCCGATGCCCCATACTGCGCCATCTTATACTGACCGTCTCATTAATAGGGCGAGAAGCAATTCTCCATTCAGCCCATCAAGGACGAAGCCAAGGACAAGGTCTCGGCCTTTAACGCTCACCCCGGACCCGCCGTGCCCAAGGACATGCCCCAAGAAGAGGGAACTAAGGAGGAGCGCAAGGCCAAGATGGAGGCTCTGAACAAGAAATAAGCAGGCTTCTCTTACGCTGGAGAATGGCTTGCGGACATGACTGTACGACTAGACATGGAAACGGTTAAATTCACGATATAATACAACACATCAAAACATCTATGACTTGCATCGGAATCCGTCCATTGCTGATCGTAGTGTCACGCTCGTATCGTATTATGGCACTGACCAACGACAGACTCGGTGCCCCTGCTGACACGCAGCTACTATGCCCCTCTCCGCGGCCGAGACAATGCTTTCATGGTCAGACATATGGCTTTTACCTAAAGATTTAAAGTAATCCAATAGAATGAATCGCTTACAACCCCATTAGAGAACTCCCAACCGTATTGACAGATGCCTGTGGACAGTTATCCTCAGCTTATGTATTTGTATTCAGTCACTTATTCAAAGGACCGGCCAACTACCAGTTCACACGCACCCATTAGCCGTGCCCCTTAAATGCTCCACCATTAAGAGTCCACTCGCCAGGACAGCGGTTATCTTGCTAATCTCTGGCTGCCCAACAGTCTACCGCTGCCCTGCGAAATTTCTAGAACCCGGTAACGTGGCTGAAGCGGTGAACGATCTGTACCTGATCGCTTGTGAGTTGACCGCTGCATTGAATGAGGTAGAAAATGGATATTGTATCGCCTTGAAATCAATGCTACGTACCAAGCTTCCATTCCCGCCAAAAAGCAAATCTGTCGTCTCCCGTCTGCACAAAGACGTAGTTTGCCCCGCTTTGAGCCTTCGCCAGCGTCCATCCGTGGCTGTGCTATGCTTCCGGAAGTGTTACAAGTGCTCCAGTCCCATCTATGAATTGTGGCTGGTGCTCATCTGTCTCCGACTCTTCACACATCATCCCAACCGCTTGCCAGCCTGGTTCCCCACGGACGAACACCTTTTGACGTGCGACGGCCATCCGTGCTCACCTACACCATTCGAGACGGGCCCTTTTCTTCTCAAGCCCGAAAGCTCGGGCGCTGCTCGTACACTCCCTTCGTACTATATCTACCCAATCCAAAACAGCTTTTAGGAACTCCAATCCCTATCCCCAGAATTCGGCTGCCTCACGCGAGCGCCAAGTGATTCTGACGAGAGGCCGAAAGAGGAGACCTGACAAGCGCCACTCCACGCGTCCAACTCAGGCGACAACTGACGACTTCGTCTTCCTTTTCGCTCATATCCTTCGTTACTACATCTTCGAGATACTTGTTTCTACGACATCGACCCGAGGTTCGTACTCGATTGCGACGCCACAATGCCGTCGATTCTCAACGACGACGATAAGGATACCGTAAAACGGTTTATCCCCAAGCAATCCAACAAGATCCAGGCCGTCGCCGTCGCTAGGCTCTACGTCGCCTACCCCAATCGCTCAAAATGGAACTATACGGGACTGCAGGGAGCCGTTGTGCTCGCCAACGACCTAGTCGGAAACACCTACTGGATAAAGATGGTTGACATATCGGTATGTCCATGATGCGACCCCCTTGAGGATCATCCGCCATTCCCTCTTGTCGCTTGCTAACTTATTCAGCCATCCAATCGAGGAGTTATTTGGGATCAGGAGATCTTTGATGCATGGCATTACAACCAGGACCGAACCTTTTTCCACACCTTCGAACTCGAGGAATGCCTGGCTGGTCTGAGCTTCGTCGACGAAAAGGAGGCCAAGCAGTTTAAGAAGAAGATGGACGAGCGGGAAAAGAATGCAAGCCGAGCTACAAAGGCAACACCTTTTGGAGGAGGCTCTCAGCCGACACATAAGCACGGCCTGCTGGGAGGGCTCTTTGGTCATCGCCATTCCTCCCATTCAAACTCTCAGCCTACAGGTCCGACGCCTCCGGAGTCTCCGCGAATGCCCACGAACTCCATTCAGCATCATGTAGTCAACTCATCGGCTAGCCTCAATGGTTCAAGACCATCTGAGTTTGCCCTGTTAGATGCTTTCGATCCTCTCTGGCGTGAGCACTTTGGGGCGGATCTTCAAGAGAAGGGGTTGACAGATGACTTTATCAAAGAGAACCAGGAGTTCATTGTAGACTTCTTGAGAGAGGAACAGCAAAAGGCCAACCAGCCCCAGTCGACACCACCGCCGCCGCCTCCCCCTGCGTCAGCACCAGTTCCAACTGCCAACGGTAATGAGGGTCGTGGTTCTCGGGCTCCGCCGCCACCACCACCTCCGGCCAGTGGACGTACCCAGCCGGACGGTCCTCCCGCACCGCCGGCCCCGAGAAAAGGCGGCCCCCCACCTCCACCAGCCCCGAGGCGGTCCGGCAAGGCCGAGTCTCCTGCAAAGGAGGCTGCGCCCGAACGACCGCCATCACCTCCTCGACCCAAGTTTGGTGTACCCCCGCCATTGGCTGATGCTGGCAAGTTTGCTCGTCAAGATCCCCCCAGACCTGCCGCGGCGGCTCCAAACCCTGGCCCTCCACCTCCGCCTCGACCGGCGAAGACTCCAGTTGAACCACAGAGGAACGAGAGCCACAAGTTCGGAGTCCCTCCCCCCTTCGCCGGCTCAAGAGTACCTCCACCGACACCCAGCCGTGGACCTGTTCCTCCCCCGCCTCCTCCACGCTCCAACGACTCCCATCCTGTGCCTGCGGCTGCTCCTCCGCCTCTGCCTCCCAAGGTACCGGCGTCTTCAGCTCCACCACTACCGCCCCCGAGCTCCCGACCCGTGCCTCCACCTCCGGCCGCCAGCAGCCAACCCCCTGCTCCTCCCCCTCTGCCTCCAACAAACAATGCTCCCCCTCTGCCGGCGAGCAGCGCTCCTCCGCCTCCACCACCATTGCCCCCAACATCGGCCGGTGCTCCTCCTCCTCCTCCTCCTCCACCACCACCGCCGCCGGCAGGTTCTGGTGCGCCTCCTCCTCCTCCTCCTCCGCCTCCTATGCCACCCACTTCCGGCGCTCCTCCGCCGCCTCCTCCGCCGCCGCCCATGCCCAACCGCGACTCCGGATACTCCTCAGGTGTTCCAGCCCCTGCCCTTCCAGGGGCAGATTCTGGCCGCTCGGCTATGCTGGGAGATATTCAACGAGCCGGCGGTATCAACTCACTCAAGAAGGTTGACCGCTCACAGATTCGTGACCGTAGCAACGCTCAGGTTGGCGATTCTGGTGGTAGTGGTGGTGGTGGTGCTCCCGGAGCTCCCGGAGCTCCTGGTGGTGGCGGTGGCATGGCTGATGCTCTGGCTGCTGCGTTGCAGAAACGAAAGGAAAAAGTCTCCAAGAGTGGTAAGTTTCTATAGCCTCTTCTGTGTCGGTTAATGAATGCTAAGCTAACATGAATCTAGATGATGAGAGTGATAACGATGACTGGTAAAGCGAGACACTATAGCACGGAGATCAAGAGAAGGAAAGAAGGACATGGCGAGCAGAGCCGGAAAAAGTTTCTCGATTCGCTGTTTATAAGACATGCACATATGGGCGACAATGGCGATGATCACGCATCATTTAGTTGCAGGTGCTTCTAAACCGTGGAGCAGTGCAATGTTTACAGCCATCTACGCTGGGTTGAATTGGCTTGTTTGCGTGTGCATCCTTCATAGGCACTGGCATGGTAAGGACGGGCCGAGTTCAGGGGAAAAGTCCGCATGGTGTTGGGGAGTTGTTCCAGGATCACCAAATTGAGAGGTCACACAGAGTACAGCAGACAATGTTTAGCCATTGTTTTGCTCACAGCCTGGATGTAGGAGAAGCATCAAGAATATTTATGAAACAATAGTAGGCATTTTCTTGTCTTGTCTAACCCGGTGCTTTTGGAGACGAAAGTGATGATCGTAATGCGTTAAAAATCATGTTCGTCCAATACAACTAAAAAAACAGAACAAGACAGAAAACTCAAGCGTAATGTTAAAATTTGAAGAGAGCGACATGCCGTGACGTCCCTCCCACCACGGTCGTCTTAGACTCCACAGCAACTACTGTCGTGGGACCCATCGCACAGAGTTTTTGGTGCTCAGCTCCGGGTTTGAGAGAGAAGACAGTATCAACAACGCTAGGCGAGAACACATCGCGTATTCTGGGCCATAACGTCGGGGGCTCGGTGGAGAGAGAAGGGGATCTTGAAGTTGAAGGGCCCTGAAACGGGTTTAAATGTCGTCAATGTCGACCTCCTTCTTGCCGGCAGCGCCAGTATCAGACTCCTCGTCTGAGTCAGCGTCACCGAACTCGAAGTAGGCCTCGCCATCCTCGCCCTGTCCGAAAGAGTCGGTCTCGTTGATCTTGGCGTTCTCGGGGAGCTCGCCGTAAGACTTGAGGGTACGGGCCTCGTCGGCAGTGTACTTGAGAATGACGTCGCCCTTGTTGTCCTGGAAGTCTCGGAGAGAGAGGAGGATAATATCGCCCTGGTTAATCCAGACCTTCTTTCGCATCTTGCCACGGATCTAAAGAGATGAAGTTAGCTATGTGTCAAAGACATACCCTTTATGGTTCCGTTGCAGAGTATTTAGGGCGGAGGGATCTGTTGCTTGGTTACTCACGTTAGCGAGACGCTTGCTGCCGTCGAAGCAAAGGGCCTCGAGACGACCGTTACCGAGCATCTTTACGACCTGAGCGTACTCCTGGCCATCCTCCTTGAAGGTAAGCTCTCGGCGCTGGTCATCGTTCTCCTTGGTACCACGTCTGCGGTTCTTTCCACCCTGTAGAGATAAAACGTATTAGCCATGTTCCCTTTGTTGTCGTCGGTAGAACTTGGGTAATGATGGTGGGGGCGGGGCAGGCGGTTGGCGCGTGAAAATGCGACGCAAAGAAAAGAAAAAAGGTGAGGAGGCGATGAGGGCGTAGAGAGGGAGAGCTGCTTACCTTTCCCTTGTTCTTAGGCATATTGGCGGGTTGTTCTTAGTGTGTTTGTTGTTGAAGAAGAGAGGTTTTGAAGAGGGAAGAAAGTTGGTGATGATGTTGTGGTGTCGTTGACGGACGGCCTTGGACAGAAAGTGGATTTTTCCCAAGGTTGCTCTGCTGACTGACTGGAGTTGGTTGGGCGCAAGGCAACGGGGATAGGCTTGTGATTTAAGTACTAGCCCAAGATGAGTCAAAGTGTGGCGGGTGAGTGATTTAAAAGTACTTTGACTGTGCAGCGCAACTCTGTCGGAGAAAAAGTATCTCACTAGCATTCATGCAGGCCAAGACGTGGAACAAGGTTGGCAATGACAGGCGGCGATTTGCGAAAAAGTTTCGTTGGCACTTCAGCCAGTGGGATTCAGATTAGATGAGACTTGGATGAATTTATTTCTATACTTCTTGAGTCATAATGAACCTACCGAAGTTCTTGAATAGGCAACGCCCCAAGGAGGATGATGAATCTTGAGAATTTACTCAAGTTTTTCTGTGACGGCATGGCACTGTGACGGTGTAGGTGCACTGCCACATGTGGCGCTTTGGCGGGGGCCCTGCCGGTTGGGAATCGCATTCGAAAACCAGATTGAAGACTTGCGATGCTAACATTTTGATTAACTCTGACTCTACCAGCGCCTTACTTTGCAATTGACCATCATCACCGGCACGAAAAATATAGCTCCGACTCGGGCAAAACCCAACGATAACTCCAGTGGCGATATGGTCGGAGGCTATGCAGCTTCTCTTTCATCATGCCAATAACACGAGTCCCATCAGGACCTAGACTCCTGTCATGGTCGATATCCTCCTCCCTCCGCCGTTGCTACTCATCAACTACGAGATCTTCGCCCAATACATCGAAATCGTCTTCCCCTTCCAAATATACGCGATCTCCTCCATCGACGGCAGCTCCGTCGCCAAGAAATTACAGACAACCCCCAAAACAAACCCAACGACAGGGGCCCAGATCGCCTCGTTTCTTCATACCTGCAGAAGCACAGGACTACGTCCAACAATCTGGCAGAATGTCGACCACACCAGAGGTCTGGTCGTTTCTTCAAGAGACAGGCATCGAGTACAACAATTCCAAGGCTCCATACCTAGACATGGGCAATGACAGCTCCATGATCAAACACCAATTCGGTTGCGATGTTCAATATTCGCCTCAGTACATACTACACCCATATAACCTCCAATACCTAAAACCTGCAGGGCATCCAATATTGCCTGCCCTTATGAGAAAGTACCGACGCAGCGTGGAGGAGAAGCCGCTCTGGTTCTATGTAATGAACAAGGCAAACACTTCTTCTATTGTGCGAACTACGATCATAAGAAGACTGACAGGGGCATTCTGGAAAGCGATGGAAGGGTTGGCATCCACGAATGGTATGCCCCGAGGCACGGTCATAGTTGTGCTGTCAAAACCGGAGCAAGCATCTCACCTTCCGGCACATTTATTCGGCGAGGCGGTTGGGAAGGCAGTTGCTAAGAAGTGGCAGTGGCATTTGAAGGAACGTAAGAAGAAGCCAACCCAAAACGATACCCAGCGGTAGACTCTTTTTGTGTCATGATTTCATCAAAGGGATCCGGATGCTGACTCAATTCCCTGTCAGACGAGGGCGATGGCAAACCAGGTGTGCATCTGTGACGAAGTTGATATGTAAAAATGTATATTAGGTAGTCTTTGATACCATTGGCCTGCTGGCTTTAATTTGTTTAAAGAATCATAGGTAAGCCTTGTTCTTTGTTCCATGTCTACGCCCAAGTGTCGATTACTTCAATTGAATACAGAGGAATATAGGATACACTGGGAAATGATTGTTTTATTATTTACCGACTCCTAACAGTCAATTCTTGAATCTTTAACATCCTAACCGCAGTCTGACTTCAGGATAGGTCGTAATTCGATTCGAACAGGAACGAGAACCTTGCCCTCCCGTCCGGCTCCCCGCATGAGAGCCTCACAAGCCCAGGGGCAGCTGGAGGGCAGGGGACTCAATTTGGGCCTAAATTACAGGGGCTTTGGCGGCTACACTCCCCCAATTCTTGCTCAGGCACCCTGCTTAGCCACGCGCGGGAGCCATCCATTGTGGAAGGTAAGCTTTGGGTCGAGCTCCTTGGTTGGCTTGTACAGCTGGTCCCAAAGATTCCACGTCAACGTTGCCTATCGCATTCCCGTCAACTTCCATCATCACCAACCTCTCTCGCGGCCGCTACGATACCTTGCCCAGCGTAGACGAATAGAGAATAGACAGGCGCTGTATTCACCGTTGTCTACAGTTTCTCCTATTCTAAGATACCCCTGTTTCTCTTTCTCTACTGCGCCCGCGTGCTCACCCAGAATCTACTCTCTCGTCATCATCCTTTGTCTACTGCGACATCCGCTACAATGCTCATCTCTCTCACTGTCGGCAAGGTCGATGCTGGCGTTACGGTCCTCCTGACGCCGGATAAGCGTTTGGTGAGCTCTAGAACTGTTTTGAGCATGAATGTTTGCTAATGCAAGGGTCTTCCTCTTAGATTGAGTTCCCATCTATCCTCCTCCCTCCCAACATCTCCTCTGGCAGCATTGTCGACATCAACGTTTCGCAAAACGCAACCAAAGAAGCCGCCGCCGATCGCGCATTCCGTGCCCTTCAAGACAGCATCTACAATTCATTTGGTGCCTCCGAACCCTCAACCCCAGCCCTCCGTTGCCGCAATGCCACTCAGACCTCGGTCGTTCTCGAGTGGGATCCCATTCAGCTTGCTACTGCCGACCTTATCTCTCTAAGCCTTTACCGAAATGGCCAAAAGGCCGGAAACATCCCTCGTCCCCTGCAGATGCACAGCACAAAGATCAGCGGTCTTGCTGTCGATACCGAGTACACCTTCCACCTGGTCCTGCGCACGAGCGCTGGTACCTTTATCAGCGAGCGCGTGCCTGTAAGGACACACAAGATGACAGATTTGAGGGGTATCACTATTACCACCGGTATTATGCCCAGTTCCGTCAAGGAGAACTTGACAAAGGCGGTTGAGCGCATTGGTGCCAAGATTGTGGATGGTGTTCGCATCGACACGACACACTTTGTCACCACTGAAGGTCGCGGACAGCAATGGGAGAAGGCTGTCGAGAGCAACATTCCCGTCGTACGCCCTGAATGGGTTGAGGCTTGTGAGAAGAGCAGCCGCATTCTCGGTGTCACAAAGTTCTACCTAGACGCGATGAAGCCCGGACCCCCTGCCGAGGAGTCTACACCTCCCCCACCACCTGAAAAGGGGGAAAAGAGCCTCCCTGTACCGCCCGCCCAGAATGGTGAGCAAGCAGCAGGGTCAGAGGAGAGATTGGACGAGAAGGTGAAGGAGAAAGAAGAGGAGGAGTCACAGAAGAATGGCGAGAAGCAGAGCTCCAGCGACAGCAGCAGCGAGGATGACGAAGATGTAGAGGTCGAGCAAAAGGCCAAGGCGTCACCACAAGAGGAGCAAAAGGTGCGACTGGAAGACAAGGAGGAACAGAAGGTTGCCCTACGACCGGCCAACAATGGCGAGCAAAGCAAACCCGACCAGGATGACAAGCAAGCAAAGTCAGACGATGAAACAGAGGACGAAACGAACGTAAAGACTGCACCGACGCCTGACGGTGCATCTTTCCAAGAAGTGGAACTATAGACGAAGAGGTTTGGTGGTTATTGATTCAACTTGACATTAGTTTCGAAGCGTACCTCAATCAGACAACGCATAGGAATTGTTCCCTGCTTGCTCGTGTGTCATATAGGATTATGTATGGTTATGTAGGTTGGTCGGATCTTGGGGTAACGGCAAAGCAGATACTGGTTTAATTACTTATTATTCTTATGACTATCCTCAACCTTTATCATGCCTTCAACGCCTTTGATGTCATTACCGTACAGTTATCATATCTATCTCGTTCATGGGAGAATCTCCTTGCTGTCCCAGCCCCAACACTTGCCTCGGCCATCCAAGGTCAACCCTGTTGCAACACTGACAAGCTTGTCAACGGCATACTCTGGGCTGAACAACTTGCCCTCCTTTGTACTGTCCCAAAATTCCTTGCTCAGATCCGTCTTAACTGTTCCGGGATGGTAGGCAATAGAGATGGCCTTGTCACCGCTACGTCCTTTTAGGAACAGGTCGTAACTCTTGCCCACGCTGATGACGCCGGCCTTGCTTGCTCGGTACGAGAACCAGCCTCCTGCTCTGTTGTCGGATGTGGAACCTACACGGGCAGCCATGCTGAGCCAAACCGAATGTGAGGGCATCTTGACCTCGTCGCTTTCGGGGCTATCCTCGAGGTCGGTAGTTCTCTTAGGGAGAAACTGGTCGAAGTGCTTGATAAGTAGAAGGGGTCCAACGGTGTTGATACGGAATTGCTCCAAACTGGCCTCGGCGTCGATCTGGCTGGGGTTCTTTTCGGGCCTGAGAATGCCGGGAACGGCGCAAGCGAAACGTAGGTGGTGCTTGTCCGGGGGGAATAGCTCCGAGGCCTTAGAAGCTGCCTCGCTGAGAGACTTGTCGTCTGT
Organism: Fusarium sp. MBC 119; assembly: GCA_030411635.1. Taxonomy (NCBI): domain Eukaryota; kingdom Fungi; phylum Ascomycota; class Sordariomycetes; order Hypocreales; family Nectriaceae; genus Fusarium; species Fusarium sp. MBC 119. The sequence continues at coordinate 149,317 of JAPERM010000010.1, read as the reverse complement.
GACGTCTGCGTGGACAATGGAGAGGCGCTTGGCAATGCCGTCCTTTTCAGGGAGACCCTCGAGGAGTGACTTTTTCACATCTTCTGGATCGTGGCGGAGACGGGCTGTTGCAAGAATAGGGAGGGATGTCTTTTGAAGGAGATGTCGAGTGAGGGCGTAGCCAATTCCTCGCGTTGAGGGCGAGACGAAAATCCAGGGTTTGCTCATGATGAAGGTATTTTGAGCTTTGTGTAGGTGCAAGTCGAACCACGTTTAACAGTGGAGGGGACGCCTGATGAAAGCGTCTTTAATTGGTTTTTGTTGCTAGGAATAAACAAATGCTTACTTACGGAAACCCAATAACGGGTGTCATGGTCCTTGATTTAGATCCCCGCTGTCAATTGCATAGCCAAGCCTCATGACAGCTAATCTCATCGATGATGCGCAGAGGTTCCTGAGAAAATCTCCAAATACGTCATGCCAGATCTCGCCCAGAGGCGGGCCCGATCGATGTGTGGAAGCGTGTTGCCTAATTCGGTATAAGTAAATCCATCGAACGTGTCATTAAAATCCTATTCTTTACTTTGTTTATTGTGGGAATAGAGTTGATAAACGGCTGGGTGAGGCGTTAAGGTGATGCGCGAACGAGACCGTTGCTGCGAAATAGTGAGTCTAAGTCAGTTTGTGGCAGTTGAACTAATTGTTAACTAAGAGATGAGGAACCCCATAACCATAACCAGTTTGACCAGATAAAGTACAAAGTAAAATACTCTCTAGAGTTATCATAACAGGCGTTAACTAGGAAAATACACGCACGTCTGGTGCAAGGCTATACTATACTATAGGTAGTGATGTTGTTGAATATGTCCAAAGTCCAACGCTTCGCTCATCCGCCAAAACCAAAAACAAAACCAAAAACACAGCCAGCCAATCCTAACCCCAAATCAAACACGATATAAACCCCCCTCCCCAAATACCTCCTCTCTCCTTCTCTTATGATTAGATCTTCTTCCCTCGTAAAAGCCTATTCGGAAAATGAATGCAATAACCCTTCGTCATCCATTCCAAGTGACCTGGCCTCAAAGCTCAGTCGTGAACGTCCTGCTAGCTCCCTCATCAGCGGCTCGATCGTATCAAATCCACTCATATCATCGCTCACGCTTCCAGCTTCCAGCTCTGCTTTGGTTTTTACAAGTTGTTCAAGAAACTCCTTCTCTGATGTGCCTGCTCTCGCCATCATCCTGCCTCGACTCGATGACCTCACCTGTGATGAACTTTGGAAACGCGAACGCTCGTCATCAGAGACCCAGCCTTGCGCGCGGGCAGGTTTCTCGTCTTGGGTGTGGGCGAGCGTGCGGTTGAGATTGTCTAGCACTGGCACGAGTGCTCGTAGCCACACATCTCCATTGCGCTCTAGTCGACGGACACGTCGCTCCATTTCTCTGATACGATACTCACGGTACGCCTCGTACCGTCGTAACACCTCCTTTTCCACTGCGGGCACCTTGCTATCCTCAGCCTCCTCCTTTGCTGAAGCCAACCTCCTGCCCCTAGGCCGGGGGCTCATGTTCGACACTGCTTCTCCGCGCTTGCGCTCGTGCTCCCGCGCAGCGTTCCATTCTCGGCGCCGTGAAAGAGAGGTCCGATCTTGTGAGCCCCCTTTGTGAGCTGGCGATGTGTTGCCGGATTGAGGAGGAGTTGGAAATTCGGTCATATAGGAAACAGGGGACGGTGAAACTGGCCGACTGGATGTGCCTTCTTCTCCACGCTTGGACGCGAGATCACTTGCCTTGGACTTCGAAATAAGCTTTATGGGCTCGGAGTGTGTACTGGAGGGCTTTACAGGCGATTCGGGAAGACCAGATGAGGGAGGAGGCGATGGCTTGACGTTTGCGACGACCATGATAGGACACATGCTCTGGCGCTGAGGTGACCTCAGGGGCAACGGCGGAGGCTGTTCCGTGTTGTTCTCTGCTGACTCTTTAATTGTCTCCTTCTCAGCTTCTGGCTTGTGTTCCGGCGGATTGAATATCATGCTGCGTCGTTTCAGAGAAGCAGCTTCCATGTCCCTTTTCTTCTTGTCTCTTACTTTGTCACGACGGCTCTGTGACAACTTGGCTTCAAGGGCAGGAGCGGTATCTTTGGCTCCTTGTTTCTTGGAAATCTCTCGAGAAACACGCAGCGGGCTTTTCGTAATAACAGTGATAGAAGGCTCTTCGGGTTGCTTGGGTGATGATCGTATGCGAGACTCTTTAGCTGCTACTGGCTTCGTCTCGATTGGTTTAGCCTCCGCGACTACAGGATCGTTCTCGCTTGTGGTCATGATGCTCTTAGAAAGCGAGGGTTGGTAGGATCCGTCTTGGGAGATGGGACGGGGAGATGAAGTAGACACGGGTTGAGGCTCTGTGGTAGTTGGTTGAGACATCATAGTATCGATCGATAAATCTCCCAGATGCACGAAGCGACCCCCTGTCGAACTAGGATTCCGGGATGGAACTCTATCATGGCTACTCGAACTTGCTTGGTGCAGATTCCCCTGGTCGCGATTCTGGAATTCTCGGGACTGCTCGTTAGCTTGTCTGACTTGATCCGGGGTCACAACCCTTGGAGGAGGTGTCGCCAGAACGTTCAAGTGCTCGGGTGCCCTGGCATGGTTGCTGCTATTATTAGTCCCCGGGGGGTATGGGCCTCCGGTCGTGGTGTTTTGGGATATTTGAGGGACAGTAGACAAAAGAAGCCGCGAATCTGCTGGGCTCACTGAAGGCGTTGATTCCCTGTCCTCCGTCACCGTCCGTAGTACTGTTACCACGCCCTTGTCGTTCAGAATGGCCCTCGTAGGAGCATATTGGGAAGTGACCGGCTTCGCGTTCCGGTGCTGGTATACAGGATATTGAGACCTGGGAGTTCGACCAAACGGTGAGGCGTCCAAGGGGATAGAAATTGCGATATGTCGATGCCCGCCTATCGTAGTGCCCGAGACAGCTGAATCAGGGAGTCGAATGGTTTGAAGCGACTTTGAACGCAACTTGCTCCTCTTGCCCAACTTCCGGAGCCTGTGCCATCGGCCCCTGTCCTCGGCAGAGATATCATCAGGGATAGACATAAAGTTACCAGATGGGGGGCTATGATTCCTCAAAAAGTCAATGAGCTCTGCAAGTCCATCATGCGGTTCGCCGGGATCCTGCTGATCGATGAAGGTGTCGTCGTGAAATTCGACGTCCTTGCTGGGACGGCTGAGTAGGTTTGACGCGGACTTTGCTCTGGGCCGGGTACGTGCTGGTCCTTCTGAGGTGGACTGCGGCGGTAGGTACTGATACGAATACCGATGCGGCTGCGGAGAGGCAGAGGTCGATCGAGTTGTGCGAGGATAAGAAACGTCATTGCCCGACGTGACAGCGGCCTCACGTTCAAGGCCAGTAACTTGAGCCATGTCGGGCGAACTGATACATGTGCGCCCACAAACTAGAACTACACGCTCTTGCGCAACGATGCACTTGCATAGATGGAAGGCCTGTCTTGGGTCAGTATGTGTACAGCAAACTCATCGATGCTACTCTTGTCTGACCTCGCACAGCGCAACCTCCCCGTCTCTCGGGGCTTTTCTCGTATCCTCCCTCCTCTGGTGAACAGGAGACGGCTGCTTGCAGACCGGCGACAAAGAGAGAAGGATAGTCTGTGTTACCAAAGTAGATACATATACAAGTAGACAGCCACAAAGATGGCTAGATTGTGATAAGATGAAAGTGAGAGTTGAAAAGTGACTGACTGTGATTGCGTTGGAAAAAAGAAAGAAGGATTCGAGTTACGTTTACCTGGCAGACAGACTTGGGGCGGCGCCTCATCATGCCCACTCCCCAGCCCAGTCAAGCCCAGTTCAGTTCAGTTCAGTCCAGTCCAGTCCAGTCCAGGGCCCTCCTGCCCTCTTCCCCAATCAAGACAACAGACACAGCAGAAGCCAGAGAGAGCTGGAGGGGAGGTCCTGGAGCCGAAGCTTGAGCCATGCCGTCACTCGCCAACAAAGCTCTCCATAAAACCCTGGACGCCACAGAGGCCAAGTGCCGCTATTAGTTTTAGCTCAGGATACTAACTGTCCGTTGATGGGCATGCCCCAGTAGACGGTGGAAACGCCCTCGCCAATTCTCCAATCAGAAGCTTGAACGCCCAGATGCGCCAAAAGGAGATCGTCTCCCCTTTGTTCTAATCTATTGTTTTTCGCGCCAGTTCTATGTTGTAATTGCGACTCTGACGATGGTAACCCGGCAATTCGGGTTTCCTCTAGGATCGACCTCGTAGTTTCATTCATCAAATATCCCTATCCCTAAATTAGGTCAGTCATATTTGAACTGGAGATCTCATTTTCCCTGCCCCATGGTTAGCTTCATTTCTCTGGACCTTTCTTTTCTTTTCTGCTACCTTTTCGCATTGCACGTTTTTTACCCACCACTGGCAGCAATGACAGGCAAGTCTCATGCTCCAGCCTCTCGCAAACATTACTCTTTAGAAAAAAAGAAACGAGATGACTCTTTGGTCAGTGCTTGCAGGTGGTCGTCGTCACCCTCTCCCTCCGTGTTACTGTGTGCCCCAACCTCCAAGTCATAAGTACCTAGTTACAGTCAAAGTAGGTAGCTTTTGTTGTACCGCATCGCACAAGCTAGAAACCTTTTCAACCCAAAGTCCCGAGATGGTTCCCTCCCTCTCTTTTCAGCTCTCACAAGGTTCCGCTTTCAGGTCATTGCGACCTACATATTAACTTCTCAGCTCGCCCAATGCTACGTCGTCTTATTCCTCGACCGCTAAAAGCCCTTCCGAGCGCCACCGCTGATCTGCTCTGCAAGAGACCGTTAGTGCCATCACCGTGCCAAGTTACCGAGGGAGGGTCCTTTGATATGATGCGTACCTGATCTTAAACGAACCGGCTTTCACGCTGAGCGATACTAGCGCCTTGTTTTTTCAGGTCTGCTATCTCATCTTGGCGTCTGTCTGAGCTGATCTCTTCAGCAAACATCCACAGTCGCCAGTGCATACATCATTACGAATGCCCCGAAAATCCCTCCAAAAAATTACGAACTAAAGCCATGTAAGTGGTTGTAATAACTTCTTGCTAGAAGATGGGATCCCCCTTTGGCGAAGGACCAGGGTCGGACATTACTTGCCCTTGTCCCTTACCAGGACCCCTGATTCTATACCCTGCCTGTCGCCTGTTGAAATGGCAGAACCCTTGCCTGTTAATGATCATCCTCACTACCGGATGCTTAGGCGAGTTGATCCTTGTAGATGTGCTTTCACTCGTGTCATGGTCTCGTATTGTTTCGATATCACGTGACATGAAATAACCTCATCGGTCTGCAAGTCCCAGGAGAGCTAAAGAGATAGATCAAGTCGTGCAGATGTTATGCAGTCGAGATAAGCAAATCCTGTGTCGTTCGAAAGCTTCGCTCTACGCCTCGACGTTCGAGAACTGGCCCATTTCTGTCCGCCCTTTCTTTTTCATCCAACTATTACCAAGAGGGGCCTCATGTGTCCCCCCTTACATGTCACTTCGTAGCCACCCGCATATTCGCGAGACTATTCTAGCCCTGAATCATGCTCCGAAGCCAAGAGTCAGTTAAGTCTCGGGTCATGTCTAATGCTCCGAGGGATGCAACCACTGCATCATGTTGCCATGCTCTTCGTGAATCCTCTGTACAAATGAAAATGATGCACATCTCCTCCCAACGCCCGTAAATGCATGGTACTATGTATCCTCCTCTATGCTTATAATACAAGGTCCCTGATTATATCTATCCATGCCTCTACCGCCTCTTTGGGACAAAAAGACTTGGCTTCCCCTTCTTTCGAGATGGAGGCGGTGGTAGAGGCGGACGTCTAGGTTGCTGCGTTTGATGTAAGCAACTTGTCTAACCAACTTGGAGAGTATTGGACAAACCTGATTGTTATTACCATCGTGAGGCTGGTGGGACCCCGAATTCGAGGGACCCGTGGGAATCCTGGGACCTGTCGGGATCTTGGGGCCAGTTGGTATCGGCGGACCGGTCGGCGCAGCCGCAGGTGGTCTTTCGGGAGGGGCCAACCCCATTACTGACATCGCCGAAGGGTCGGTGGGAGCTTTAGGCGGCCGAGGCGGCCTACCCCCGAACTTGCCCATAAGCCCACCACCCCGAGCCTTGTCGCTTGCTATCTGTTTGTTTGTTAGAGATTATTGAAGACGAGGTGTTTAAAGGTTGTCAACATACCCGCTTAGTCACCGGCTGATTCATATCTGGGCCATCGTGTGATCGTTTCTTTGTTTCTCCTGCCGGTTTCTCCGACGAGGTATGGATGACGGGGGGTCCTGCGGAGCGTGGCACAACCCCAGCTTGTTCAGCTCCCAAGCCAGGTATTTGGGGTGCAGGAGTCGGTTGCTGAACCGGCGCGACACTCGGCGAGTTCGAACGCGATGAGGGCAGCGACGACGTATGGGGTGCATCCCGCATAACGACCTCTCGATCTTGGGCCTTAGGTGGCGGCGGAAGATACGCACCGGGCTTGGCTCTTTCGAGGGGCCTTCTGAACATGGTCAGAATATCACCCTTGGTATATCGATCTCTTGCTTGAGCATCTTCGATGAGCTTGCGCCAAAACTCGCCCTGAACAAGCGCTCTCGAGTCACCAAGAATCCAAAGAGACGATTTGGCACGAGTCAGACCGACGTTCATACGTCGAATATCAGTCATGAAACCGATACCGCCTGTAGAACTGGCACGAACGCAAGAGAAGATGATGATCTCACATTCACGGCCCTGGAAAGCATCAGTGGTATTGAACTCAATGATGTTCGTGATGCCCTCGCCGTAACGTGATCGGAACCGGTTTCTCAACTCATAAAGCTGCGCTTTGTAGGGCGTGATAATACCAATTTTGCCGGTCAGGTCACATTCGCGGTATTCATTGCTAAACCGATCATACATCTGCATAGCAACGTCAAGCTCTTTCGTGTTGACCAGAGACTGGCCCTTGTGGCCTCTCTCCTGGACACCTTGGACATCAAAGAAGCGATAGGGACCAAGTAGCGCGCTCCTGTGCCAGGGCTGCTGCCTCAGTTCGTGCATATTCTGACCATCTGCAAGTTGTCCTTCGTAGAATTCGCGGCTGGGAAACAAGCTGATTTCTGGGTGCATGCGATACTGCATATCCAGCAGATGTACCGATTTCGGATGATTTTGCTGCATTCGAACGAACAAACTTTGGTCGTAGCCGAACTTCGCTGCTGACTGTGACAGGACTGTAGGAGGAAGCTGCTTGGGATCTCCGACGAGAATACATTTGCAGCAGCCATACTTGAGAGGAATCAAGGCACTCAACTCCACACACTGAGCTGCCTCGTCGATAATGACTGTTTCAAACTCGACGTCAAGATTTCGGAACATCTCGTGGCCACTACCACTCAGAGTAGCACACAGGACCTGGGCGTTGTTGAGAATTTCTTGTTGGACTTGACGACGGCGGAGTTCCATTTCTCGAGCAACGGAATTGCCACTGCTCTTGTCAGCATCAATCTGTTTGCCGATCGACATCTGGCGCCGCTTCAAATCCTCAAATTCTCGAGATAGCTTGTTGTATACGGCTCGATCATCGTTATCCCTTGAGGCTTCCAGACGAGGGCGCAAGAGAGACAGCTCTTCTTTGATCTTCCCGGCATCCTCATGGAGCTTGTCGCGGTCGGCCTTGGCCTTGTCCTTGGTTTGATCGCCCTCCAGGCGGGACTTGACCAGTTCATCCAGAGTGACATCCCTTACGGCAGCATTAATGGCATCACTTCTACCAAGTCGTAGCACGTTGATGTTCTTAGTCTTCCCTGAGATCGTTTTAACACCAGCTTTCAATCGTAGCACCAGTTCGTCCACAGCAGCGTTGCTAGGCGCACAAACGAGAAGCTTTTTGGGTCGGGTTTGATTGTTTGCACCGAGAGCGCCCTGTGGTCTTAGAGGTACACCCATAGGAATGCCTTGATTACCCGCTTGGCTGAGCTGCTCCGAAAGTAGGGTGCCAACCATAGCCACAATAGTCTTGGTTTTTCCAGTACCGGGAGGACTACTCATGTTAGCTTTGTCAATAAACAACGGCAAGCAACCTACCCCTGAATAAGAGTAAAACCATCATTATCATGCGCGCCTAGAACAGCCATAGCTTGTCCATGGTTCAGAGCATAATTTTCCATGCAGTTGCTAATCTTCTCTTCTCCGTACCGGAGGATAGGGGATGGTTCTGCGTTCAAAATCTCGTCCATAAGATCATAATACTGCAGACTCTCCAATGCAGCGTACTCTCGCTCAATCGTAGTCATGTTGGTAATCTTGACGCCGAAAACGCTTACGTTAGGGGTCAGCACCTGTGTCATCGGGTTGTTTCGAGAAGCCACACGATAAGTGATCTCGATAAGCTCCTTCTTGTATGTGATACGATGAACTCTGGCCAGACAGTGTCGCGCTGTCTGATCAGTCAAAGGGTTCTCTGCTTCCGAAACGAGAAGAATGTCGCCTTCAGAGACGCCTCGCTCCCTACTTTGGACAACAGGCATGGTGAACGTCGCCTCTAGGTAGCTATCGACACTCGCTCGACTTGCAATCTTCATGCCAAAAGGCTGGGACGTTATCTCATCTTTGGCTGTAACAAACGAACGCCAAGCTTCAGAGGCCAACAGAGGAAAGAAAGTATCCTGGTAGGTTCTAGGGTTAGAATATTTAGTAGCAACCTCAGAAGCTGCTGGACCATTGGGAGGGTCGTTGCCACCGTGGAAAATATCCCAGGCTAAGATGGTGTTGTGCAATCGATCCATAGGGGGGATCAATCTAGCTCTCATTTCCTTTACGGAGCGCTGTTGTCGAACCTTTTTGACAGGTCGACGAATTTTGTCCCGCAAAGCCTGCTGACGACGCTTCTCGGCCTCATCTAGAGTCTTCTGGCCTCCAGTGCTGAGTGCTGCCAGTTCATTGTCAACGTCCGACTCATCCTCCTCCTCCTCAGACTCTTCGTCCGAACTATTGACCATTATTTCACTCCTACCATGATCTTTGCCGCTAAGGCCGAGGCCAAGTAGGCCTGAGCCTTCGCCAGGGACGGTCTCTCCTCTGAGAGCCTTGGCTTTTGCGATGGCAGCTGCGTCGCGTTTGGCCTTTTCAGCCTTCTCTCTCTGCCTACTCTCCTTCAACGCGGAGATTGCCTTTTGATCAGGCACCTTCGGCTTAGACTTTACCTTGAGCATAGCCTTGGCCTTTGCCTTGGCTTGCTGAGCCTCCAGCTGCTTAAGAATAGGACTGTCGATAGAACTACTGAGCTCAAGTACATCATCGCGGTTAGATCTCGACGACGGTGTTGTAATGGTACCAGTTGTCGATGTGCCTGATTTCGACCAAGCATCAAGTTTGCTCTGCTTCTTGAGCTTGTCTTTAGGCTTCTGTGCTGCTTGACTTTGAGCGACGCCCAACTGGTAAATTTGTACCTCTTCGTCGGTCTGTCCCAGAGCTTGCAGCAGTTCGGCTCGCTGTTGGTCCGTCATATTAGTCGACCTAACGTACTTGCCTGGGATACTCGTAGGTAGGCAAGCATCAGTAATTAGTTTGCGAGAGGCAGGGTTGATCTCATGATTGTTCTCTCGGAGCCGGGTGAGAATTTTGCAAAGGACCCGGACTGTGACATCGACAAGCCACTTGTCTTTCAGGCGAATCATGTTCTCCATGCCGCCGAAGTGCTGTTTCGCAGGAACAAGAATCTGCGACATAGTGTCCTTCTCACTTTTGTTCAAGGCCTTGGAGATAGCCGAGGTGATCAAGCCATCCTCTGCGACAAGAGCTTCAGCCAGTTCCATGATCTCTCGACAGAACTCGGTCATTACAGCATTTTGAATATACCGGGACCAGCCCTCGATATTTCTACATGCAGTAGATACGAATCGCCATTGTTCGCTCCACCAACGCAGGACCTTTGCAGCGGACATTGGCTCAAGGGTCTTAACTCGTAAGACTCCAGACATAGGGTCAGTCAGGCCGCGGAGAATATCTCGACTCATGTTGAGAATTGGTCGAATAGGACCCCATGGATTGGGTGGCTTCAAAACTCGCTCCAGAGCCCATACTATGGACGAAAGTGTCTGGTCAGGGTGAAGTTGGGACATTTGTTCAAAGGCACTGCTTTGAGATAGCTCTCCAGTCCAGCTCTTCAGCAATTCAGAAGCTGCTTCGGCGAGGCCCGACTCTCCGTGGGTAGAGAGGGTGATAGTGCCCTGAAAAGCAAGACGATCGTTGAACAGTGTGTTTAAATCTGTGGCGTCCAGCTCAGACACTCGACCCAGAAGGTTTCCAAGGATATCCACGGTTCCAGCGAGAGACCGGTTGAAGTTTTTACTGGAATCGCTCAGTTTGTCGTCGCTCTTCAGAGGCCTTACTTGCTCGACGCCAATTAGGGGCTCCAGTGATAGTACAATATCCCTTGCCAGGTCAATCTGCTCAGTCGACAAATCAAACATCTCGACAATGCCCTGCCAGAAAACCTTCGAGTCCCTTGTAACTGCGGATTGAAGCTGTTTGCCCTCAAGACAGGCGATGTATTCCTCCGCAAAGATCTTCATATCTAATTTCATGGCAGTTTGCATGGCCTTCTTGGCTGCATTTGCCACTTGAAATGTTTGCCAACCCTCCCTTTCTTGGCCAGGAGCACGCAGGTTTCGGAGGATGAGGTCCTTGTACTTCATAACGAGATTGAACGCAGCGCAGGCGTAGAGATGGGTTGTCCCGGCACCAATCTTGGTATCCGGGTCAAGAAAGGTTGTCATGGTGAGCCCCAAGGCATCGAATCCGGCTCGAATGCAGGCCGCTCGGCCTGGTTCCCCGATAGTCTCGTCCTTGGCAAGCGACTCAAAAAGAGTATGCATCAAGACCTCGCAAGCATCGTACCTGCGATCGCGACCAAGTGATTGTAGCCATGGGTCAACCCATGATGTAGGGAATGGTACAAGAGATGACCCACTGTCGAAACCAGTCCAGCAATCGTCCAAAGATTGACGCAGCAGATTCTTGTATCCGGGACTCGCAAAGAGTAAATCCGCAATCACGTTGGGTCGGGCATCGCCAATAACGTCCCAGAAGGCCCTAGGTGCTTTCTTGAGGAAGTTTGTCAGGATCGTAATGGCCATGACCAGAACACTCTCTGCAGGGCAGAACTGGATATGTCGAAAGAGAAGGTCGTAAATGTGGTTCCCGGACTTGAGTTCCAAGTTCCGTAAACGTTGAAGGATGACGTCCGCGGTCAAGGTTCTGAGTATCTCGTTGAAGCCTTGCCAGAACTGCTCCATCTCAGGCCATGAATCTATCGCTTTGGGGTCCTTCCTCCAGATGTCATCAATGGCTCTCGTGAGGCCACCGCTGACAGCCCAATCGAACTGTTCCAAGGTCATGGCGCTACTATCAAGATTCTGGTAGTTATCTGTTGCCCATTTGCGACGGTCTTGGTTCTTCAGATCGAAGATGAAGTAGGTCATCCCAGGCAAAGGCTCCTTGGTTCCGAGTTTAAGACCACTTTTACCTTGCAGGCGCTGGAAAACATACTGAAAGGTGGCCCGTCGCTCCGGATCTTCCATGTATGGCATACAACATAGAGCCTCATAGACAGAGATGTGGACTTCGGGGAGGTGTTCACCAAGTTGCGACTTCTTGAATGTAGAGCCGGCTGACACAATCTTCTCGATGAAATCCTTGGCCCATCGTAGGCTTAAATCAATGCGCTCAACATCCCTACGTTCGAGCATGGATTGAATATCGGCGACAATCTCTTCATTCCATCGTCTGACAATGTTAACAGGAGTACAAAACCTCCGTTGTAAAAGCGAACTCACTCTTGAAATTGTTGTAGGAGAGCTCGGCGCTTCATATGCCAGTTATAGACACAATCTGCGCAATGCTTCAGGCAACCGTTGAGCCGCTCGCCGAGCTGTTCTCCCCATTTCCCCTGGCTGGATTTATCAAAGCCGAAGATCAAGGAGTTCCAGTACGTGATCTCTAATCTTTCCTTCCCTTTCTGAATCCGGCTGTCTTTTTCGTCTTGAGTAATAGATGAGTCGGGGTCTTCTCGAAGTCTGTAGTTCTCGTTGTCGTCGTCGTTGATACGGGGACACAACAGGTGGCATTCATCGTCGAAAGTTTGAATCTTCTCATACCATTGGCTGAGCTCTTCGTTTAGATCCATTCTATAGCACCTAGATGCGTTTGCGCATCTCTCGAGATCGTGGCTAAAACGGAGTATTCGGAAATTGAGCGGGACGACGGTTTTTCATCGGTGGGTAGAGCGATAGGCTTTCTCGAATCAGGGCAGAGGTGCGATGCGACTCGGGTCGGTGAATGTGAAATATTGCGTCCCTGGGCTATCGTAAAGAATCGATTCGGATGTCGGAGGATCGAAGGCGGTGGATGTAGGAGGTTGTTATGGCTGAGAACGAAAAATCGAAGTTGATGTTCAAGGCCGTTGCTGGGGCACTTTGGACCTTGACATCAAACAGTCCGTCAACGTCGGATCGTTTGCGGGATGACACTGGAAAATAAAGGAGCGATTCAGCTATAAGAGAATAAGTAACTAGCATTGAGAGAGGTGGTTTGAGATCCCACCGAAGTGTTTATTCAGCAGCAAGGCAACAAGCCTACAACATGCAGTAAAGATCGGGATTGGAAAATAGTTGAGTCGAAGCTTTGACATGGAGACAGCCTTGGATTGGCCTGGCGCGCTTGAGTTGCCGCGTTCTTGCAGGGGGTTTAATGGCAAAGGTGGGGTGCAGCCGTCGCTGGGCAGCCGCTGAGGTTTGGCCAAGCGCCGACCCTCTATTCGATTCTTGCCTCTCTTAGGCTCTTTGTTCTGGGTGCATTTGAAGGCTGTCAATGAGAATTACTGCACGTGGGTGTTTGTTAAGTGCATGTTTTTTAAATCATCGTGTACAAATAAAAAAGACGTTTGAAAAGAGGAAAATGCAGAACTCTTATACACAGGCCTAAAACCTTATCTTATCACAAGCAGTTAATCACTGTCCTCATCCTCTTCCTTCTTCTTTGATCCTCCCTTCCCTCCATATTGCCTCTTGCCTGTTCGCTCAACAAGCCCATCAAGAGGGCACTCTGACTTCAGCCATTCCTCGCTTCCCTCACTCGTGTTTGCTCTGCAACGGATGCAGCTTCGCCCATGCTGCACAAACAGCTTGTGCAATCCATATTTCAGGTGGTTAGGTATGCGAACCTCTAGGTGAGAGAACGTTTGATCCCGAGTGGCTTTGGGTGGCATCCATTTCAACCATCCACTGATCCGATGTACATGAGTATCAACAGCAAAGCTAGGTTGCTGTAAACAGAAGAGAATAACGCAGGATGCTGTCTTGACACCAATGCCGGGGAACTTGGTAAGCGTTTGCATGGCTTCATCTGGAGGCATCCCATGAATATGATCCAACGAGAGGATCTCCTGGTCTGTCTTCATAATCTCGAGATCTTTCTGACCCTGTGTTTTACTCTCTGCTCCATCAATTCCGGCAGCTTTCCCGCCATTCTTCTCCTGCATGAAAGCCTCCCGTCGCTTCGTGTTCTCTTCGTAGACCAACTCCAGAATGGCTTTGATGTCTTTACCCTTGACCTGCGCCAAACCACCAGTCTTGATGGACTCGACAATGGTGGGCAGCGGAGCAGTTCTGACCTTGTTCCAATCGACACTACCTTTTCCGATTCCTTTATCGACAGTACCAAAGGTGCTTACCAGTCCTCTGAATGCTGCACTTGAGTTGCGATTGGAGGTGTTTGCGCTTAGACGAGTGCGGATCAAAGCATCCAGGACAGACGGAACCTCTCCGCACCCAGAGACTTCAAGAGACGGCGCTGGTATCTTCTCAGGAGCTTTGGCTTCTCCATGGACTTTTGCTAGTCTGCGATAGACTTCTTCACAGTCCTCTGCCGAGGGGTCTTTCCACTCAGGGAAAGGTGTGGTACCGGGAGTCAGCCCATATGGGTTGTTCTTCGTCTTCTTGACTGCTTTCCGAACTGGTGCCTCCATTGCCACGTCGGCCTCATCGTCCTCTTCCTTCACCTCATTCTTTACAGCTGGTGGCTTGCTTGACTTTTTTGTCTTGGGTTTTGTACCGGGTTCATCATCGGACTCGAAATAGGACGATTTGGCAGCAGATCGCCGTGGTCGAAGTGATCTCCGAGTCGTAGCTTCTGTGTCCTTGGGTGAAGGAAAATTCAGGGTTTTGGTGCTCGGTTTAGCCTCAGGCGAGGCCTCTTCGATTTTGACATCCTTCATTGACTCTCTCGAGTCTTCTGGTGGAGTGGGAATCTTTTTGATATTCTCTCGGGCGGTACGGACAGGCCCAAGATTGTGTGGTAGTTCTTCTAAAGCCTCGTCGTCAACCTGGTCCTTCGCCTTGGTCTTTTGTCTTTTCACGGGAGCCTGATCTGCGCTTGCGGCTCCACGCTTTCGTAATGTTCGAGCAGCCATGGCGGGTTGAGCAGATTGATTGCGGATGTGAAAGACACGAGAGGCCTGAGATCGAGCAAACTGGCAGCGCAGATTATACAATGGCAAGGAAAGTCTGGCGGCAAATGGCACATATACCCTGTTCATTACCCAAAAGCAAGCAATATCTCAAGATTCAATGATTGCGACTCGCTCATCTTGCCATATACTTGTGGCACCTTTTTAGTCGCTCTTTGGATCATGGCTGATCGCATCAATGACCTCAACAGTCGAAGCAAGGATCGCTGGGCTCATCCACTATGACATGGATCGCTACGAGCCGCTTAGGCTAACCCAATTTGTCACATTTTACCTCAACGATTAACTTACCCTGAATACCTACCTACAAAACATACCACGGAGAACTTCAACAAAATACAGCCAGTGAGGCTGAAGGAAATTTAGGCAAGGGACGACATAGGTTGTTACAGAAACATCTGAAAACAAGATAAATCTTGATTTCGCATACAGTTTAGACTTTTCTGTAGGATTTGAGAGAGGTCGATGTTGGGGCTTCAGACCTTTTAACATGGATAGCTAAGACGGTTCCAGGGATATTAAATAACCTGTACCGGTTGAACCAACATAGAACGATAGAACACTAAAAGAATAGGATAAATAGTGGGATGTATACGGAATAGATTAAGCAGTACAGGAAAGTAATACTACCGTACAAGCCTGGGTTTTAGTCTCGCCATGCCAAAATCGCGACTACAAAATGTAGCATACAAACACAAAGCTGCGCGGTGACGTAAAGGCTCCCCTCACGGATCAAAAGTTGAATTTATTAGTAAGAAGAGAAAAGCATCAGATTAGAGGTAGTTTCCTTAAAACTGCAAGCCCTGTGTTGCAGTGTCAAGGGTGGCTTAGAACTGGAAGAACACTCCCTGAGCAGTGTTTATCAACAGCAGCTTGGTATTGCATATTCCTAAGAACTTCATGAAGGCGGATAGACATGGTTTCCCGTGATGAATTGTTAAAAGTTTTAATGGAACATCAAAACATGCCTCTAGGGCCCAGACGATCTAAGTTGTAAGAGATAGGTCCTGTGGGTAACTAACCACACCTCAGCTGCCAAGAAGATGATATAGCTAGATATCATGAGACCAGTAAAGTTGCTGTGGTACATGAGAAAGACGTGCCTGGGGCACTGTATTTGCCAAGATCGTATTAGAATTGCTGTTATATGAGCGTTTGTTCGAGGTGCAGTGTTTGCCCCAAAGTCTCAAGACAAGTGGAAGCTCACTCAAGACGAACAGCCCATGATTAGAGCTGCACGGACCATCCCATTGAATTAAATATACTGGTCGCTCCGGGCACTGGGGAATTCACTTAATGCACCCATTGCATATAGATATCACTTCTTCATCTTCCTACATCCATATCCTTCACCTCCCCCCCTCCGCGAATTTTCTTTCTTTAACTTCCTTCAAGCAACCATTTCTTTTGACTTCACATCTCGCTCAAGGTATGCATTTCCACTCTTCGTCATCTTCTGATGCCTAGCCCGCTAACACAGTAACATAGACATTCCTTTACACCGGGTTGAGCGCTGCTCCCCTCGCGTAAAATGGCGATCACATACATCGACCTCGAAGAGCAAGAGGAGGTAAACGATGTTTACTTCCTCACTGAAAATCCAACTGGTTTTCCAGAGCGCCAAAGACGCCTGTCATCCTGTACCATTAACGAAGATCTCACCCCCAGCCCTGGCGGAGCCATCAGTGAAGTGATCGACCTTACAGTCAACTTGGGAACTTCAGGCAACCACCTGCTCAATCAAGACGAGTTCGCATTGGAAAAGATACGGCTTTTGGGCTCCATTGTACAGGCAGGCTCGTTCCTCCAAGTCCAAGAATTTTTTTCAGGAAAATACCTTGTCGAGTTCATTCTGGTCAAGATTGTGGTTCGATGCCAATCTTCAGGCGCCATCAAAATCCGCGGCACTCCTTTTGTGAGAGCACGCTCGGCTATGGCAAAGCTCCCTAAGAAGCCGAACGAAGTCTGCATGCTTCTCTACTACGACCAAGACGAGGATACAAAGACCGAAGAATTTGTGGATATCAACCCATCCGATGTAATCCAGCTGCAGCCTCTCATTGCAACTAATGCGAAGTATCCTAACTTCAACCGAGCTGTATTCAATCCTCAATACCCAGGGGAGAAAGGCCGCCCCAACAGACAGTCTACACACCTGACCTGCCGCTAGAAGCTGGAGGTCTGTTTCACTGGGCAAGGAAGCCGCAAGAAGCAAATCGAAGAGTCTCTTATGCGCATTCACTCGAGCGATGTACATGAGTCACAGTACCAAGTATCTGAGGAGGTGCTAAGCAACAGATGGCGAGGCAGCACAGTCAAAGGAGGATCTTGGGTGCCTTCCCTCAACACCCAGAATCATTTCATTGATCTTGAGCCTGAAGGATTTAATCAGACGAAGACTCGAAGCCGCGGGCAAAAGTACACCATGTTCGACTCTTGTTCTGGAGCTGGCGGAGTGTCACGGGGTGCACTTATGGCAGGCTTCAGGGTTCAGTATGCAATAGATAAGGCGCCCGAGGTTTGGAGCACCTATCAAACTAACTTTCCCGATACCGAGCTTTTCAGAATGTCCCTTGATGAGTTCCTCTCGAACCCCAACACAAGTCATATAAGGGTTGACGTCCTTCACTTTTCCCCACCATGTCAATTCTTCTCTCCCGCTCATACCCACGCTTCGGCTCAGGACGACGAGAATATTTTTGCGCTCTATGGCTGCAATCAATTACTTAAAAAGTTACGCCCGCGTATCATCACCGTCGAACAGACGTTCGGACTCACTCATAACCGCCACGAAGAATATTTCAACGGCTTCCTTGGAGACTTCACGCAACACGGCTACTCAGTACGATGGAAGGTGATCAAGCTCTGTACTTGGGGCGCTGCTCAGGATCGAAAGCGACTAATCATCATTGCCGCTGCGCCGGGCGAAAAGCTTCCCCCATTTCCCAAGGCTACCCACCAGGACGGCCACAACGGCACGTTGCCTTATAATACGATCGGGAGGGCCATCAGGGGTATTCGCCCAGGAGACGACCTTCATGACCTCGAGAAAGTACAATACCATGACCCTCCGAGAGCCGCTTACGATCCGGACCGCCTTGCCGGAACCATCACCACAGGCGGAGGTGACCTTTACTATCCTGATGGCACACGCAACCTCACTTTACGGGAGTTGGCAAGCCTGCAAGGATTTCCGAAGATACACCAATTTCTCGGGACCGTAACCTCCATCAAGCGACAGATCGGGAACGCGTTTCCTCCGAACACAGTTCGTGTGCTCTACAAACATATAGAGCAGTGGCTGCTTCGTGAAGATGGCATGCTTCCCTACGACCACCAAGATGACGACACCATTCTCATTGAAGACGATTCCGATGCATCGGTCAACCTTACAGACGACTCCGACGACGAGCCACGCCATTCACCTGAAATGATGGAGGGAAACATCATCGAGAGATTCGGCGAGCAGCAGAATCACCATGAAAGAGCTCTTTGGGCAGTCGAGGACATGGTAATCGACTTGACCTAGTCGCAGAAGAGTTCGCAGCTCACGATCGCAATTGGGAAGGCGTGGCGGTTAATGAGGTCATTGGATTGGTTTGTGTTATTGTTTTGGGGGCCGACAGCATGTAGGTGCTTGGAAAGAAATCATTTGAGAACAGAATAGCAGATGGTTGTTCTGGCTGAGGTATGGAAGAAGATCAAGTGTTGTAGCAAGAAGACGCTTGGCCCCGAACAACCAAGGGCAGTGAATGGGGAATTAGATAGTTATCCCATAGTTGTAATGAAATCGTGTTCTTGATTCTATATTCCTGGCTCCATGGCTTTGGCATAGCAACTGATACTCTCGAAGCATGCCAGTTGCGACTCCCCTGCCACTTTCCGTCAGTGATTCAGCGTCAAACAACCGCGGCCTCTATTTAACAGGCACGCACTTATTCTCTGTTTATTCTCTCGTTGTTCTCCACTACCGCTCTCTCAACTTTTAAGAGAGCAAACGCCGCTGGCAGTGTTGGCAGCTGGCAACAACGAACGGCAGCTGCAAGGGCCCTCCTCCTGACGCGACTGCCGCCTTGCATCTTCTCTTTTCTTCTCCGCTCCTCATCCATCTACTTCTTTCACTCCAACCTCTTCGCGTCGTTGATTTCAATCTTCTTCTTTCAACACTACGCCAAGCAGCTTATTGATGCGGGATTGCTACCAGCGAGTCACTGTTTTCTCAAAACTACCCGAGAACATCCTTCGCTTCTTTCTTTACTTCGAATTATTTTCTCTCCCCTCTTTACTTGTCCTGTCTCCTTCTTCTACACCCTTCGAGATTCATCACAGTCTTTTTTGTGCATCACCACAGCCCAACTCGATGCACATCTAACAACATCTTCGAGGTCTTCAACAGCTTACTGGCATTTCATCATGTCTACCACAGTAACGTCAACTCTGCCTCCAATAGAGAAGGTGAGTCTGAACACTGCTTAGTTCTAGTATCCTCTTTCAAACCACTAACTTTTGAACTTAAACAGCCTATACCACCGCTCTACGCTTTTTCAGTACAAACGTACAAACAGCGACATGAAGAAGGGACGCTGATCGAGATGAGGAACGAGGAGGAAGTCCTCAAGCGTTTCAACAACATGCGAACACAGTTCAAGGCGTGGCCTATTGCACCCATTCCAGGCCTTCTTACTTCCTTTACGAGAACATGGCTTTTCCTCGTGCCTATTCCGAAGCCCTCGGAAGACATCATCTTCCCCGGTCTTACGGACAACTTCAGAATTGACATAGACATCAGCATTCAGCTACCAGATGGCACGTATTCTCTTGTCAACCTCCCGGCAACCCGTATTAGCAACCCTTACGAGGATGCTGATAACCTGCCGTGTGAAAGGGTCGCGAAATGCGCTTGCTTCAAGGTGGAGATCTACAGGTCGTGGAAGAATCCTGACGGTGAACATGTTGAGATTAACCTGATGGCTTCCATGCAAACCGCTTCTAGCCTCGACGACTTCGCAAGTCTCACTCTAGACGAAGCGGCGCATCAGAAGATCACGATCACCTGGGAGACCTTCTCGAACACTTTCGAGGCGGAACTAGAAGCTCTACGACGTCTCACACAAGATTCCCAGTCGGAGAGCCGACAGATCAGTCCTAAGGCTAAGGCTGCGTTCGAAATGATCTTGGACTTTAATGGCTCCGATAAGACATTTGTCAACCTGCATAGTGTCTTTCCGCATCTCAATGATCCTTCCCGCTCAGAGCATCGCATTCGGAGGACCATTCTCAAGCGCTTCCACTCCTTCAATAGAGACCACAAAGCGGCATTTCACGGTCTAAAAAACATCCCCAACGGCCTGTACTTTGTGAACGGATGTCCTGGCGCGGGAAAAACGGAATGGAATATTGTAGTTTCGGCACTCATCCAGTCGAAACGACGTCCTGGAGCCGCGAAGCGATACAATCCTATTCTGTTCTTGGTCGACCTCAACAAGACGGTTGATGATGCGGCGGACCGTTACTTCAACTTGTGCAAGGCAGCAGGGCTGCAACTACGAATAATTCGTATGCATGGATGGCCGTATGAGATGCGGAACAGTACGAAGCTAGGCACTACCACTGCCAGTCACAGCAAGGGAGCTGAAGGGGATACCGATTTTACCAAGAAGTTCCTCGCAATTATGAACGTGAACAACAGTGCTCATGTCGAACGGAATCCTAACAAGGCGCCCACACTGGATGAGGCAGCTTGGGAGTATTACGAGAAGCACAAACATGGTGGTTTTCTGGCGCTCAAGAAACTTCTGACAAGAATGGACGCCGGAGAAGTCTTGAACCATGATGATTGGAAGACTTTGAGAAGTCAAGTTTCAAAGCTTTACGTTGCTGTGTTGAAACAAACCGACTTCGTCGCAACCACTCCTGTTGCAGCGTACGGTGGTTTCTCGAAGCTTTTCAAACCGGACGTGATCTTCGTTGACGAAGCTCCCCATGCACGAGAACTTACGACTTTGATTCCTATCGCGTACTTTGAGCCGATTGCCTGGATTTTGACGGGCGATGTTAATCAAACCCGCCCCTTCGTCAAAAGCGGCGACTCTCGTGATGCACGAAAAAAAGGTCTCGAGTTCAACCCATATGCCGCACAGATGCGTCTAAGCCTCATGGCGAGAGCCGAGAAGGTTGGGGCGATCAACAGCAGGCTTTTGGTCAACAAGCGAGCTTACGGGAATTTACATAAACTCCCTTCGGACCTTTTTTACGGTAAACAGATGAAATCTGGTTACAAAACTGATGAGCAATACCCAGCAAGTGTTCACTACTTAAAGACATACCTGGAAGGATTTGATGAGGGAAGAGAACTTGAAGAGAACCGGGCTGTCGTTGCCCTTACCGCAAGCAAGGAAGAAACACAATGCCACAGTTTTTGGAACCCATCACACCATGCATGGGTCATGGCTCAGACAGCCAGGCTTCTGCAAGATCCCGCATTCCAAAGTGTAACAAATCCTCATGAGCCCGGCCGGATAATGATTCAAACTCCGTATAGTGTTGCTATGCGGCAGTATGTCAACGAGGTCAAGCAGTGGCCATCCGAATGGCAGGATCGGGTGGAGGTTTTGACTGTCGATAAGGCCCAGGGCAATCAGGCCGATGTCGTCTTCCTCGACATGGTTCGAACCACCAAGCCTGGCTTTATGGACGAAGCTCAGCGGATGAATGTGGCTATCACCAGAGCCAGACAGGCTGAAATTATACTGATGCACTACGCGATGACATTCCGCCTACGCCGCGGTGTCCGTGTCAAGACGGACTTCACCTCCAAAATATGGGACGATGCGGTAGAAAACAGCCGCCTGTTTGTCGTCTAAGTTGGAAAGATGTAAGAAGATTCGGCAATGGCAATAGGGAAAAGGAGTGGTGGTTACTGTGACTGTTTGAGTTCGCTTGGTTGGCTTCTCAGTTTGGGTCTGTTTCTTAGCAATCAACAAATGGGGTATCAGCAAGGAGAAGATCATGTATCTACGCTTTCGTGAAACTTATTGGTGCAAGCCTGAATGATAGGAAAAGTTATTGGCAATCGCATTCATGATGTGAAGTCAGAACAAGGTCGCGATCTCATGATTAGTTAGCGTCTTGGAGGTCACCAAGCCACGTTGGAGAAACGTGCAGTGGGGAAAACGGCTTGGCAGCCATGCGGTTTTGGGTTTATACGGCTGTTAGTATATGTGTAGTTGAATTACATGTTTGTACAAACCTATTGAAGACGAGTTGCGCGACAGATAGAGTGTTGACGGAGAAACCGAAGGCCAAGCGAAGGTTTCATCTGAAAAAGTACGCGATCATGGCCCCCAATACATACAACGGCCAAGATGAAAGGGTCTACTACAAGACAGGGGTAGAGACATGGAGGTCGATCAGGGTTGTGGCGCAGCCTCTATTTGCGGGTCGACGAAACATATTGGATTTGATGTTTCATTTGCTGATTCGGAGTATGAATGACTTGGATGCTAAGCAGCAGCACAGGTTCTTATTTACGCGTTGAGACTGCATAGTCTTCATATGTTATCATGCCGATATGTCTTATGAGATCCATAGTAGGCATCATAACTCCCTCAGGGCGTCACGTTGTCTGATAAAATTGGATGCCAGACCTCACTGCAGTAGGTATACTGGATATGACTAGCTATGTGCAAAGAATGATAGTATACAACCGACGTCACACCGGTAATCGATGCAGTCAGCCAGAGCTTGAACTGGTATCAATCAACGAGGCCTGGGTTGTTATCTGCCAAAGACACGGACGGGCATGGGCCTCTTGAGGCATTGGCTCTCGTAGGGCTGTCGAATAAGAGACTAAAGACGCATAAACTGTGACATGAAAAAAAGAAGCCAAATGTGAATTTGACCAACTTTAAAGTGTCAATCAATCGAATACTAATATTGGGTATTTTGCGCCAAGCATTTGCATCACCATAATCGGCACTTGTCGCGTGTAAGCGGGCGCGCCGATACTGAGATTGTGTTACTTTGCGGGTAAGCAACGGGCAGCCAAGGTTTATTGTACCGGCTTTTGGACGCGTTTTTATCCCTTAGATCTTCAGTATTAACCAAATCTATTTACAGCACTTACTTGCAAATCATCATCCACATTGAGAGGCCTACAGCTATTAAATACCAACCTCTTCACGAAACACGCCAGGGGTGACAAGCACTAAGTCAATGAGTGTGGCTTAGACCGACGGAGCTCCGGACGGGAAGCGGGGCATAGGTAACTCTCTTATCCAATTATATGCTGTTTGTGTCGAGCTACTCTAATTCTGGGAAGTTGGAGGTACTGGAGGCCCTGGAAAGGCGCAATAAAAAGCCATTGTCAGAAGGTACTGTAGGTCACTGCTGCTTCGCTTTGCGCTTGCCCTGCTGTGCTTACGACCACCCCCGGATTCCTTGGTCGTGCCATGCGTCGTTGCATCTCACCTGTGCATGATTCCTTTTCTTCTGTTCACGATGTCATAAGTGTCTAAAAGATCTCATCCCTTAATCCTCCCGTCTTTCGATTCTACGACCGGACCCTTCGACAAAGCACGAGCCTTTCACAGGCTCCAGTTCGCATTCCCACTCTGTGTCGCGCGACTGCGGCGGCGGCCTCCCAAGACCCAAATCTCCAGTACTCTACCAGCCGCCCCGCCCAATAATCCGACCCAGCAGCACACGACGAGAAGAATCAACGCTCGGTTTGCCAGTCCCAATCATCAGCTCCCACCAGCTCTCGCCAGCTGCTGCTGGCTACTTCCGCATTCGCCACACACCTCCTCGAATCCGGCAGGGTTCAATTCGATGGATATATTGCGACGTCTAAGTGGGAGGAAGAGCCATGTGATGGGGCATCTTGCAGCAAGGGGAGTCGTGGTTAAGCGCCAACTGAGCGATGGAGGAATTGCCGGTGTTGTCGTCGGCGTCATCGTAGGCATTGCGCTTGTTGCTCTTTGCCTCTACCCCTTTGTTATTCGTCGCATCAGACGACGGAAACAAGTACCTCTTCATGGACCTCCTGGTACAGGCGACCCTGAGACGGGCGAGGTTCCAATCACCGGACCTCCGGGTACAGATGACCACCGACGCCGCCTGTCCTCACAGGACTCATTCAAACCTTCAGGAGAACATACGCGTGGAGGAGTAGACCGAGTGTCTTTGAAGGACTTGGCTTGGACTCCTAATGATGGCTTGGTACAACCCAGCATACAACCCAGCGGACAAGCTCAGGCACAGGGTCAGCCAGACTATGTTCCCCGAATCGATACCAACGTGCCTTCTCATGGCTTCAACAATGCTCAGCTTGGGCTTGACGACTCAATACCACGCTCAGCTCCATTCGGCCCTGAAGGATATGGCGAAGAGTATATGCCCCAGGCTATCGGCGATGCACACCACGGAGCTCTCAATGGAACCAATGCGGATTACTACAGTCCGTCTATACCTTCAGAGGCCTTTGGCATGTTCACTGCCGAAGAATCTCGAACTGAACCTCAACGATCATGGTCGCGCGGAAGTTCTTTGAGATACAATCTGAAACATATTTTCAGTCGAAAGAGCACGCGGGATCAATCCCTTGGCTCGGCAACATCACAGTCTCTTGCTGAGATTCACGAAAACGCTACAAGAGCTGTTCCTCGCACAACTCAGGACGAGTCTCTCCAAAGGATCACCACAGCAGGAGACCCGACTGAATCTCCTACTGACATCACTGCTCCTGCTACCGATTCGCTGCCAGTACCTCCCCAAGGCCAGGCCTTGGGTTCGCCGATTGCTTTACCGTCTACCCTGCCAAAGGGGGCAGTGCAAACTCCCCCAGAGTCTCCACCAACCACTTTCAACTTCAATGCGTCTCAATCCCCTCCTAGCCATCCCGCTCCTGGTACCGTGAACCCTATGGATATCATGCCTGCTTCAACGGAGAGTGAAGTATGGCATAGAACGGACTATCAGCTATATGTATCGCAATCCTCGCCCCACCCGGCCCCTTCGACAGAACCTCCCAGGCATGAAGAGCCTGTGGATTCGCCTTCACCATTAACACTCCCTCCTAATAATCCTCAGCCTTCGCCTGAGCTTGACTCTCAGCCTCAACCTCTCCCCGTCATCCAATCACCCACGCCTACACAGAGCGAGATAGCGTTTAAGAAAGAGCCCGAGGATGGGCAGGATATTTTTATGGACGATATTCCGTCGAACAACCACTTGAGTCCTCTACCTGACACCAGCGTCCGACACCCAAGCTATCCCTCTGATGCGTCTACTCCTCAACCCGGTCCTGCATCTACAAACCCTTCGTCACTAAATACACCCGCCACACAGCTTGACACACCTTCCCCTCACTCTGGCGCATCTTCCGATTACCGTCATAGTGTATCACCAGGTAGCGGCGCAAGCAATCTATCACCCAAGAACGGCGTACATGCATGCGATGAGCCTGGCTGTAACCAGGTTTTTGACCAGCCACACAAGCTGAAGTAAGTCTTAGATCGCTGATTTATGCCAATCCGCCCTCTAACCTCTAGCAGACATCACCAACGATATCATACAAAAGATCACAAGTGCCCTTACCCTAATTGCGGCAAGGGTTTTGGAACGAAGACTCACCTTCAGCGTCATGTTAATGACCGCCATGAGAGAAAGAAGAAGTTCCACTGTGCCGTGCCGGGCTGTGACTATTCAAGACAAGGCGGAAAGGGATTTCCTCGCAAGGACAACTGGAAACGACACATGACAAAGATTCACAACATGGATCAAAGACACCTTCCAGAGCCCGTAGAAGTCGACCATGAGATGGGAGGCACATAAGCGGTGTTGTTTGAGACATCGACTTGAAGTTATGGCGCTCCAGAATGGAGAAACTGGCGTCGGATCGTACACTGTACTTTGCGCGACCAGGAAAATAGGTCGTTGCGGACTAAGACTAGCTCAATCTCAGAGCATTACTAACTGTACTCATCATTTCCTTACAGCGGTTTGGTTCTTACTCTCGTTTCAAGGTAGCATATTGGGTATTAGAAGTTAAGGGTTTAGCACAAAAAGCACCGTCAACAGACGTGTAGGACTATTGGGCGTTTGGTTATGGAAAAGACGTTTCGTCTGACAAAGGACGAGCCAGGCGTGTTCGTTCTTGGGTATCTATTATTATAGTACGGCCATGTACAACTGAGCGATTGATCAATACAAAAGGTGCCAATCAGGCGCCAGAGTTCCCACAACAAGCCTTCTTTAGCTCAGGTCTTTGATGATCTTCCTTACCAGCTTCTTCTGGTCTTCCACGTCTAATCTTTTATCATCCGTCTCTTGTACTGCTCTACCCACAGCAATGACTGTCTTGATACTCTCGCTATCAACCCAAAACTTGCCATTTCGTCCTGTTGCGGTCTCAAACTGGAGACCTGCATTGCCTAGCTCCTCCAGCACGACAAACCGACCTTCTTGCACGCTCTTGGGCATCATCAGGCGCCGGGCCATGCCGAGCGACACATTGTAAAGCATTCCGCCTGTTAGAGGTCCTAGACCTTCGGATTTTCCTGTAGAGGAGGATACACATTCTATCTCTGGGTCCATATGGCGGTTGGCGAGAGCAACTCGCGCGTACACGAGTGCGCCCGTAGTAAGCTGGGGACGAGTCTTCTTTGTAGCACCCTCGAAAGAGAGTTGTGGGAGTAGGGCGGGTGCGGTATAGTCGGAGAGGGTAACGTAGAAGAGTTCTGCAGCACTGCGCTGGACTGTTCCGATGACGAGTTCACCGACGCGGGGAGTGTACTGGTAGCATGTTAGTCTAAGTACATCAATGAAGAGAAGGTTTCATGCGCACCCTTCCTCGAGAATTCTCCACACGAATTGCATTCTTTTGTCGGTCCGTTATGAGTTGGCCGGCGAGCGTGGGAACGATATCGTTGGGAGGAACATGGCGCAGACCAGGACCGAGACGGAGAGGTTTCTTGGGGTGTGAAGGAATCAGAGACGGATCAATGTTGTCGCCTGGAAGCACAAATACAGCGTCGGATGCCATTGTGTAGAATTTGGTCTGCTAGAGCCTGGTAATGCGGAGAAAGTTGAAGACTGTAACCTCGAAATGCAATGCGACAAGCTTCAAGCAAGCAAGCAGCCTTGTCTTCAAAAACATGGGCAAAGGCGGCGTGGTGGGGCACCGATAACGATAAGAAGAATACGTACCACTTGCCGCCCAGAAAAATGTGGGCGATTAGCGATTAGCGGGCAGTTTTTTTCCATTCTCTGAGGGAAAAGAAAGTAAACCCCCACTACCATCCATCACCAAATCGCCCTCCAAAACTTGACATCCTCCACAACCCTCCTCGCTTCAACTCAGCAAAGACAAACGAGTCTTGAGTTGCTCTCTCTTCACATTCGAATCGACGATTTTTCTCTCGACCGACCCTATGAGTGACAACGCTGGTTCAAAGGCGGGCCCCGAGCCTGGCGATCGAGTTGCCATTGGTATTACCTTTGGCAACTCTAACAGTTCTATTGCCTACACTGTTGACGACAAGGCCGAGGTTATTGCCAACGAGGACGGAGGTATGTTTGAAAAAGCATTGGTTTTTTTTCCCTCTGCATTTAGCAGAATTATTGAAGAGTTGTTCACTAACTTTTCTACTTATGATAGACCGACAAATCCCTACTGTTCTCTCCTACGTTGACGGCGACGAGTACTACGGTGGTCAGGCCAAGGCCTTCCTTGTTCGCAACCCCGACAACACCATCGCCAACTTCCGAGACTTCCTCGGCCAAGAGTACGCTCAGCCAATTCACTTGTACCGGCTTCAAGAAACGACGAAACTAACTAGAAGTGCTCAGATTCAAGTCCATCGACCCTACCCACTCCCACGCCTCCGCTCACCCCAAGGACGTTTCTGGCTCCGTTTCTTTCTCTGTTAAGGACAAGGCTGAGGAGGAGGAGGCTTCAACAATCTCAGTCTCCGAGGTCACTACTCGATACCTGCGACGACTCGTCGCTTCTGCTTCCGACTACCTGGGCAAGAAGGTCACTTCTGCCGTTGTTACTGTTCCCACAAACTTCTCCGAGAAGCAGAAGGAGGCTCTGATCAAGTCCGCCAATGATGCAGGCCTTGAGATTCTCCAGCTGATCTCCGACCCTGTCGCCGCTGTTCTGGCTTATGATGCCCGTCCCGAGGCTAAGATCGAGGACAAGATCATCGTTGTTGCCGACCTTGGTGGCACCCGCTCCGACGTCGCTGTCGTCGCCTCGCGAGGCGGTCTTTACACCGTGCTTGCCACCGCTCACGACTACGAGTTTGCTGGTGTCCACCTGGACCAGGCTCTTATGGACCACTTTGCCAAGGAGTTCCAGAAGAAGCACAACGTCGACCCCCGGAACAACGCCCGCAGCCTTGCCAAGCTCCGACTCGAGTCTGAGGCTACCAAGCGAGCTCTGAGCCTGGGCAGCAATGCTCAGTTCAGCGTTGAGAGTCTTGCGGATGGTTTCGACTTCTCTGTGACCATCAACAGGATACGATACGAGATGGTTGGCCGCAAGGTGTTTGAGGGCTTCAACCGACTCATCGAGGGTGTTGTCAAGAAGGCTGGTCTTGATGTTCTCGATATCGACGAGGTTATCCTGTCCGGTGGCACATCTCACACTCCCCGTATCGCCAACAACCTCCGTGGTATCTTCCCCGAGTCTACTGCCATCGAGGCTCCCGCCACCAGCGTCACTGCCATCAACCCTTCTGAGCTCCTGGCTCGTGGTGCTGCCCTCCAGGCCTCTCTTATCCAGGAGTACGAGGCTGCCGACATTGAGCAGTCTACCCATCCTGCTGTCACCACAGTCAAGCACATCTCCAACGCCATCGGTGTCATCACCGTTGGCGCCGACGGCGAGGATGTCTTCACCCCCGTCATCGCTCCCGAGACCGCCGCTCCTGCCCGACGCACCGTCCACATCCCCGCTCCTAAGGAGGGTGGTGATGTGCTCATCAAGATTGTTGAGGGTAACACTCATATCAAGGTGACCAAGCCTGAGCCCAAGCCCAAGGCTGAGGAGAACGGCGACAAGGATGAGGACGACTCCGACTTTGACGATTCCGATGATGAGGAGGATGAGACCCGCGAGAAGGTCTGGAAGATCGGTAACCCTCTCGCCGAGGCTGCCATCAAGGGTGTCAAGGCCGGCGGCAAGGTCGAGGTTACGATTAACGTTCTGGCCGATCTGGGCGTCACCGTCACAACCCGGGAAGTTGGCGGCAAGGGTGGTGTGCGAGGAAACATCTAAGGGTCTGTAATTGCTAGACTCAAAAAGAGGAACTTGATTCAAAAGCCGCAATGATTTTTATGAGTAGGTATATAAGGTGGATGGTTATCCAAAAGCACGGGTTTATTGGTAGATTCTAGAAGACACAATAGAGGGTCGTTAGGGACGAATTGGATGAAACATATCAAAAGATTTAAACGAAAGATTTCCAACTTTATTGTGAAGCGCCTTGACGACACAGTCTCGTCGATGATTATGCAGCTAAGCTATACCTTGAATGACAGCAAAGAATCCATGTTCCTCCATAACTCCCAACTCATATTGAATGTGCTCATTTACATTACTTGATTACCATCCCCTGGCAACCGCCAAGCAACAAGATCATTCCGCATGTCATCCTCTCTAACCTCGCGGGTTCCCTTATAACCCACTTCGCGGATAGCATCGCTGTCGAGCGACATGGTGGACGCCATGCTCACCATACTGCGCGCGTGGTCGAGATGATGCTCATGGATGCGAACGCCCTTACGACGGTTGGACGGTGTGACGGTAACAGTCGAAAAGCTCTTATCGCTCGAGTTGCTAGGTGTGCGGCGGTGCGAGGAGCCTGTGGGGCCGTTATTTTGCTGGGCGTGTGTAGGTGAAGCAGTCCTATTAGCCTGGGTGTGATGATGAGGGTGGAGGAGGTTGTGGGTTATACGACGGACGTCGCGGGCTCGGATAGTATCGCGGTGGCCCATATCGTCGTCGTCATCCTCCCCGTCTGTTATAGGCGAAGCATTGTGCGGCTTGGTTTTCCAGCCGTTACCGCCACTGAAGATGTCTTCGATGACTTCCTCTGCGGAATGCTCATTGGGCTGCCGGCACCATGAGGCAGCCAGGACGCTCCTGTAGAGATCCTGAAGCTCAGCAGCGTCGCGTGGTTTCGATAAGTTGGGAACTGCAACAGCTATTGCTATATGAAGTGTCAGTTGTGGTAGATGCCGGTGTGAATGGGCTTCACTTACGCCCAGAGTCATCCTCTATCGCCTCGCTCATGATGCCGCCGATACCGCCAAACACGGGGGCTGTCTTGAGAGGAGGAGCTATATAACTTCGTTCGCCATCGACTTGAATCATAAGAATGCTGATTTTGAGGGTACTGTTGACTTTGCTTTCCTGCATGAGATATCTCCTAACGATACCGTCTTCAACAACATCTGAATCACGTCGCGGTCGTGACATTCCCCTAGTCGGACTGACGCCGATGCTGCCGCTGCGTATTCGGCCAGGTGACGCTACATCTTTGGCAAAGGCTTCGCTCTCCTCGACGTACTCGCTGAGGTTGAGGCGGACAACGCCAAGGGTGACTTTCTCAGTCAGGCCGAATTCTTGGATGACTTCAAACTCGATGGGACATTCGGTAAGGTTGTTGTTGCGGTCTATTGATATGCGAATAGATGGTACTGCGGTGACAAAGCCATAGTCGACTCTATGGTTGGCGATGGGACATTTTTGTGTGCGGCCGCGGTGCTCTGCGGTCATGGAGTGAGAGAGATGCCACTTGACAAAGGATTGCCCTGAAACGAGAGGGACGTTATTGAGGTCGTAGATCTGGAAAGAATGAGTTGGTGTCCTTTGACTGAGAAATTCTATGTGTCTGGGAGATATACCTTGAGATGAAGATCGAATTTTGGCTGGCAAGGTGAGTTAGTCTGAGTTCAAAACGAACAGGGGATGAGCGCTCACCTTTCGAGCCTTGCCCACTTCAGATTTGAGAAAGTCCATGTTAGTAAGTGTGATCAAAACAGCTGAAAATCTAATAATTCAATGGGTTTAAAACACAGATGTATGAGTCTATGGCCAGCTCGCTTGAGCGTGGTCTTATGGCAGCCTCTAATTTCAGGACAGGTTATCGCAAATGAGGTTGAAGTGAACAATGACGGAGATATCACCGAAGCAAGAAGCTGAGAGAAATGGATACGGAAAAGGCTGCGTCATATGTCGCGAAACTCTGAACATTGTGGGGATAAAGCTTACTTAACGAGGCCATTCTGCCTCTGCGCAGTCTGCCCCTTTGGTTTTGGTTTTGGCTTTGGCGTCGATTTGGCAAACGTTTCCAACTCTAGTGGACGCCGCCAGCGGCTGGCCCGAGGCTGCGGTCTTCTATCGCGCGTTTCTACAGTAGGTCGCTTGCACGTGGGCTTCGTGTCAGTTGAACGGTGACAGATGAGGATAAGAGGCGCTTTAGTATCGAGAGCTCTTAGTCGGAGTTGGATGGTGAGGATATCGTCACATGTAATTCCTTGGACTACAACCTATGACATTGGAAGGATGCCCCCTGTGAAATCAACGCCACAGGTGACATGGCCCCTGCAGAGGAACCCCCCTGCCACAGGAGGCTGGTACCCACCATAATTCCCGCTACAAATCCTCTATGCCTCTCCCTTGGGGAAGAAAACAAACCACATGCAGGTCATCTCTGCACAATCCGACGCGTTGGTCCGCCACCGATTCATCTGTTTCATGTAAATGGGGAAGATGGAGATTGGGGAACTCGATCTATCGATATACATAGTTTTGATGTTATGTCGCAATATTTGAACTGATGAAACTCTAACATTCAATGCTATCACGTCACATCATGGTGGGATTGAATTCTTATCATGACCAAGGCCAATATGCCTGCTCAATGCGATCTACTCTAGAGGAAACCATGCATCCGAGATGAAATGGTAAGCTAGGCTAATGCTCTGAAACGAGCAGATGAGGCAGGGGTATATCCAAAACTAGAAGTCTTCTCGCCAGGTCTAGTATTCGGCTGCGTGTGGCAGCTCTGATCTTGAAATCATCCTAGTTCAAATCCAAGAGTTCCCTCTCTCCACGGGAAAAGAGATGACAAAAGGGAAAACTCATCCCGCTCTGTACGAGAGTTTTCTCTTATTCTCAAACACCTGCTTCCCGATTTGTCCACCGATCCTTGCTGCAGTTCCAGGTTGCATCGCTTCCTCTCAATGGCGCTCTTGAAAGAAGCAATATGAGACCTAGAGGTGTGATATCCTGTGAGATTCTAAGCGTCACTATCTTCTCACCGTGCGATCCAGCAAGTTTCGCAATAATGTTATGACATTGGAATGAGGGGCTGGAGATGTAATGAACAGGCTGATCCTGCGAAAAAGGGACGATCGCCGTTGAACGCGGTTCCATCCTTTGTCAACACCATTTTGGGCCTGTTGAAGATGTGTGACTATTTCTATGTATGAACTCACTCACTTCTCGTCATAGAGAGAGTATAACTGAACATCGCTAACCAGTAATCTCCAGGTCGAGTTCCGCTGCCAGCACCACGCTTGGATCGTACGGAAATGGTGTCCAACCTATGAGAGAACCCAGAGGCCGTGTACACCTAATGTTGTTGATCCACCCGAGTTCTGGTATGTTCTACTTCTGATCGCAATCATCTCTTAGACTTGTCGAGACATTTGCTAAGGGACCTCCAGGGGCCACAAGTTGTGTTCCAAATGTCAACCTCCTGGACAACTGGCTGAAGCTGTGAGGAGACACTATAGCGTTGTGGACTGAACAAGCAGATCGTGCCTCGATAATTGGCAACTCGGCGAAACACCTTTTCTGATCTATTGTCATTGGTTGTATAAATAACTTGGAAAAACTGATCTTCACAGATCGACAGCGGCCAGTAAGGCTATCTGGCGGAACGGCGCAACTGTGTATTGGAGTATAAAACCCTTTCTAGAGGAGTTTAGACTAAGTTTTAGGTATTTTATTCATATTAAATGGAGATACTTGGCTACGTACGTGTTGTAGTAGATCCGTGGTCCACTGAGTATGCAACCCATTAGGAACTATGCACTCAAAGTTTCGCATGCTCTTTTTGAGCTGGTCCTTGGCATAACGAATCGAGCAAAGAATTCTTCGACATACTTGATATTGTTAGTAGGTTCTGGTTACACTAAACCCTCTTGGAATAAATCACAATAGATAATGGTTTATGTTAAGACTTGAGTCAACGGCTAGGTACGGACGCTGCTGAGTATGGACCTTGATGGCATCAGATGGCAGGCCTCGAATTCATTGAAGTTCGCGATTATAGGAGTCAAGCTCAACGGAGTGTTTCTTCTGTATCTTATTACAAGCATTCACTAATATGGTATTAGTGGTGGTACAAATTAGATGAATTGTTGTTTGAGGTGGGCTGGAGGGGCCATGATTTACAGAGCTTATCGATAAAGCTTTATTTTCTTTACATCTTCGCAGTGCGTCCAAATAACTACATCACACACAAGCCTTCACAACTTCAGTATACACAACGACCCGAAGTCTTCTCGCGATGGCTCCGGGATCTTCAGCCGGAGCCCCATCTGGGCAAGACAACAGGAAGCGAAAGGCCGACACCCCAGCATCCAATGGTCGCAGTGAGAACTTCGCCCAGAAACGCTCTATGCTCCATATCGCGCGCAGCATTCCTGCACAACCCGCCGAAGCCGCACTCAAAGATGGCGAGCTCGATCTCCAGGCCTTTGTGGCCGCCCACGAATTCGAGATTCGTTCTCTCGAGCAGAGTATGGCGACTTCCAAAGCTGTTGGTAGCAGCCGCGCCTTTCAGAAGGTACCCAGAGGCTTGCGCCGTCGCACGGCGAGTCACAACCCCAAGCGGGTACCTCGCCGGCTGAGGAAACGCGCGCATAAAGAGATGGCAGAGGACAATACCCCAGTCGTGGAAGCGAGAAGGAGAAAGCCAAGGACAACACGAGCGAGGATACGAGCCGAAACAGCGCGAAAGTTGGGTATATTAGCGGCAAGGAAACGCAGGGCCAAGCTGGAGAAAGACAAGAAGGGTGGTGATGATAAAATGGACACAGATTTGGCTGTGGTAGGACGAGCGCCGAGGCCAAAGATCCGACGAAACGAACTCAACGAGCCCCCAAAACCGAAGGCCAAATTTAGAAAGCGACAACTTAACAAAACTTGGTTACCGACTCATTCATGGCATGCGAAAAGAGCACGGATGACGAATCCGTTAGATCCTTTATGGCGGTTCGCCATACCATTAACGCCAAACGAAAAGATATACCGACCAACACATCGAGCACAAGGCGACAGAGGTTCTGTTATATGGGACATGAGCTATATGAGCACAATTGGACTATACGGCAACTGCGCTGGAATAGAACGGGTCCTGAAGCGATTGGGTGTTGTTCGAGACTCATGTTGGAACGACAAGGGAAGGAAATGGAGGCTTGGAACCCGATCATGGACGGGTATTCTGAGCCATGAAATCAACGGAGGTCGACCAAGTCATAATGATCGACAACCAATTGGACCATGTACTATCTTATGGAATCCTCAGCCATTGACAAAAGAAGAAAACCAGGAGCCGAAAAAGGAACAGAGACAAGTGTTTTTGAGGATCCACCCATCGGCCTTCCTCGAGCTATTCAACGAGCTGCTATCATTAACAAAGCAGGAGAACCCTCGACTCTACATTGAGGATCTTCGATTCGAGATTGGAAGTATTGACCTGACTGGGCCAGGGTCAACAGAAGCCCTTCTAGCCGTGTTGAACCCCTATCCGTCAAAAGACAAAGCGAAGGACCAACATTCGGGGCTGTTCCAGGATCTGGCTGGGCTAACTAACGCAGCCACTCTACCTGCTGGTGCAGTCCTCGGTTTCTCTGCACAAGACCCCCGTTTGCGATATCCTCCGAAGCGGTTTGAGGTTTCGGAGGATGTTGACTCGCAATTACAACTTCTCGAAAATATTGCATTGTGGCCAGCAGAGGAGAATCTACAGCCATACGCCATCTTCGACCGAGATTCCCGCCATCGTGCGTCCCTTCTTCCATCGCAGAAGCAGGTCGATAGACGGAAGAGCAAGAACGCACCTGGGGCTCCTCTGAAGCCGACGGCAGCAGACCCTCCTATCCCAGTTACTCTTCTCGCTTCACGTACTGGTACTGGCACTCAAACCCAAGGGACGTGGACTCTACTTGCCCCTTGGAAGTGTATACAGCACATCTGGTACTGCTTAGTTCATTATCCCCTTTCTTCAGGAGGCAATCCGCGCTTTGCAGGGCTGAACGAGATCCGTCAGGTTGCGTTCGAGCGCGGTCAGCCTTGGTTCCCAGGAGATTTCCCCGGAACTAGATCTGGAGCTGAATGGGAGCTTGAAGAGCGTCGAAAGCGAAAGGCTGCTTGGGAGAAGCGGCCAAAAAGTAAAAGGGTCGCCTGGGAATCCCTTAATCTTGGCGGAGACAGGAAGGGCGAGGTGGGAGATGGCTTCGCTAGCGATTTCGAGCTTCTGTTCAGTTCAACAGACGCGCAACAAGCAGGCAAAGCAGATTCAACCAATCATCAACCCGAAGATACCATGGATTTAGACCACGATGAATCGACACAAACAACGAAACAGCAAAGGGAACCACAGCTATACCAATTCCGCCAAGTCTCGAAAGACCTCTTCAACCAATTCATTACTTCTCCTTCTCAACCTACGATACCCACTAACGCTCTCCTCGGCGTCCGCATATCTCTGCTTTCTCGGGGCGTAGTTACATCCTGCGCTCGTATTTACCGCCTTCCTTCCGTTCCCACTACAGCTCCACAGTCCTCCGAGGCTGAAGTCCCAGCTACTATTCCCCCTGGCTCATCGTCTTCCTCCACTCTGCCACACGACCTCCGTTCCCAATGGCTTGCTCAGATCCCGTCCCCCGCCGCGGCCAAGGGGAAGCCTTCCAAGGGTCCAAGGCCTCGTGACTTGGATTCACTGAAGCGTGAGCTTGCTGCCGAACTCATCTCAAAACCCATACCTTTCCCTCCTACACCTGCCAATAAAACTGACATGAACGGGCACCCTCTTGTTCCCAATGCCGAAGACCTCATTGGTTTCGTGACTACGGGATCTTTCAGCCTCAGTGAGGGACATGGAATGGCCATTGGTTCCATCTCTGTTGAGAAGGTTCTAGACAACGTCAGAAAAGACTCCAAGGAAGGAAGATACTGCATCGTTCGCAATGCGGGTGAGAGTGTCGGCTGGCTTGCGAAATGGGAGGTGGTTTAATCAACTCACGAAATGCGCATGCCGCTCATAAAACAAAGCATTCATCGCCAAAGACATTGCAAAAGCATAGCTTTCAAAACATGCATAAAAAGTCCAAGGCCTGGACCCGATCTGCAGGCACTAGTGAATACCCGCTCGGTACGCCCTTGGATGTCATGAGAGTGACGCCAGAATTTATAAACGTGAATAATGGGCGTTCGATGGGAAAGGAATCAAAAGGCGCCGTTGACATGTTATTCGGCTATATAAATGCCTTGATGAGGGGTCTTACCGCTCATACGGAATATAACAAACTCTAACTTCTTCATATATTATCACACTTCTTACTCGTCTTGATATACTTGTTCATCGCCAAGTTCACCTACGCGTAGTTGAATCGATATGGCACCAGGAGAACATCCAACAACCGTCTCTGGCGGATGTCTTTGCGGCTCAGTCCGCTACACGTTGACCTTTCCACCTAGCCACGACTGGAAGAAAAGCGTACATATCACCTCTTTGCACCCAATTATTCACTCACTGACCTACTGCTCTCAAGTGCTCAACATGCCAGTGCGAACAGTGCCGCAAAAACGGCGGCTCCCTCATAGCCTGGTTGCATAAAGTGCCCGCTTCGAGCGTTGCATTCACCTCACAGACGACGTTGTCACGGTACCACGCCACGCCGGACTGCGCGCGGGGCTTCTGCACCAGCTGCGGCAGCTGGTTGTTTTGGCGCAACGAAAAGTCGGACAAGATGAGCATGTCGGTCGGTACGTTTGACAAGGACGTGTTGAAGCAGTGGGGAGAACAGTTGGCGTACTCGGAGGTGCACCTGTGGGCCGAGGATGCTATCGAGGGCATCACAGATCATTTGCCGGGGGAGAAGTGGAAGTATGATAACGTGGGGAAGGGGGCTGAGAAGATTGGGTGACGGATATCATGATATTCGTCTATGATATTGTAGTCTTATTCTTCGTGTTTCTGCTACCTAAGTATAATAGTATAGCCAAATTGGTGAACCAGAGGTCTTGCTGGTGCTGATGGTATCGTCAAATATTCTTCCTTGCATACAAAACAGAGCTTTTCCAACGCCGAGTTTACCATAAAATCCTCATTTCTGACAGGCATCGAGCTGTCCCGTAAAAAACGCCTTGTATATCCAAAATCTATCCCTTTCTTCCCAAGGATTACGCCATCTCTCTTGGGCATAGATTATCCGAATTCTTCTAGTCTTCTTCACTAATCTCACTCTCATCGCCATCAGGACTCTCCTGCTGGCTGTTCTCAAAGTTCTCGAACGCGTCTTCAAGCTCTTTCTCCAGGTCGACCTCAGGGTCCTCTTGCGCTTCTTCCTCTTCTTCCTCTCTGTCTATGTCCATGGGTTCAGGTCCAGTCTGGTACTGGCCGCGGTTGTTGGCTGGGCTTGGCAGCTTAAAGTCCAGGTCTGGCTCATCATCATCCTCGCCATCGGCATCGTCACCTTCCGACTCGCGCTGATCCATGAATTCATCGAAGCGGCGTACAGAGGGGAAAGCGGGCGAGAAGTCGTTCCTGCGTTGAGTGCTGGTATCTGCGCCTGGATACTCTACAAGAAGGCCACCATCGTCATCTTCATCCTCCTCCTCCTCTTCTTCGGGAGCCGGCGTTCGCTTTTTGGTTTCAGCAGGCTTTTCTGGTTGCGCAGGCATAGGTACCGGCAGGGAGAGCGCGATGTTCTTCGGTGCCTGCTTCTTTTCGGGTTTGCGCTTGACCTCCTTCTTCTGGGTGGTGGGTTTGGCGCGAGCCTTGGGTGCGGGCTTGTCTGCATTGGTGGAACTCTTTTCAGTCTTTGGATTGGCCTTTGGCGCAGATTGAGAGCTGCTGTCGATCTGGGGGTATTGTCGACGTAGACTGTCGGGGTCGGTGTTGCCTGGAACCCGGGTGATGTTCATGTTGAAGGTGGAGTCGACAAGGTCGAGGATGAAGGCCTCGCGATTGGGATCGAAGTAGAGAACATATTGGCCGCTATCTGTATTACGTGTGCCTGTGAATGCGTACTTTTCGTCGTTGTCGGCGTAGGAGAGGTCGTAAGATGATGTCTTGCCAGGAACAGAGGGTTTTAGGCGGGCCGAGTTCGGGGCTGAATTGGACGAAAGGGCGGGTTTGTGGTTATCTGTGAGGATGTGAGAATTATAACGTCTTAGGGTACGGGAGTTGTTTATACGTACATCTTATACCGGTAAAAATCTCGTTGGACGTCTTGCCCAGGAGAGCATCGCCGAGAATGACGGGATAGTTGCCCGTCTTTGTCGGGTCAATCAGGCCAGGCGCCGCCATGGTATGATGCGCGACAGGGTGGGAGAGGCGCGAGACGCGAGGTATCGGGGGTATAAGAGATGTAAGAAGATTGTACCAGAGGATATAACTGTTAACAATATTGAAGCCTTTGTTGTCTTGTGGTATTAAAGGTCCAGGTTGACGCGCGGGATAAGGAAAGGGAAGTCCGGAGGAGGGTCTGGAGTCTAGAATCCGATAGATGGGGCCGACGGGTTCAAGTGGGGAGGACGCCAGCAGGGGAGTCTTGGAGTTGGTGTGTGGAGGTGGAGGAGGGAGGGGAGGTATTTAACCTCGCAACAAGAAGGTCAAGTTACTGGATGATCCTCGTGATTAGGTATGAAAGTAAACAATCAGTGATTCCAATGGAGATTAATAGTTCGTTGGCTTTAGCATTGGTTCCCTCTGTGCTGTGATGCAATGCAAGAGTCAAGTTTGTTAATCGCGTCACGAGTCTCATCTTGTCATCCACCAACGACTTCATCCAACCTTGATGAGGCGAGCTGAGGCAAGCTGAGCCACTTGTGCTGTGTCAAAGTGTAGAATACCAGGTAGAACCGACAAAGAAATCAAGATCGGCAAGTAACAAATCAACTCTCTTTGTTCATGTTTGGGGGCTTGTTATTTTCGTCTTTCATCCAGACAACCGCCATCTTAGGTCATTCAAGGCTTATCAAGCTGCCAAACTGCGTGGCTCCTTGGGCCTTGAAACCTCAACAGTTCATCTTCAATTGACCCGATAATCTTTCCGCCACACTTTTCCATCACCCTCATACTGCCCTTATTCTCAATATCAACTTCGCCAATGAGGTGCTTGATCTCATGGACCTGATCACTATCTGCCTGCTCAATCCCGTCTAGCTCATAGTCGGTATAGATCTCATTGCGAGGCGCCATCCGTGATATATTCCAGTATTCGTCAAGAAATAGCCTGACAGACGACGTTGCATAGCCTCTGTTCCAGCAATCGGGACGTAGATGGTATGACAACAACAGACCATTTGGTGATGGGCCTGCTGCCGAGATAAAGCCTGCTGCCTCTCGGCCAACTCCTCCATCAAGTCCTGGCACCATGATTGCCTTCTTTAATATCCATGGTCGGGTTGCTGCTTCACCAAGAAATCGTTCCTGAAAGGCTTTTTGAGACTCTTCAAAATTGTCGTTAACTATCCGCTGACTGCGCATTGAATGGTGAGATTCGATTTTCATATTAATCATTTCTAGTTCCCACTTCTTACCTATAAAGTGCAGATTGCTCGCTTGACCAGAGTTTGTGAAAGTCATATACATGATTGATGGAAACAGGTTCGAGTCGAACAAGTGGTTCATGGTCAGTGTTACTTGGTGCCGACGCCATCATTAATTGAAGACAAGGGATATGCCTGGCTTCTCAGTAATTTAGGTGCAGGTCAATGTGAATAATTGAAGAATGCGTCTCTTTAGGTTTTAATAAACTGATAGTTGGATGACTCACAATCCTTGGAGTTGTAACATATTTGCTTATCTATATCCCAATCCAGTCATATATAGCCTTGATAGTGATATTGTCAGCTCGCTCATTCGATATGAGCAGAACCAAAGCAGGGTTTAAAGGAACAAACGTGCAGAATGAGCATGTATAGTATTCACTCAATAAGTAGCTATGAGTTCCCATGTAGATCGTCATCGGCCGGCTATTCGATGGATGAGATTTCGATATCCTTCTCTTACATACCAGCCGCGCGACTGACAGGCAACTAATTCATGTTAAATGTGATTGCAATATCATTCACTCACGGTAAACGAAGCTCATGCTAAAGAAAACAATGCTTTAGAGCCCTACGCTGCCTGGAAATGGGCTGGATAAGCTGTCGGGTTATGCAGTGCCGTGCGTTCAGATTTTAACTTTGAGAATTATGATGCGTTCAAGGGCGACACATCTCACATCAGAGACTCCTTTAAAGATCGGGATACGATTGAACAGTCCTTGGTGTTGTATCGATTGCTCCAACTCAGCACTGCTGGCGCTATCAAAGCTGTGGTGGAACGGGTACATCATTTGTCGGCAGTTGCTCACACTCGGCAAAGAGAAGATGAATATGACAGTAAGATGTATTTTAAAACTCTTTAGTAGATGGTCTTGTGTTTCTGATTTACCGGGTATCGGGATGGTGCCTCAATCCGACAGTCAACTGAGCTGTTTCGGAGTGTTCTATGAGCATGCTCCTCATATGAATTCACTTCAGGGTAGGAGACTACGTAGCAGTTTACCTCACTTATCTGAGCTTCTCTTGTTATTTGACTTCCCAATTCATAGTATGTAGGGTTACCTCATGTCTTTGTCTTTCTTTCAAACCCTCAATGTGCTTTCTTAGATAGCGACCTTGATTCATGACCACTATCGCATAATTCGAGCAACGAGTCTGGCAAACGTTGTGCGAATTACTTCAACTATTTCACAGTTCTATTTCAGATACTTAATGTTGAATCTAAACATACTCGAGTGCCATTCGTAATTCTGTCCCCCAAAGTAGAGAGGGCAGAGTGGTTGCGACAACCAAGACCCCGGATTCCACGGTTCTAAGTCACAGTTGCGACCGGAAACACGGGCACTACACAACATCTATCATCACTCTGGCTCAGTAGACTGCAATACAACATTGATAAGCCATGGACGCCCAAGTGAGAGATATACATCGGAGGTGTCTGGCTTCACAAACTGCTGGAACATCAGGTAAATTTACCTTGAGTTGAGTATATTCTCCTAAATAACACCTTGAAGTATTGTCAAGGCCATGGTGCTGTAATGTACAGCCAGCCACATATACATTTATTTTGGGGGCATTGGCGTAACACTATTCAACTGCCGGTTCAGCCAAGCCCTCAACATTTACATTTTTCTGACCCGACATAGCTCCGGGCCATAAACAACTGTAGAGAGGGATAAGGCATAATGCAGGGAAACATGGCTACTTCTGTTGAGATTAGCAACCTAGTCCAGGTGCATGCTTTCTCGAAGCTTTAGGTCAGGTTACGTCTTGTTGATGCATATGCTCCTTGCAGTTGGCGATCTTACCGCTTTCACAATCAGCCAGCATGGCCAAAGGTCTTTGATACGACTTATGTTATTCTCTGTGTACCAAAAGCCTTTCAAAATGCGACACATGTCGAGATTGAATGCTGCGAAGGTCTAAACGAGCCTACTGGCTGATAGCCCTAGGGTTTGAACAATAGTATCCGAAAGACAAACCTTGGCCGGATTGGATTACAAAACGAGATGCTTAGGATCAGGGATTACTTCGTATATCAAATTTAATTGACATAATTCTAACCTGGAGTATCTCCGAGTTGTGAAACACAATTAGTGGTGGAGATCAAGTGAGAAGAAGGGACACTATCTTGAGGTTCATGAATGTTACAGGTCATAATGCAGAGGGCTTAGTTGGTGGAAAGGATTACATCGTTGAGCTAGCCAACAAGAATAATGGTCAACTATGCAAGACTGATCGATGTCGGCACACCGGCTTTCGGTGTTTCTTCTGCTTGACTCCCTTACTTACGTACCCGCTTCCTATGCTACTATCTTCAGATTACCAGCTTACTCAATCACTTGTAAGCATAGAGTCGGGTATAGACAAATTATTCTAACGAGCTCGCAGAGCTCCCTTTTCGATCCGTAGCCTTTCCGACCTGACTATGTCAGGCATATTCTCGACCTGTTGAGACACCTGCACTAGCTCTTATGTAAACGGCCGGCTGACGTGTGAAGGCCAACGTTGACTTGTTGGTGATAAGCCTGGAGGTTAGTCAAAAGTGCGCGGCCACTTGGCATATGTGTTGGTTGAATCTCTACACCGACAGCCTGGTTATAGATGTCGATCATAATCCCAGGCTCGAGCCTTGCAGTGCAATGCCTGTATACATGCATATTATTGAGATTACGTGTAAACAACCAAAAACAAACATCCTACGTTCTGGAAACAAAATGGAGAAAGGTGCATTCGTAAGAGGAAATGAACTAGGATCATGGGCTTTGGAATGTCTTATACCTATGCAGCTATGTCAAGGGATGAAGGCCGTTGGTGATGGCTCATCTTGGCCTCGGGAATCGACGATCCGACGTCGATCACTCACGCATCCCGCTTTTGTCCAAGGAGGAATAACGGCCTGTAGGGGTAAAACACGGCGATGGGTCTGGAGCTCGACGGAGAATAAGAGAAGAGGCGACATCTTTACAGTACCTTGGTTATTTTCTTTAGGCAGGGATGAATGCCCGTCAAGGTTTGAAGCATGCGTAATCATAACGATAGTGGCATATCATGTCTTGGGTTTCACAAATATCTATT
This sequence comes from Fusarium sp. MBC 119, assembly GCA_030411635.1. Classification (NCBI taxonomy): domain Eukaryota; kingdom Fungi; phylum Ascomycota; class Sordariomycetes; order Hypocreales; family Nectriaceae; genus Fusarium; species Fusarium sp. MBC 119. The sequence continues at coordinate 106,842 of JAPERM010000010.1, read as the reverse complement.
TGTCGAGTAAGTGCAGCGCAGTTGTGAGTGCACAGATAAGGCAGGAGAGATGGTGACGTCTCGGGCACGCCGAGAGGTCAGAGCATAGGGATGCTTAATTGCCTAAGTTGATGAATGACCTTTTGTTCTTTAGCTTCAATCACCCACACACAAGCCTCTCACGATGCGATTGGGAACTTCTTGTTTTAGACTCGACCACTAGTTTTAAACTTTGGCCAAGTTTCTGACTCGAAACGCTTGATCAAGGCACAGCACCAAGTTCAAAAGCTAACCTAAAGAAAAACTTGGACTTCCCCTCAGCTAACGTTAGCACTTTTTAATTTAGTTCCCGCGAGCTTGAAGTGGGAGGGGAGCATAGCTCCCGCCAATCGAGGCCAAGCGTTTCTCTTCAGACCATCAAGATGGCGTTCGGTTGTTGAGTGGTCGCAGCTAAGATTCAACTAACTTAGCGGATCGGACGATGCCTCGGCCGGGCGGAAGGTTTGGATCTAAAGTTTTGTTGAAGCTCCGTTGTCTATTTAGTTGTCGTCCGTGTTAGCTGAACGGGGAAATGGGTTATTCGGTGGCATGCATCGAGCTGATGAGTGTGTTAGTCAAGAGAGCCCGTAGGACACCTTCAAACAGGACCCTTGTGCCAATCACTGCTTGTGCATTTGCATGCTGCACATCATTTGCAGCTATCACTAGTTGGGAGAGGAGAGGAGATGATATTGGGTACGGCTTTGGACATGGCCACATCATAGACGAACATAAGCATAGGTAATAGATATTATCCCTTCCCTACAATGCCCGGTCCGATCCCAAGAATGACTTCAAACAAACCAATATTGATAACCCCCAATGTGGGTCCAGATTTCCATATCTCGCCTCATCTGCCGACTTCTCCCTAGCCGTTCAACTTACAAATCTCATTTACTTGTGATCGTGAATAGATGTCAAGTTGTGGCTCGTCCTCACCGGTCACCGAGCGCCAACAACGGACCCGATTTGTTCACAAACTTTCCGTATATTGAAACCCTTACGTGGAGTCTTGCTACTCTTTGAGGCTATCGCCCCGAGACATATGGGCGATCTGCCGTGGGATGGAAAATCAAGATCCGCGGTCATCACAAACAATTCACATTCTCATATCTGATACAAGCAAATTCCCAGTCATCGATCGAAAACCCGGAGATTCGTCATTTTACGACTTATCTTGATGAGATCCGTACACTTTGCCTCGTTACCTACTCCGCGGGACGGGACGGTAGGGCGCCGAGTCTCATCGGGCCCGTATCATATCATTCATTCATCAATGGCGAGCGGACCATGTTTGCTTCTTTTTGACTTCCAGAGTGCATACGGAACGGGGCTCTCCCGGCCGTTTGGGAAATGAACATACGACGATCATTGGAAAAAAGAAAAAAGAGAAACTTACAGCCTGCATATGCAGCACGGCGGCTGCCGTGAGGCAACTTCGAAGGGTGAGTTGGCCTCGTCTGAGCTTCGCATTGACATTGATAATTCCCTCGGAAATTCCACAGTTAGTTATACCGTAGTTTAGAGGATAATGATCTAGTTGCAGAGGGTCTTCGTTATAGGTGGGTCAAACTTGATATCGTACGTTGGTAAATCGGTAACTCCCGAGCATTATATCCCTGACGGAAAGCTATTAGCAGAAGAAGAAGAAGAAGAAGAAGAAGAAGAAGAAGAAGAAGAAGAAGAAGAAGAAGAAGAAGAAGAAGAAGAAGCGAAGACTTGAAAGCGATGCCATCGTGGGCTACTTGGCATATAACATCATGTTGACGCGAAGTCTACCTAGAGATCTGCAGGTCGGGAATTCAACGGTCTGTTAAATATTAGATGGCGAATATCGTAGGATCAACTGAGTTCTGCCAAATATAAAGAGATCGACATCCGCAAATGACAGGCAAAGGTTATCTCCTAGATTATTAGTAGCAATCGGCTCCGAAGCCATCCTGAGTGTTTACGTCATGATAGGCGAGACGATCAACGCATTCCTTTCTATAACCTGGAATTGCTTGGACTGCAATGAATTAGCTATCGAGAGCAGACTCTAGCGGCTGTACGTACGCAATAGAATCGTCAACTTCACAGAGGCGAATGCGTAGTAGATGTAAAGCCAGCACACGCAGGATTTAGCACCGCAACGCGCCGCTGCCCAAGCAGAAAGCTAATTAAGAAAAAGCAATTGCTGACGAAGAAAGAAACGCACATCAACCGGCAGCTCAATCAAGGACAGGATTAATAAAAAAAAAAAGAAACTAGCAGAGAAAATACGTAGAGGGCGTCTTGGCGATGGGGACGTCCCGGCCGAGAGCCCCCAATTATCTCATGCGGCGGCCCCCCTGTTCAGCCCGTGGCGCCTGACCTCGCCTGACTGCCGGGTACAGGAACAGGAACGGCTTCAGATGAGAGGGCAGCAGGTAATTAATTACAGAAGATTATAGGCGTGTACCCGCTGTCGTGGAACGATGACAAGAGACATCTAGAAGCGTATGGATGCAATACAAGGCAATACACCGTGTATCCTTCGGGCTCACATTGGGATATCTCCGATGCAACACCAAGGGAGGAAGCCAGATGCACCAAGGGAGAACTCGTCGTTCTCCCTACATTGTTTACAGCTCCATCTCCGAATCTCTCCATTCCCACTTCTAGCAATCCATCACTGCATTCTTCCCGTGACCTTGCCTCGTCCCCCTTTTTCCCCAGTTTATCTAAAGTAGGGACCGCCTTTTGCTCTCCCTCCATCCTCGACTCCACCGTGTGTCAGAGAGCTGCGCAAAAAGACTCGACTCCAACGGGGATTTGTGATGATGTGAATGGCAAGAGGAGCAGAAAAAAAGCCCAAGACCCTGGTCCCCTCCTCTCCTCTCCAACTCCACCCTTGTCTTGTCTTTGTCTTGCCGCCCTTGTAAGTCAGCCGAACCCTGGTATTGGACTCTTTGCGGACCCGCCCTGGGATCGTGAGCTGATTGACTGATGCTGGATTATTTGCTTCTTTGCTAGGGCCAGCTTTGGTGCGTCCGTGATGCTGATTGTCGGTTGTTGGTGGACTTTGTAATACTTGGAGTGGTGCCCGATCACGATGGGATGGATGGCACCAAGTACGATGCTCGAGCACATTGAATGATGATATAATCTCATATAGCTTTGGACATTATTATCATCGTTATACATAGTAGTCATGATGCGGATTCAGCATAAACATAAGTGTCAGGTTGAGTATGGTAGGCGGCCGAGGTACAAAGCAAAGTGTTGTAAGTGTGTCGTGTTGGTCGGTCCCTTGGTGCATGAGAATTACAGTAATCAGTTTAGCTACAGCTTATCCCCATTATAACAATAACAACAACCCTGTTTCCCTCTGTCTATTCATCTACATACACTCTTTTTCCTGGCTCTGATCTGCTCTTCTCGTCCTGGTACCTTACGCATTGCGGTTTGGTCTGGACTCTTGACACTCTTTTCGGAGTAGATATCCCTCCCAGTCAAAACCAAAGTGGAGGGTCCCCCGACCTCGAGTCCCCTCCCGCTTGTGACTTGATTATTATTAAGGAAACCACATCCCGGCCTCTTTTTTTCTTTCTCGGCCTCTTGGATTGCTTCGTCCTTGTCCTTGGCTTGTTTGCCTGTCTACCTGCACCTGTCAAACCTGCCGACTCGACTCCATTTTCGATCCCTCCCTTGGCCTATCTCGGGTTGTTAGTGGTTGTTTCTGGCTCACCTTTGCGCCCACCGGACCTTTCATTTCTATATCGAGTACGGATTGCTCTCACTCTTATTTCCCCGGCATTGTACTCGGTCATTTTTTTATACATCCGTTCATCTACCCAAGCGAAGTGTCTTTTGCTCAAGGTACTGTAACCTTACCTATGCTTCGTGGCGCATCCTCATCATATCAATCGTCATTCGTCCCATATCCTGCCACCCAAACTAACCTCCACGTTCCAGCTGGAACTCATTCTCCTCACCACTGGCATTGGATCGAATGCGCATTCTGGGCCCTTGAAAAGACTTGACTCAAAAAGAGAGGTGTCAGACACTGTCAATTCCGGCAAACACACGCCAACGGGCGCCCAAAAGAGAAGAACCCCAACGTTGGCTGCCAGCTGAACCGCCCTGGCCTGTTCTGTTCCATCATCGGATCGTCAAAGAGACGGCACCACCCAATCCCATAAGATTCAGCCAGTATCACCCCACGCCCGCACGTACTGCACGCAGTTCCACCACACGACAACTTCACCTCCATTGCCTTTTTTTCCTCGCCTTGTTTTTTCCACTATCGATTATTTTTTGAATAATTTCGTCTTTTCCTTGATGATGCACTGAGAAAATAGCATCATTCCGACTCGACTTCTCACCGCCACATTTTTCTCGCCCCTGGCTAACGAGTCGCCTCTCCCGAGCCATGATCGCTGCGGTGCTCCGCCAGAGCCCGATCATCGCTGTCGACATGGCCAACTCTACCACCACGACGCCTTTGACCACCACAAGCGTTAGCACTGGCGTTAACAACGGCGCAGACACTAACACAGGTGCCACAGCTCCCGAGCTAAGCGATCTCGACTACTTCATCACTGTTCTCCAGTTACCGGATGGTCGAACGGAGAACCAGATCGAGGATGATTTGTTATCCAAAGCGAATGCCCTCGGCATCTCGAGTGCACCCATGGCTGATAAGCGCATCACCTCAAGCGTCGAGTCAGCTTCTACAGTCTACAATGCTCGAACATTTTCTATGCTTTCTGGCGGATCTACAAGCACCGCTTTGACCACACATTCGTCCCTCTTTGGACCGCCTACACCTGACCCAGCGCTCTCAAGTGGCAGGCAATCCAAGGACTTGAGCTTTGCTCAATACGACCGATATCTATCGGTAATCGACCCTCACCACAACCATCCAAAATTCGTCAAGGAACCGCTTAAATCCGATAATACCGCCCAGAGCATATTCAGTGGCAAGACCAAACGCAGTCTCTTCAGCGTCAAGTCAGGGTTCAGATTACGATGGAAGAAAAAGCCCCCACAGCCTCTCGAGGTCATATTGTGTGTTTAAACCCGGATCCCGACTAACATGGTGTCACAAAATCAAAGTATACTGACCTCCTTGTCATAGGACCTGTGTAAGCTGCCGTGCCGACTTCAAGAGCTCCAAATCACTACACAGCATATCATGTGGCCACACATATTGCGACAATTGCCTGAGATCACTCATTCATACAGCTATGACTGACGAATCTAGCATGCCTCCGAGGTGTTGTGCTCAACCGTTACCCGGCTCCGTCATCAGGGACCTGCTTAGCCGCGACGCCCAGCAGGAATTTTTGAAGGCTATTATTCAGTACAGCACACCCTGGCAAGCGAGGATATTCTGTTCCAACCCTTCTTGTGGCGAGTTCATTCCACCGCATCAAAAGCTGGACCCCAAGTACCCGTTAAATGTTACTTGCCGCAAATGCAACACCAGGGTCTGTCTCATGTGTAAGCGTAACGCCCACCCAACGGGGAAGGATTGTCCAGAGGATTGGGAACTGGATCAAGTCATCAAGTCAGGGGACAATGCTGGCTGGAAACGGTGTTACAAGTGTCGGAACTTGGTACAACTGGTCGAGGGAAGCACGCACATGACTTGTCGGTGCAAAGCTGAGTTCTGCTACACCTGCGGTGGCGTGTGGGACGCCAACACTGGATGCCCCAATTACTGTGACGGGGAGGAAGAGATGGAGCGAAGGAAGAGGGATGAGCAAGTCCAGTTGGTCGAGTATGAGGAAGAAAAGACTGCGCAAGAAGCTGCCGCAGCAGCGGCATCCGTCGAGCGACTCGAGAGTGAAGAGCGAACGCGAAATAAGGTCGATTTCTCCAACCTCGCCGAGATGCAGCAGCAAGAAATGGATCGATTCCTCGAGTTTGCCGAGCAGGGCAAAGAGCATATGAGAGCCCGCTTTGTCGAGCAAAAGCAGGCTTTGGTGAAACAGCACGCCGAACAGGAGGAAAAAATGCAGGACAAGCACGCCAGGACTGTCAGTCAACTGGAGGATCGACAGGTGGCAGCCGAGATGGATCTTCGAAATACCTTGGAAGCAAGTGAACGAAGCGTCAAGATCCGGCTCAAACATATGGAAGCTTACTGCGATGGTCTTGGGCGTAACAGCGAGAACTCAAGCCCAGACTCAAGTAACCATCATCATCGCGTGGTCACCGAGCGCGATCTTCGGGAGCTGGGCCAGCAGTACAACATTCGGGATGGTATGGAGAGGTCCCACCAAGCCAAGATCAACGTTATGAGGGACCGTCAGGCCAAACGCATGGAGGAGCTCATCGACCGACAGGAGACCGAGTACGAAAACCTGCTCGACCGGCATCGTGACGAGCTCGACGAGTTGGCGACTCAAGCGGCGCAGGAGGAAGAAGCTTTAGCCAACACATTCACAGCGCGAAAGGCCAAGCTCATCCGTCGATGGGAGCTAGCCATCGAAATCCTTCGTAAAGAGCTTGCAGCCCAAGATGGTGTCAAATACGCACCAATTCCTACGCCGACATGGCCTGAAGAGAAAATCAAGGAGTTCTCTTCTACCAAGTGAGGATGCTTCCAACCGTCCCTTGAATGTGTTGCATGCTCGTATGAGCAACGCATCTCACTGATTGCCGCACGAATACCCTCACGACATATTCGACAATTGTTACATGATCCGATTCATTCTCCCCGCACGAGTAGAAACACTCTTGCTGTTTCGTTTTCTTTTTAATCTCTGTTTCATTACATGAAGTTCACTACAGCATGATACCAGGCCCAACAGCCATGGGAAGCGGACGACGCTCGAGCATGTCGTCGCCGATTTATTTCTTTTTGGAGTTATAAGCATTTGTTCAAGCATCAGCATAGCATTTTGGTCGCGTATTTGTTTCGTTCCTATGCGTGGAACATGTTGGAGGAGGACATGAGCTCATACTCATATGATGCTTTTATTTGCGATTTAATTCATAGCCAGACGTTGGTCTTGATAGAGTGGATATCTCCGGATCATAGAAAGATGAGAGAAGGTTAGCACTTTGTATGGGTTTGGATTGGACACTGTTGTGAAATGATCCAAATCATGAGGGTTGTGCGGAGGCCTGGATGATTTGACATGATTTGTGTATACCCCGGGTTTGATAGATAGAACCTGAATGACCAACAAAATGAACCAAACCATTGTACTCGAACATCAGAACTGTTTTTCATTTAACTGATTTGGCAAGGTGCAGTTGACAAAACGGCATCTAGCATCGGCAACTTATACCAAGCATGCCATTCAGAGATTTGTCATGTGGCAGATATCGAGGCCAAGACACGTAACATTGAAGAAGCATTAACCAGTCACACTATATACACTACTGTCTGTATCAACTGATGGAAAGGGCTGACGTTGGCGTTCAACCCTAGCCCCTTGTTACACGTATGTCGTGCGATAACAAGCGTACAGGGGTGGGAGAATCTTTGCCGTGAACTCCGTTTGGTTTGCTTGTCGGGGTTTGGGTTGCATCGTTAAGAGGAGTGAGTGGCAAACACACGGCTCGTGTGCCGGAGAATACAGCAGCAGTGCTTTCTGTGCCGGTGTGCTGTGCTGTGCTTTATATGAGATATATAAGGCCCAAGGGTGGTACGGACCCAATGTAGTAGGTGTCGTTGTTTGTTTACAGCTGTGGCTGCATCTTGTCTTGCTCTTTTTAGAAGCAAGCGTCTCGGCAATTCGAGTAAACTTTCGATAGTGTCAACTTGGCAATGGCGCGAATCCTTTGCTAGAATTGAAGATGCCAGGATCGGATATGAAACACGAAGTTTAGTTTGGGTGGTTCTACGCTAGTGTTTATAAATAGGAGGAGCCATACTCCGTATATGTACGAGCGATGGCCATCAAGTTTCAGGGTCTTATTTGCTTGAAAGAACAACTTCTTTGAAGCATATACCAGTTACGTTGTCCTCTGCGGCGTAGTTATGCAGCCATATCTGCAGAAAGAAACAATGGTGATTTCTTGCTTACATACATACTTCTCAAGACGTGTCTGGGCTGATACATCATTTATGTATCCGTAGTAGGCTGCGTTCTGCGCCAGAGATTGGTTCTCTCTGATACTCAAGCTAATGCTGGCGCCCGCAGCCAAAGAAAGGCATGTTTCAACGGTCAAAGAACCCTGGATGGGTCGATGATAGCTTACTCGCCACTGCGCTTATAGGGTTGGTCAGAAGTCAGCAAAGTGTTAACTGAATGTCATGCGTTGACTGAAAAGGATCAAAGTTGATAGAGTTGACGTTTTAAAGACTGCCGTCAGCCGTTGTGGCTTTTAAACTTGTCCAACTCACTGCCAAACACGTTGCTAAAAGAGTGGGCGGGCGTACGTAAGTACCAGGCAATCTGGAACGTTTTCCTGGCGAGAGATTCCCTGCAATTAGAGAGAAAGGGATTTTCAGGCACCGTCAAATGTCTTTGCGAGGTTCAAGGATTATATTATAGGTAATTCGTTGTATCCGAGGTCAGTTGAGTGTAAGTGTAGCTAGTCTAAACAATGCCAAGTCTTTACTTGTTCTGGTGAAAGTCGAGGACCCCATCGTGGTTTAGTTTAGGGCAGCCACCAAAAAGGGTCCCGTCCTTTGGCTTTGGCTTAGGTCGGGGGTTGGTCCGTCCCCTGAAGGCGTCCTATGAATGTCAATTCAAAGACCCCTAGACTTGAGGATTGCCCGCAAAAAGCGACCCGAAAGGACCCTAAATTGACGCCGCTAAAGAACGAGTTGGTGGCGCCCTTGAAACCCGACAAGGCCGCACTCAGCCACAATCAGCCCAATTTGTGGTTCCATCCATTGAAACTGCGCTGCTGAACTGCCATTTGCAGTGGTAGGTTAGGTTAGGTTAGGTTGTTTCCTTTCCATTCCCTCTCCACCGACCAACCGATCTCCATCTCCATCTCGTCTCGTTTCCGTTTCCATTTCCATTTCCATTTCCATTTCCATTTCCATTTCCATTTCCATTTCCATTTCCATTTCCATCCTCTACTTCCCAACTCCTGTCCTCATAATCCTGTTAATTTGGGTCGACTGTTTTGTTGTCTTTTTGCGTTATACGGGCGCGTATTCGCCTGAGCTGAGCTTCCATCTAACCCCGTGCCTCCCCGCCGTCCATCATTTCCGAAAGGCCGCGCTGCCTCGACGACAATCGGCCCAGTCAGTCCCTGGCACCGAATCATTGACCCCCCGCTGCGGATTGCGAAGCTCTCCCCATCAGAACAGCAGGGCGCTCCAACAGCTTCTCGACATCAGCATCACTGTTGTCGCTATTGCAAAACTCGATTCGTCGACTCGATCTCGTACGACTTGTCTTTTGACGGTGTCGCCGCCGCCGATTCCGCTCTTATTCACAGAGGCCGTTTCGCTCTACAACAGCACCACTTCCTGCCCAATCGCTGTTCCACGACTTGGGTAGCTTGAGGAATGTGAGAGTCTGCTCCGACAAGTCTGACACATAAAATCCCCGGACAAGACTCGACAATCCTCAATACACGACCCCGCGAGACATTTCCGTAACTTGCGCTCGCTATCATGAACGAATTCCACTCGTCGGCCAACGACGCCTTCTCTCCTCAACAGGAGCGCGATCGATCTGGCAGCATGTCCCTGGGCAATATCCCCGTGAGCCCTCAGGGCCCGCCATCTGACAATGGCGGCGCTGCCGTTGACGACGCTGTGACGAAGGACCAGAACCCGGATGGTGATGGTTCTTCCCCCACGCAGACGTCTGCCCCAGGCGGTGCGAATCCTGAGCAGCTCAAGCAGGTTTCGGACGTCTTGTCCTCCGAGGTACACTCAATCTACATTAAGAGTGATAGACTCGACCTCCGAATGATATGCTAATAGTGTCTCATAGATTGGTATCGTTACGCTTCTGAACCGTCTCAAACAGAGCATAGCTTCAGCAAAGGTAAGCGGTTGTTCCCGCTCACCGTTGCCTTTTTCGTTGCCACCACGACTAAACTTACTGATTTCTTATTTCACAGGAATTCGCATTGTTCCTCAAGAAACGATCCAGCCTCGAAGAAGACCACGCCAATGGCATCAGAAAGCTCACTCGAACCACCCAGGAGGTCATGCGCCGACCCGACCACCGCCAGGGCACCTTTGGCAGCGCATACGAAGCTATGGCGAGCACTCATGAACGTATGGCTGAGAATGGAATTGAGTTTTCCAAGGAGCTCCACCAAATGCACGACGAGCTTATGGAGCTTGCCGGTGTAGCTGAGCGCAGCCGAAAGTCCTGGAAGCAGAATGGTCTGTCCGCTGAGAATAAGGTAGCAGAGATGGAGCAGACCATGCGCAAGAGCAAGACCAAATACGACTCCCTTGCCGAGGACTACGAGAGAGTCAAGATGGGCGAGGCGCGCCAGAGCGGCAAAATGTTTGGCCTCAAGGGTCACAAGTCAACTCAGCAGCACGAGGGCGAGCTGTTGAAGAAGGTTCAGGCGGCCGATTCGACCTACCACGGACACGTCCAATCGTTGCAAGCTGAGAAGGCTCAACTCGTGTCAACAACACGTCCAGAAGCCGTTCGAGCGCTCCAGGACTCTATCAAGGAGATCGATGCAGGTGTCTCACTGCAGATGCAGAAGTTTGGTAAGTGATCTTTAGCGCCCATTCATCATGCGACTCCTGCTCATGTTCTTTCTAGCCTCCTTCAACGAGCGCCTGCTATTAAGCAATGGCCTAAGCGTCAGCCCTATTCAGGGTCCTGGAGGCCAAAGCAGCACTTCCCAGCGTAGTTTGCGACAAGCTGCTTCCTCGATTGACAACGAGAAGGACTTGAACGATTATGTCACAGCACAGCACAGAAGTATGCCTGCGAACTCGGGGGACATCAAGTATGAGCGCAATCCAGTAAGTGGCTCTAACCAGTAACCGGTGGCCTATTTAACCCCATTTGTAGGCTCTCAACCCTCCAGGTTCCAGCAAACAACATGTGCCAGGTGGTCCGGTTCAACAGCCTGCAGCTGTCATGCAATCACCACTATCACAGACACCACCTCAAGGGGGCTTGTCTGGGCCTCAGCCCCTTGGCCCAGGATCAAGGACCAGCACTCTTGGCCTTGGCCCTATCACTGGCATCACTGGTGGTGATTCATCATTCCCACCTTCTGACGATCCTCGTCCATTTTCACAGCCTCATAACAGGAGCTTCAGCCAAGGAAACATGCCGGTACAGCAGGGTGGGCCAGGACAGCAGTTCCCTGGCCGAGGTCCTAACCAGCAAGCACCTGGACAAAGATATGGCAATGGAGGTTCTATCAGTTCCGCTGGTCCCCCGCAACTAGGCGCCCTTCCCTTCCAGCCTGGAGCTTCGCCCCCTCAGCAATCAGGCCCTCACCACCCTCCTCATGAGCGCACGGGCAGTGGTGTTAATCTGGGCCAGGCACCTCCTGCAGCCGGGCGATCACCCCCTCCTTACGGAGCCTCCGGCCATCCTCCACCAGGGCCTGGTGCTTCTGCGCCCTCAAAGCCAGTGTTCGGTCTGCCATTGAGCCGCCTATATGAACGCGACGGTTTGGCGGTTCCCATGGTAGTTTACCAGTGTATCCAGGCAGTGGATATGTACGGCCTCAATGTTGAGGGTATCTACCGTCAATCGGGCTCCATGGCTCATATCCAAAAGCTTAAGAACATGTTTGACACAGGTACGTCTTGTTTAACTTGGTGAAGTATTGCATCTGACAGTATAAAAGAGTCCCAAAACCCGGCTCTCGACTTTAGGAATCCCGAGAACTTCTACCATGACGTCAATAGTGTTACTGGCCTGTTGAAGCAATTTTTCCGTGATCTCCCTGATCCTCTGCTCACCCTCGAGCATCATGACAGCTTCATTGCCGCTGCCAGTACGTTTTTCTCATTCGCTGTTCTGCCTGTATGATACTGACTTGAATACACAGAGCATGATGACGATACAGTCCGCCGTGACTCGCTCCACGCCATCATCAACAGCCTCCCTGATCCCAACTACGCCACCCTCCGAGCTCTCACTCTTCACCTATGGCGAGTGATGGACAACAGTCACAACAACCGCATGAACTGCCATAACCTCGCCGTTATCTTCGGCCCTACACTTATGGGCACTGATCCCAGCACCGCCATTGCCGATGCGGGCTGGCAGATCAAGGCCATCGACACCATCCTACAGAACACGCTACAGATCTTTGATGAAGATTAGACTTGTGGTTTAGCCACCTCATGTTGGTTAAAGGGCATTAATGGGTAAAGTCGGTTGAAGGAGAGAGGGAGGGAGGAGAGGTTGTTTCTTTTCATGTTGGCTGTTTTTATGTTGCATGGCGTCTCGTATTCAATGCATGTTCGCTTCTACTACGTATGCTTGGAATTTAATGTAAGATTACTGGGCGGCCACGATGAGCGCATCCCTATCATTCTATGTGCCTCTTGCTATATACTCAGTTACCTCGGTTTGACGTTGAATGTTCCACAGTCTCTGCCTGGTAAAGCTACCGTACAGTGAAACTGACAGCATTGGCTTTGACATAGCTACTAGAATATGATCAAAAGTAGAGAGTTTTGCGCTCCCTACAGGGTAGCCAGGATCGAAGAAGCGGTTTCGGAGAGCAGATAGTTAGGTCTCAATACAGACTCAACCATGTGGTAACATGAATCTCATTCTTTTGTTTGAACCGTAAGACCATATCTGTTCTCTGGTACGTAGTGTGTGTTAACTACCCTAGGGGGGTTATTCCCACCACCGAGACGTCAAACGCAGCCACCCATGTCAGCAACTCGTACAGAAACTCCATCAATAACCTTGGAATCTTGCTCCATACACATGCTCCATAGACCATACCTTGTTACCCTCAAATGAACGACAACAAATGACTATTGCAGTAGTCGGTTTGAATCAACACCCTACCTCAAGAGTGGAAACGTTAGCTAACAATTCATCCAGGCGAGTATGATACTCTCAAGACAAACCAGCATACATTGTATTGTTGGCTATTGTCCCACAAGCAATTGGTAGTCATATAACCATCTCGAAACACCTATCGACTAATGTTTTCATGTAGCTCCTTGGCACACCAGACAGGTCAAGTGTTGCTGTTGCGATCGATATGAATTCAAAGCTTGGATCGAAAATGCCGTTGCGGTGTAGTCTCTTGGTGTCTGGGCATCTTCAGACAGCTTCTTCTGGGTTTCATGTCCGGTTGTGACTGGAACATGCTCGACCCCGGCGGCCTCTCGAGATGCTGTTCGATTTTCTTGTAAACTGGCATCGCACCTGGAAGGCCGGATTGATTATTTTTGGACCGGTCCAAGGTGAACGAGCATGACATTGTGATAGGGTCTTGAATATCGAATACGAAGAGTAGTGAGATATGAAAAAATGAAATATGTCTCGAATGTTGTGGTAATAATTAGATTTTATGGTTAACATGGGAGGATGGGGAGCTCTTATATAGACAAGGTTCATCCAATTTTTCAGCTTGCACGGAAGACCAAGCTGTTTCCTAAAGGCAATTAATAAATGCTATCTACTACACGCAAGCTAAAATTTTGTTGAAGGCTTGACTTTGATCTTCAGTGCTGTAATCAAGGATGGCATGAATGTTGACTTTACGACTCCTGAAGCTTGACATGGAAGAGGGAAACTCTCCCGTTTTCTTGTTCTCGATTCGGTCCTTGTGTCAGAAGGATGTGTACCATTCGTGGAAAGCACCTTGAATATTGGTTGATTGACCACCTATCTAACAAATATCAGTTACCAACTACGTGGGTTGTGTGATATGCCTCCAAGCAGGTACGGCAACTACAGCTAACTCTATCGGCGTCAGCTTCCATTGCAACACTCTTGAACATTGGAGAATAGGGACCTAGTCAGATTGTGTTGAATGAAGTTACTTGATTAGACTTCTATGCTATCTACTCCAGTGAGTGATACAAACAAACAAATGCAGTGAGGGCCTTGCATAACCCCCATTCCCTCATCAACACGCCATGACCCAATGTCTTTCATAAATGATATATGTTTAGGTATCATTGCGTGTTCTGTGCTCGACGTATCATCAACCGTTTCACCAGTCCTCTTTGTACGCAGCGCCATGCAAAAACACAGAATCAAAATCCCTCAATCAAGAGAAGGACAAAATAACAATAATGAAAAAAGCTCATCTTCCCAAAAAGCAAAAACGATGAGACCCGTTGATGTACCATGCCCCGTTTAGCCCAGAATGAACAATAATAAGAGTAGTAGTATGTCTTGCAGTGCATATTATCGCTTTTGGAAACATGCCTGAGTTCCGTAACAGGGGTATAGCCGTGAGAGCAAAGAAAATATAAGCCAGACAGAGGCAGGGGTATGATGTTAAGGAGAAAGTTGTGTGGTATTCACGGTAGGGTGTAGGACGTCATTGTCTTCTGACGTCGATAATTGTTAGATAATGAGGGGGTACGAGGCCCGTTCTGCTCTGAGCGCTTCACTGAACTTTGATGGCTTCAAAGAGCCCAAGGCTCAAGCTTGTGTCGTTCTCGCCAACGTTGGGAGTTGGCTCGCTAAGCACCTCCCAGCGCCGGAGAATGAAAGGACTGAGACGCTCCTGAACTGCTGGCCCAATACCATACTGCGCACCCATGCCACGAGCGGCAGCACTCTGAGGCGTTGCTGCCTTTTCCCGATGCGAGAGCATCAGGTTGTCCGACAACGATGGGGGCGGGGAGCTGAAAAGATAGTATAGGCGAGGGTCAGACGAAGTTCCTTGGTTGGGCAATCCACCAGATGTTAGCAAGATGGCCTTGGCACAGTTGGCCCGCAAGTCCTCCGGAAGCGCGTCGACTAGCAGGATTGCAATGTCGAAGACCTGCTGAGCAAGCGAACCAGCAGTAGCAGGCGGTAGTGTTTCCAGCTCAAGCAGTAAGCCGCAGAGAACGAGGATAATGCGTGCTCGTGTGTCATGGACAGCTGGTATAGGAGGCCGTGTAGCCGATGCGGTCGGAAGAGGCGCCGAAGGGGGCTCAGATGATAGGCTGTGGAGGGTAACGAAGCGAAGCATCGCAGGCAGCCAGTGCTGCAAGACAGCGGCATAGCAGTTGGGTCGTTCATGGGGTCCTGCAGCGATGATCTCCCATAGGTCTGCTAGCTTCTCGACCATGCCCAACGACAATTGGGCCATCTTGGGAGGAGCTTGGCCGGAAATGATGGCCTCAACTACCTCCAACAAGTTCTCCGCCATGCGTAACGACTGTCTCGACCCTGTGTCGGCAAACTCGGGTGCCTTTGACGAAGGAATTAAGTCGAGGAACCCAGAGTGAGCTTGACTTTTGAGATGCTGGGTGATATCGTCGCTCAAACAAGGTAGCAGGCTGGTCCACATAATATTGCCCGCTTCAATGGCTCGGTCCATAGCCTTGGCAAAGACTTCGAAGCGAGATGAGCCTTGGTCGGTCCCTTCGTTTGTGTTGGGCTGAGGCAGAGAAAGATCCAAGTTAAGTTTGAGCTGACAGAATGGAAGGGTCAGCTCGTTCGCGATCTGTAGGATATGGTCGAACGAAATTTGAGTCTCGCCGGAGTCTCCTGGGATAAGAAGCTTGGTCGTCACCTTGCGCACAAGGCCTACAGCTTCAGCGGGCAGAGACTTGATGCCCAGTGCGTTCGAGACAGCGGACGAATCCACTAGTACAAGAGTTCGCAAGGTCTCCAAGAGGCTCTCCTGGCATGTATCGTTGTCAAGTGGAAACTCGAGGCCATTGACCTGGTTCCTCAAGGCCGAATACTCCAACAGAGCATTACGAACAAGATTCAATAGGCCTTTGGACTGCTCGAACTTGGCGCACTTTTGCTCAGTGTGGAACCGATAGTTTTCCTCAGCTGAGAGGCCTGTCGCCGCAGGGAGTGGCATAATAACAAGCTGCAAAAGCTCCTGTAGGTACGTTGCAGAGCCGCGTTGATCCGCTGTGGGGTCTGAAGGAAGGCTTTGTAGACTCGGAGAGGGTGGACTCGCGGTGCTCATGATGATGGGCATTGCCAGACAGCCTGTGCTAATGAGGAGGGGGAACAGGCTGGTAAGAGGAGGTCGGTTCGGCAAAGATCGGACATGACTCGTCCAATCTGTCATGAGTTTATCAAAATGGTGAGCATCAAAAACACGTATCCTTGTGAGCAATGTCGCAAATACTCGGCGTGTGTCGTCATTCTTAGTCCATCCTCGCTCAAGCGCGGGAATAATGGTTCGAAACAGCCGGTTCATAGTTGGAGGATCCAGCCGGGTGCCGCTCGACAACAGTTTCTCGATTTCTTCTGCCATTTCGTTCTCAGCATGCTGAGCAGGGGCTGCCACAATATCGGATACTGGCGAGCAAGCGTCGATAGCGTTATTGCGATCACTTTGTAGCAGCTCCTGGCGTAATTGGGTAGCGATAACTTCGTGGCCAGTCATGCGCTGAGCGAGGCTTGAAAGAGCAGCGAGCAATGGGCGTGGAACGATAGCTTGCTCTTCATTCATCGACTTGAGGCGCTCGATCAGGCTATTAAACAAGTCATCCGCACTTCCCAAGGCGTAGAAGATCTGCAGGTTTGAGTGAACGGTGTCAGCGACGGATGCCAAAACGTCGGGGTCGGCGGTCTTTGAACAAGCTCCAAGAATATCGGACAGCATAGCGTAATCTTCGGCTATTTCCATGAGAGCTCGGACAGAGGTGTACATGTTTAGAGACAAAGAGAAGTGACTCTTAGTGGACAGCAAGCCAGTTAATACATCGCGTAGATGCGCGCCAATACAGCTTCTGAGAGCGTTGCCGCTGCTTCCTATCCGTGGAAGTAGCTTTTTGAGGGACATTGGTTTCCGCTGTGATAATGGGTCGCCCGGAGACAATGGCAGCCCCAGACTGTGCCTGACACATTTGATCGCGTTGGTGATATCTTGGTCCTCTTCGACGATCGAATAATTGCCAGCTCGTCTCAGCAGGTTCCCTCTCTCAGCTCTCTTCTTCTCAGACAGAGCATAGATAGGCAACTCAACCAGTAACCTACTGGAACATGGGCCCGAATCGCGATCGATTTCTGCCCCATCATGGTAACCACCACGCGCAATAGTCCACTGCATGTACTGAGAAACCGAAAAGTGGCCGGTTCGAACGAGTTCCGTAACAAGGTGGTATACCAGGTTCTTCCGCGTCTTATCCTGAATAGAGATGCTGTCGAGAGTCTCGAGGATGGGCGTTGTAGGGTTCACGCGAAACTGACTCCATTGCCGAATCAAGCGAGCCGCGGCATAAACCTTTGCTAAACCCGGACGATGGAACGAAGTTGCCCACTCGACTACTGTCTTCATGATCAAAGGTTTGTTCTCACTCGTTGCCCAACATGTTGCCGCCAAATGGATATCACTGGGCTCTTTGAGGGCAGCATCAAGGAGCTTGACCAGCTGGCTTCGGCCGGCAGGAGGCGAAGCTGTGCTAGATACAACGAGTCGTGAGTTTCGTGAATTGATGGTATGCAAGGCTTTTTGAGTCGGTTCATGATCAGGTCGTAAGAAGGCTTGTAGCGTATCTTTGTATCGAGGCCAAGCGCCAGGGTTAATGAAGCTCTCTGGGTTACTGAGGACTAAGGAGCCAAGCAAAACAGACAGTCTGCTGGAAAGTTGTACTAGAAGATCTTGATCGGGATCGTTGTATATCTGATCTTGATTAGCCAAGACTTTCAGCTGAGCAGATGAGTGTGAACGTACCACATGTAAATGGCTGAGTAAGGCAAAGACAAGCCGTCGACCGTACTTGCGCAACCTAAGAAGATCTTTCCAGTATATCTGGGCTATTAGCAACCACATGGGGATTCTAGACTGAAGACTGTTCTCAATGCCAGACACAACCCAATCAAGATAATGATCTCGATCTAGCAACTGCTCAGAGTAAAGGTTTGTTGCTAAACGAATGCTGCACCGTCGTTAGTAGTTGTATCTTACTAGTGAGAAGTATCATAACTCACGCATATGTAACTCTGTTCTTCCAGTCGTTCTCGCCAAACCCCACAACAACGGCGTCGACAAACTGCTCAACAAAAACGGTCCAGTCACGAGCCCATTTCAGTTCACCACCCATGACAAAGGCACCGTTGACGCCCTTTCTCTTGAGTCCTCTTATCTCATTTGCACCGACGCACTTGGCCAACCAAACAGCTCGCTCGGCGGGAACGTTCTTGTTTAAGCATTGGTCTAGTAATGTCCTGCCGCGGATGCCGTGGGGGATGGTTCGGCTGAGACGTCTCAGAGATATCGCAGGGTTCGCAAGGTCCTTGAGCCAGACTTCTCTCTTCGTGTCAGTGAGTGTAACTCGTGGCGGTGGCTTAAACGTCGAGGGCGCGGTGATCTGGCCTCGGTGTCTGCGCTGAGTCAGGACGCCCATGAAAATTGTAGAAAGAGCATTCAAGCCGGTCTTTTGCTTCAAGGCCGGGAATATAGCAAGCTTAGCAGACGAAGTTTCAGGAACGTTCAGGTTCACCTTGTCCCATGTTCCCTTGGTGATGGCTTCGCCGCTCCACTCATCTTCATGATGCGCCCCATTCCAAGGAAAGAAGTCGGCGTATCCAGAGTTGAGACCTTTGCTGAAAGGGTCAACGGGATTTCGGGAAGTGGTGTCGGGTCGGTTGGATGTAAAATATCGCGGTGCGATGGAGGGGACTTCGACAGTGTACGGCTTCGGTCGTGCATCCTTCTTAGCCGGCGCAGGCGCAGTCGTCGTAATTCGAGGAGCGGATCTCGGTTGTGACGTTACTGGTCGGCGTGTAGGCATAGGCATTAGAGTTGAGCTGGCACTGCCACTGGTCGCTGGGCTACCGGCGATAGCTTGGAGGGGGTCGGAGTTGTTTGGTATTCGTGAAGGAGTAAGAGACTGCGGAGATTCGGTAGTAGGCAGAGAGCCGGTTGAAGCATTGTGGGACAACTCGAGTCGGAGACGTGAGCCGCCCCGTCTCGGTGTCGTATTATAACGGTTAGGGGTGGCATCGCCGGTGTCGCCGGTAAGATCGACGAACGATGAGTCTTTTCGAACTGGTGAGGCGGGTACAAACTGCTGCTGGTGGGATAAAGATCGCTGCGGAGGAGGACGCTGGACGGGTAACGACGATGAGCTCACGGAACGCTGAGGCGGCCGCGGATGGGCGCCCATGGGGGTCCGCGAGGTCATTTCTGATTCGGGGGCGGAGGCGCCATTCCGACAGATCTAGATAAGGGATGTGTTGAATTATGTTGGAGTTGGTGATGGATAATCGCAGTCAACGCGGTCGCTGAAGTTCAGACCGCGATGTCCTGCGATGTTCTAAAGGCGGCTCGAAAGATCGGATGCTCGATTATCGAAGCGTCGGGCAAGGCTTGCGTTCCTCTATCGCGTCGTCGTCGATGTCCCGTTTGTAATGTTTGATGGATCAGCCGCGCAATCCGAAGACGAACGAGCCAGCAATCAACGTGATTCGGATATCCGAGCTCGATCGTCACCCGTGCGTTTATCGTTATCCAACTATCACCGCTGTAGTCGCCGTTGTGGGTTCGATTTCAAGATGATGTAGCCAAGCGCGCAAATGGCCTCGTTGATAGTATGTCGTTGAGGTAAGGAGGAGGAAGATGCACAGAATCAGGACAGAACAATTAGTAGTGTCAAGATAGCGTAAGTATGTACACGAGCGGCACGGAACCCCGACCGAGAGCGGCAATGTCGATGGATTATGAGATGTGGATGGGTCAGACGGGGCGAGGTAGGTTGAGTTAGAGCGTTTCTGAGGTGAGGCAAGGCAAGGCAAGGCAAGGTTGGCAAGGCAAGGTACTAACTTAAAAGGCCCTCAAGAGAAATATGGGGACGCGAGGGGGGTGGAGATGGAGGTAGAAGATACCAAGGCGAGATTGCCAGTGCACTCCGATTACAGCATGGCTTTGTGCAAGGACCCACTATGCACTATATCCGTAAAGTATCGACTACTTATTACAAGGTCTCCCCCCATCCGGGCTCTCAGCCGTCGCTTGGGTCGGTCGGTCCCTTGAGTCGTTTACATGGAACCCTGTCCGGACATTTTGGGGGGTTTTGTTCTTGTCCTCGACCGTGCGGGACCTAGGGACCCAGCTATGGCTGCGGATAGGGACGGATGGGGCTGGGATTAGGGATTTAATTCTATTACATGAGCTGTATTATTAGGGGACTTGCGATTTAGAAAGGGAATGATTGGGGGGTTTCGGGACTGAAGTGGCGAATGATTTGTGCAGGATGACTCGTGGTTGGTCCAAGTCATATAGAAGTCCTGAACAAAGACACATAGCACAGCGCTGTGCCTTGCCTTTTACAAGGGGATAAGCGGGCGATTGCTACAAAAAGAATGAGACAGTTGGGCGGTTTGAAGCAAAATCATCATTCAAGTCACATCAGAATGCATAACGTCCTTTGTGTTATTCAGGGGTTACGTTGGCCAAGCTTGGCGATCAAATAACATTGCAGCCCCCAGCAAAAGCCATCGACCCCGCTTGAAAGCACACTCAATCGCGCAGCTAAGATCGCAAGGAAGCATTTGCCTCGTGGAATGTGCGTTATCTATTGGTGGTGTTCAGCGCTTGTAGAGTCGGCACAGCGCGAGAGGCCTCAGCTTGTTGACATGACACCTAGAAACATTGTCACTGTGCTTGCTTATCAAAGACATCCGCATTTCATTTTGAAAGAGCGAATGTGCCAGACATGTTATTAATTGCGTTTGAGGCTGAGCGAGGATAAATAAAAGCCTCTCTATCAAAGGCTTGTCTCGGTCTCCTGTGCGATCCATGTCTGTAAAACATGGATGTCATCTACGATTCAACCAACCAACTAATCAAAACTCATCAGCCATCATTTCTCATAATGCTCCCCATGACGGCATTCAACCCAGATCAAAGCGCTCCGCTCGATAACATCTCACCCTTTTCAGCTTTCCCCTCATCCGTCAAGCTACACAATATTGGACATTTTGATGCCCATCATCGGCCGTCATTCATACGCTTAGTTTATCCCCAACCTAAGCCATTGGGAAGAATCGACCGATAGTTCCCCATCCAGAACCTCGTTCCATCAGCAGCCAAGCCGTGGTCTGTGTTCCCACCCATCCTAAACCCACAACAAGTCCCAATAACTCGTCCCCCTTGGCACTTGCTCCTCTTTTCCCGGCAAGATGGACATTGGATTTCCGGGGGACAAACACCGCACCGGGAAAAAAACGCGAGATACTGTAAGCCACTCGCAAGCCCCGACCGTAGTGTAGCGCGTAGCGGGCAGCGGCTCGAGAAGCTCGCTGCTGAATAGGCAGGCTATTACTGTATCTATCATCTGAGGCCTGTAACTCCACCCAATAGCGCTATTCGCCGGGGTAGATTGGGCGATTTCCAGTCCATGATGAGGGGGCTCCGTCGTCCGGATCATGGGGTTTGGTCTGGTGCAGTTGGCTCGCAACAGCCGCGCTTGGCTTGGCTTTCGCTTCGCTTGATGAGCCCTGTGTTTGCGTTGCGGTGTGCAGCAGCATCCATGGATGCGGAGAAGATACCCTTAGATACGGGGTGATTGTCTATCAGCCCACCTCCGAACCACCGATACATGTACTCTGTCTCATCTGCAAGTTAAGTCTCTTCGTATACTATCACCAGATTCTACACCTTCAAATTCATATGAACAATAAAGTTTAGTAGGCTTTACTGCCTCATGCTTGCGTGTACTGTACATACTCGGCAGCCACGGAGTTTAATATTGGACCCGACCGCTTTACGGACCGTAACCCCAGCCTTTCCGTCGGGATCTTGCCCCGGCCCGAGTTGGTCTACCGAAGTGCGAACGAACTACTAAATTACGTAGTAATTGAGTGAGCATCGGAAATCAACGATCCTGCGAGATAGGACTCAACAACACAACAAACCTTCCTGTCTAGGTAGGTGGGCTATTGTCTTGCGGCAAAGATATTCCGCCGAAGGCGCCCGCTTCTTCCTTCACATGCCCAGGTTCCGTAATCTGTCGCACTGAGCCGTTCCAATGTTCCTTGATACTGTAGATCTTCGGGATACCCTTGCATCAGACGGGTCTTGTACATCTAAATTCATCATAAAATTATACATGACTTACTTGCGCAAGTATCATACATGAAACTTATGCGCCTAGAAACGAAACTCACACGTAGCACGATGAATCGGATCGTCTGTAGCCCGCCGGATCAATCCGCCCAGCTGCGCTATGCAATCACTGGCAGTTCATAACAAAGCACGACATCCTGTTATTATCCCTTGCACCAGCTCTGAGGGATGACAAGCTTTCCTAAGCGCACGGGTACAGACAAGGGCGTGTTGTTCTTTGTGACAAGCCACGGATTGTCACAGGCTGAGAGGGTAAAAGGAAAAGCCAAGGGCTTGATCGTTGTGAGTTGAGTGACCGGTGACCACGCCACACGGTGCCAAGACTAACGACGCGGGTTGCCAAACGTGGATGCTGTGTGAGACAAACCTGATGCCGGTACAAACACCGCTCGTACATCATTGGCGATGCTGTAGCACGCAAAGCAGGCCAAGTGAAACAGTTGTGTGTAGTATATTCAAATTTGGTTAAGTCGGCTATCTGCGTATCCTGTTCAAGGAACGTCCTTGCAGAGTGCTGCAAGTTGCCGGTTGTAAGAGAGAAACATATGTTGTGCAAGAAAGGGCTCGTCGTGCCCTGTCAGATGGTTGCCGTCCCTGGTTATGTAAAAAGAACTCCTCCCGTGTAGACAGGCATGACTATAAGGCGATAGCCAATATCCAAATGCAAAAGAATGCTTCCGCCCGAGACTCACCATAATCTCAAACGGTAAAAAGAAAAGAGAATTTCCATTAGTATCAGGTCTTTGCCATCATTAAAGGTCTCCCGCAGAGCTGACTGACCACTCACTCCAGCCCCTCTCCTCACCTGGAAGCTTGATGTTCTCCCATTCATCTCTGGTGACGCTCTTCCATTCGTCGATAGGGAGCCAGCCGATTCGTGCTCGGTCACCAAAGCCACCGACCCAGTAGATCTTGGTCACGACCAGACGCGCCCAGGAGCTCTCGTGGATGACGTTACCCGGCAGCCAGTACTTGGCGTCCTGATGCTTGCGCGTGAAGCATGCCGCAAGCTTGAGGGCCGACACGGGAGTCGTTTCGATGGGCTCAAGGTAGCCGAAAAGGGCGAACCTGGGCAGATTGGCCGCCGAGTAGGGAACAGTATCCGGTGTGGAAGATGATTCCTCCGGACGGCTGTTGTACTCGTAACTGGGGAAGAAGGGGATATAGGCTGACAGTCGGGAAAGGAGAGAAATGCGCTTGGCGGGCGGATATGGCGGGACCCAGTTCATGGAGAGAGTAAGGTTTGACCCAGCCCGAACGTTCCTGAACGTTGTTGCAATCTTAATTTCGAGAATGGTAGGGTTGCCCTCATCCTCGCAGTCTGCAACATAATCCATCATGCCGATAGGCACTCCTCCAAGTCCGGTCGGACGATTCTCATCGATCTCGAGACCGCCATCGGAGTGCTCGGAGGGGAAGACGGTCGAGAGGGTTGCGAGCTTGGTGAGAGCGAGGATACGGCGGGCCATGACGACAGACTCGTGGACCGTGGGGATCTTATGAGGCGCGTTGGTGTCGGCATTCTCATTGTCGGCGAAGACGTTGGACGTGGGAGCGAAGGCATGTGCCGTAGCAGCAAAGCCGGCGATAGCGTGCGAGAATTTCATGATGCAGTTTTGGGTCGCAAGGCACTGGTAGAGTAGACGCTGGGAGCCTGATCGGGAGGATACGTCGTAGGAGAACTCGTCGTAGGCAACGGGAGTAAGGTCAAGGTCGCAAGAAGAAGCGAAGAAAAGCCAAGGAGGCGGTGGGCAGATGAAGACAAAGGCTTCCGCAGGCGCGTGAGTCGGTTGCTAGTGAAGGATGGCGGAAGTTGCCCGCGCTAAGCTGAGGGGGACTGATCCCATGATGATGTTACTTCCGCCAAGGCATAGATTGATAAGATTAGATCCCTGTTGAACCGGCCGAAACCGGTTGCGACCGTTGAAGTGCGACCGCACGAACCGTTCGATGGCCCACCTACGCACCACCTCGGGATTAAAAGCATCTGAGAAATACCAGATGTCTCTGCATGTGAACGTATGATATTAATTCAAATTGAGACTAGTATTTGGGTTGTAAAGCTGTTGCATGAGTGCTGCTCACACGTCATTGGTCCCAAGACATGTCTCTGGATGCGTGTTCCAGCGAGTGGTGATACTGACCTGGAAAAGAAATTACGGGGCTGTTATTAGTGGAAGAAGTTTCCGTATGGGCTATGATGAAGACGAGGGATATGAACTCACGTTACAATTAGATTTTAAATGCTAACACGACATAAGCATGATACTATGTGAGGATAAGTTTTGTATCCTGAAGGTTGGGTAGGGACATTCGAATTGCAGCTTTTCTAGATCGTGCAACTCCAAACGCTATGACATAGTCCCTCAATGAGTCCTCAAGCTACTTGTAGCTTCAGGAATACTTGGTGATCTATCGGTGAGAGATTTCTTGAGGTCCCGATCATCCGCCGAAAGTTGATTGTTCAACCAAGTTGTTCTTCATATCTGGCCCTGATCTGCAATATCAAAAGTGCACATTGTGAGAAGGAGCTGCGAGAGTCAATGCTATATTTATTCTAGTATGTATAATTGTTTACAACGAGAGGCGTTGAATAACGAAACGAATCTCTATCTACCTTCTTCAGTAGGAGGGCATGCCACCTCCAGCAGCTGTCAGGCAGTATCCAACGGCATCGATTAGAACAAGTTTCAGGAGCTTACTGTCTCAAGGGCAAGTTCTCTTCGTAATTGTGTGGAGCGTGTGGTGTTAGGCCTCATCTAGTTCCATCGTTCCCCATTTACTCGTTTCCAGTGATATTGGCATTCTGCGAACAGCTTTCAACTCATTTCTTTGGAGCCAGACAAGTGGCCCATGTGTGTCTCCAGATAATTTACCTGCTCAGCACTCAACTAATAGCTGTGAGATGCTCCCTAACCAGAATATTCACGACTGAAAATCAATCAACTGATTCCTGAGCATGAACCAAATCCTTAAACATACTCTTGCATTACTTGGCCAAGTCGGCAGGTTCATGCTACTACGTGGCAACGAAGCTTATTGCCTACATTTAATCGAAGAAGATCACAGTGGTCGGTCACTAAACCATGCACTGACGTGACTTGAGAATCAAGCACACTGGCTTCACTCACCTCTTTAACAATTTTAATGGCTACAGAACCTCCATTCACAATGAATTAAATATTGTAAACAGTGTCTGGAAGAATATGGCATTCAGTGACCACGATTGCAAGAATACGAAGATAGACGGGCCGGACTAGCAATCAACAGAAGGGACAGGAAATAGATATTCCCTGAGTGTTAGATTCAACTTGTTTTGACCTTGAGTTGCATACGCCTGTCTATCGGGCCACCCGTAGGATCTAGTGTCGGGTTTAACAAGCACAGGAAGAACGGAATCGGTCATGACTAAGTATAGACAAAGAAATTTGAGCTTGGGCATGGCAGATTTGAAAGTAGCCTTGATTCCTGAGTCTCGAGCATAGGAGGACTATTTGCTCTGCCAGCAGATCAACTTGATGACTACCCCTGTACGCTTAAGAGACCGGCGTTATGACGACGAGGGGTGGTCGATGAATACCTTGTCGCCTTGATACAAGAAGGAATTTGACAATGAATAAGAAGTGTAGGACAAGGCCATTCGAGATCAGCATATCCATGTTATGATATAAAACTTTACGAGAAAACAATACATTATCAAGACCACCTACCTAGCACAACAACACTACAGAGGAATTACATCATTCCTGTTTGAATTCCTTTGTGCTATAGCGGGAGCACAGACTCGATAGTTGCTGCTGCAACCATGTTGTTGATCTACGAGCTAATCTGACCAATAGCAGATGTGAATCTCAAACAACCCCACTACTACAGCCCGATCCCTTGGGCGTGCCTCTGCCGCTTCATCAAGCTTCTTGCCATTCGTCACTCTCTTGGGTCTGTGTTGTTATTCTCACCTTTCAACAGCTTTTACTTGGAATCTCTCAGGTTTCGCTCGCGGAAAGGAATCTGCTTGTTTTCACCATTTTATTCTTCTATTTATCCCCAGTTCAGCATCGACTGCTGTTCTTATCTGTATCAGCTTTCCCCCACCGCCTGCTGCCCAAACCAAACAAAACCGAGCCCGCCTTTAACTTACCCCTCGACTCCGATTCGCATTGCGACAACGATAACATCCCCACCACACGCTCACGGGCGCCTCTTCTTTCCCTTTCTTTCTCCCACTCGAGCAAACATTGCTTAGGGAAGATAACCAGTCATGGCTAGTTTCATGTCCAACTTCTTCCCTGGTGGGAAAGAGAAGAACAACGGCACTGCTAGTGAAGCCGGCAGCCCTCGACCTGCCACGCCCTCCTCCAAATCGGACAACTTCCTCAATCCCATGAGCACGCCACAAGGTAGCCCAAGCAAGAGGACGAACCCTCCAGGCGCACACGACCTTCCTTCTGCCTTCGAGAATGCCTTGACTCTTAACCCTCCCACCATCGAGCCACCCCTCAAATTGGGCCGACCTCAGAGTGTTGTGACCCCGCTATCGCCTGGCAAGAGCAAGACGCAGCCTCTCGACGAGTCCAATGCCAATGTCGATGAAAGTGTCATCCACAAGGCGCGACCAGGAAGTCCCACCAAGAAACAAGGCCAGGAAAACACACCGCCGAGCTCTCGCCTGGGTGCCAACGACTCCCCCTATCAACACAGCCATGCTGCCATTTCTCGCCAGCAGCTTTATGAGCACAGGGACCGACCTACTACACCCGCAACCAAGAGGTTCAACACAGCTCGAGGTCTAACGGCAGAAGAGCGAGAGATTCTTCAGAAGCCCAACGTGAAGCGACTAGTAAATGTCACGCAGCTTTGTATGCACCACCCCAGCAGCTTGACTCCCAAATTCTATCCTAACTACCTGCCTCTTTCTAACACATACTAGATTTCCTAGACTACTACTTCGATCTTCTCACATATGTTGGCTCCCGACAAAAACGACTAGAAGCCTTCAAGAATGAATACCCCCCACCTCCCGAGTCCGATGAGCAGGTACACAGCCAAATGTGGACCAAGTATACCGGACGAGAGCGTGCCAACCTTCGCAAGCGACGAGTACGACTTCGACATGGCGACTTCCAGATCCTGACCCAAGTTGGCCAGGGCGGTTACGGTCAAGTTTTCTTGGCTCAAAAGAAGGACACCCGCGAGGTTTGTGCTCTCAAGGTCATGAGCAAGAAACTACTTTTCAAGCTCGACGAAGTCCGTCATGTCTTGACCGAGAGAGATATTCTTACCACCGCCCAGAGCGAGTGGCTTGTTAGGCTCCTCTACTCTTTCCAGGACGAGAAGAGTATCTATCTTGCAATGGAGTACGTGCCTGGCGGTGACTTCCGCACCCTGCTTAACAATACCGGTGTGCTATCCAACCGTCATGCCCGGTTCTACATCGCCGAGATGTTCTGCTCCGTCGATGCTCTACACCAGTTGGGTTACATTCACCGAGATCTCAAGCCCGAGAACTTCCTTGTTGATTCGACCGGCCACATCAAGCTGACGGATTTCGGTCTTGCTGCTGGTGTTCTGGCTCCATCCAAGATTGAGTCGATGCGTGTGAAGCTGGAGAAGGCATCCGAGAGCTCAGTTCCCTTCGGCAAGCCCATGGATCAGCGAACCGTGGCTGAACGTCGAGAGAGCTACCGTACGATGCGCGAGAACGATGTCAATTACGCCAAGTCTATTGTGGGCTCACCCGACTATATGGCCCCGGAGGTCCTTAGGGGGGAGGAATATGACTTTACTGTGGACTACTGGAGTTTGGGCTGCATGCTGTTTGAGGCTCTCACTGGATTCCCTCCCTTCGCGGGTGCCACTCCTGACGAGACGTGGCGCAATCTGAAGCACTGGAAGGAGGTGCTGAAGAGACCCGTATGGGAGGATCCCAACTATTTCCTGAGCAACCGAACCTGGAACTTTATCTGCACGTAAGTAAATCGAATCGCTGGTACTTGGGTATGGCAGACATAAGCTGACTCGCGATATAGGTGCATCAACTCACGCACAAGACGCTTCTCCAATATTAAGGATATCTATGCTCACCAATACTTTGCTGAAGTCGACTGGGAACAGCTCCGCCAGACTCGTGCACCATTCGTTCCTGAGCTGGACTCGGAAACGGATGCGGGTTACTTTGATGACTTCACCAACGAAGCCGACATGGCCAAGTACAAAGAGGTTCATGACAAGCAACAGGCACTGGAGACAATGGCCGAGCGTGAAGATCAAATGAGCAAGAGTCTCTTTGTCGGTTTCACGTTCAGACATCGCAAGCCTGCTACAGAAGACGGCGGAAGCCCCCGAAAGCGCATTCCTACCGACGAGACATTCGGGACGATGTTCTAGGGCGAGCCTCAAATTTCCAAGATGGTGGATTGGCGTGGATTCGTCAACAGGGGGAAGGCCCTCTTCTGAGGTAGTGCGAAGCAATCTTTCTTTGCTTTGATAGCGGAAGACTGGGGTCTTGCGATGCGGAACGCTATGATGATGAGGATTCTCGACGGCTGTCTCCTTTCAACCTTGCCGTTTCTTTCTTCTTGTTCTTTTCGATGTTGCTGTATTATCACTTTTGATCATGTACGTATCACTGCGTGCTTTGCAGTTTAGGTTTAGTTCTTGTTTCCGGCAGGCAGGAGTTTTATGGACCCCGGGTTATGTATGCGGTCCAGTAGCAAGGAGTCTGAGTATTGCCAGGCTTCTGGGAATAATTGCGGTTGTGTATGTTCGGAGAATAGGATTGCTTTCTCTCCCACCTTACTTTGGCAGGCATGAGGATAGGGAAGGGGGGAACAAAAGCAGATGAAGTCAATGCTATCGTGTAGAAGTTTACGAATCAACGGGTAATTAAAGTTGAACGCGATGTGATTATATGTGATGCCGAGAATTCAAGCGACACATATCATAGATTTCTATGCATGTTTCCCTTTAGGATAGAATATACAGGTCATGAATAATGCTTCAGCGTAGGTTTCTGGCCCAATATGTGGTTTTGCAAAGCCGGAGGCACCTCGTGCTTACAATTGCTAAAGATTCGTCATGACAGACAGGATAAACGATAGGGCGAGGTGAGTGCGCATGTTTTAAAATGGTATCATATGTCTCTTAACAATAGCGTCTTCATCGCAAGGAGCAGTTTCGTTCATCAAGCTCGCGTCGTCAGCATCCCCCAAAACCACACAATCTTCCGGTCCTTCTATAAGTGATAAACAAGAAATGCTCGATTCGTTCGTCAGATCTATTGGGCGGGTGTTTGCAATATTGGGAATAGCTGTCGTGACAATCATGCCATCTCGTACCATCGTATGTATAGAGCTTTTTTTGCATGAGCATTAATGCCAGCAATAACGACACAACAGCCCCCGTCCACGTAAACTCCCGCAACTAAGCAACATAATCCGCCGCATGTTGGTAAATATCCAAGTAAGGTATCAATCGTCGTATAAGTAGAAAACGCCACCATCTAAAACGCCTCAAAATCCGTTCCGTGTTTCATCAAGCAATGTAGTCCACGCCACATCCTTATTCAAGATCAATCCAAGGCACTCGCTGAACACTGTTGTCACTGTTGTTTGAACAGCAAAGTTGCCCGCCAACATTTTCGCTAAACCGCATGCTCTTGCGATTAGAGACTCATCGTCAACCATTCCCACTCTTGGGGGCCAGCAGAGCTGCCAATCAGCGAGCTTGTTTGTCCACCACCAGACATACTGATCATGCCCGTGGCTGAGCCCAGCGTGCTCGGTCGTTGGTTCAGGTTGAAGCTGCTGGCTGACATGCCACCAGGCAAGCTCGAAAGACCAGCAGAGGAGCCAAAGGGGCGAGGAGCGTCAATAGAGCTAGTTGATTCGGGACTGTCGATATCCATGGATACAGGCACGTCTCCTCCAACGCTCTTGCTATGACGACGTTGCCGTTTTGAAGATACAGTCGCGGGTCGCTGCATCGACAATGATGAGGCACCGGGGCCGGGACTCGTTTTGGGGGGAGCTGCTGCGATAGGAACGACTCCCTTTCCACCCATAGCGCCAGTGGAAGGGCCCGGTCCTGCAAAATGACTGTTTGGAGTGCTCCCAGCTGTGTTCGTGCCCGATGCAGTGCCACTGATCGGACTCTCAACATCCTTGCTGCTCGCAGGTCGACTGGGAGCAGGTGGCGTCGTCGCCTTGGGCGTTGGGTTGCTGCTGCTGTTGGGTTTGGCGCTGGCTGCGACTGTGGACATTGATAACGTCGAGTTCTTTCGAGAGTTCATTGCACTCGCAGTCTTTTTAGACCTGGTGCTGCTTCCTCCTACAGGCACATTGGTTCCAGACCCACGATTTCGCTTCTTGATAACATCCGTCTTCAAGCTTAATGGTCGCACAACACCGTGCAACTTGAGGAAAAGGCCGCAAGCGTTACACAGCGGCTGGCCTTCAGGGTTTCGCCGCCACAGAGGCGTCGTCTGAGTGAAACAGTTAGTGCACGTGGTCGGAACATTTCCATCATTTCCGTTGCCAGCGGCTGCCTGCAGATTGGTCGATGAGTTCTGCTTTGACAGAGGGGGTGATGACGGTCGACTTGGCGCGACAGATGAGAACCCTGACATGGTTCCGTTCGCGTCGCCGGCAGGTGAGCTTTGCATTGACTGTGCAAGCTGCTCAAAGCCGTTCTGTTGTCCGGTCATATGAACCGGTGTTGATGCGTTCCTTGGTAATTTAGGATGTTGTCTCATTGGGTTTCCTCCGCGGAAAGATTGTGACTGGGATCTTTCAAGCCCGTTCGATTCCCACTCTCCGTTATTATCGACAAATTCAGTTGTCGAGCCTCCAATCATCACTTGCTTGCGAGTCGGCCCTCCTGGAAAGCGAGCAGCCTGGGTGCTGAATTGTCCAGGGAGACTTGCATCCCAGCCCATGGATCCCGATTCATCGAGAGAAGATGAAATGTCCTTTTGCATTGACACATTGCGATCAGCAAATGCGTTATTGTCCTCATCATCAGAGTCAGCTCCGAAAGAAAACATATTGTCTTGCTGCATCTGCATTGTAGGCGAGGTGACGGCCTGATCAGCATGGAACACCTGGGAAGGATCAATATGTCCAAACGAGCTAGGTGCAGTACTGTAGGCAGACATGGACTCTGACCCGGTTCCTGGAGCAGAGAACATAGTGCTTCCGCTGTTGCCGTTTGTTCCGTTATACATGAACTGCTGGCTAAGCATGCTGCCAATACTTTGCTGGAAGCCTTGGGGCCGTTGCGTTCGCGCATCCTGGGAGCCAAAATAAAATCCCTCCTGCTCAGGAACAGGGTGGGGAGTTGAAACATTGGACGGGTAAGCGGATGCTGGAGGCGAGTAAAAATCGGTATTGTTGTTAACAGATGCTGAGGGAACAGATGAATTGTGGTACATGGCAGAAAAAGGACCGTTGGGTATCAGAGGTGAGGTAGAAGGAGAAAATGAGAAATTCTGCTGAAAGTTTCCATTAGAGTTGACCATGGAGTCATTCTCCATGAAAGTGTCGAGGTTAAATGGGACGCTGACGCCGTTGGGCTGCTGGGGTATGCTGGTCTGGTTGGAGTGGTCCAGTGAGTAATCATGAAGCTCTGAATCAAGATCAAGATCATTCTGCGCCGCAGTGCTATTGACAGCCGGTACTTGTGGTGAGAAATCAGCGGGGCGCTTTCGAGTCTGTTTGCAAAAGTTAGCAGCCGCGCGCAGAATAAGCGTACTATCACATGTGAAATGAAAATAACAACTTGGAAAGTTTGCGATGGAGGGGAACATGCGCAACCAGTCACACAAAGAGGAGGGGTCATCGGGATCACTCACTCTACGGTCATCGATGCTGGTTTTTCGAAGATGACGATTCACGTAGTTGAACTCATTACCCTGAGTAGCCTGATGAAGCGGCTGGGCGGGAACGGACTGCGGGACAAAACCGTGGTGAGAAGGCTCCTTGCGGGATTTGATGGGAATGGCCGATGCCATTGAGCTGCCGGACCTGTCGTCGCCAGGTCTGTCGCCCTGAGGAGACGCAAAGTTCACAGGTGAAGCAGAGTTGTCGGAAAAGATGAAGTCGTCAAGATTCATGGCGTCGGGCTGGGCCAAGTTTTGCTCTGAAGACTTTCGCAGCTGGGCAATGCCGCTGGGAGAGTTTTGCATCATTGGGCGTGCAAGCCTGTAGTGCAGGGCCCTGGTCAGCACGTCATGGGCAAAGAGCAAGGGAATAATGAGGAGCGCGAATGGTGTTGAAGGAATAAAAGGTGATTGTCATACCGGTTGCTGGCCTCCATGTTTCTCTTCCTCCGAGCATCTGCCTCGTCCTGCTTCCTCTGCTGCTGCTCCTTGTGCTTGCGCATACTGAGAGCCATCATGCGCCAGGTCAGATTTTCCATGCGATGCTGGCTCGGCAGCTGCTGCTTAGTCCTTGCGAAGAACTTCCAAACCTGAGTCGCAAGCGGATCGTCCTGCTGCATCTTGTCGATACTGCGGTCGGAATCGGCGATTCCATTCTGGAGAAACGGAAAGAGGTGGGAACCGCCCAGGCCCTGTCTGGCGAGGGAATACGTGCCGGCCATGTCGGTCTTGTGCTCCTTGAAGCTGGCCGAGGCGTCACGAGAATTTGGGATGTGGCTCGACTGGCCGCTGCGCTGAGTGGGAGCGTGGTGAGCGGCAGCACTGGGCCATGCACTTGGCCTTCTGGGAAAACGGAAGTCGTGCTCTGTTATTGTTGGATTCATTGTGAGAACAGGACTTGAGTTTGCGATTGAGACAAATGTGCTCATGGATATTGGATGGCTTGTGGTGGAGCGAAAGGTGGGCGAACTACAAAACAGTATGAAGAGGGAAGAAAGTATGAATGAACGGGTCGGGTGAGTGAGAGTAAGAGAGAGGCTGAGGTGACGACGGGAGGAAGAGAAGGGCCCCCCACGTAGTGGCTTTAGTGGGAGGGTGTGAGAAAGTTCGGGTGTGGGTTGCACTGCTGCAGCTGCAAGCAGATGCCGCTCGACTTACAGTAGTACGCCGCTGTAGCGGTGCGGTAGCTGAGATGGAGCGCAAGAGCCCTGAAGAGAAATCCAACCTCGCTGAGATCAGGGCAACCACTTCATCACACCCAGAAGCGGCCACTTCAGACCCGACTGGGATACACCAGGTCCCGGCGGGTGGGGTGTTTGTTTTTGGGGGAGCCTCCGGGGGCTTCAGTGGGTATCCGGCTTCAGTAGAGCGGGTGAGCGGGCGCCGGTTCGGCGGGGGAGAGATTGGGTTGACTGTGTATGTATGTACCCAAGATGGGAGCTGGTGGATTGATGTAAAGATGAGATGACGGGAAGCTAAGAATGGATAGATGAAGAAGGGGGGAGAGATTGGATGTGGAGGGTTTTGAAAGGTCCAAGTTGAGTCGAGTCTAAAAGTTTACAGACCAGACCAAGCAGGCATGGAATTCATGAAGCGAGAAAGAAAGAAGATGGAGGGAACAAAGATGACCACCTTAGCTACGTCGCTTATTTCCGTACGGAGCAATTGCTAGTGTCCCCACGTCCAGTTTATCCTATCCTCCTCCAGCTCCAGCACTCGCAGTGCATGTGCATCGCACATCAATCCCCGAGACAAGTCTGTTCAACACTCACTCGACGTTCAAGTCTATTAGGTTGCCAAGACTTCATCGTCTAGATGGGTACCCAGTTTGAGCGGACCCCCGCCACTACACTTAGGCCCGAATCGACAAAGATGAGCTGTGACGGCTGGGCTTGATGCGCGTTTTGCTGGCGCAAAAGAGTCACTGCCTGGGGGCAAGAGGAGAGGACGAGAGCCGTAACCGCATCCATTCAGAAAAAAGTGTAGAGCGGTAGTGGATTCAGCGTTGCGCTACCGATTCCTATAACCGGACCTCCGCGTTCCATCTATGGATCCATTGCTTGCTTGCTTGTGTTTCCGCCCCAGTAAGAACCAGGGCCACAGAACCACAGATGTTGACGAGTGCTTCAGATTTCAAGGGTCCAGGCCCAATACGTATGTGCGCCACTTGCTGCGTTCAGTAGTGACAGGCACATTTAAGCCCTTGTTCAAAGCTCGATCCATGTGCAAATGGCAATATTGCCCGAATAAACTAACAACTTGGACATTGGGCAAGGCATTCTATACAGAGAAGAATAGACAACAATGCTTTATGGGCACAATTGGAGTAATATCTTGATTTACCGAATTGTTACGGCTACCTATAGTAAAAACGATATCTTCTAATCCATGTATTGGCGAAACCTTGTCTACTTTTCTTATTACGACCCTGAAGATCTGTCTGCGCCAGCTCGGCGTAACTTCCATCTCTGTTTTCCCCTCATACCTAGGTACCTAAACCCCTCCGAGTACGGATGCGCATTTCAACCAGACGGTGCCTTACCAACTAAGAAGACCTCGTCAATGCCTCTCATTTGCCTGAAGGTTCCTAGCGTAGGCAAATGCAAGCCCCAAGTCTGAATTCACTTCCTTCGAGAATCATCTTTCTTGTTCTTTGAAAGCTCACCATCAAAATAGTATCCTCATGAGTGTCATCATCATCATATCGACGCTACTAGCCTATCATAAACGAATATGAGAACCGCCAAGCACATGTATGTATCAAGTACCGCACAAGCAGCAGAGACTCTCATGGGCTGACGAACCCTAGGACCATGACTGGTCACTATTGTTCGGGCAAAGACCGCCAACATACCGTAGACCCACGACGCTGGACTCAGGGCGTGAAGGGTCTGGCCTGTCGGTCATCTCGAGGGCCGATGGGCGCTAGGCACGTCCGACCCACGGGTCATGGCTTCTGAGATTCAAGATGATACTCTACTACGTACCTATTTTACCGTTCGTACCAAATAACAACCAGCGCCAGCAAGGCGGTTGGACTATGGAAAAAGACGCGATCCTTGCCGTGGCGTCGTTCCGTACAGTAACGCACATGGCATGGGCCTCGAGGCTCCGTTAGCCGCCTCAACCATACAAGTTCGGCCGTTCTCGCAAGCATGGCAGCCTACG
Organism: Fusarium sp. MBC 119; assembly: GCA_030411635.1. NCBI lineage: Eukaryota > Fungi > Ascomycota > Sordariomycetes > Hypocreales > Nectriaceae > Fusarium > Fusarium sp. MBC 119. The sequence goes on along the minus strand of JAPERM010000010.1, from coordinate 71,669 downwards.
CTTGACTACATTGGCATTGGCCTGGCTCGTCTCTCAACGGCCGAGTATCGACTGCCAGTACTTTCTACTCTTCTCAGCATATACCAGTCTACCAGAGCAGAGTTTGAGTCATGACGCCCGTTTCCGTTTCCATATGTCCTAGCTGCCTCTGTGTCGCAATTGTTGCACTCCCAACTGCCTAGAGTCTGTATGATTTAACCCATTCTTGCGCTACCCGGCTTTGTCAAGAATGTATACTAATACCTCTTGCGACTTCGGACTCCTGGCCAGTGGAGTTTTCGCATCGAAACAATCGCCGGCCATCTTGGCGATCGCGTCTGTGGCGAGCTGCCGCGCCAGTGTCTGGCTTCCTCTTCTCGGAGGCAACTGAAAACTGCATATGGGTATGGGGAATGAGATGCTTGAATGCATCTGGGAGCCCTTCATCAAGCATGACCCACGACCGTACGTGAGCTTGAGCTAGGGGCCGCCCTGGCATATCCTAAGATGACCTAGATGGTGGAGCCATCTGGCCGAACGCCACATGCATCCAACGCCGCACGACGAATTCGGAGTACAACGATGTTTCTTTTCTATACAGAATAAGTTCATCGACCCTGTATATCAGTCGTGGTAATCAAGGTGGAAACCTTTGTCATGGATCAGTCACTTCGGCCCCTCGCCATGTACCTCTATATGTGAAGCAGGGCGTTCAGACGAAAAACGTCAGCCATGCCTCTGCCAACCATGCACAGCTAAGTTAGAGGCTCTTCATCAGCTGTCTTGCCGATACGCTCATCAAAGCGCTTATTGGATGGGCTGGTGCAACTCCCATTACGGTTCCGAAGTTTTAAGTTTGCGGATGTTCTAGAAAGTTGACCATCGCAAATCCTGTCAACAGAAAGGAGGAGCAGATGTGAGCTGGGGAACAGAGTTGGGGAGAATTGGAGCAGAACCCAGCTCCGCTGCATCGTCATATCTGGGCGGAGAGCTCTGGGGACTTTACGCCTTCTTGTTTCCCGCAGATGAACACTATGCCTGTTCTCACAAAGCAGAGTCCGTTATCGACGTCACCCATGTCAAGTTAACTTGGCATGGAAATACGGGCATGATTTCCTAAATGCCGATGAGACTGCATGGTTCTCACACAGACATGTGATCTGCGCACCAATCCAGCCTGACATCTTCCATTGGCAACTCATGGAGGACCGGACCTTGATGTTTTCTGGCATGCGACAGAAGGAGACGGTCATGCGACACCAGTGCTGTTGGCTTGCATCTCAATGCCTTGAAATGACTGTGCTTGCTGGGTTTGAAGCAACTGGGCTTGCGATATCTTGGTTCTGAGGTTCAAATGTCTAATGGTTTCAATTTCCATTAGAAGAATCAAACATTCACGGTATGCACAAATCTACACATCCAGGTAAGAAACAGCCCCTGGCTACAGATGCTTATTTTAGCCGCATATGTATGTTCTGGGCGAGCTGCACAACGACGTTCGAGACATCAAGCAGCGTGCGGAAGTTTTGCAACACCTTCACACCAACAAGACAGCACTTGCATCAACCCCCACCAGCTATCCGCGAGTCGGCAGGGGTCTTGACGGGCCAGCTAGGCGGATTAGAGCGACCCTGCCAATACGTACCGCACTTGGGGATCACCGTGGTCGTTCCGACATCTTCCATCCTTGTTGAGAGAGTAAGTGGTTGAAGGAAAGATATGTGATACTGCTCTCATGGCAGCCTATAACAAATTCATGGGTATGCATGCAAACGAGTCTTTCCCTCATCTCTATATCAGACATGTCAAACCAGCCCTTTTGCAATATGGCATCATTCTGCGTATGAAGTACAGAGTAGAAAATTCCGGTGCTGTCCCAGCAACTCCTGTCTTCAGAAAGCTAGTGAGAATTGAAGTGAAGTTTTGGGATTGAGGCGGTTCCAGGCATCAAATTGACTCTCCTAGTGCACATGCTATTTGTTCCAAAACGAAGTAATTACACCGAAACCAAATTTCATTCTCTCGGGCCGGAGACATGGACGAACGGTGACCCTTGTCGTCTCTTCAGGACCTCGTTCCTGTTGATGGCTTGGAACTACCAGGCTGTGAGAGGCTCGTGTCGACGTTGCGCCCGCAAATGATTCAAAATACTGCACTAAGCAACCGAGCATGGTGTCAGCGGCTTAACCATCCATGAAGGACTTCCCCTAGTGGATTCGGGTTTTAGCCTATTGCTTGAATAAACCCACTCGTCAATCAGACACTAGCGATTGCAGTGTGCAGCACCCGGGAAAACAAAGATCCAAAGATTCAAACACTGGCAGTGATGCTGAAGCTTGAAAGTTTCGAGTAGCTTTTACGATCTATTGGACTGATTATGCAGCACAAACTTGTTTAATTGCCTTTCCTCGATGATACGAAGAGACTGACTTGGATATAGAGATGATCTTGCGCCTGATCTAATAGACTAATATACCTATACAATACAACATAAGTAAGCTTCGAATAGCCTCCAAAACGGCTGGGTCGTTTAGCTCCGGTTTGCTCTGATAAGCCTCAAGGGGGTCATTGCCACGGTATTGGTTTCCATTAAGACCTGTGTCGCTTTCTCTAGTCAACGGGTAGTTGATGAACGTCGAGTTCCTGTAATCCCCTCGGCTTTCTTACCTATTGATGCAGGTCAACGACGACAACGGAAACAAAGCACCATGTACTGTACACTGCTTCCCCACACGCCCGCTCAGCCTGTCAGGCTGGCCGTTCAGGGATATCGGTTCCGGAAGACCTTCAAGGGGAAATCCGGTGGCTGAGAGGAGCAAATCATTTCTTTTCTCTAGTGGGCGATATACGATCTGTAACATGGACAAACAACAAGAGGCATGCCAGGCCTGTTTGGAAGGGAAAGTTATGGGCGGATCTCGCGCAAGAGACCCGAGTGTCGCCCCACTAAAGCGGTGTGGGCTGGGGGTTGTGGGCTGTGGGCCACAGATAGAGACAGATATTAATATGTCATGCCGGCTTGTGTCCCCAGACATTAGCAGTGGGTTGACCGATCAGATCTCTCAGCGCCAGTCTTCAACGCCCGCAACATTCATTTAGCCCGCAAATCAACACGTGAGACGCGTCCAACAAACCTGTCGTGAGCCCTTCGCTACCAGCATGACAGTTCTCTAGTCTCGGTCAAATCCCTGTGAGGCGTCGGGTGTCCAGCAGGACAAGACAAGGCAAGATCAAGGATAATGCCGTCTCGGTCCAGAATCACCGCTTTTAGCTTTCGGAACCGCTTTCTTGCTTCCTTGCATGCGGTGGGAATAACCGCTGAAGCGGCACAAAGGAGGAGACTTGTAAATGAAGTTGAACATTGCTTTGCCTCATTCTAGGTGGGGGGCTTATTTGGGTTTGGGGGTCAAGGGGCAAGGAGCAAGGAGCAAGGAGCACAACTCCTCCAGTACAATCCGGACGAAACCATGTTATCTCCTATCTCGAGACGTCTGCTGGCCTGCTGCGCTGCTCGGCTGACCTTGGCATTTCTGGCTGCGATCGCCAGCCAAGGGTTGGCCGTGGAGGCAAAGGCAATCTAAGCCATGAATGAGTACGTGCGCTTATCGAGAGGCAAGACTCTTGTCTTGCTGGTGAGATGACTGTCTGAAGAGGTCGAGCGAGGCATTACCTGGACCCTTGTCCTGATCAAGGTCTTGCCCAACGTAGGCGTTGGTGCTATCAGACCCAGCTCATCTTGAAGAAATAGCTATAGAGTTTTGGGGTACCGGAAATCCTGGGTATTGTTGAGACTTTATGCGTTATCTCTTCCACGAACAACTCGTATCGATGCGAGTCATCTTTGCATTCCTACGTGGCTGTCAGACCCTCGTCGTTTCTCAAAAGTCCTCAAGGGCTGGAGATTAGATAGCTCAGCTCCCAATCACGACTTGTGCCTGGCTGTGCTATACGTTCTATCAGTCCGGAGATCCAAGAAATGCACTATCCGCATTGCAGAAGAAACGGCCGCATATCACTCCAAGTCTGTTGCTCTGTAACCTTATCTCAACGCCTTCGCCCTGCATATCTGTGATACCATAACCATAAATGAGTCTGTTGCTCCTACTTTGTCACTCGTAGCGAAAAGAACTGTAAGGAGGACTTTGGTACCGTTTCTATTTTCATTGTCAAAGAAATATGAACCGTCTTCTAGCCTTTCCCCAGATTTAGAGGTCAATGCATACAAGGCATCGATCATGGCTGTTCTTTGTTCTTCCCGAGGCTCTTGACCGGAATCCTTTGTTCGACGAAATCGATCGAGATATGAAACACGGTACTCGACTGGACTTCTTTGTATGACGACTGAAACGGACCGACCTCCCGGTGCGATGCGAACGAAACATCTCGTAAGATGGAAACAACAAAGCATCCTCGAGATGGCCTTTCAAGATCATCCTGATCATGAGGAAGGCTCTTTGTCAGCCCGGCCGCAATGATACTATTCTTGCCATGCTTTGAGAGTTGAAATCGAAGAGGCGTGGAAGCATGGCTTTCTGTCGATGGTTTATATGTTGATGAGTCCCGAGGCTCATGGAGAGTTTTATGATGGCTCCGAAGCATAGCGAACACACGAGCAACAGCTATGAGCATGACGAACACTTGGACATACTTCCCAGTATATATTCTGGCGACCCTAGTCCTTCGAACTACAGAAGCAAGACCAATAGCTACAAGACAACCAAAGTTGAGCAAGGAAGACGCCAAGTCGCTGGTGTATCATATACTTGAGAGCTCCAAACTCTCCAAGGATCTTGTCGCGAAGGATGAAGACGTTTCGAATGACGACTATTCAGAAGAGCACAAAACGATTGGAACTGAGAAGGGGGCTATTATTGGAGGAACTATCGCTGCTGGGATCATTCTCGGAGTGACGGTATTTGTAGGTGTTCTCATCTACAAGCAATACCTTATGCGAAAACGACTTTGTGGGCGATTCGATACTGCAGAACCATCACGACGAAAGAGTCATGAGTTGGAAACGACGCGTGAAAGCTCAGCTCATACCTCATGGCGTCACACTTTCAACCACCGGATATCGGTCCCAGACTCGGAGTCTGTATACTCTCAACGATCTTTTGGGCAGATCTCTACTGCCGCGCAGGTTGAGGTAATCTCGGCTACTCGAACGACAGCACCACTGGTGCCACCCAAGGCTGCTCAAGTTCTGGGTGTTGGTCGTTCAAGATCACCGAGTCCTCTACCCAAGACTCCTCTGCCAACACCGCATCCCCCAACAACACCTCTACCACAGAACCCTCTACAGCAGCATCCTCCACCACAACATCCGCCGCCGAAAACCCCTCTACCACCAACCCCTGAGCCGTCAGCCGATGAACAGCGCAGATCTTCAAGGGATCCTCGAGCTCGTTCATCGTCCAACTGTTCAATGAGCACCCTTGGCATGGAACTCCTCCGCGATGTAATGCAGCCTCTTGCCCCGACCAAGTTCAGTCCGCCTCGGCCCGTTTCCAATACGAGAAAGCCCCCTCCTGTAGCCTTGAACAACATGAAAGGTCAGAAGCGGATGCCGAGTAGACGGTACTTTGTGCCTGTGTTTAAGAAGAACGGGCAGCTGCCGAGTCCAACGTCACCGGAAGAGGGTGTGGTGACGGAGCCGGAGACAGTTTTGAGAGACTCGTCGAGAGCAGGACTGTTTTCTCTTGGGGAGAATAAGATCTGAAGCTTGGAAGTTGGTTTTGTTGCATAGTTTGGGCGTTACTGTGGGCTTATATACATAGACGGCGTAGCCAGACTACATTCATTGATCTAGCGCTAATTATGCTACATACATTTGTGTTCTCCTCCCTTTTAACTTTCCATTTTCAAGTACCGGCTATGTTACGTACTTACAATATATTAGGACATCGAGTATGCAACTACTGCAACTTGTCCTACCGAGTAGCGTATAGTGATACTCCGGTGACACAAGAATCCAGACTAAAACATGCAAAATGTTCCGATGGGCTAGGACTAAAAGTGTTTATAAGCTTAAGGGGTCCTTTTCCAAGTCTAGGTGTTGTGGTAGTAGCTCAACCATCCTCTCCGTGGAAACATGAATGTTAGAGAGTACCATTGATCTCTTTTAATTAATCTGCTCGCTTATTAAATCTAAGTTAGGTAACGTTTACTACAGTGGTTATCACCCTGTAATGCTCTGTTGAAGTCGTCGGTACGCTCCAAACCAGGGATTGCAACGTCGACTTCAGCAGCCTCCAACAATGGCACGAAATATCGCCTTAATAGGAACGGCACCTTCTAGATATCACTTACTGTTACTTAGTTCCTCAATCATATACGCCTAGCATGTTGGTTCTAGTGATGGGTGATGCTCGCCCGGCCGCCCTGCTGGCCCGCTCAGCCACATACGATCCAGCAACTGGACAGAAACTCTCTGCTGGAGGCCGACCACTATCACCACGAGACCTTTTTGCCTTCGTAATCGACTTTCTTAATTAGATTCACACCTGGGAAGTGCCTTGTTGCCTACCGGTCAACTAAATGGCATGTTCTACCATGCTGAGGCCTCGTTGCGTCTGCTCAATCGCTCGAGTATTTAGACTCGTCGAGATTCGAGAATTGAGCTGATATAAACACAAATTCATTCAAAATCCCAAATCTTCCCTATCTTAAGTTGGCAAGACAACATTTGATTCTTAAGTTCCAACAAGAAACGAGTTCCAATCAGCCAAGAGCCAGTCCCAATCTTTAGAGATCTGCACACCAACCATCCACCATGACTTCCTACAGAACCTCCTCCATTGTATCGGCCCGCCTGGACCCTTCTCCTAATACAGACAATGTTTTCAATCCGGTCGACCCCAACCGTAATTGGTCGCCCCTTGCCCAGGCGTTGAGCGGAGAGGACATCGATGTCCCTCTACTCAGAACTTGGGATGGCTACTCAGGCAGTCAACCAGATGAGATCTCGGGGGCTATGTGTGCCAGAGCGCTCGAGCTGCCACTGAATACTTTCGAGGCTCGTAAATTATCTCTGCAGACACACATTAACCACAGCAGGTGGACGCCTACGCCATACATTTCGTTTACCTCTTCGCCGGTGGCACTTAGAGGCCTTGCCAACTACAAAACACATCGACCGTATAGGGGACCCCAAACCATCACTGTCATTGACCCAGCGGTCCGACTTGAGGCTGGGTGGCCTGTCATTTGTCTCGGCAATGAGATGGGTCACTATGATATTGAGGACCCTTACAGCCTGGCGGACGAGGAGCTCAGAAGCCACTACTTATGCTTGTGGCGAGTCCTGAAAGATGAGATCGTCGGACAATGGAACTGGGACGTCCTCTCGTTGAACCCTGACTGGTATCAAGATACTATTCTCCCTGCGTTCAGGGAATTTCGCGACCTGAGACGGCGACGGGAGCTAGTGAAAGGCGACGACGACCAAGTAGACGTCCTATCGTCAGCAATCAATTCTCTCGGATGTAAGTGTCTGGTTATCGGCGTTGTGCTATATATTATATAGTTGACTAACAATGTTAGTGGAAGGTGATATACCTTCATCCAAAAACTCCTCAAGCAGTTCTGTTCATGATATCAGTGACACCGAGTCAGGAGTGTTTGACGAGGGAGAATCCTATGAGAGCAACATTCGAGCAATGCTCTGAGGACCACATCTTACTCCTTGCATATCTGGAGTGCGTTGCTGGAATCCGGAACTCTAGATTATGGGTCAGAGAATGTCGTTCAAGAACAAAGATTTCCCTTTTTATTCCATTTCCTCATTCATTTTATTCTAAGCTTGGGTCAATATGTCTGTTTTATGGTTTCAGGATGCAAAACTCCCATATTCGCTCTTTTATCCAGGTATATGTTTATGTTTGTCTCTACGTTCTAGGGCTATTGTCTCATCTTTCAACTCAGTGTACCTTTCTGTATCACTAAAGTCTCATCAAGCCATACTGGGCCGTCTCATCTTATGCGCTTATGCGTGACAAGTACCCAGCACCAGGCCCGTTGATCATAGGCTGAGAACTGACAAAGCTCGCCGTATTCCTTATTTAGGTTCTACATGAACCATCTATTTGATGCTGACGATTCGGAGGAAACAAGACCCCAAGTGTGACGATCCAATTAGTAATGGGGCTCGAAGAGCAACTTGGACTGCCTGTTTAAAGGCAGCCCAGAAGTCGTGATGGCAGACGCAAGAATAGAGAATAAGTATGGCCGAACGTATAGAGAACTCAAGAAATCTCATCAAACACTAGATCATACACTGGTTTCCAAAACCACCTATCTCATCTAGTCATTCCTCATAAGTTGATTTGAGAATCTACTCTACATTTCAACAACTGTCCAACAGCATCGCAATGGGCTATGTTGATTTCTACACCACCGACACACCGCTCCATACTAATTCAGGATTCTTTTTCTCAAAATCATCAACTCCAACTCTGACCGAAAGTCTAGTCCATCTATGTCTCGGACGGCTTGTTATCGGGTAGAAGATCAACAGCGGTCGCCTCAACAGGCTTCTTCTCCTCGGTCGATCCCTCGCCGGCCTTCTCAGCTTGGCGGAGAGCAAGCTTCTTTTGCTTCTTCTTATCCCTGGCAGCCTTCTTAGCCGCAGCCTTCTCTGCCTCGAGAGCCTTTTGCTTTCGGATCTCCTCGCCACCAAAGGCCTCACGCCACTCGTCAAGCTTGGATGCGGGGATCTGTGTGAAGAGAAGCTTGGGCTCGCCAATCTTCTGGCCGGGCTTGATGAGGTCGCCAGTCCAGGTATCGGGGATGGAGATGAGACCGGGGCTGCCGATCTGCTCCAGGATTGCCTCACCAGTTGAGGGCATATAGGGGTGAACAATGCTGGCAAGGAGTTGCAGGTGGTTGATACCGAGACCGATAACGGCGGCGCAGCGATCGGGCTCGTCAGCGAGAAGCTGGTTGTTCAGCTTGCTGTCTTGCAGAAGCTTGTTACCGAGGGCGGAGATGTGCATAACAGAGGCAAGACCAGCACGGAGCTTGATGGCATCGAACTGAGAGATGAAAGTCTGCAGAGCCTCGTTGACTTCCTTCTTGTGCTCCTCGAGACGCTCATCCGTGTACTTGGTGTAATCGGGCACGACACCATCCAGCTTGAGTTGAGTGAACTTGAGGATTCGCTGGTTCAAGTTACCAAGGTTCTTGAGAAGGTCGTTATTGTTGGCGTCAATGAACTCCTGCCACTTGAATTCTGAGTCGGATGTTTCAGGTCGTCTCGAGAGAAGGTAGTAACGCCAAACATCCGGATCGATTCCAGTTTCCTTGGCAGTGTTTCCAAACACACCAACACCGCGTGACTTGCTGAACTTTCCACCCTCATAGTTGAGGTACTCGGTTGTCGACATCTTGTGGACCTTGGTCCAGTTCTCTCCTGTTCCAAGCTGAGAGGCAGGGAAGATGATAGTGTGGAATCTATATAATCTGCGTCAGTGTCTTCTCAAATTGTAGGATTGTCATGAACAGATGGTTCTGCTCATAGTCCTATATCACTTACGGCACGTTGTCCTTGCCCATGAATTGGTAGAGCTTGACGTTCTCAGGGTTCTTCCACCACTTCTCCCAATTCGTGCCATCCAAATTGTCGCCATCCACAAAGTTCTTTGTGATAGATACGTAGCCAATGCAGGCATCAAACCACACGTAAAAGACCTTCTCTGCATATTCTTCGTCGCTCAAGCCCTCAAGGCCCTTGGGAATGGGAACACCCCACTTAAGATCTCGGGTGATACCACGGGGGAGCAGTCCCTTGTCGATCCAGGACTGAGTAATGGCGACACAGTTGGCGCTCCAGTCTCCCTCCTTACTGCTCTTATGGAACCAAGGAACAAGAAGATCCTTGACTGCGTCGAGACGGAGGAAGAGGTGCTTGGTCTTTCGCTTCTCAGGGGTGGTGCCATCAACCTTGCAGCGGGGGTTGATCAGGAAACCAGTGGCCTTGGCCTCGACGTGGTCGTCCTCGGAGGCACTGGGTTCGCGTTCAGGCTCGAAAGGATCGATAAGTCCACCACAGGCATCGCATTGATCTCCACGAGCACCGAGGTCATGGCAGATGCTGCACTCTCCCTCGACGAAACGGTCGGCAAGGAACTTGCCGTGGGCGGGATCCGTACAGAAGGGCTGGGTAGTCTCGCGCTCCTCAATGTATCCGTTCTTCCAAAGCTCCTTGAAGATCTGCTGCACAATCTGTGTTTGTTGGTCGGTGGGTGTTCGGCCGAAGATGTCAAAGTCAATTCGGAACCAGTCGTAGACTCCCTTGTGAAGGGCGTGGTACTTGGCGCAAAGATCGGCGGGCGAGAGGCCTTCCTCGAGGGCCTTTGTCTCGGTAGCGGTACCGTACTCGTCGGAACCGCAGATATAGATGGTGTTGTGACCTCGGGCTTTGTTGTAGCGAGCAAACACGTCGGCAGAAAGAACACTGCCGATGATGTTACCCAGATGGGGGATGTTGTTGACGTAGGGAAGGGCGCTGGTGATGAGGATGTTGCGCTTACCCTCTTCAGGGAGAATGGGAGATTTCGAGGCCATGATCGGCGATTTTAGATCGCAACCACTCTGTATGGGCTCGTATGGTCTGTGAAGGGTTTTGATATTGAAGACTGCTGGGTGTTTGTGAGTCAGAGTCGCGATAACGCCTTTGACAGTCAAAATTCGTAGTCGAGGTGGGATGGCGGGGGCGGGGGAGGGGTGATTGGAGTACCAGCAAGGGCCTGAAATTCAAAGGTCTAGGGTAGGGTCGGGGTTGGTTCCGTGGCAAAGTAATTGACAGTCACAATTATTTGCTTAGTCTACCGGATTCTACCTTAACAAGTGCCGTGAAATTGACGGCTGATACGAGGGCCCTCCTTTCCTTTAAGTAGATTATTTGTCTGACTCATCCAGAATGTGTGGTCATGGGACGTAGCTTTAAATCCATATCACAGTGAGTCAAGTCCGCCCTCGGCCTCCTCGTCTGAAGTTTAAAACAAAGTAAACCTATTGAAAGGCATGATATATAAGTACTCAATACTATGTGAGAAGTCTCATATACGGTTGTGACGTTACCTATGAGTTCCGTGTCATAAGACTGTCTAGTATGGGGATTGAGCCAGAACCTAGTCACTTCGAAACCGCTAATTTACAGTTAAACGAAACACCATCGATACTGGCATACATGGGTAGCTTGAACTCAATAGATCCTCCAGAGAGGCCATGCTTCGAGTTGTTACATCTTGAGTATAGCGACTATACCTATAGGTATATGGACAAACAAGCGTAACTACCTAGGTACCCATCCATGATCACACAATAATTCCCAGTTGACTCATTACGATACACGCAGAACTTAACTAACTCACCTGATCAGCCCATCACTAATGATCCTTCATAAGTTTGACATTGGTTTCATAACCTATCACAGAACCTTGTCCAACTCTAAATGGAACTTGAAAGGACCCTTTTCGGCTGTGACTTCCATCCCCTCTGACGAGTGACGACAGTAGCCCCACCGAAACTGGGAAAGAGCCCCGCGTCACGGCCCGCGACCAAGCAACCAACCCCACCATCTCTCAGCCATGGCAGGAACAACATGTGCGCCTGACTACCTACTTTACCTTCTTTGAGCTGCCTTACCTAACTACCTTATCTATCTCTCATCGTTGCAAGAAGCATTCAACGGTGATAATTTTACAACTGTCTGCTTCAAGCTGTGTCGCATGAGCATCATCGCATAAGCTCAACGATAGCTCTGTCTTATGCCCGGCTAACCGCGCAGCACTTGGCCAAATCATCACCCATCAGGCACTAAGAGCTTCCAAGAGCTATCGCGAGAGCACGACATAGCATCATCTCGGCAACCGAGGGTCCAATATTGCACAATTCCGAAAGCAATAGAGCACAATACAAGATCCCGACAACGTAGCCCAGAATGAGTATGTTCGCAAGTGTAAGTTACTCCATTCAGCTCTCGTGTACATGTCCGCACAGTGCCTTGGGATATCGCTTTCTGGCGCCTCCCATGAGCTATTTATATGTGGCGGCACCACTTCAAACTACCATGTAGTCTTGCTAAATCTTCCATAGAAGAAACCCTTCTCGGCTGTAACAGTCACAGTCGAGAACCTCACCTCCGAGTCATACGAAGAGGAGGATCTCAGTGGCATCCCCGAACTCGTTGAAGTCATCACGCTGCAAGCCACCGGCCCCGGTGAAGCAGCTCGTGCCATCCGGAAGAAGCTCAAGTACGGAAATGTCCACCGTCAGATTCGGGCTCTAGTTCTCCTGGATGGTCTCATTCAGAATGCTGGCGAGAGGTTCCAGCGCACCTTTGTGGATGAGCCCTTGCTTGAGCGCCTGCGTGTCTGTGGCACTTCTGATCTGTCTGATGTCGCCGTAAGAAACAAGTGTAGGGAGCTCTTCCGCTCTTGGACGCAATATGCCGGAAGGCCAGGACTGGACAGTCTTGCAAGACTTCACAAGGTGAGTCATACCTCCCAGGAATTTATAAGATTGTATGCTCAAAATCACAGGAACTACCCAGGAGAAAGCAAGCTGTCACTCAAGAAAGGTCTAAGGTCCTCAGGGAGACCGAAGAAAACCCATTCGTTGACGATGAACAAGAAGCTGCGGCAAAGGCAGCTCGCGACGCACGCAGCGCTTCAGGCCCTTCTAACTCATCCCCAGCATCTGGCCCATCCTTTGGCCATGCACCATCCAAATCTTCATCTGGGCCCAGCGCCTTCTTCGGGGGCTCCAAAGACAAGAAGAAGGAAAAAGACAAGGGAGCGACCAAGGGGAAAAAGAAGCCTTTCAACCTTGAGGCCGAGAAGGACAACATGAAGGCTGTCATCGCTGATTCTTCCATTGCTGCCACAAATCTGATGAACTCGCTTCAAAGCATTAACCGTGAGGTCGAACGAATTTCAGAGAACCAGACAGCCGTAGAGCGTTTCGAAGACTGTAAACTTCTTCGACGAAAAGTGCTGCGTTATGTATGTCATCCTTTAGTATGATGCAAGGGAGAGATTGAGCTAATCATTATCAGATCCATCATGTCGAGCAAGAGCAGTGGCTAGGAGGATTGCTTCATGCCAATGATGAGCTTGTTCACGCTCTCATGTCATTTGAGCAATTCGATCGATCCATAGATGCGGATAGTGACTCGGACGACGAGCTTGCTGAGCAAGCCCACCTTTATCGGAGTACGTATTCACATTACCTTTCTGTATGATGCAACTGACTTTTGCAGTGGCTACGATCAAAGGCAAAGAGGCCATGGCCAAGGCTGCGCAATCGCCAACCACTTCGCAGCCTCCAGACCTTTCCGAGTTGAACATCTCACCTTCCCCTACGCATGCTCCTCCTCCTCCAAGGCCTGCTCCTAGGTCCAAGCCAGCTCACTCGAACCCACCACCTCAACCTCCAAGGCCGGTCGCGGCTCCTCCTGTGCCTACACAGGAAGAGGACGACGATGACCCGTTCGGGGATGCTCACGCACTCGACACCCCTCTGCATGAGCGTGACCAGCCTAGGTGGTAAAGGATAGGGTATCTCAATTGAATGTCGTTTGCCATGGAAGCCGGAGGCAATCATATCTAGTTTCTTCTCTTGATCAAGTCCAGTTAGCGCAATTTAAATAACTTCAATGTTGACCTATCACTCGTTCGGTTGCTCAGTCATCCGTGACTGTAGGGTAAATTTGTTATCGAGTTGAGCACGATCCAAGCTTGTATCACAATCATGTCCTCAGGTCAAACAGAGCCAGCTCAAGCTTGAGTTTATGGACATAAGCTGAACGCTAGATAGCAGATAGTGACTAGCCACTCGTGTCTCATTTACCATAGCCATTCTAGGAGGTATAAGCGGTTGCACAAGTTGTGAATGTTTCCGTCTTGACGAGCTAAGCGCCAGAAAAAATACGCCCATACCAACCGGAATGAAAGCTCCAACCATATCATATCAGGTCGTCCATTCCATCCACCGACGGACCTAAGGACATCTTCAGCCCAGTCAGTTCAGCTAATGCTCACCGTAGAAGTACTACAACATCGCGGGTTTTGTCGTCCCGAGAACTTCCAGACCGCCTGTGAGTGGTGGTGCATGGTCTGATGCGGCGGTGTCGTACTGCACACTCCCCGATATACAATACCTGCAGCTAAGATGCATGGATTCATGGAGTGTAGGGCACGCAATTAATCCCCACGATGTAGGCAACAAGATACAAACGATGTTCTTGCGTTTGCTATCCAGATCTTGCGGTCAGCAAAGCAAAACCGTCCCGACTGACCTGTTTGACAGTGCATCATCTTGCGGCAGCAGGGACCATCACGTTGGAAAAAAGCAAAGGAAAAAAAGAAAGCAAATTGTGAGCATCTTGCAGATCTGACACTCTGGATGGGCCGTTTTGTGACAGCTGCAACTGAAGTCTGTGGGCACTTCATCCCACGTTTAATTACTGGTGCAGTTGATCTGCGCCGTCAACGCCTGCCTTACGTTAGACAGTCAACGTATGTGCTGATGCCATACGAGAAAATGCAAGGGCAGGTCGAGAATGTAGATCTGCCTGTTGAAGATTGCCGGGATCGTAGCGGGTCTTGTTTTCTGGACGTTCAGTCAGGCATGACTGTATCATTTCTCTTATGCCTTGTTCTGAAGGGGAAAAACAGCAGCGATGTGTAAGTCCATTGTCGAATTGAGGCGGATGTCGAAATGGCACGTTCCTGAACAGCTGGCCGAAGCTCCTGTGATCGACGCATCCGTCTCGCTTGGATGCGTTGAAGCAGGTCATCTTGACGTTCGATTCACACATCTCAGGGACGCTCGGTAGGGGTGTGACGATTCTGTATGTAAAGTATCCACGTACAGTAGCATGGCCCGTTTGCCAGCAAAGCTAGTTCCATTGCCCACCATGATACCAGCAGACCAGGACCAGGTCATCTTGAAGTCTCTCGTCCATGTAAATTCCTAGCCCCTGACAACCAGACTCGGGCTGGTATCCTCAGCTTGAGCGCAATGAGACGGTGACAGGCTGAGACGAGTGTTTGGCACCACAAATGCGGGAACGCGCAGGCATGCGTCCGTCCTCAAACCGCGCCGACGGCAATCTCAGCCCGGACCACCAAATGAGTCCACCCACTTTCATGGAATATGTACAATAATTGGAGAGACTGCAGGAAATTACTTAGCAGCCCCGACAGCCCCGACAACATGAGTCCACATGATCATTCATGCTTGTTGCGTTGATGAAATTGGCGACCTTGGTTTATCATTCATTTCTCAAAGCAGCCCCCACCTCACCGGATGTTAGGGTGGTGAGGTGAAAGCAGCATCGGCCAGTGCGACCAGGTTATTGCTTCGGCGCTCTAGGCTGTTATGAGGAGCGGGTGGGTAGTATCATATATGCAAAAGGCATTTCTCTCAGGGTTCTAGCGTTGCATCTGGGGAACGCAATAAAAGAACCCCAATGTTAATCGCAGCAGAAGCAAACGTACATGCTGGAATCGAACAATGCCCTCGTGGCAGCCACGGGCCAAAGACACCCCTGCATTGTTCCCCGTAAATAGTTGTGCGCTGGTATTGGTGTGGTGGAGGGGATAAGCCAACACCTGTATTTCAGCCCTGGAAGAATTGACCGGCCCACGTCACCCTTTGACCTCGAAAGCTCCACTGCTTCTGGAAGCCTTCCATCATTTGTTTCACCGTCTGCGAATCTGAGCACGTTCCTGAGGTGAGGGCTGTGTGCATGTCAGGGTCTACCCTGGGACAAATGCAGCACAACGGTCGGGCACCCGGTTGGCTTGAGATGATAATAAGATGGAGCTGCGGTAGCAAAAGTGAAAACTGCAGTCTTGTGAGGTGAGGTAGAATTCAAGAACAGAAGGGATTGCTTCGGAGGTTCTCCGTGCTATCAACATCAAGCTGAATCTTGGGCACCTGAGAAATCCCTCCTCACATTTCCGAATTATCTTTGAAGTTAAATCCTGTACTGCGGCACTGCCGTCTTTAACTGCCAGGTTCATCCTTTTACGGACGCGGTGAAATGTCGATCATGGGGCAGTTCCTGCAAGCGCCCGCCCCACGACCCAAGTTTAGAGGCGAGTCATTGCACGATTGCGCCGCTTTGGGATTTTTGAGAGCTTTGGTGAGATCGACAAAGCGCGTTCCAACGGATTTGCAACAGCCGAGAGCCTTGACCAACTGTGCTCTTCGGCCATATGCGGCAGAACTTGATGAAACTTGGTAAGTCATCATCTTGATGGAGTTGTTCTAGTTGAAATCCTTTGTTGTAAGTCAGGGATTCCACCTCGTCGTTAATAGATCATTATCAGAGAAGTTTCAGAAAACATGCCGCGCTTGACTGTAACGAAGAAGGATGGTTTCTTTGGAGTTCATAGTGGTAAGCGCTCATATGTTGACTGCCACCGAATATGAATATCATAGAGATGTCGTTCTCAAAGATAAAGAGCTAATGAAAGCCACCTCGTGCTAACACGGAGAATATAATGTCAAACTGTTTCATCTATGCCTCGAGATTGCCTCATGAGCGTAAGGAGCAAGGAGAGGACATTCGTATTCCTGCCAAGCCTTTGCATTTAATCCAACAAAGCCACTGGCCCTCATTTAGGGTCGGTGCATCGCCTTCACCGAAAATGGCGTGCGGATGGCGGGACGAACGGACTGGAATGGAGTCACTGCTGACGTCTCCCGCGCCAGACTCTCGTTAGATACTGAATAGACAAAGCCCTGAGAGATGGAGGGGTGTAGGTGCGAGAGTGGTTGAAGCTCCAACGCGCGGTACGTGCGCAGCGTTTCTAGAAGGATTCTGAGAGTCTTTGTTCCATAGCTGGTTGTTAAGACATAGTTAAGTGGCTGGGCAAGCAAGGGAGTTGGGATCAGACAAACTCAAGCCACAGTTACCACCCAAGACGTATGACAATAGCCAGCCCCTCGCTTGTGGTTGTTGAGATAGCCCCAGACCGAACCAAAAACGTATGTGTGTGAATACTTGTGTATTTGTCGCCGAGCTGATGAGGTCAATGGCTGATAGCTAGACGGCAGGCATAAGCCAAACAGTTGTGGAGTCGTATTGGGGACAAGAATTGTACGAGACCGAAGCTGTGGGCTGTTGGAGTTATTCGTAAATCCCGTTCTGTCCTTTGCCTCACCTAGTCGTAAGATGTGATTGTAAAAGGCCTCACTCAACTATTCATGCAGGCTCTTACGGGTAGGTCGTTGATACTAGCCCCCCGCGCCGGCACGGACAAGATTTCCCCAGCTGGTAAGGCCAACTTGTGCATGGAACTGCAGGGCGTCTCGCGAAGTTCAAACAGCCAAGTCTTGGGGAGCAACGAAAGAGTCGCGGTGGTGGGAGCCGTTCCGGAGCCGCAGCCTTTGTTATGCATGGATCCCCAGGAAAACCATCTGCCTGCCCTTGTCTTTGATGATGCACAGCTGTGCCTGACTTGCTGATCTGTCAATCCATATTCCTTCTATAACCTAAGAGTCGAACCGGTTGATTGAGGCCGTCATGATCAAGTTGCTTTGGGCAGGCTTCTTCATTTGCACTAGTCAAGCTGTTAGTTGGGGCTTTCAGCGAGTAGCCATGATGCCAATCAATTACTTGAGTTATTTCATCCTCCATTCCCGCGAGCGTGTAAGTTTATGGTGGGTGGTGCGCCATGGCTGCTGCTCTCGAGCCAACGACTCACTGACTCAATTACTCGGGCAGTGGACTAGTTATTCGGTCGGTACACCACAAGCATGAGCTTCTCGAAAGCCGTCAGAACAAATGGAACTGATCCATGTTCTTGCAGCACGGGGCAATTGAAGATGGGGCCCCGGGAGCATGGATCAAGGGTCAGGGTAAGGCGGTAGACAGACACACGAGACATCCATCTAATGCAATTCAAAGATGTGAGTGGGAGAGACCGAGTGGGATCAAAGTAGATGTGTAAATCGAAGAGCAAAGAGATTGCGGAGAAGATTTGAGTAAAGTACCCGAGGTACAAAGAGTCCGGGTATTACCTATCCCATGCATGAGATATGGAAGGAGGGGCGTGGGAGGCTTGGAAGGTGGGATGGGATGGCAGGATGGTGATGGATCGGAATGAGAAAGTGGCATCGAAGGAAGGAAAGAAGCTCAATGGAAGGAACAAGATGCCCGAGGGCGCAACGCTACGCTCAGTCTTGCATTGTCACACAGACGCTAGATCCGCCTTTGCATTACCATTGTTCCAGAAGGTTTCTCGAAACCTTCCTCGGTGAGCTAGCGTCATTTACAAATGTGTCAGGGACCCCGTCCACAGGCCGGTCAGTCCTGCCTTACAGCCAACCACAAGCCAGCAGCCAAAAAGCCGTCACTTAACATCCCTGTCGTCTTTGATTCTCAAGTTTTGGTTAGCTCACTCCAATTCCAGCTTCGTGTTTTTGACCTGAGGTACCACACCCCTTTCCCGCGCGCAGCATCATGGTCGAGCAGCGTCATGGTGGATCTTTTTGGTCTACATTTGGCATGAAACTATATTAGCATTTTTGTTTTTAATTGTCGACTGTCATATGCGCCTGCATCTATATCTCGGGCGGCGCTTGTGGGGATGATCGATTATCTGGTGGGAGACGGCGGCTACAATAAACAGCCACAACTCCGAGGCTAAAGCAGCCTAGGCGGTGTAAGAGCATTTCTGCTTTCTGGAAGGCAAATGGATCATGATGAAGTATTCTAGAGGCTGTCAGGTACTGACGAATCAGTCCCACCTCAGCCCACTACACCTCAAGGCATCTCACACAGTGCAGGGTTACTGACTCCAACGCCGGGGAGCGCCCAGACCATCCGCCTCACATCCGATTGGGTATGTAGCATCTGGCACGACCTTTGATCCATGTGCAAGCAATGAGCGACAAACATCCCACGAGCGGCAGACTCATGCGCATTGCGTACATGCATGTGCATGTTAACTACCCAGTTAAGCAACGGACTACCGCAGGGAGGGAGCGGAATAAGCAGCGACACCGCCTTGGACGGGCCATCAACTATCAGTACATCCTATTCCCGGAAAGCATGCATTTGGATGCTAATTCAGGGGCAGTCTTTGTTAACAGCAGTCTAGTGAGCGAGCGATGGACTAGCCCCGAATCTCGAGATCGACTATTAACGAAGAACAAAGAAGAGGCCAAGGCAATCAACTAACAAGGCCAGGTGACCAGATATTGAGATTACATCATGTCAAGTCTACCACAGATTCAGGGCATGCTCCATCAAGCGTTGAGCGGTCCTTGATCGCTTTCACCGAAATTCATGGTTGGAGATTAGCGTTTACAAACAACCCAGCACTTCTTGTCGCCTATGGCGCAGGAAACGTTTGTCGAAAACGCTGCCAAGGGAGAGGTGGATTCTTAGGTGAGGCAAGCCACACTAGGGGAGGACAGCGCGACACCGCCCGTGAGGGAGATAGGGCAGGGGAGCATGGACATTGACCGTTCTGGAAGACAGATCTGCCATACACGACAGCTGCCGCCTTGCCTGCCCCTAGCCTTGACAGCCTAACATCAGCTCTGTGCCTGTGCAGCTCTGACCCGCGCCCAAATTGACGGGACCCGTTTGAACTCCCCTGAACAAAGAATGGACTTGGGTTATTTTGAGGGGCGCACATGCCATGTCGGCCCTACAGGGTACAGGGGAGGTTCATGACGTCGGCCCTGGCGGGTAGGGGTGAGCAGATGAGAGTGATGCGTTGTTCATTGCTTATGAGCAGGGGCGGCGATTTGGGGTTGAACATCAAACAGCGGGAGCCGGGTCAGAGAGAGGCCTGTTCACGATCCCGAGGGAGAGGGAAACAGTATCAGAGGCTAGAAACAGTCAACAAAGAATGGCCTGTATACACGGCATCTCATTGCATGGCCGTCATACTCGACCTGTTCGATACGGGCTGTCACAACAATGCTCGCCCACCCCGTATCATCCATGATAATTCGTTGTTTTGGTAACCGTACATGAGGGGGGAAAAAGGGAGATGATGGGGCGTCCACTCGCAACCGATGAAAACACGGCATGATATGTCGGCGGCCCAACTGGCATAATGCAGTAGGAGAAACGAACGATACGATCAACGTCTGAGGATCACTCCAGCTGACAAGGGTTGGCCTGTCTTTGAGATGCTCGTTCACTTTCAGCAGCGATCCCGAATATTCACGACAGATGAGAAGGACCACGGTCTGGTTCCAATCAACATCGTGCAACGACTCGAGGCTCAGTGGACAGAATATTATTCAGGGACGTTTCCAAGCCAGTCATTACCTAGGCAGTGGATGGCTGGATGAGGCGGCGCCGCGGCCGGGGAAAGCCCTGCATAAGGGTGCACTGTAGATATGCACTGTACGCGGTACCTTGGGGACAGACGGGAGATTTCCAATTTGTGCATCGCGAAAGTTGCAGCACCACAACGGACGGGAACCATGTCTTCCGAAGCCAGGCTGCCAGGGCACCCGTTCGTTTCGATCCCGTCCCAGTGAAGGGGATTTTTCTTTCTTTGTTCTTCTTTTGCTCCAATTTTCAGGTCCATCAAAGTCACTGCAGTGATAGCAAATATGGTGACTATTAGCGGATTCCGAGTGTATCCTCTCTATTCGTATGAGTGACCGCCACCACAAACGTTCTGAGGCGGAATTCGAAGTTCTAGCCCTCGTTCTTTGTGACGTCTGTTGCATGCCTATCCTGGTTTGGTGTGAGGTACACGCTTATGCTGGGCTTTCTCAGCTGTTCGCCTTATTACTCTAGCATGGAAATTATAACAGTGAGCGCACTCCCCCCAGTTAGCACGCGGGCCTGTCCCAGCTCGTGTTTGTTCCGTGATATGAAACCTTTCATTTTGCAGTTCCTCCACTGTTGTAGCTCGTCGATCCCTCGATTATTGCTTGCTTGCTTGCCGTCCTGTCGTGTCTCGAGTTCTGCTGCCAACCCCCGTCCTGTGCTTTGACCCATGTCACCGTGTCTTTGGTGAGATCTGGTGCACAGAGCAAACCTGCGAGATCCAGTCCAAACGAAACCCTCGACGGCACTCGGTTAAAAAAAGAAAAAAAAGAAAGCAAAGACGGGAACCAAGCCAAAAGGATCGACCTCGATCTTGATTGCGACCAAGAAAAAAAGAAACAGATATTGCCTGCATCCGTCTGTACGTTAGGACTATTATTATCATCCATCCCAAATCCCTTTGTTTGAATATCACCTGGGCTACGACACCCAAATTACAAGAATGTACGCCTACATACACTACACTACACTACGCTACACTACAATACTGTATCCATTTACCATTCAAATCTATTTCTGGCTCTTTTCCTCTTCTAGTCGGCTTCAGTGAGGTCTGAGGGTTCTTGGCTATGCCTTATTCTTATTTCCCCAATCCCTGCATCCTCTGCCTTACTCTGCTTTATTCTGGCTCATGCGGTAGTCGCGCGCGCGCTCTCGCTGGGCTGAAGCGTTGGGTTGGCGTTGGTTTGCACGGCCGCCGCTATACTGAGTCTGCGCTGGGCAAGCTATTCACCCCTCAGGTCGCCTCCCCTGTCACCTTACCCTTCCCTTCCCTACCTTACCTTACCTTACCTCAGTCAGGTATCCTTGCCTCTGGGAGTATTAATTAATTTTTTCTCTTACCATACTCCCCCCCAACTCCACTTTCACTTCCCCTTCGCACTCCCAACTCCCATATCCCGGCGCTGCCTTGTCACGTCCCGCCATAGGGACCCGTCCTGGAACCTGACATAAAGACTTGGCCCCTAGCCGGCCCTCGATCACCGCATCGACTCCTTTGGTCTATTTTACCTCTCGTTCCCGTCTTTCGTTGTATCATCATACGTCTTGAGCTGAGCTGAGCTTTCCTTGTCTTTCGGTGATCGATAACAACGTTTATCCGTCCTCATCATTACTTCTGCCCTTGTCTTAAATTCATCTCCCTCCCCCGACAGCGCGGCTGACCTTTTTACGGTACCTGCATCTAGACCACTGGACTGTGAACAGACCACCTCCTGATCCCTTCATCGCGCCTGTGAACGACTACATCCCACATCGACGTCGCCTTTGAGCCGCAGTGTAAACCTACGTTGACGAGAGTTTCTGTTTTTCGCTTTCATCGTTCGCTCTGTCGACTTTAAACCCCGACCGACCGATCGACAGTGCATCACTTTGTGGAGGGTACAGAAAAAAATTTAAACATTTTTTTGCCTGACCCCTGCCGGCTTTCGTCTTCCACCTTGCACTTGCACCTTGCGCGTCACTTAGACTACGCTTCATCTGCATCTGCAAAGAATAGTGTCGCTTTTCAAAAACCGACAACTTAGTTCTGTCGCCGGTCGACCTCTTTCCTACCTCCGCCGATATCTCGCCGAAAAGCGGTCTGCAAGATCTCACGTCCACTCTCGCGGTGCGACTATACACGTCATTTGTTTGTATACAAACACGGAAAGGTGAGTCGCATTAGTTATTTGCCTTTACGGCTGTGAGCACTCGAGTGGATCTTGGATACATGCAACATCATTCCTTGGTAATCGGTTGGACTGGCTCAAATGCCCTGGCATTTCCTGAACCATCTGCCGGTCACTTTGGGGTGAGATTGCTGGTGTCTGCACTTGAGAATCAAACATTGCCCCCCTACGATATCAGAACCAAGCCACTGACCATGCATCTATCTTACAGTTACCGTCAGCTTGACCGCCTTCCTGCTGTGATCCGTCACTTGTGAGCGCCCTCGCACATCCTTCCCCAAACGCGCCACGTCTTCAGCTGGCATTCCATACCACATTGAAGATGAGCGGCATGCGATCACCAGCTCCTACGGAGGTTATGGACATCACCAACATGCTCAATAAGAAAGGTCAAATGCAACAACTTACTCCCGGTCTCCTCGATCACCACCAACAATACCAACACTCCTTCGTTAAGCACGAACCCGGTATGGAGCGATCCGCCTCTCCCCACGGCTCCGAGCACTCGCAATACTCCAACCCTCACAACATCGCACGAGCCTACCCTTCGCCCTCCAACATGCAAGCGCCGATGCATATACCAAATCCCATGCCAGCCGCCATGTCGCTCCCTGGCTTCCCCGAAATGCCCAACATGGGCCAGATGCAACACATGCACATGCAACAGATGCCTCAGCAACCTCCGCCTCCTCCTCAGCAGCCCATCAAGGCCTACCCATGCAGTACTTGCGGAAAGGGATTCGCGCGACGAAGCGATCTTGCCCGTCATGGTAAGTCGACAAAATGTGGAATCAAGGATAACACTAACCTCGAACAGAGCGTATTCACAGCGGTGTTAGACCTCATGTCTGCGACTGGCCCGGTTGCGGAAAGCAGTTCATTCAAAGATCTGCCCTGACTGTGCATCAGCGAGTGCATACTGGCGAGAAACCTCACCATTGCGAGACTTGCGCCAAGGTTAGTACAATGAACTCCTTTATTCTTCTTTTATCGCTAACGAAATGCAGCCCTTCAGCGACAGCAGTTCTCTTGCACGACACCGTAGAACACACTCTGGAAAGCGTCCCTACAAGTGCCCTTACGCCGATTGCCAGAAGACTTTCACCCGCCGAACAACCCTCACCCGGCATCAGAACCACCACAGCGGCACGATCGAGGAGGCTGCCGCCGCGACCGCTGCTGCTCTCGCTGCGTCAAAGTCCAAGGGAATGTCGCAGGCTCGATCCGACAGCGATCACATGTCCAACCATGGTTCCCCCATGACAACTCCCTCTCCCAGCCAGCGAACAATGTCCATGTCGCCTAGTGTCGACCTCTCGGGCACTAACAGTATCCCTCGTCACCCTGGCGACTTCCAGTACCTTCAACAGAATGGTTCTCTGCCCATGCACATGCGCGTCGGTAGCCCCACGTCTACATCATCTGGTGGCTACAACATGATGCGACCTACATCGCACCCAACTAGCTATGGTCCTCCCCCGACACTGGAGCCGAACCTGGATAACAGCCAGGGCACACCCAGCAGCAACGGTGGCAGCCCTCACATGGCTAATGTCGGCTGGCAATCACCTTCGCACATGGCTTCGCCTTCGCAGAATAGTGCCAGCTATGTGTATCCCGATCCTTCGGACGCCTACCCAGCCAACCCTGCCATGAACCAGATGTACTATGGTGCTGCTACTCACATGCGACGACCGCAGAGCGCAGAGCCTGGACTGGTACATATGGCTTAGTCGGACCTCGTACCACTTACCAAGGCTTGAGCAGCGCTTCGAGGTCATAGTGATGAGTCGGAGCAAGCTCACCGATACCCTGTATTATTTGAGCTGTGCCTGATGGGGGCACAACGATCATAGCGGCGTTTATTTCCCTTTGGACTGGATTTCCATACCCCTACCGAAGTTCCCATGAACCGATACAAGCTCATGCTTACCTTTACCTAATATCAATCTCCCCACACAATACCTCACCATACTACTATCAAACGCGGGCTCGCTCCTAGATGGAGCATGTTTGGAATGTTGATTTCGGCATCGTTTCATCCTTTTTTTTTTATGCGGTTTAGTTTTGCTATTATCGATTCCCCCTTTCCCATAGCAGTGGATGCTTTTTCGTTTCCTTTGTTCAAGTACCAGATAGACTGGAGGCCGGCAACCTTATGACGATGGACAGGACATTGTCTGCATGACGCACATAGGGAAGGGAGTTAGATCGGAATATTCGCTGTTTTTTTCTGAAAGCATCAGAAGGAAAAAAGACAGCAGGCATCATGGGAAGCACAAGACGCTGGCCTGTTTGTGTATTTATTACGTATGTAGACTTGGACTTTGGGACTGGGAGCCAACACCATAGACTTGCGTTTTTTGCGATGAATATTACCTACTCAACAAGAGATTTCCTAGTTCCTTAGTGAATGGTTAGCTTCTGCTCTATGTGAAGACACTAACTAATCTTACCTTAGGCTTGACAAGCTGTCAGTTACCAGCTGTACTCTTCCAAAGCCGAAGAGATTCGGAACTGGTCGCCAAGTAATCTGTACCCCTCTATTGAGCCGCATGGAATTGAATCTCGTGCTTCATTCCCGATTCGATCGACAATTCACCCCTCGCTAATTACTAAAGGCTTTTGACAACCATCATGACGTCTGTGTCGTTGAACACAAGCACGCGACTGGGCAGCCCAGAGACCGATCTAGACTCTTTGCAAGGACTCTATTTAGAAGTAAAGAGGCTAATGAGAGACAAGTTGAAACCACGCCATTATGAGGAAAAAACCCTTTCGCTTATGCTAATTCCCGGCAATGGTTATTTTTCCTGGGAACAAGCCCCCATCCCCGCAGTCAGGGAGCGTCACCTCCGCAAAAGTGATTTTCTGATTATTCATCGCAGACATATTCATAATTCAACAACAGGCCACGATGGGCGGGGACAATGCCTGGCTGTGTGAATCGTGCAGGTTCTGTTACTGTTGAGGGGGCGTTTTCTCTTT
The DNA here is from genome assembly GCA_030411635.1 of Fusarium sp. MBC 119. Taxonomy (NCBI): domain Eukaryota; kingdom Fungi; phylum Ascomycota; class Sordariomycetes; order Hypocreales; family Nectriaceae; genus Fusarium; species Fusarium sp. MBC 119. Next base: position 46,214 of record JAPERM010000010.1, on the reverse strand, counting down.
TCCTACTGGCTTTTATGGCTGCCACAATGGATGATACTTGGTTGACTTTTCCGCCCTGGTCCTGGGCAGGTGAGAAGTGATATCAGAAGACGGAGGTGAAGGGGGGAAAGTTTCTCTTCTTATATCTTATTGTTGAGAGAAGGAAGAAGAGAGTTTAGTTCTTGGATCTACAGTGGCTGTTTCTTGACGACGTGACAGTGTTCAACGGCTTTCGACTTGGGACATACTCACACCTACTCACTCAACTCGACAACAACTATTCGGATGTTTATTAGAGAAACGATTTGATTGTATCGCTTCCTTTCTTTATTCGTTCTTTGTTCGACACAATGCTGGTGGAAATCGTTATCCATGGAGACATCCTCTGTCCATGGTGTTTCCTCCAAAAGAAGAGCCTCGAAGAAGCCATGGAACGATATCAAGCACTTCACCCAGAGATAGAATTCGACGTCGTTTGGAAACCCTTTCTTCTTTATCCCACATTACGAAAATGTACCTGTGTCTTTATCCTTTGCCAACTGCAGCATGCTAACCCCCTTTCCCAGGCGAAAAACGCGGCTTCTACGAGAAGATCATGTCCCCAGAGAAACTCCGCCTCTTCACATCTCGTCTTCAGACTGCCGGCGCCCGTCACGGCGTTTCCTTTTCCGTCACTGGCATGACAGGCCCTTCCCAGCCAGCTCATCGTCTTGCCGCCTTAACGCTGCAGACCCGCGGCGCTGCTGTCCAGTCCGCTCTTCTCGAGGACCTCTTCCGTGGGCATTTTGAGCATGGCGCTGATATCGCTGATGAGGCATGGCTGATGCACGTGGGCAGGACAAAAGGCGGTCTCGAGGACGCTGCGATGAGGGCGGCGCTGCGAGGGCCTGAGGCGGGTCAGAGGCTTGAGGATGAAGTCAGGAGCGCGGCGGTTGGGGGCGTTGAGGCTGTGCCGTGTGTTACGGTGCAAAAGAGGTTTCGCGTGGGAGGGTATCAAGGGGCAGATATCTTTGAAGGCTTGTTTGACAAGATACGGCGAGAGAGCAGGTAAATACAACGGGCCAAGACAAAGGGACATGACAAGCAAGGGGCGGAAAATACTAGAGATAGAATGCTTGTCACGAGAATACCAGGCGAAAGGAGTTATTATTATTGAACCATGTTATCGATTTAAAGACTTAAATATGCTGCCGCTGTGCCTTTAGCCCCCCTTGTCTACCCGTCACTGTCCGTCTCGTCATGCCCTTTGTCTTTTTGCTTTACCAAAATCAACACGAGCCCTTCTCGTCAAACGCCAGAAATCAAATAATCCGTCCCTTGTACCTTTGACACACGAAGATTGTCGACCGAAAACGCCCTTAGAATGAACCGAACTGTAAAACCACACGTCCACAACACATCCGCCTATCGTCGCATTCCACTGTAGTCCTGCATGAGATGTGCCATATGAACATTGGTCGCCTTGCCGATCCTGTTGCCCTTGCGCCTCTTTTGAACCTTGGGTTTGTTGCCCTGTCCCTCCTTAGCCTTGCGGGGATCTTCACTTGTAGGTTTCTGTCCGACGCTGACGAGCTTGCGATGCATCTCGTCGATGGGAGGAAGCTGGACGCGCTGCCACATGGCCTGGAACTCGGGCTGGACGCTGTGGTGGAGCGAGGCATCGTTAGGCCACACATATCGCGGCAGGTTATCCTTCTTTGTGCGCACAACGAGGATCTTGTGCCCGCGCTCCAGCGATGAAATGGTGTCCTCGCAGTCGGGCCAGCCGTCTTTCAGATCCTTGACTGACACGCCTGAGGCGTCCGTTTTGGCTTGCAGATGGGCCAACAGTGTGGTTGCATTCTTGACACCGGGGATGATGGGTCGATGGGCGTAGCTGCCGGTCTTCCAGGTCTGCTCGCTCAGACTCGCATCAGGCTTCCAGTCTACACGGGGATGACCTCGCAGACCTTCGGCCAGCTGGCGCTTGTGCTCCTCGTCGTAACCCCTCAGACTCAGATGGTCGATGATTTCGGTAATGCTCTTAGTGTCGCCCTTCTTCTTGAGGTACTCCACGGCAAACGTCATTTGCGTCTTGACCTCAGCGCCATAGCCCGTGAGCTGCGGCTGCGAGTAGGGCACTTCGGGGGCGACATCTCGTTTTCGCTTAGAAGTCGGGGTGTTTGGATCGGAAGCAGCTGATGGAGAGGGCGAAGGAGGAGCGAGCGATGGCGGCGCAAGGGATGAGGCCTTGTTGCTGGACGGGTTCGAGATCTTGGCTGCGGCGGACGAGAGGGTGCCTCTGAAGGCATTTGCCTGCCTGTCGAGATACGACGACATGGTTGCGGAAAAGAACGGATTTTCTCTCTGGATCTCGTAGATGAGTCGAACAGTTGCGCGTGTTTTATAGGCGGTTTGTGTCAAGGAGGGACGGTCGAGGGTGACGGCGAAAGACAAAGAATAAAGGAATAAGGAAAAGAGAGAGGTAAGCTCTAAGTTTGGGTTGACGTTGATCCGTGTGCAGCGAGGCTGATATTTTGCAAGTGTGGCGTTGCAGGCAGTGAGCAGTGAGCAGGGGTGTCTTATTGTACAACACCCACAATCACAATGAGGCTCAAAGAGTGAGTGAGTAAGAGTGATTAAACTATCGGAAAATTATTGGATGATATTCTCTCAAGTTTCAGATGAAGTTTTGGAGCTGTAAGCATAAGATTTTCCAAATTTCACAAGCCCAAGTTAGGTAAATGGAATACCAAGATTCATCCCATCTCAATCCACAAGTACGTACCGATACTTTCACAACCTTAAGCATTGGCACGGTCACAATTACCAACTCAAAGACAAACAAAATTGCATGGTCATGACTGCGTCGTCAATTAAAACAGTGATACATATTTACTGCCCAAGATTTCGTCTCCATTGTTGAAAAGATGTCCCATGCAACACCGTGCTCCATAGGTCGGTAGGTCGTCTGATTGCGCATGAGTCGCGCCTCAGAATGAGGTCTCATCTGCGATCCTTATCTTTTTTGGTCGCACGTCCCCCTCCCCAACAAAAAACCTAAGTGAAAAAATACCGAAAATCGGGACATGGGTTCGCCAGGAGAATAGCCCGCCCACTGTTCTCGTCATGTCCAAGCCGGGGTAAGCTACTCATGCTAAGTAGTTGCGCGCCCGCCGTCTATCGCCAGACCTCTCTCCAGGCCCAAAACTCCCCAATGCATAGTCGCCTAAGACCTGCATTGATGTCGTAGCAAAATCAAAAGAGGCTCCTTTTTTGTCTTTCCTTCATGCGATGCGATTTGGAAAAGGCGCTCATGCGGTGGCCTGGCCATCAGCCTCGGCCTGCTTCTGGAGGTAGTTGTAGGCGACGTAGGCGATGAAGCCTCCGACAACAACGATGGCGTACAGGCTCAAGCTGGTGCCGGCAGGGTCAGACTGGCCGCTGCCCTGGTTCGAGTTGGCGATCTGGCGCTTGGGGCCCTCCTCACCAGGCTGTAGTGATATATGTCAGCTATTGCTCCTACTGAGTTGAATGTGAAAGAGGTTGAGACAACTTACCAGGCGCTTAAGCTCACCAACAAGAAGACCGTCGAGAACCTCTCGGGCCTCGTCACTGTGGCCGACATCCTCGAAAGCCTCAGTGGCGTCCTGACCAGCAACGTCGAGCATAACCTCCTCACCACCACTAAGTATAAGTGTTAGTATCCAGTATGAACATTCGCGCGGCGCAATGAGGGAGGTATGTGAAATGTGGGATGAAAACGTACGGGTGCTCGTCGAGGAACTTGGAGCAGTCGTAGACCTTCTCGTGGATCACCATGTAGACATCACTGGAGGTGTTGTGCTCGGCAACATCCTGCATGGTGAACTCCTTTGTGGCGGACATGATTGCGGTATTGATTGTGATTTGACGGTCGTGAAGAGAATTGGCTGATCGGGTCTTGTCGAGAGCTGTCGTCGGCGGGATGGGATGGATGAGGAAGAAGAGAGAATGAGGAGGAAGAGTAGAAACAAGTGGCAGAAGAAAGAGAAAGTCACAGGCAATCTGGGCTAAGGTGCTAGTAAATTAATTTAGGTCCCCTGTTCTAGGTGGCCTTCTGGAGATTTGGGGCAGGGATCCATTCAGAGAGCCGCCACGGGCCAGTACGTTACGGTACTGCTTCATGGGTACGAATACTAGGTACCCAACTCTGTTGAGTTGTCCCCCATTATTTCTGTCCTCTTCCATGTCTTTGTCTTCCTCGGAAAGAGACTCGAAAATTGCGTCACAGCACGATTGTATGCGCATCTCTCTCTTGGTTGCTTTGTTTCCTACTTAACTTAGTTCTAGCAGAGTCATCCTCTATATAATCAGCATCACCGGACTACAAAAATATGCTCTCCTCCCTAATGTCCATCACAATGGCCACGTCCTTTATCGACAATGGGGTTCCAAAGCTCTCACAAGCTTATCCTCCTTCACCCACTTCCGGTTACTGGTACGATCCGGCGAGCCAACATCCGACCCCATCCATTGCAGGGCCCATCACCGAGGAGTTTCTGGACCAATCAGAAAAGTCAAAATTACTGTTTCTGCGCTGTGATTCGCCTGATGATTCTCACTTGGCCTTCCCCTTATTTACAGCCTTACCCAGCTAAGTAATTTGTACGGCTGCCGCTGTTTGGGCCACCTACTGTAAGAGCCGCGGGCCTATCTTCCCTGTCCGGCCCTTTCAATCAATCAATGCTTTTTGTTTGCTGTTCTTCGGCTTTGACAGGGGCCCGGGGTACATACGAATACGGTTCCCTTCCATTTTCCCCCTCCACCGGGTCGGTACCACACCGTCATTTGAACGGCGGGTTCTTGCTTTTTAATATCGAAACGTGGTATGATTATTCGTTTTGATGAGGAACTTCATGCTATATGATCCGAACGGAGTCGGATAGCATTGTCCAGGTTCATCCGTATTTTTCCGTCAAGGAATACGTGAACAATGGCTGCCAGAAAAACCTCCATCACCAAATGACAACACCAGATCTACCCCTCTACACATCTACTCATGATCTCCCCCGCATCTCACACCAAGAAACTAAAACACGGACCTACTCTCCGTGCGCCGCGCGGGGTTAATGTCATCAGTTCAAGAAACCACAGGGAGGAAATTACCGTTTTGAGACAAGTGAAGCGAGGGCTTTCTCATGACAATGGACAAGATACCCGGACACTATGCCGACCTGCCATTGTTTCATTCCGAGGAACATCATGGATTGAATGCCGCCAATGCCCCACGCTCTGATTCCATCGCCTTTCCTTAAAGGGCGCGTGTCACTCGTCAAACCAATACCGATACCGATACCGATTCCCGATTCCCGAGGAAGCCACCTCTAACCATTGCCTCTTGTGGTTTATCTCGATGCATGATAAGCAAGATACAGCAAGATAACAGTTCTCTCGACACTTTCCATAAACCGCGTAGATTGGGGGCTAGGAATCCTGCGTGACCGTTTCAGTGAACTAACGCGGCATTTGATCAGTTGACTAAATTCGGAAGTCTTTTCCATCTTGAAGTTAACTCTGATACTGGTAGCTGAATATTGATCATCTCGTCCCCCCGCTTGACCTTCTGCTTTATACATCATCGGCTTTGTAGGACCGGGTAGTTTGTCTTCACCTCCAGCTGCTAGCATATGGTTGACAGACCCGGTTTGGCAGCTGCAAACCATGTATGGATCTAAAAGGCTTCTCCATGGTTCCATTCTAAACATCTAGCAATCACCGGAACCGTCGGAATTGACGGAATCCTCTGGCCGAGGCCTATTGACGATCTGATTATCAAGATAATCAGATGCCGGCCTAGTTCGATACCCCATGCAGCATCCTTAATTCAACCACGGAAACCAGTCTGTACATTCCGGGCTAGACTAACAGGATCCATCTTTCGCATTTATTCTACTCCTCCTTGTCCATAGGTCTACCTTTCAAATTCGCGCGCTACTAAAAACATGATCTATCGTCTCGAGCTTCCACCGCCGATATCCTGGCCCAGCCGGTAGCTTGTCACACGGTCCCACTCAATCTTCTGCCTCGTCACAGGCAGCTGTCGTCGCAGACCCTTGAAAGCACCCTCGCTGAGGCTCACAAAGCCCTTGTTCAGCTCCTCCTGGTACTTTCTCTCGGTCGACGAGATCTCCTTGACGATGCCAGCGCCGTTGACTGAGGAGATGGTGCTGGAGACGGGCTTGTTGGTCAGGAGACGCACGTTTCCATCCTCGTAGTAGTGCACGTCGACCTTGAGAGAGCCCTCGAGGGTGCCGGATGAAGGGTCCAAGATGTAGAGCGACCGCCAGCGTCCGTTCCTACAGGGAATTAGCTCAAATGTGGTATATCGGATGCTCATAGGCAGCTCACCAGAAGTTGTTGGGGCTGTATTTGTTGCCAACGATAACGATTGCAATTCGAGAATCCGACTCAATTGGGAAAACACCATGCGCGGCGTTGGCAAAGTGTTCGTCAACGTAAGGACCAATGCTCTTGAGCGTGGACTTCCTGTAGTAGATGTCAGCATTTTGTAGACTCTTTGACCGACGTGACCTGACTTACACAAGATCCGCCTGAGCACCTTCCAAGACGTGGCTCTGCACAGCACTAGCTTTCTATTCTTCTTGTAAGAACCGCATTTTCATCTGAGTAATCGTCCGTAGCCTACCTGCGTGGTATGGTCGAAAGCAAAGCTGGAGGAGCTCTCGACATCGTAGTATCGTCCGTCTCCAAGAGAGTTGTGGGAGCTAATAATAACCTATACCGCTTCATCAGCGCCTCTGGCTCTCGTGTATCCCGGAATTGCGGATCACCCACTGGCTGGCTGCTGCCGGGCAGCTTCACCGTAACAAACTGCTCCTCATTGTACTTTTGGAACGCGGGTGCGAGGCTGGAGAAAAGATCGGGGGAGTCGAGGGTGAGGGACTTGATGTCTGCCAGGCTTTTGTCAACTTTATGCGTCTCTAAACAATCGTGTCTCGGCCGATAGTACCTGCGACAACGTCGGCGAGCTGTATATTCCTTGTTAGCTGATGACGAGGCGGAGACGGAGAGATTCCAGGCACGTACCTCGCCTGGGGGAGCGCCCTCTACAAAGGAGGAAACAGTCTCGAGATCTGACATTGTGTAAAGAGATCGAATGCGCCGAACAGAGGTAACAGGCGAAAATGACGGGCGATGGCGTTGAGGCTCACGGCGTGGAGTTCTTGAGGCACAGCATGGGCCACAATCAAGGGGAGGCGGGGCATATGCTGGAGGAGCTTGAGTGGAGCATGATGATGGAGCGCAGTGTTAGTGGGGCAAGTACTAACACGTCCCCTACGGAACAGAGGTATAGTTCCTCTATATTCATGGATATCTTTTGAAGACGTTCTATTATTATCTTAGGAATTTATATAACTTCATAGCCCAGGATCAGAATATCTTACGATCTAGATTTTATAAACTTGGTCTTTGTGATAAGCCCATGTGTGGTGATCGTTCCTGAAGTCATCGCTCATTTATGTTCTATCCTATGTGTTTACTTTCCGAGCCTTTCGTTCAAGTTATTGCTTCTGTTGAGATCCTTCTTGTCGAAGCTGTCCCCTCACTAATCTTAATTCCTTGGATTCAACAGTTCGTGCACGTCGAGCAACTTTATAGCATGCGATGTACCGCCGGCATCATCTACAAGCTTTGGGTAAGAGGACTAAGATAATAAAATAAATTAGGTGCATTAGTAGATCCCTAGCTAATGCGTTTGAAATATGCTTTAATTATTATAATAACTTATCCTAAAGTTAGGTAGATGTCTCGATTATTTAACAAACTATCTGACCATTTATGGTAGAAGAGTCTTGATAGGAATTGAACTACAGCGTATGTATTCGAGATTTAGATGCTCTGAGTTCCTGATCTACAGAATTCTACTAGCCCAAGTCACCTAAGACTGTTCATATCTTCCTAGATTATCCGGGCTACAATTGGCGCTGTGCAAAAGTCGGGTTCCCTGACGTCCTCTTCTACCCCCATTTTACTAAACTCAGTAGTCCAACAGCCTCTTAATATTATCATAAATTCCTAAAGAAATCGTTAGTTCAAAAACATTCACCCGACAAGACTCCATCAGGCGACTTACTTGCAACGTCAGGGAGGTTGAACTTCTCATATAACAACGGTGTGTGGATGCTCCAGCCAGCAACACGAGCAACTGGTGCCTCCAACCGCAAGAACGTATCGTGGTCTTCTTGGATAGTCGCGGCAACTTCTGCGCCAATACCCGCATTCACCATGGACTCGTGAACGACCATGACCCGTCCTGTCTTTCGAACACTCTGAAGGACTGTCTGCTTATCCCATGGGTATAGAGTGCGAAGGTCGATTAGCTCGACGGAGATGCCCAGGTCCTGCTCGGCCTGCTTGATAGCGTTGTGGCAGAGATAAAGAGGCTGACCATAGGAGACGATTGTGACGTCCTTGCCTTCCTTGAGGATCTCAGCCTTTGATAATGGCAGTTCGTATGATCCTGTGGGGACCTGCTCAACTGCCGCACGGTAGAGGATCTTGGGTTCCATAAAGATGCACGGGTCGTTGCTGCGGATCGCTGCAAGGAGAAGACCCTTGGCCTGAGTTGGAGATCTTGGCATGATAACCTTCAGTCCAGGAATATGGGTAAACAGACTTTCAGGTGATTGTGAATGGTAGAGACCGCCGTGTCCGACACCACCGCAGGGCATTCGTACAGTCAAGCCGCCCACGCTCCGGCCACAAGATCCATCACGATATCTGAACTTGGCTGCCTCGTTTACCAACTGGTCAAATGCTGGGTAGACATAGTCGGCAAACTGGATTTCGGCAATAGGTCGCATGCCTTCAGCGGCGAGGCCAATGCCGAAGCCCATAATACCCTGCTCCGTAAGAGGAGTATTGAAGACTCTCTCGGCGCCGTGGGTTTCAGCAAGGTTCATAGTACATCTGAAAACACCACCAAAGGCCACATCCTCGCCAAAAATGACGACGGATTCATCTTCAGCAAGGGCAATACCCATTGCGTCGTTGATGGCCTGAAACAGGTTCATCTTCTTAGTTGGGCCATTGCGAACTTGTTCAGGGAGCTCCTTGTGATTTAAAGCAACCTGGGAGCTATGTGCGAGAAGAGGCGTTGTTGAATAATCGATGGGCAAGTTTAGTCTGGCATTGGGCGGATGTGTCGAGTAACACCGTCGTCCTACAGGGAGAGCGAGTGAGAGTCGAGCAGTCGAAGGTCTGCTGATGGGCTGTGCCCTCTTGAATTGGTGGATAGCACGATGCTTCATGGTGATTATTGGCAGTTTTCACGGATGGAAGAGGCAGAGGATGGACGCTCAGAAATTCACTTTTGACGGCATAGTAATGGCGGTAGCTGACTGCTATACCTTAGATATCCCAAGCCAACCGAAAGGGGCTTATTGCTGTTCCTCGGCGCGAGGGTGATGTCAAGGCTCGGTTTGTTACGGCGCCGGCGGCTTACATCGCCCTTCCAATGCCGCTGATAAGATTAAGGTGTTGTGTTGAACCACTGTGCAGAAACGAGGGTGCGCACTCACTTAGCACAGTACTTCCAACATGTTGCTCTGCCAACGGCTAACAGGGATGGATGAGCCAGGATGATGACGCCAAGGGTAAACAAGACTGCCCAAACAGGATATTCGCAGAATTCCCGAATAGGAATTGTCGCAGACTGGGGCATGCGTCGTCACTTTAATCTCCTTAGATGGTCGCTAAAGATAAAGATCTCACTCCTGTAAACTGTAAAGGTTGCATTCCTGTCAACGTCGCTACATATCTCAAGATGCCACCTCGAGAATCGTCGCGGCCCTCACACTCGCATCGACCCCGAGACAGGGACAGAGACAGAGATCGAAATGGACAATCGCGAAAGAATGGACAACGAAAGAAGAGATCACAAGCATCGAAGCGGCCAGTTTCTGGGTCTGAGGACAGTCGAGACAGAAGCTCAAGGACGTTATCAGCGAATGCCTTAGCAGATCTCGAGAGAGAGAATGCGCGCCAGAAGAAACGAAGCGAACGGGCTAGTCGAGCCCACCGAGACGAATCCCGAAGACCAGAACGACGCGATGAGCAACGAAGAAGAGACAGAGATCCAGAGAAGCCGCGAACTCATCGCAAGGACAAGAAGCGAAGAGTCGTGAGCGGAGCGATTATGGAAGAGGGACAAGCAAGGACGCATCTACGAGGTGGTTGGGGAAGCGTCGATAGTGTGGAACAAGAGAAGGACTTTTACCTATCGAAACCGCCAAAGAAGAACAAAAAGAAACTGTGTAAGTGGCAACCGCTCCTTCTTTGTTGGGCGAGCTGCTAACTTTAACTTTAGGGATTGCACTTGGTGTAAGCGCCGTTATACTCATCATAATCATCGTGGTGGCAGTAGTCGTCAGCAACAAGAACAAGAAGGGCGGCGGCAGCAGCAGCGATGATTCAGACGACACAACCGAGGATACTTCAGACTTGGATGGAATGGATCGCTCAGAGATACCCGAGAAGTGGAGGAACACATATCTCGACCCTTGGACATGGAAGTCAACAACCGACTTCAACCTCACCTTTACAGACGAGATGGTTGGAGACCTACCACTCATGGGTCTCAACGATGACTGGGATGATTCGGCTCGAGCCAATGACAACGTACCGCCACTGAACAAAGCTTGGGGTTCATATGGTAAGAAGCCTGCTCGCGGAGTCTGTATCGGAGGATGGCTCTACCTGGAACCTTTTATCACCCCGTCTCTGTTCGACGACTATGACACCAAAGAAGGCATCATCGATGAGTGGACGCTATCTGAGAAGCTAGGCTCTGATGCCGCAAAGACACTGGAAGAACACTACGCATCCTTCGTCACAGAGCAAACCTTCAAGGATATCCAAGCAGCAGGCCTCGATCATGTTCGTATCGGCTTCAACTACTGGGCTGTTGAAATCTACGACGGGGACCCTTACGTGTACCGAACCTCTTGGCGATATCTTCTACGCGCCATTGAGTGGTGCCGTAAGTACGGACTTAGAGTGAACCTGGACTTGCACGGTATTCCTGGCAGTCAGAATGGCTGGAACCACAGTGGTCGATGGGGAAGTATTGGTTGGTTGAATGGGAAGAATGGCGATGAGAACGCGAAGCGGGCCCTTGAAATTCACAATCGGTTGTCCAAGTTCTTCGCCCAACCCCGCTACAAGAACATCATCACCCACTACGGTCTAGCCAACGAGCCTCGAATGACCAGCTTGAAAACGAGCGACGTGATCAAGTGGACAGAAGATGCATATGCCCTTGTGCGTAAGAACGGTATCAAGGCCCTTGTGGTGTTCGGAGATGGATTTATGGGACTCGAGAACTGGCAGGGCTTGATGACGGGGTACGATGACATGGTCCTTGACGTGCACCAGTACGTCATTTTCAACGAGAACCAGATCGACTTTACGCACAAGAAAAAGGTCGAGTATGCCTGTGACGGCTGGACCGAGCAGGCTGAGATCAGTATGAACCGCGAGACAGGCTACGGTCCAACCATCTTTGCCGAGTGGTCCCAGGCGGATACAGACTGCGCAAAGTACCTCACAGGAGTAGGCTGGGGCAATCGGTGGGAGGGTACTTACGACACTGGAAACAAGGACTCTTCCATCCTGACGCCTCGATGTCCTACAAAGGACAAAAAGTGCTCATGCAGTGGCGCCAATGCTGACCCTGACGACTGGAGTGATGAGTACAAGAAGTTCCTCAAGATGTTTGCCGAGGCTCAGATGCACAGTTTCGAAAAGGGTTGGGGATGGTGGTACTGGACATGGAAGACGGAGAACAACCACCAGTGGAGTTATGAGGACGGCCTCAAGGCGGGTGTTTTGCCCGAAAAGCCTTGGGATCGCGACTTTAACTGCGACAAGGATGTTCCTGACTTTGAGAAGGATGGGTTGCCGGAGTATCTCTAGAAGGTGTGAATGGGGGATTGTAAATTTGGAGGATATATCGTGCATGTATGGGTTAATGGTTTGTTTTGGCGTTGGGGCATTCATGAGATCGACATAAAGAGCACGCATATACAGCCAGTATACGAGGCTATCATGAGACGATTGACCGGATATAGCTATGATGGAGATATGCATTGTTATAAGTTAGATGGGTAGATAAATGATGATAAACTGAAGAAACAGAGTTGCTATGACACTGTCTGGTTCCTAAAGCTTTTGAGAATCCTTCCATTATCGTCCAAAGTCGGTATAGACGCAGTTGAGGTTGACAAAGTAGCAGACTATCCACTACATAGAGGATGAACATAGCATCCGAGAATATCGGAAGGCTTACCGAGTTATCATGAGTAGTCCTATTATACGTATCTCGAGAGTTTCATGAGCCGCCGACAACCGCCGATTGGGGGTTGGGAATGTCGCAGATCTATGACGAATCACTTATCGTGGCAAGTGTGTAAGCTTATGATTCGGTGAATAGTCGAGATACCTAGTTGTTTATACATCCTGATGAGGCAAGACTTCCCCAAGTTTCCAAGCCACTCATAGACAAGAACCAGACTGAGGCCATCTATTTGACCTATGCATTCCCTATAATTTTGGGATTGAAAACTACTCAAGAACTTTTAGGTTTGTAATAAGCAGTTGGAAGGAAGCCGGTTACTTCCAGGGAAATTCGGCTAGAGTTTTAGGTGTGGTTTTGTTCAAATTTGTGCAAGAGTGCATAAGTGCATACCTATGCAAAAGGTAAAACAACTATGTTGAAATTAGCACTAGTTTGACTATAGCTACAACTTGTAAACACGATTCGAACTGGAGCAGATAGGACATTATTGACCTCGTTATGTAGAGTGTTATACTAAAATCCTGGCACATGGAGAGGGAGGCTAAACAGTCGCCTCGCGTCGATTTGAGGCCCACATGAGGCGGAGACTTTTAGATAACCTCGATACTTGTTGATATATACGCTATACATGCACCAAGTCATAAAATAGAATAGTAGGAGATTCAATTGCCTATATGGTCGTTGAAGCCTATAGTAGATGGCAGACATGTCACATTTCAAAAGTCATAATCATGGTCTAGGCCCATACGCCTCGTGTTTTTATTTATCCTGCGTTTGTTGCTGAAGGAATGTATAAGAGATCCCGATTGTGGTACCCCTTGGCGAGAGTCATCTGTGTTAAAAACGAAATCCAAATCGCACACATCTCTCTGTCATCTCTCATCAAAAATCACCATCATTGTCATCAACATGCCAGGGGGGGGGGGGGGGGGTCTTGGGTTAGGAGAACTCGCGAGGAGTCGTGGTTCTCCCGTACCAAGGGTCGACGTGCTTGTTCTTCAATATCCGGGGTAAAAAGGGGGTGTTGTCCTGTGCTGTGTTGTGTTGTTGCGATGAAAAGGGAACCGACCACACGCGAAGCATCATCATCATCATCATTCAAATCATCAGCGAGTCACTTCATGACACTTGCAAGACAAGGTAGTAGGCCTGAGCTCCAGCTCCCCTTCGGTAGTCTTGGAGTTCGGCAGACAGGACCTTGACCTTGTTTTGCTCGGCGAGGTTCTTCACGTGGCTCTCATAACCTCCGCTTTGCCAGATCTCCTTAATGACGGTGGCCACGATGTAGCCGCCGGGCTTCACGACACGCACGAATTCACTGATAGCCTCGGGACCAACGTGAGACTGCGTCAAGGTGCCGACACACGTCACGACATCATAAGAGTCATTCTTTGCAGAGAGAGGTCGCGACAGGTCCGTCACGTCCAGGTTGCGGTAGGCACCTGTGGTGCGAGCCTCGTCAAGCATGCCAGGGCTGATGTCGACGCCGTCAAGCTTCTTTGCGCCCAGGCGAGCAAGGAAGACACCGACGAGGCCGGTACCGCAACCAGCGTCAAGGATCTCAACGTCCTTGTTGACGCTTGGAGTTCCTAGGACCTGAGGAACGTAGGCAGCGGCAATGGCAGGACCGACATAGTCTTGGCCCTTACCAGTAATCTCCTCGTTGTAGGTCTTCGCCCACTCGTCGTAGACAGACCGGGCATGATCAACGGAAGTGAGGGAGTAGATGCGGGGGAAGTGTTGAGTCTGGGCAGTTTGGGAAGACATGGTGTTGAATCAATTGGGGGGAGTAGAACAAGGGTAGGTTTGTGTATAGTGTGTGTAAGTGTATAGGGGGAATTGTGTGAGTTGAACACGAGATGAGGGAAGAGGATTTGAGTTGAAGGGATGGGTTGAAGAATCTCAGCAACTCCCGAGGAAAAAAGACGTCCCTTTTATAAGTAAACTCAAGCAACTAAACCCCGCGTCTCATCTTGTTTCCCCTCGTCCCCCGCGTCGTAGACGTTCCGAAATGACGTTTGGGCGTGCTACTCCATGCGAATCCATTGGTTAGCCGACATGTTTGCGACTCGGCGTGGCCCAAAGTAGCGATCCGAGGTAAGCGCCTAAAAAGATTAATGAAGAAGTACATTGAGTGGGATTTCCTTGCGATAATAATAAGTTTTCGTCAGAGAAATGTGGGTTGTCAAAAAGAATCGGCCATGTTTATGTTCATGGTGTTGGAGGGGGCGATTTGGGGATCAGAGGCAACGCAACGTTGGCGGTTATGATCAGCCGAGGATTGGGGCTTTTGCTTGGCTAACTGGGTCTCGGTTGCAGAAAGAAAAGAAAAGAAAAGAAATTCCTGTTTTAATTAGGTGGAAATAATGAGTCCTTTGTTGGCCTTGTTCCTGTTTTGTTTTGGAGTGTTGGATTGCGATCAGTCTCTTTTGAAAGCTGACGAGTCTCCCAGGGGGATCAAAGTTGCGCCCGATCGCAACAACTGAGTTTGCCTAGAATCAAGTCGATCAGCACAAGGAAATAAACACTGACTACAGGAGAATCCAATAGGACAAAATCCGGCTTAGCCAGAAGAGAGTTCAGCCGGTCGCGGGCGCATCATGAGTGAGCCTATTGCGAGAATTACATGCAGGGCTGCAGAACTTTTGCCTCGTTCGCTGCACTCTAGACAGGGCAGTGCAGCTGCAGTGTGCCTTGGAAGTGCGTCTCTGAGTTGCAACTCGAGCTCATGGTAGAAGCCAGATAATTGCGATCATCATGTCCCTTTAAAGCCGATGCCCGTCTTGACAACTCTCGACTAGTTGATGGGATAGACGCGACATATTTCCCCCTCCCCTCATGACTCTTTAATTGCATCTGTTCGTTAACTAGGACGCCCGCCTGCACGAAGGGACCTGCTTACCCTACAACACGCGGCCCAGACACTACGGGCGTCCTACTGCTGACGGAGCTGTGACTGATGGGTCCCATTACCACCCTACCAGCGCCCGTAGTGGTACAAATGAAACTGCATGACATCATGTACGCATGTCGTCTTTTTTGACCCTATCGGACCTCGTGCGAGGCGCCAAGGGGCACGATAATTGGTTCAAGGTACTCAACGTTGTGCCGTGTTTGCGATGATGCAAGCATCTCCGCGTCTGGTTTGTCAACTCGATTTGAGCTTGCTAAATAAGCTCCTATTATTAACAAAATCGGGCACCTCGACGAATGCAAGTCATGGACATGTGAAGAATGCTCGGGTCTTTTAGGGTGGAGGCTGCCTGTGAAAGGGTCTCGTTCGTTCGATCTCTGGAGAATACTAAACTTTACTATACGACGGAGCCAGTTTTCTCTTCCCAGGTTCATGAGACTCGCAGGTGGGTGTGTCTTGCATATAGATCCTTGTACAAACTACCCCTCAATAACAAATAACTCAATTCCTGATCTGCAGAGCTATTAATTAGTTTTCCTCATTCCAGCCCTGAGTCCTTGATTTCTCTTGTCCTGAGGTAGCGTAAAGAGCGAGCATTTATGATCCCCGAAAGCCATAAGACTCAAAGCTGAAATGCAAGAGCCGAGCTCCAAATTGCAATCCAGATTCTGCTGACCTGTCAATCATGGATATCCTGTTCCTAGTCCAGCATCGACTCAAGTTATACAATTGCTCTTGTTCAGCCTTGACAGATAGCGCGCCATTCAGCCTGCTCTAAGTGTTAACCCTCGACCAATTCGTCTTATACGGCCTTTACATAGGCTTCTGACAACGGGCCGTTCATAAATAATCCACAGTGGCCGGCTATCCCGTCCAATATCCGGGCCAAAGGCACTAATTGGGCCTTGATAAAGAACGCCCACGTTTGTAGTGGGGGTGAGAGGTGTTTTGGTCGGCGATGACAGCATGAGTAATGCGATGGCATCTATCTCAGCAATAACGTGAAAGGTCATGTTAACGCCGAGCGTGCTCCGTGGAGATGAGAAATTTATAATAATTGTTGTAACGTGTGGTGTTGGACTATTCGATGGATCGTATATGAAGTCGATGACAAACGGTATCATATCGTAGCAGATTAACTAGTTCGAATATTAACAAGTCTTCGTTAAATACTGCGAAGGGTCCAGTTATTGAACTAGAGCTCAAGCCCATACCGTATATCACATCTACGTCAACCATTGTCGGTCTCCAAATAAACGAAAAACCAACAACGACAATGGATCGCGATATCGAAAAGGCGTCAACGAACTCAGGGACCATCGGGCCCGAAGAGAATGGACCAACATTTGCGCCAATTCAATCAATGGCACAAGCCACAAGAACTCACTCACGGGCATCTGTCAACCTTTATCGTAGTCAGTCCCAGAATGGTTACAGCTGTGATCCTCCTCAGAACGAGCCGTCCGACGATGATCTGGAAAAGGATCCATTCGAAGTCGGCTGGGAAAATGGAGACAATGACCCTCTATGTCCGCGCAGCTTCAGCAAGATGAGGAAGTGGATTATTGTATTTATTGTCTCGTTTGCGAGTTTCTGCGTGTAAGTTGACGACCTCAATTTCTCTTCCCAAGACACAAGCTGACAGGTTGAGACAGAACATGTGCCAGTTCCATCTACACTTCCACTTATGCGCAAATGGAGGCCGAGTTTGGTAATGCGCGAGAAGTCTCCATTCTAGGCCTTTCGCTCTTCGTCCTGGGTATTGCATTGGGCCCTATGCTCATGAGTCCGATGAGCGAGTTCTATGGTCGAAGGCCCATCTACCTCGTCGCTTGGTCGATGTATCTCATCTGGATCGTCCCTCAAGCTGTGGCCAAGAATATTGAAACCATACTTGTTAATAGGTTCCTTGATGGCTTTTCCGGCAGCGCATTTCTTGCAGTCTCTGGTGGTACCGTTGGAGATCTGTTTGCAATGGAAGCATTGCAGGCGCCTATGTTGGTGTTCTCAATCGCGCCCTTTATCGGCCCTTCGATTGGGCCCTTGATCGGTGGGTTTATCAACTATAATGTTCATTGGCGACGGACGTACTACATCCTTCTGATCTGGGCATTCGGATTGTGGCTGGCAATCGTCCTTATCGTCCCTGAAACCTATCGTGAGTAGCAGAAACAAGACATTGGATCAATGTGGGCTAATCCATAAATAGATCCCATCTTGATCAGGAACAAAGCGAGGCAGATTCGAAAAGAGACTGGAGACGAAAGATGGAAAGCTCCTACAGAAAAGGTCGAAAAGTCTGTCACCAGCGCAATTGGACGCTCGCTACTACGACCTTTCCAGCTCCTCATCTTCGAGCCCATGTGTCTCAACCTCTGCATCTTCACAGCGATCCTACTCGGCATTCTATACCTCTTTTTCGGGGCTTTCCCCCTCGTGTTCCGTACAGTCTATGGCTTTAACCTGTGGCAGACCGGCTGCACCTTTCTAGGCATCCTCATCGGCATGCTTGCCGCTGCCGCGCTCGACCCTGTGTGGCACCGTATCAGGAACAACCTCATCCGTAAGCTGAGTGAGGAAACGGGCATCGAGGGCAACAGTCAGCCCGAGTTCAGGTTACCATCAGCGATTGTGGGGGCCCTCATCGTGCCTGTTGGCGTCTTCGTGTTTGGCTGGTCGTGCTATCACAGTGTGCACTGGATCGTGCCCATTATTGGATCAGCAATCTTTGGAGCAGGGTAAGTGAGCTCATATGAAACCAAACAATTGGTAGGCCTCAAAGAGGCGCGACTAGGGGAGCACTGACTTTGGGTTGTCCTACTCAAGGGTCAAGAGCCCTGAGTTGTAAATATCTATACCTTCGAGACAGGACTGAGACAAGAACCGGGCTCGCGGAATCACACTCATACAAACGTGCCTTTAGTCACCGCTTGGTCATGCCTCTTGATCTCGTATCCCCTAAGTTTTGCTAGACGAACTGCAGCTAACCGCTTGTTACTGATATAGAAACCTCCTTGTCTTTAGTGGAGTCTTTACATTTCTTGTAAGTTCAACCTCTTACCCGTTACACAAGCCTCTGACAGGCTCACCGCACGTTACACCTCACCCTTGGGTAACCCAGCAGGCTGGGAATATGACAGGAGGGTGCTCGTGCCAGATAGAAGCCAGTGCTGACATTGATGTGAATAGGTGGATGCGTATCCGCAGTACGCCGCGAGTGCACTGGCTGCTAATGCATTCGTGCGCTGTTCGTTTGCTGGTAAGTTATTCTTTGAGGCTCGATTGTCCAAATCTCGTCCTATCCTCTTCACCGCCGTAGTTGGCCGTTTCTATGTTATTACCCCTTGTTCAAAGTCTCAACAGGCCTGTCCGGGGAACTCGGAGATGTCAACGTGGGGTATTGTTGAGAGAGGCTTAAGAGACATGTTCTGATCTGAATAAACGCTAACGACCCATTTTTTACAGCCGCATTCCCTCTCTTTGGCAATCAGATGTTCAACAAGCTCAACTATCACTGGGCTTCGTCCTTGCTGGCCTTTTTAACAGTTGTCATGATGCCTTTCCCTTATATCTTCTTCCGGTATGGGAAGAGAATCAGGGCCAAGAGTCGTTTTGCTATCTCTTAGCGTGTCATAACCGGCGATTCCAGATCACAGTTAAGATGACAATGGCGGCTGCAAGCCCAGGGACTTGCATGCTTCATCCGGGGTTCCGCGCCACGGGACTAGGCACTAGATCCCCTGTACTGCAGATAGTAGAATTGTTTATGGGCTGGATACTCGAGGCTAATCAGTAAAAAGATTCTACTGGTTATAGAAAGGCATTCGAAGCAGAAGAGTGGATTGAGCGTTGGTTATACAGAAAAGGCCGGTCTAGCTGCGTGGGGCTGAAGGATGAGCATTGCTGAATTTCTTGCATTTCGGATACCTTCCTTTTGGCGAATAGACTATCACTAAAGCGATTACTTATCAATTAACATGTTCTGATGAATTTTAGTGATTTCGTAAGATACGGTTGCGCTTATGAAGGGCCACACAGTAACGTCTCTAGATATGCCTTTCTATACCTAGCTGCTGTAGAATTAATGCAGTAAGGTAGCGGGCCACGGCGAAGTAGAAGATCCTCAACAAAGATCGTCCCGGGCCGCTGAGACGAGTGTGGGGATATGGATGACGGGCAGCTGAATGATAAGCAGGGCTTTCGTGATCGTCAATGAGATAAATGCTAGGCGATTGCAGGATGACTGGATACAAGTGTTTGGTGATCACTGTCGCATCAATAAATCAGAAGAGAAGAGATGAGATGAGATATCCCCAAATAACGATTTCAATGGCCAGGATTTGGACTTTTCCTGTAGAAACCTGTTGAAACTTAATGGAACAGATATTTGTCGCAAATCCCCCATAGCTTTCCAAGCTGTCGTCTGCCGAGGCGCAAGATGGACCAACCACGAGTTGGGTGGGAAGAACATCTTCAAGATCGACAAGGGTGTCTCAGCCTCTACAGGTACCTACATGAATGTAGAAATCTGCAGCCCCCCATGATCCTCGGTTATCGCAGCCTCGACTCCAGGTTCTCGGCCATTGGCATGGATCATGTCCTCCAACCAGATGGACGCACGCATGCTTCTACCCGCTCTGAAAAGCAAGTAAGAGGACTAGGTACATATTACCCCCAAGAGGCTCAGCACGGCGTGTTAAACTTGACTTGGGGAGAGCTCATGATCCTTGCGTAATTTCGCCCACGGCTGTCATGCAATGCAGGCAGGCCACAGCCGCAATAGAGAGAGGCATAGGAAAAAGTAAAGAAAGAGGAGAGGCTTGTTTTCTGACACGGATCAGGTTTGAGTGCCTTGATGGATATGAAACCAATTGCCCAATTCCTCACTAAATAGTGAGACTAGAGGCTGAATTTTGTTGAACGAATTTAGGTAATTGTAATTCAAACCCTTGCGCCAAGACATCAATTGATGATTTCTTACTGATCATCAGCTGCCCCGCGGACACTTTCTATTTGCACAATTGACTGAGAACCAGTGCTTTTTACCTTGGCATTCAAGGGGATGATGCAAATTGGGAACAATGGCTCCTCATAAACCCCAGAGAGAAGACCTCGGTCGCCGTCGGGAAGCGTTCGGTTAGCGACCAGATCAAGACCCTTGGTAGAAATCAGACCCAATAGAGGACCTTGAATGACTTGGATGGTTCTATTCTTCACCGTAAACAGCTGAGCAGAAAACATCAGACAAAAGACACTTCCTCGGCGGCCTTCCGCTTCCGCCAACCGCCCCCCACCTCCACCTCCGGCATCCGGGCTCGGCATGAAAGCCCCGCGTTCCGGCTGGCCGGCTTCTTACAATTTCTACAGTTTTTGTGATGGACACCGCTAAAAGTAATGCGTTACGTATTGAACCATTCCTATGTGCGGAAAGTGTGGTAATTGGTAGAATTGGTAGAATTGGTATGCAAGACGTCTTGCACGCGTTGGACGCATGTGTAAGGCGGTGGTTGATGTCTTCTTTTGGCTTCTTTGTGTGCGGGCTTCGGGTACCTTGCTTTGACGCCGCCCACCGGCCGTCCCACACCGGCCTGTCGGTGACAGAGGCCGGCGGGCGGTTGGCTCCCTTCTTTTGCCTAGGTCCTTTTTTTTCTTTTTTCTTTTTGAGCTGCGGTGAAGATTGAGTGCGTGAAGATTAGGTAGGGGCTGCGGTTTATATGACATTGCATCTGGGGTGCTTTGAGAAGCAAGCATACCTTACCCATTGACGAATCCGGCTACTTTGTAGATAGACACCATCAGAGATTATCAATTGATAGTAATTGGCGTTCTGCATCAAAGAATCATCTGGCAGCCCGAGTTATCCAACATCAGCCCGACGCTGCACCTTGTCGCAACGGTGCTGCAGTCGCACGACACTACCTATACATAGACCCTTGTCATTGACGAGGTACGAATCACCACTCTAGCTTGTTGATTTACCTTCACCCAGCATCTATTGCATTTGAAGAAGTGTTGATCCAGCTCGAATTCAAGTCAACGTGTACTCGCAGGACTAGATCCAACCAGGGTCCCAGACAAGTCTTGTTCTGTTATTCCCTGTCTACGATTCACGGTGCATCAGCCTAGGCCAGGTCTAGGGGGTGAGGTTGAAGGCGGGTGGTTGGGGGAGCAAACGGATGGATCAATGGAGTCGTTCTGGCGGCTCAGCGGGACCTTGAGCTTTTAGTTGGAGCTGAGTTGGGGGCAGGCTGGGAAGCTCAGACTATTGCTTTGCTCCAGGCGTAGTGAGATGTTCACTTGGAGCAATTGAGTCAGGTCGTGTGCTTCTTTGGCGTTGTTACAATTGTTGGAGCCGGCTTCGTGTCCGCGATCTCGGATGCGTCTACCTAAAAAATCTGGGCTCAATTAATTTACGAGACTCATCAGCTACAGCACAACAGAAGCCATCATCGGGCCAATGGACAACGCTCAGTTTCCCCCAGGGCGGGCTACTCTCTCCACTGGTAAACCCCGCAGTCAAAATTTTGACTTTGATTGGGCTCGAACTGGTTTCTCTTTAGCGGGTGTGAAAATGGTAGTGTAAGGTAGTTAGCCTATGCGATTGGGATTGGATTGGGACTTCGGCTTGCTGAGGCATAAACAATCGCTGGTTTAGTAAGTATCAGCCATATTAGTCGATAAAATCCACTTGGTTACGTCTCGCGATCAATTCTTTCATGATCATCAGTGTGTTGGTTGTGTTAATCTTGATACTATTAAGTCAATTGAAACCCGCGGATATCCATCATGAATGTCTTGTAAGGTTGTAATGTAGAAGGACATTGTATGCAGGTTGTTCAGGGGGATTAGATGCCTACCTGTAAAAAGAAAGTAATTACCCACCCTGTGCGAGTCTTTATTTCCTGGCCTACCTGTTTGGTTAATTCTTCATCCTACACCTGTCAATGCTCTTCACAAGGACATAATATCACCTCGGACTTCCGCTTTTGCACATGCTATGCAGAGTCATCCTTGGCTCTTTTCCTTGCACTTGGTACTTGAATAGATAACTAAAAATGTAAAAGAAAGGGCATTTCCTGCATGTCCTTCCATATATTATCCCCTGATCCACATTCCCTTACTCTAGACTTGTCATCAACCCACTTGTTTCTACCTTGATCAGGTACTTGTAGGGTCCCTAGCACGCATTCATATCCAATTCTTACAGCATATTTAGTTAGCACAGCAGAGGAGGAATACACCCGCATCCTCCAATTGCCCTGCCCTGTCTGTGGCGCCTGTCCTGTGCCATTCAACCTAATCCACCAACCACCAAAACCCACAATACAACCACCCTGTCGCCTGACCTCTGACCTCTCTGACTGGCCTGGGCTCTTCTCTAACTAACTGACCTAGAATTGGGCCAGTCATTGCTGACGACTTATTCTGCGAATTGCCTCGTTCCATTTCCTCGTCTGGTTCGACAGCTTTCTCTCCCTCTTCTTTCTTCTCCTCTATTCAACCTCTTCTGCGCTCTTATATCGCTGTCGCGATCCGCTTCCTCCGCGCTCTCTGCGCTCTCCTCCTCCCCCGCGCCGCGCCTGGTACATCGCATGCCTCATCTCTGCACAACGCTACGCTGTCACCACAGCCTGCTGCTACGGTCACCGACGCCGTGTGAGCTGCTTCTGTAGTGCGCATTGTTGCTTAGATTGGCCGGTGCTGGCTGCAGCCAACCCTCATGGCCCTCGGGTAGCTGCATCCTATTCTTTCCTCTCCTACGTCTACGTCTTCAGCTTCGTCATCGACAGCGTCGCTCTCATACCTCCGTGTCGCCTTCTCATCGTGCCGCCGAGAGTCGCCTTTTACAAACTCCGCCTCTACCGCTTCCTACGAGCCTCTTACGTCCAGCGATCATCGATCTCCCTGCGCCCGTCGAATCAGAGTCGTACCTTTTCCACATCCTCCACCTTCCTCGGTGACGACACCCGCAGCCTCACTACGCCTACAACTTGCTATTGACTACTTATACGTCGCACGAAAACGCCTCTTTGCGTACCATATCTAGGGATTCCATTGGCTTCATTCGAGTAGGCCCCCTCTACGATACGAGCTCGACCGATCAGTTTCGGTCTCCTTATTAGTCAAGGCTTGATCGTCCTATTCACGGCTGCATACAGCCCTCTGGCCTCGTTTGCGCCCAACGCCATAGTCCTACCGCAGCTGCACGGCCTACGTTGTTCCTAATCTTACATACATCACCTACACAACACGCATCAGCGTTGATAGTAACGGAGATCAGGGGAAGGATTCTTTCGCGCATTCCCACGCCACCGTGGGGGTTGTTGTCCTTGTGAACAGCACATATCGCAGCTCCAATTCGACGACAGTCCTGTCCCTGCTTGGTTGTACTACCGAGGCTCAAATAAGTGTGGTTTCGCAAAGGCTTTTAGAAGGGGACAAGGGGAAAGAGAGAAACAAAAAAAGGGATTTTGGAAACGGAGCCTGCATTTCCGGGCCGCTTTGTGTGCAGCAACCCAAACAAAGTCTCGGACTCGACCAGCTGAGAGGAGGATATTCCAGCCGTCGCAATACGTTGTGTCGGTTCCAAAGCCTTGTATATAAAACCTAAGACACCATGCCGCACGAGATGGAGGATAACAGTGCTGAGGTCTCAGATGTTATGTCTGAGAACGAGGACGACACGGAAACTTTTCTCAGGGACGACGACGAGAAAATGACCGACCAGAGCACTACCGAGAGCACCACCGAGGTCAAGAAGAAGTACGACCCTAAGGACCCCTTGCGCCCCAGGAGGAAAAAGGCGCGAAGGGCGTGCTTTGCGTGTCAAAGGGCTCATCTGACTTGTGGTAAGTCTTCTTGCAACGGCCATGCTGGCGTCATGCCTTTATGCGCCGGTCATCATGATTTGAGCTCTTGATTTCTCCCTGTGAAGTTTGACTTTTAGTACTTCAGTTGCTAGTGTTGCAGCTGCTTTACTGCTTGCGTACCCATCATAACCCATTTCTATGGGAGGAGTCACGGTTGAGATCGTTATGCTTGACAGTCAAGGAGAAGGTTTCAAACTGACATCTTCCCAGGAGATGAGAGGCCGTGCCAAAGGTGTATCAAGCGCGGCCTCGCTGATGCATGCCAGGACGGTGTCCGCAAAAAGGCTAAATATCTTCATGATGCTCCTCCAGAGGCCCTACGACCCGTTCTTGGCCCCAACTACAATCCCAACCCTACGCCCTCGCGACCCAACGCTCATCGCCAGAATTCAAGTCAGTCAGATAACTTGTCTACGACGGGCAGCAACTTCTTCTCCCAGGCGAGCACAACAACTCTGCCAGTCTATTCAACAGGAGCGCAAACTCCCGTGGGTATCGATGGCCTGCCCCCTTTTAACCCTCAAGCGTCCCCGACGTCCTTCCAAGCTCCAATTAGCAATACGCACGCCTCGATGAACAACATAATACCTACCGGTAATATGGACTTTAACGCCCTGTTTGACCCTAGCAATCCTGCTCTGTACAACTTTGACCTTGAAGGCCTAAATTTTGGTAGTCAATATGCCGGTTGGGAGTTTGGCATCCTTAATAAGATGGCCCTTGGAGCTGAGACGCCTCCCCGGGAGAACTCCATATCGCAAACTCCAACAACTGAGGCCAACTATGCGGCTCTATTTGGAAGTGCAAATGGAACCGGCTTTGATCATCCCATGTTAGGGGCCGACTTTTCGGGTATGGACCAAAATAATCAATCTCTATATGCCCAGGGAAACCTCCAGCACGGACTACCCCATGCTTATGCTATTGCAGCTGGGCCTACGAGCCTTGCCAGCCCGAGCACAGATGCGACGGCCAGTCCGCATTCAGTTGCGGGCATGGAGGGCTCGCCAGGTCATAATTTTGCGGGGATTCCTACGGTTCCCGGTGCGCCGCGACATAGACCGAAGAATGCCAAACCCGGCCCTAAATCGTATCTCGGCAAACGACAGAGGGACTCTGCCGCCATTTACGAGAGCGTAAAGGAACCGTATCCCTACACGACCGGATTCCACAACATGGTGGCCGTCTTGCGAAACCGTCTACCTGGCAATAAGCTCCTGAGAATTGCCAAGGCGCTTGGAGAGATTCGACCGTCGTTTATATCATGTACCAAAGACCTGACCCGTCAGGATCTTGTTTTCATGGAGAAGTGCTTTCAAAGAACATTGGTTGAGTATGATGACTTTCTCCAGCACTGTTGCGCGCCAACAATCGTATGTCGAAGATCGGGCGAGGTCGCTGCTGTCAACAAGGAATTCACCGCGTTGACAGGGTGGACAAAAGATGTGTTACTTGGAAAAGAGCCGAACCTCAATATCAACACGTACAGCGGACGATCGACTAATGGATCCAACACACCAGACACTAGTGCTCAGGGAGATATGCCAACTCCTCGACCTCAAAAAGCCACTCTCGACAATAGCAGCGGACGGCCTCAGCCTGTGTTTCTGGGTGAGCTGCTGGACGATGACAGCGTTGTAGAATTTTACCAAGACTTTGCGGAACTGGCTTTCGAAGATAGTCGAGGCAAGGTACAGAGAAGCTGTCGACTCAACAAGTATCGATCATCGCAGGACATGAAGTCAGAACCAGGCTCTCAAAAGGATGCACAGCCAAGTATTCTCAGCAGCCGAGTTACGCGGATCGATAGCGAGCATGGCATCTCAAGAATTGAGAAGGATGGCAAGGTTGAGTGCACCTACTGCTGGACCATCAAGCGGGACGTTTTTGACATTCCCATGATGATCATCATGAATGTGAGTTGTTTGACATAGTCTCACTGCAATGAACCGACAAGCTGACATCAGGCGCAGTTCTTGCCACGTTATTTACCAGACAGCGAACCCCAGGCAATTTAGTAAATATGGCTGCGGGCAAACCTCGAAAATACGTTCATTCTCCCTTTACTTTTTGTTTGAGGTTCTTTTCTATGAGAATGAACCCTCTTTTAGCCCTTTGGGGAGGGGCCATGCAGTATCTAAGAGAAGGAGAAAGAAACTGGAGTACACGCCTTTTGTGTAGGAGACTAGCCATGATAGTTTTGTGGACATGGTTTATTAGTACTGATGAGAGAGATGGGGGTTTCGCATGATACCCGGGTAGTGCTTAGCAGATGCGAAACATGAAATAACCAATACGTTAAAAAGATCTGTTTCTTCTATGTTCCAATTCTATCCATAACTCCCAGTATCCTTTTCAATGCTCTTTCTATCTGTTATCGACATAGATTACCCTTAGGCATCACGAATTAGCCACTTGACATCCAGATTGCCCTTTACACCATCAACACCAACAACACGTCCTTCTGCAGGAGTCCAGGCCTCGCGGGCAAGACTGTTCTTTGAGACCTCGCAATCAAAGTTGATGTCCTCGATAAGGGCCTCCAAACTCTTGTAGTCCTTCTCCTCACGGATAAAGCCGAGGATGAGCAGACGCATGGGCACGTCGTAAAAGTCCGCGGTGAACTTGTGTAGCACGTGGACCTCTGCGCTGCGGACCTTGTTCTTGTAGAATGGGTTGTAGCCAATGGACATGACCATGGGGAAGATGTGGAAGGGGGGGTTAGCAGGCGCCTCAGTGGCGAGGAGAGCGTCCTTTGTGTCAGTTGTAGGAGGGGCGGAAGATGATGAGTCTGAGTCGGGATGCTCTCTGGGAAGAGCGAGAGAGGCGTAGCCAAAGTAAACGCCTGAGGATATGTTTGCGATCCAGGGAGTCAGAGACTCGTCGACGGGAAGGTTGGCCGTTGGGATGCCAAGCTGGGAGATGTGAGTAAGAGGCGCATCTGTGTCTGGATATGATAAGAACTTACCTCTTTGGAGCCGCGGCCGAAACCAGAAATGACCTTGCCCTCCATGTGAAGAGGATAGGGGGCCTCAGGACCGGTCTCAGGACCGACGACTGAGGGACGTGAAGACATTGTGATAGTGTATTAAGAGTGTGATTTATAACGATGGCAGGCTTGTTCTCAGTTACCTACAAGACACGTTAACGTCATCAATTTATAAGTGTTTGTAGCATGCATAGAACTTACTGGCACTGAATGTCTACTGAGTCCTTAAAGCAGATGGTGAGTGAGTCTGGAGAGTGAGTGAGAAGTTGATAGAAGCTGATGGTGGTGGTGGTTATCAGGTTGAGTGGAGTTGATGATGAGATCCGACGAATGGTGGGGCACGCGGGGCAGACGACGCCGAAGCGCGAAGGGTCGGAGGAATATATTACACCTGCTTACTCCTAGAGGCCTAGTACTTGAGGTCGCAATACAAATATGGTAGTCTGATCTGACTGGGGGGCTGTGGCTGGTTGTAGAACAGAACTGCTAGTGTTGAGCGTGCGGTAAGAGATATGTATCTTGGCGGCTGAAGGGAGTCAATCCCTGCTTTCTATTGCTTTGTCAGACTGGCACTACCGCTAGAAGGTGGAGGATATAGTCAGAATCATAGTTAGATATTTACTTCAACAGACACTAATCAAGCAAAGACGACTAGGACGGGCCTATCTAATCCACAGTACTCTCACTCTCCTTCACTACTTTTCACATTAACGTTCGAAACAAGTTGCCAAGAGTTACCACTCAATGAATAATACTCGGACATTATATCCACCACTAGTTCAATCTGCTAACGAATGCGCAAATTCCAACATGTCTCACGCAATTCCTCCGACAACGGCCCAAGCATGTGTATACATTCAGTTACAAAATGGCAGGACATGTTTCTCCACATGACTTATATAACTCGAACCCGCAAATCAGTCAACACAATGGCAGGAGTACAATGTGCATATGAACAGTCCTCATAAGTATCATGAGAGTAGATCATAGGTATATTGGGTAATTGCTGCTTAGACTTTGTAACCTTTGTGCAAGCGGTAGAGGTTACACAACAAAGGGAGCCATCCCGATCAAATTATCATATTCGAAACCACTATGCAGCCACTTCTGCCTTGGTCTCGGTAGTCGCAGCAGCAGCATCATTGCCTGGCCACTCAGTTCGGCCCAGCTTGATGATATCGCTTCCACCAATTTCCCAGTACTTGCTCGGGGCCTTGCCCTCTTTCGCCAACTGCGCGGCCCTCACAGCCGCCTTTGCAATGACATCGGCATCCTGTCCAATAGTGTCCCTGAATCCAGCGCTAAGACGTCCAAGGCCATTAACAGCTCCCTGGGCAATACCCTCCACGGTGCGGCTGGACTCTCTTTGACCCAGAATCATGCCTGGCTTGACAATGATGGCTTGCTCAAAGTCCAGCTCCTTGATAGCGTCCTCGACTCCGTTCTTCATCTTGGCGTATGGCGACGATGATGCGAGAAGCGAGCGCGTACCTGCGCTCGAGATAAAGACGAAGGTCGAGATACCCGCCGCCTTGGACGCCTTTGCCAGCTCGATATTGAGGTCGTGATCAATCTTCCACTGGTTCGCTATGCCACCAGCAGCGGCGCGAGTGGTGCCCAGGGCGGAATAGACGATGGAGGGCTTGGGTGTGAAGCCAGTGAGGATGTCTGCCCACTTGGTAGTGTCGGTATCGATTACGGCGTTGAGGTGGGAGGATGTAGCCTTTGGCGCGCGTCGGGTGATAGTATGGACGGGAGTATAGAGCTCGGCGGCGAGGATGGTAGAAAGAATGTTGGAACCGACGAGGCCGGTAGAGCCGATGATGGCAGCAGAAGGTGAAGACATTGTGGATGGTATGCGATGGTTAAGGTAAATCAATGTTATGCGATCGGTTTAGTTGTGAAAGGCTTGATATGGGGTATCGAATCGTGGAGAACGGCAGAAAGGGTATCGTATCGAAAGAGTATTGCAGAGAACAAAGAGAGTAGAGAGGAATCACGTCAGGTCAGGTTAGAGACGACCCCGGTTTATACCCAAGACAGACACAAGTTTCTCATAAGTGCCGAAGACTATCAATGGCTTGAGCGGACCTGGCGGAGAGTGACGACATGGCCCAAGCGGCTGCCCTGCACTGGAGCAATGGCTGAAATCAGCCACATTGAATTGAGTTGGCATGTGATGATTCTTGTTGTTTGTCGATTCTTATGCTCAAATTGTGCTCATATTGTTTTTAAAACGCAAATATACATCCATGTAGTGACTCTATATACTCATATAAGTATGAGTAAGGTATCACAAGTCGTGTAAGTGAAGCTGTCAGCACCTAATCGTAGGCCCCCGAGAGCCCTACAGCTGGAGTTGTGGCTCCAGTCAGTCGTGGCTCACGCACTGAGCCTCTGCCAGGAGTTGCAGGGTCCAAGCTTGGTACCTGGCTCCCCACTCTTTTTCTAACTCCGCAGTCCGAGGTGGACTTGCGACACCATCTCTGCCTGTCTTACCACTCCACGACAACATCCTGTAGCCTGCGCGCACTCGGTATACCTCTGCAACTGGCTTTCACCATTTTCCCTCTCCAGTTGGGTTTTCTCAGAACTGTACTCTCGAAAATAAAGCAACTAGCTGTACACAATGGCTACTCAATACGAAGGTAAGCTCAAAATAGCCCCTCCTCAACCCCTCCATGTCTACGTCTCATAGCTAACCCTCCTCTCTTTCACAGTCGAACATAATGTCAAGTTCACTGAAGGCCGTCGTTCTGGCCGTCGCGTAGACATGGCCTCCTTCTTCTCCCTCCTCGACCAAATCGCCGAACCCTCAGGCGACCAGACACCTCATCACAACCCGCACGCCACGCCTACCCCCGTCGATACAGCCGCTCTCTTCCGCCTCCTCCAGGATCAGCTAAACACCCTCCACGCCACCGCCCCGACTACCCAAAACCGCGAGTTTCTTGAGACTCTCGTCAGTTCCCTCGAGGACGATATCAACGACCCTCCGACACGGCTAGCCGGTGTGTCGCAGGAGTTTCTCGACTCGCTCGATCGTGTGAATCGCAAGACTCTCAAGCAAGACGACGACTGCGCCATCTGTAAGGTGCCTTACCTAGAGGACGAGTACTGCCTTGTCGTCGAGCTGCCATGTCAAGGTGGTCATCAATTTGACCTCGAGTGTGTTGGACCTTGGTTGCGCAGCAAAGGAACTTGTCCCGTGTGTCGCCAGGAGATGGGAAAGAAGAAGGAGGTTCCTATCGTACAGGATGACGAGGAGGAGGATGGCGATATGATGTATGCCTAAACAGCGGCGTGTCAATAACATTGTGCATAGTCTGGCGTCGGGAGTTTGGCCATGGTGGGTTTGGCATTTACAACAAGAGATGATGAACACGGTCTTATTTTTGCATTATGAATACGTTTGTTTTTCCATTGTTACCTCAGCTGTTGTCTCTTCGTCTCTTCTAGCTCAAGGGGTCCATCCTTTCACGGTTCTGGGCTATCGATGTCTCCGAGCAAGTGTCGTTCCACCTTCTCCCACAAATCCTGATTTTCCATATTCTTGACGACAGCCACAATCTTCTGCCTCAGCTCATCATCTAACTGCTCTCTCACGTCTTCTAGCACCTCTTCTAGCCTTTTTTGCCAATAATAATATCGTCCGAAGTTCAGCCCAGGTTCTAGATGGGGCACCAACGACCCCGACTGAACCCCCTGCGCCTGGACATGGTCGGGTTCCTCTGAGTTTTTCACCTTGAGATAATAGTTGTCTCCTGCATGTTTCATCCACTCACATGCCGCCTTTAGAAAAGCGTCACGATGCGGTGCAGACAATGGTAGCGGCTCTTCCAGCACAGTTCGGAGTGTCCAGATGCCGACTATGTCCCATTCCTTCAACCCTTTGCCAGAGAGACGAGCAGCAAACGACTGAAGTGAGACCCATAGTTCTGGGAAACTAGTGGGAAGGTTCTTTTCGTCTAGTGACAGCCAGTCAGCACTGAAAAAGACAAGGGACTCGCCAAGAAACATACCAAGCCAAGTCTTCAAATGAGGGTCCAGACAGGTTACCTAAATCGACTCTGTGCCACTCTCTACCACGACAGTCTCAGTTACTCGCTGTCTGAGATCATATGTCGCCTCGGCGAGCTTTGCCAGCCGGTTGTCATCAAGAGGGATTTGAGAAGCGACCCTGTATAACAGGTTCCACGTTACCAGAATAAACTGTTCAGCGCCAGTCTCTTCTGGGTCGATGGCGCCTCCTCGATGAAGAATGTATACTTGATAAAGGTCTTCGGCAAGCTTGTCAGCTGTTTTGTGAAAAATGTTCAAGTCGTTGTTGAGCACGTTCATTAGACTTTGGTGCAGTGAGGTTTGATCTGGCTCAGGCACGAGGCCTGCAATATTGATGAGAACCGATGCCATTTTATCGATGGTGGGTATGAAAGACGATGAACATGAAAGATGATATGTTGGACGATGGCGTGTATGATGAAAGGTAGAAAGTCTGGCTTCGCAGTGGACGAAGTTGCATATAAAGCAGTTGGTTTCTAAGCCGCAGAAGCAGGAACTGCTTCTATATGAAGAACTGGATCGAACCCAATTGGTCGAAGTTTCCATTATAAGGTAAGGTAGTATATGTAACAGTCCAAGAGAGCCTTCCTTATAATACACGTCGTCCTAGCTCTTGCTTGTTTGATTCCAGTCGATGGTCAATGAACAGTTTGTAAGGACCAGTTCAATCAAGCTCTTGCCGAGCTTATCCAAACTTCCAGATTTCTTCACATGTTCTAAGCGGTACAGTTCGAATTGGTGATTATTTCTCGTCAATTAGGTATGTAATACCAGTGCAATAATCCTCAGCTCCAGCATAGCTAAACCCGTGTCAAATATACAAGGTGCAATCCACAGCTTTCGTGAGGTTCTCGTATCGAGTCGGCAATCTCGTCACAGATATTCCCGCCTCTTACTTGGCCTTGGGTAGATCTCCTTTCTTCGGCGCACTTCCACCTCCACTAGATCCTCCCTTTGAGATCTCATCGCCGGCACCCTTGGTCTTGATCGTCTTCTCGTCGCCCATAGGTTTACTGAATTCCTGGTTTGCACCGCTCGCATTCAACGGATCCTCGCCCTCACGACCCTTGCTCTTGGTCTTCTGTCTGGTCTTGTCGGCCGCCTCCTCGGGTCGCGTTGTGTTAGGGTCAAAGGCGACGTCAGCGTGCTCAGACGCTACTTGCTCATCCTTTCCAGACTTTGTGTTTTCGTTTACCACCGGGCGAAGCGACTCACGGTCCTGATCGTGCTTGTAGGGCATGCGGAGGCGTGTTGTTGTGTGGAGAGGGCGGATGGTGGTTGCGGTTGTGCGGAAGACGCTGCGGAAGAGAGACATGATGGTGGAGGTTTGGATAGGTATAAGTATGGTAGGTAGTTCTGGACAATTGAACGTGTCGAGGGTCTTTTCTTTTGAGGATGAGATTGATTGTCTTTGAGGCAATTGGACTATGCAATTGGTAACAGGGAAGATTTTGAGAGGGTCACTTCAAGTAGGTTGTTACTGCTTTCGGTGACATCATTGAGCCGCCGAGCGTCATCAATAGCTCATATGTTCACATATCTTAGGTAGCATTGGTATCCATTTATAGCAAACTCACATACCCTATACATTCAATCCTACAGCACGTTCCATGAGTCTTGCTTGGGTATCAGATCAAATGGCATTATAATTGTTGTCACGCGATGTGCTCCTCCAATGTGAAAGTGCCCAAGGGTGTCGAAGCTGGGTATGAAGGAAAACCTGTCTCTTCCAAAGAAACAAGTCAGAGACACAACAAACAGCTAGGACGTATTGGAGGGCGAGATGTGTCTACCTACGTAAATGCTTGCTCTAATCAAATGGAAACATTAGTATCATGCCTAATACATCAGCTGGTAACCCCTCCATTCTTCTGATAAGATTATTACTGCCCAATGGGGAGATTCCAAAGAGTAATACGAATGGGGAACTATCCGCCTCGACGAAGGCATCACGAACATGGAAGACGCCACGAGTCCCCTATATTGATACACATAATAAGGAACCATGCGAGAACTTTCGAGTACATAAATTTAAGATGACCTTGTGATACGTAATTACATACTTACCTATTAAAGCCAATTCTTCTCTGTATCTCAAGTTTTTTCTTTCTTTTTCACTACTGCGTGTACACCTACCTATGTATGTAATGGATCGTGAAATTGCTTAGGTTATGTCTCTGAACACGGAGCACTCGCTTGAAGATGGTCTGATAGAATTATAACTTCTGCCAAGAGCTCAAATCCCCGCCAACGATCCTGCTCGCATCCTGACGTTAAATGCATAGATGCTCATATCGCTTATTAAGTTATTTGGTACTGTAGGGTCGTATGACTAGTCGAGCAGGTTTGACAACGTAGCTAGGACACTGAGAATAAAGCCTTGTCTTGCAACAAGCATTCACTGCCGAGTTTCCCTTACCGAGTACAACATGGATCGATTAAAGCCAGCATACTCGGAATCGCCGCCTAATTGGCCTAGCTTGGTCATGACAGGACAGTTCCAATCAAGTGTGCGGATCCATGCACCAAACATCATTATAGGTCCTCTCACGGCATCGCTTCAGCCAACATCGAAATCAATGCCGAAAGGTTAATAGTGCTGGTAAAAATCGTATCAAAGCGAACTAAACTACCCGCATTCCCCTTTGTCCGTCCGTGCCTGGACCCGGACTTCTCTCTTGACCATCCAAACCAAGAGTCGAAGTGGGTTCTATCGACTCATGGTTGTCGATTCAAAGAGACTATCGAGCTTTTTTTTTCACTTTGCTTGAATAAAACGTATGATTATGATGGCATCGTGTTGGTTCCAATAACAAAACTGTGACCAATAGCGCAAAATGATCTCGAAAAGCCGGCGCCGCGGCCGTGGTTAAGGCCTCAAGCCCGCCAGATCCGCTGCATGCTAAGATAGTCTGTTGATTAGATCGTTGATCCTTGATCGTTGAGAGATAGGAGATACGATATCCGGGGAAAAGGAATCAACCAGTTGAGAGCCAACAAATCTTTTCAGTCAGAGAAGGTATCTCTGACCGGATAAACGCTCTTTGTCTCGTACAATATCAAAAGCTTGACACGGCGGTCTCGCCCGAGAGGCGTTTTCCAGCCACTCAACACGGTGAAATTTTTGTTCTAGAACAATTTAATCGTGTAGCATCTTGATTTTGCAGTTGGCAATCCTACCAGACCCGCGCTGCTTCTTGATTCGATGGGGGTATTGGAGATCAAACTGTAATACTTTGCTGAAGGGAAGCAATCCCTGTTAAGCTTGTTTGAGAATTCTGTACGGACATAAGCGAGTCTCATCTTCATAGGTATGTTTCTATGCAGTAGATACATGGCTTTGATAACCAAC
The DNA here is from genome assembly GCA_030411635.1 of Fusarium sp. MBC 119. Classification (NCBI taxonomy): domain Eukaryota; kingdom Fungi; phylum Ascomycota; class Sordariomycetes; order Hypocreales; family Nectriaceae; genus Fusarium; species Fusarium sp. MBC 119. The sequence goes on along the minus strand of JAPERM010000010.1, from coordinate 11,708 downwards.
CGAAGTTTGAAATTACTACCCCAGGGAGATGATATGTATGGATGTATGTGATCACGATCAATACAAGACCCAAGATTAAGAAACGGCTGCGGCGTTAAAGAATAGGAGGATCAGCGGGCAAGGGTCGGCAGCTGGCACGGGGCAACAGGGGCAGGGGGACTAGGCTAGACGTGCAACGTCTATCCTGCGCGCGTTGTCGCAGTGCAGTGCAGCGCAGTGCAGCGCAGCCTTGCAACTGTTATGACGTTTAGGCTAGAGGCTGGCTGGAACGGAAGGGGAAGGGTTGTAGGCTTGTGAAACGCCGTTGAGGCATCTGTGATCTTGATGCGGCTGGTGGAAATGGTTGGCTGCGTCTGCATCCACGAGGCGGCGCCGTTGGTTGCAGCAGGGGCCGGGAATAATACCGTACTGCAGGTGAAGTGAGGTCGTTTTGCTTTTTCTGTAATCGGCCAACCGTTGCAATCTTGCACTAGTTAGTACATATTGAACACTTTTGCAAGGGATCAGGCTGTAAGTACTACGCAAGTGTGTATATGTATACATCGTACTGTGGATGTTGTGATAGCTAGAAACTTTCGTTATGCTTGTATTTGGCCTGCCAGAACAGTTAGAGCGCGGAAATCTCAAACCGAGTTATTGTCACGTTTCTACGATGTAAGCAGATGGTAATCATCTCAACCATAGATCATACCTAACAAGGCAAACAAAGCCGGTCAATGGGCGTCGGAACGCGGCAAGCCAAACCAACCCTGGCTTGGCTAATAAGTCATCAGGGACGCCACAAAGTCCCTTAACACGACATGTCATCCAGGCTGTCTACCACGGGCATCTCCGTCGCTTATCTGCATGAAGACCGTCTTTGAAGCCTGCAGACTGCAGCCGAATGACATGTGGACGGAAGTCTTCCAGAACGATGCTAGGGTCACACAACAACAACAACAACAACGGCAACAACGGACCGGTCAGACTGAGTGTTCCCAAGCACCAGTGTAATGTTATCATGCAGGGGCCCATTGGATGAGATCTGAGAACGCAACAAAGGCCCAACAGGCTGGATACATATGTTGGTTGGTGATAACGTTGAAGGATGAGCCTGGCCCTGTCAACTCCGTGACTCGGGCCAGCCAACGACAGCTCCACGTCTCCCTGAAAGAGAAGGGTTTGATCGTCGCGTGTCAGCGCGTACCTGGCCGGCCACACGAGCTTTGTCAGTTGTTGGCCCCCGTGATGGCGCGCCACGAAGCATCAAATGCTTTTAATACTGGAGCCGATCGCCACCAGGTGTCGTGTACTAAGGCATTGAATCAGGACAGAAAGGGTATACTTCGCCGACAAGACTAACTAACTCAGGGTCACATTGAGAGTTCAAGTAGAAAATTAAGCTGAGGCCGAGTAGATCTTTACTTACCTTGAGAACTGTAATTATATCCTAGGAGCCAATACCGTATCAACATTCGACAATATTGAGTTGAGGTTGTATTCTGGTCAGGGTTTCAAATTCGATAGCCTCACCATGTCAGCGTCGTGGACAAGCTTCTCGATAATCTTTGGTGTTGACACAATTGGGGGTAACAAAGGTCAATTGACCAATTGCATATGATACCGCGAGGGACTTGAAGATGGCCGACTTGCTTAAAACCGCCAAGAAGACATTAGTATGTATCGACATGTAGATCTTGACCATCGCTTTAGCAAGAATTAGGGGGTTTCCCATCCATCCAAGCGCTAATTCGCTATGGTCAAAGAAGCCACAAGCGTGCCGGAAGCGTTTTCTGTCCAGGCACATGTCGAAAGGTACTTGAGGTACATCCACTGCCAATGGTCGCGGGTTGTCAAGCTGATCAGTGGTTAGGCTGGCGCGCCGCCTATCCACAAGCGCTACCCCTTCGGACACGCCGAAGAACAGCAATGGATGAGGTAGCGAATAGCAACCGTTGATGAACATGCCGGTTCATCGTGGCAGCTGAAACAACGAAATGCGAAAATGAAACTCGGCGGCCCAGGTCCATCGTAAAAGCATGGAAAATGTAGACTGACGTGGTGATGATCATGCTTGGCGGTATTCGTCTGTAGTCTCGTTGCATTGCAGAACGAAACCGCTGCACCTAGGGACGTTTCCCACCCTCCTTTAAGCGGCAGTGGAACCAGGGTACGTTGACGACGCGGCGAAGGAGGCGGTAGGTCCTGTACTGTACCGTCGTAGCCCTGTACAAGAGTCAGGACCCTTGTCATGGTCTGGGGCCAGATGAACGAACTCAACTCTGAGCCAGCCAAGCACGAAAATGGGAATATAACGAGAGAGGAATTCATCCATGCAAATTGGCAGCAACATACAGCGTGTCTGGTGAGGTGAAGGGAGCAAGGTTGGGCTGGATGAGAAACGCCTGCCTTTATGACTATCCCAGAGTAAACTGAACACACGTTTCAAGCAGGCTAGATAGAGATGGACAGCTTCAACTCCAAGGAGCTCAGGTACTAGCTGGGCCACCTAACTAAATCCATCCATACATTTTAACGTCTTTTCTCTCAAGGGTCGCAAAGTCATACCATTATCTCTCTAGCTATTGTGAAATCCTCATGCCATTGGGTCACCGAGCCAAGCCAGGCCATTCCATCCCATGTTGCTAGAGCACCAGGCGGCTTTTGGCTGGACTGCCACCGGTCCCCCGACGTTAGCCTACACTTGTTCTATGTGTGCCGTAATGGTAATTGCTGGTACGGTGCAGTACTCTGATCTAACCAGAGCAAACATCGGCCGATAGTTGTTGCTAACTCCACCGAGCCAGAGTCGAGTCGAGTCGTCTTACACGGAGCTGGTGACATTTTTCACATTCCCTCCACAAGTCTCAACGCCATCCGTTGATTAGGACCTTTCTTAGCTTGAATGGTGTGAGCCCCTGGTTTCCCCGTCACGAAATCGTCAATTGTACTATCAAACCAGGATATGATATACATGTACAAACAACTTGTCTGACAAGCGAACCACGCACGACAATCACTGCTCTTCTGGACGTGGCTTTCTGGCCTCTTTGGTGCTGTGCTCCGTACTGCACTGCTAGTTTTCATTACTCTGGACCCCTGCCCATGGATGCGGTTGTCCGTGCTCTCTTACATTGCAAGGGAACTAGGGAACGTGCAGACCACTTGCAAGACGGATTAATCTACTGTACCTTAGCACAGACCAGAATCTCTCGGTCGTACTCCTCAGCGCAGAGTCGAGTTGCGATACAGTCCCAACGTAAGGGTACCTTGCTTTGGACCTGATATCGACGCCCGGCAAAGGGTAGAGTGGCATCATCAATTCTTTGTTTGACGGTGTGGCTCTACTGCATTTCCTCTTTGTAGTATTTGTCGCCTGTAACATCTACAGCCTCGTTGCTTGCTTGCTTGTTGATTCGACACTTTGGTTAGATTGACGTGCACCACGAGGAGGAGAAAGTCACCCTCCAACGGACTGGACCCTACTAACCTACCTAGTTCCCCCCTCTCCCTCCCTTTAGTACAGCTGCCGCTGCCGCTACCTTAATACTGGGTTAACCTCCATTGCCTACTCCGTACCTACCGAGACTTTCTTTACCTTTACTTCCGTTCCATTGACTCTTCTTCCCCTTCTCCCTCGATCTCGAACGGGGAACTTGCTGCCATCTGGAACATCCATACTTTTGCAATACACAACACAGGCTTTAACTACCTTATCGTCATTGTTGCTAGATCATTTCCGCTATCTACTATACATCGTTGTCAACTTTTACCTTAGTAGCCAGCTGGAGCACTTTGACATCCCACGTCTCGAAACGCCTCCACAAGCCCCCTCCTACTCCTCCTCCTTTTCTCCCCTCAAAAAGGAACCTCTTCTCTCCCCTCTCTCACTGCCCCAAGAAAGTCGCACCCGACGCCGTCCCCCTCGAAATTTACAGAGGACCTCTCCTCTTCCCGCCGCCACCAACCTCCGACGAACGTCCAATCCCCAAAAAGCGACCCGATCGCTCCAACTGCAAAACTGAAATTCGATCTCGCCTCCCATCCCGTGGTTTACGCCGCCCGCTAAGGTCCAGACCCTGCTCCGTTCACGTCCCGATTCGATTCGACTCGACTTCACAAGCGCCAGCCAGACCGAACCGAACCAAACCAAGCTCAGCCAAGCCAAGCCTTGCTTTGCCTTAACTCTCTGACTTTTGAGCTGCAACTTGCTTCTGCTACCCCTGCGACTCTGGCCTTTTTGCCATCATCACTGTTACCATTATCATCATTACCGCCATCTCTATCGTCAGCGTCACAAACCTAGGCATCAATCCAGCCTACAGCTTCTCACCGATACACCACGGAAAAGACAGTGCCCTGCGAGATACTACCACGGCGCTCCGACCCCACTCCTGTTCCATTCCTTAGACTCGAGACTCAGCATGGGATTTTGCTATCCATCACGATAAACCAACGTCGTCCACCATATCGATCCCCTCACGATGGGCAACGGCCAAGGAAAGCCCGTCGACCTCAACGGCGAAGGTACGTAAAAGCGTCCAAGAGATACCTTGATCTTTATCTTCATCCTTGTCCTCATCCGCTTTCTGGATTTCGTCATTGGCCCATCCTGATTATCGTAATCTGCGTCTGCACGTCGTTTGCTATCTTTCAGCCGCATGTTACTTGGCATTATCTTTATCTACCACGTGGACTGTGCATAACCTGCCTTTGCTCTGTTCATACGCCTGGTTATTTTATTCCGCAGCAATCAGTCCCTCACTACACAATATTGCCTCGAACACGTAATTGGCCAATCATACTAACAATATCGTTCGTAGTGAATCTGAACCATTTCCGCCTGTTGCGAGTCGTCGGCCGAGGTGCCTTTGGAAAGGTGCGAATTGTCGAGCGAAAGGACACGAATCTGTCCTTTGCACTCAAGTATATTCGGAAAGATGAAGGTAGGTCGATGTGTTCCTCTCTTTTGGTAATACTCGTGACCTCACAACTGTGGTCTCGAGCTATGTACTACCCCCAATCCTGCAATAATTATCCATTATCCTGGACGCGCAGTATCTCTTTAGTGGCACCGAGCTAATTGTCATGATTCCTGTAGTCGTACGATCTGAAAGCGTGCGTAACATTATCCGCGAACGCCGAATGCTGGAATATGTCAACCATCCTTTTATCTGTAACTTGAGATACAGCTTTCAGGACATCGAATACATGTACGCCCTCCTACGATTTCTACCCAAACTCTGGCTCACATTCAAATAACAGGTACCTGGTTGTTGATCTTATGACCGGTGGCGATTTGAGGTTCCATATCTCCAGAAAAACCTTTACCGAGGAGGCTGTTAGGTTCTGGATTGCCGAGCTGGGCTGCGCTTTGCGATATGTCCACAGTCAGAACATCATCCACCGCGATATCAAGCCCGACAACGTTCTGCTGGATGCCGACGGCCATGTCCATTTGACTGACTTTGTAAGTTGTCCATCTGTTACATGCAGCCAAAAACTAACAAAAGTAGAATGTTGCATCCGATGTTGTTCCAGGCAGGACACTTACGAGCAAATCCGGTACCTTGGCTTATCTCGCCCCCGAAGTGTACGCTGGTAAGGGATACGATGTGCGGGCAGATTGGTGGTCTCTAGGTGTTTTGTTCTACGAGTGCATTTATAACAAGGTCCGTCTTAATACTTGTCCAACCTTACTCGGCTGGCTATGTCATACGCCTATGCTAACTCGTCCAAGCGCCCGTTCGAAGGTGGTTCAGAAGGATCTCTCAGTCAGCAAATCCAAGCTGCCAGCCCTAAGTATCCCGTAACGCAGCCGCCCGTTTCCCTCTCTTGCCTTTATTCGATTGGCTCCGCTCTCGACCCGAACCGCGAAACTCGAATGGGATCAACATGGGAGAGCTTCATTCACAACGAATTCTTCAAGTGTTTCGACTTCGAGCTCCTCGAGCAAAAGCGAATCGAACCCATCTTTGTCCCATCGTCCGAGAAGACAAACTTTGACGCTACATATGACCTGGAAGAGTTACTCTTGGAGGAAGCTCCGCTTGAAGCTCGCGCCAGACGCCAGAAGCCACGAGAGCGCCTAAAGGACGATGCAACCGATAAGGAGATCCGAGAAGACGAGCTATATCGCATGATCGAGAGTGATTTTAGGCCGTTCGACTACACCGTAGCAGCCTACAAAAGGTGAGTTGCCCTGTTAACCTTCCCTTATCAGTTTTTCTTGTACTGACTTTGATAGAATCACTGAGGGCACTGGTACCGAAGAAGGCCAACACGAATCGGATAACGCTCCCCAGGCCATCACAACTGACGAAGCGACACCCATGCCCGCAGTCAATGGGGGCTACCAGCAGTCACCTCTTAACCCAAGTCTTAGTAACGAAAGCCGACAAGGACGTCCTCAACGACCGGCCCCACCTCCTCCGCTGCAGAATGATTTCCGAGCCCGCCATGTTCCCATTGTTGCCGGTCAGCGAATGACAAGCCCTACTGGAGGTGTACAGGTGACTCTGGATGGAAGTGGTAGCTGGTCTGAGTTGGCTCGTCAGGACGCGACCTTGCCTACGGATGCTAATAACATAGCCGATGGCAAGAGTGAGGGCTCAGGAGGCATGTTTGGATTCCTTAAGAGCAAGAAGGGTCGGACAAACAGCCCTAAGCCAAAAGAAAGGGGTGTGTTGGGCAAGGAGGGCGCAAGAGTTGTCATCGGTTAGAAGAGGATGGATGCTCGAAACGGACCATTCACGTACCAGCGTCGAAAGGCCGACCGCCAGTTGGCAAACGACATGCCAGCACTACGGACTACAGGATCCGATTATACCAAGAGTCTGCGTCTAAGAAACGAATACCGAGTGCTTCCTGCGGTGTCTCCCTGGTGTATCCGACATGAACCGGCGCCACGATAGTTGGTAGCTGGTGAACTGCTACACTCGAGGATGGGCTAGCTCGAACACGGTATGGCGGTAGCAGCAGCGCAGGAACGATGAGAAACGGCCTCTCTACTTCATTCTTTACGGCGTTCGGTCATGGTTTACGGCTAGACGCCTTTGCCGCCCCCGGTTATAGAGGGGCATTATATCTCAAGAAACGACCGCTAATTTGTAACAACGTGGTACAAAACCGAATCAACCAACATGGCAGGGAGCTATGCATCTGCTGGGGCATTTCATTCACTTGAATCTGCAGCATCTATCTGATGGATGCTTCAACTGCAAAGGCGTTTTTGTCTGATTGAAGGGACATTCACGGGACATACTCATATTTTACACATCATTCATACTATCGGCATTTTCGCAAATGTCTTGGAAGAAGAGACGGATCATATACAACCGGATGGGTCTAGGGGCGTGTTAGGAGGGTCAAGTGAAGAGGGGCATCACTGAGAGATGTCCAGTATTTATGGTTTACTTGTTCGTTATTGTGAGCATATTTGGAATAATACCCCATTACACCTTGATTTGTGCTATGCCGTTTCTGATTGTCTTTTCCATAAGTGACAAACTTTCCTTAAATCGTCCCTATTTAACTCGTTCTAAAACCGATATCTCGCGATTGTTGTAAGAACTGGAGACCTCTCGATCGCTAACCATGTCCGTGGTGGAAAAAAAAAAAAAAAGGAACCAAAGCCAAAGAAAAAGGCCCGAGAACCGGTAATCTTGAGTAGGTATTATTTAAAGAGCTTTTCCGTGTTTATCTTTTATAAAATCCTGATCTTGGTATTGGTATAAAACAAAAAAATGGGTTCTTTATGCTCCATCGACTGATAAATGTCGGTAATAGCATCGTAATTGTGTATGTTCATTCATCCGAAAACTCCCTTAAGCCTGTTGAGAGACACTTGGCCTGTTGAAAGGCGTAGCTTTCCTGTCAATCTGGTGCAGATTGCACGAGGGTTGACGTGTGGGATCTGTCTGTGTAGTCCCATCCCGTTCGCCGGCCGTCATATATATGGTTCAGGCTGCGTGGGTACGTTGTTGTCTTGTCACTCTCACATGCCGATTCACTTGCAAGAGTACAGACAGATGCGATCGAGGGCTTTAGTTACCCTTCTTGCCAGCAGCACGCTCGCGCTCACGCTTGGCGTAGATTTCAGAAGTGAAGGGGTCCTCATATTGCAGGGCGAGCTTGTAGACGATGTGAACCCAGATGGTAAGCAGGACACCAGCGGGCTTGCCATACCACAGAGCGGTAGCGAGGAAGCTGCAGGTAGAGCCAGTGTACATGGGAGAACCGGTCACGTTGAAAGGAAAGCCAGTCACCATCTCGTCCATGAGAATGCCAAAGTAGTCACCGAGGAATGTACCAGTAATACCAAGTCGCCAGGTTGAAGTGACAACAAGGACATTGCCAATAATGAAGAGAGTGGCAGCAGCGGCCTGGATGAAGTCGTTGACGAGGGCCGGGTGTGTGGGTTGCTCGGAAATGGCATTCTTGTAGATAAAGTCGCGAACCATGCCCAGAGAGAAGATGGTAGCAGCGAGGCCATAGCAGGCAACCTTTGAGTTACCACCAAAGAGCTTGGTCAGGAGCTTGTTGTGGTATTCTTTTCGACGATCGAGAGTTAGCAGGCAATGGTTCATGGCACATTTATAAAGCTGTGAGCTTATGCATACCTTGACGAGCGACGATGCTTGAGAGGAACAAGTTAGTAATGGTACAGGATCACGTTGGGACAATGGACAACTCACTTCCAGAAGAGCGGGTTAAAGGCAATAGAGGCAGCTGAGACTGGAGAGAACAAAGAAAGCAACCAGTCAGAATCAATGATGATTGGTAGATAGACAAAGCTCAAGGCCAGTGGACAAAGACTCACTGTACAAGCTTGTGTTGTTATAGTCGACATAGTCGACGAAGTCTTTCACACCGAGAGCCATAATGACAGCAAATCAACAAAACAGACGAAAAAGAGTAAAGTAAAGTATAATAGAAGTCGTGGTCACTGACTGACGTAGTAGGTTCACGCAAGAGTCACAGAGAACAAGAAAGCCAAAGAATAGAGTAGAGAATTAACTCTTTTTGTTTTTGAAGAGGATTGGTTGAGGTATTGAAAGAGGTAGAAGTGAAAGAGAGGGAAGCTAAGGTTGGAGAGAGCTTGGAGAGCTTTGGGTGCAGTGTCACATGGAAGAGAGTAGAACACGGAAGAGGGGCCGGACCACGGGCAGCAGCGTCATAAGGAAGGTTCCGGGTCCGGAATTAGTGGAGAGCTACAGAAGGGGTTCAACTGGAGAGAGCCTGGGGCCACTATCCATGGATAATCCCCGCAACCTGGAAGCCAAGGCAAAGAACATCTGCCTAGTGTGTCTCGACTCTCAAGGCACGCCAAGTCTCTCTCACCAACACAGGACCAATATTATTTCTTTTTATCAGGATCAGTCAGCTTTATTTCAAATCTATATTTGCCATGAATGCACAAAACATGCGCTCTCTTACTCGCGGTTGGCATCAAGGCCCATCTCGCGGTTTATTCCAAACTCCATCCTTGAAACGCCCAAATATGTTAACCCTAACAAGGTAGTCATTATCCATTAACACTCCGCCATGAGGATCATCGACAAGAAAGAAACCAGCAATTATTGCCGTCGGTTCCTAGTCTTCTTGCCCGTCGTCTGGGTATCTTCTTCCTCTTCGTCCTGCCCCTTCTTGAGGTCTTCTGTCAATCCCCATTCTTCTTTGTCGTACCAGTCCTCACCGTCCGACATGTCTCGGTTAGGCCCTGAGTGAGCCTCTGCCTTGGACCAGTGGAGAACATTCTTGCGCAGTTGCTCAGCTTTGAGGAGTCCCAAGAACAGCCTTTTTGCCCCTCGGCATACCTCTTCCTGTTTCTGCACGTAGAGAGCAAGTAGCCGTCGAATATCTTCTGCTTCCTGATCTGGCAGACCAATATCGCGATCTGGCTTTGCCCCTGAAGGTGCAATGAACATGGGGTGGATAAAGTCATCTTCCTGCTCTTCAGTAACCAAAGTCGTATTTGGTGCTATTGTCTCAGCCGACCCGGTTTGGTGATTGATATCACCAGCTGCGGGGTTTGCAGAATTCTCGGCTCTATCGGTGCCAACCGTGTTTTTGCTTTGTTGATTCGAATCCTTATTGACTCCGTTTGCCGGTTCATCTTTCGACTCTCTTGACAGATCGGCCTGTGCAGCTGGCGCCTGCTCGTCATTCTGTGTAATGGAAGTCGGCTTCGCCCCATCCTTCTCGGCATCATCTTTTGTTTCCTCGTTGGCATCTTCCAAATGGGAGTCATCTGGGTCGATAGTTCCAGCGTCCGTCATGGTGATATCTGCATCCTCTGCGGCATCCTTGTCGGCCGGTTGCTCATCCAAGGACGCGTCTGGCGCAGCATCTCCTGGCTCGATGCCGTTCTCCTGTTGGTTTACCTCGCCATTGGTAATCGCGGGAAGCGAAGAGACCACCTGAGACAGAGCCAGCAGGTGGCGCGCAGTATGGTTGTCCGTGTATAGCTCGACATCTGCCGGTCGGACCATCATTTCACACGGAACCCATGTATAGTCGCCGCAGAGCGCTGTGAGGAGATGCCTAACCTGCCACAAGGACCGGTTCTCTTTGCGCATAATGTCGCAGCTTTGATCGACGAGCCGAGTGAGAGTCTTGGATGTAAAGGGTTTCGAAAGGGTCGGGTGTGTCGGTAATGCTGTCGACGCGGTGAGTGGTGCGAGTATGCCTGCTCCTGTCAGCTCTGCCAACGAAATATTCGATTGTTGACATACTCTCTATTTGAATGTTGGCGTAAGGGTTCATCTCTGCTGCCGAGGCCTCAGCTTCTTGAACGCGCTCATCATCCTCATCGTCGCTGTCTATTTCATATCCTTCCTCATCGACTAAAGGAGGGTTGCGATGAAGGATCGGTCGTCGAACACCGGCGTACTCGACATACTGTTTAGGTCAGCGACTGGTTTGGGAGAGGGTTTGCGACGACGACAAACCTCTCTGTACGAGCTCGGGCCGTTATTGGGAACCAATTGTCCTTGACGGGCGAATCTTGCCCTCTTCTTGAGCTTATGTCCGCGATTGCTATAGCTTTCGATCTCTGAATCTGAGTCGGACTCTGTCGGGTGGAGATGGTCAGCTGTCAATCTCCAAGGTGCGAAAAGCGCAGCGATATGTGCGTACCGTATGATCTCCGTTTGAAAGCCTTTTTCATGCCCGCTATGGTCTCGGCGAAGAGAATCTGTTGCGACGCCATGGCGGGCAAATGTTGGATTGGACGATCGGATTGAGGGACGTTGTTGTGGGCGAAGCGACGAAGGAGCGCCAGGCCCTTTTCGGAGGTTGAAGTGGAAGAGGATGTCGTTCAAAGGTTATTGGTGGTTCTGGAGTACGAGATAACTCTCAGTTTCGAAGAAAAACTCGTGTTCGCGTCGGAAACTCAACCAGAAGCAATTTTGGATCAAGTGTGCTGGAACGACGAGGAGAAGCTGGAACAAGAAGCGAGGCTGCCCGCCTTCCCGTAGCCCATGACCACATTTCCGGGCGCAGTTTGTCTTGATTGGCCAGTGGGCGGATCATAAAAACGCCGGTGCCGGATAAAGCAATCCCTGCTCTACGATAACAGATAAGGTACGTATCTCAATTATGAATGATTGAGCATGGAGCTTACCTAAAGTGGAGATTCCTTAAGCACATCTACAATATAACCCCTCTAGCAGGTACCTCTGTCTCAGAACGAAATAGAATTTCAAAAAATAGAGAGAATTACTATA